>BPLQ01013561.1:9025-661525 GCA_021605075.1 Caerostris darwini | reverse complement strand
TTACAACTAACTATAGTAATGGAAATTCTAAAGAACTGCTATGCTCTGAAAATATAAAAGATTAATCAGATTCGTAATGTATCAAACTCAACATATGTGGGGAAAATAATTGAGTTAACTTATTGTCTTTTTAATTAACTTATTGCCTTTTTAATTTCTTCTGATGTCTTGGGCTATTGTCGTTATAAAATAAATAAATTAAATTAAATAATGTTTTCTTTACTTCAAAAAAAAAAAAATTCCAAGAAGAGATTAAAGCTTCTCTTAGAGCCATAAAAAATTAAGAATTATAAAACTTTAATTATGGTAGAATTGTAGAACTCCCGCAAATCAGTAACCTGAATTCCAATTCATTCTGTTTTCCGATAGGCTGGCGTTCTTAGACTTGAGATTTTATTATCTGGTGGACATGAGGACCCACGGAAGTACAGCAAAAAAGAAAAACGTGCACAAGGCTACAACTAGCTATAGTTACGAAAAACCTAAATAACTGCTATGCTCTGGCAATTGGCGTACCGATTGCGGAGTACCAATGGGGATAGACCCCTTAGCCTCCTCGTCTTAATTCGTGTATATGTTTACAATTTTAGTTGGCTGCTTTAGGTTAGTGATAATGATAACAAATAAAGTTTCGAAAAATTAAAAGATGGTAATCTAAAAATTAAAAATACTAAAAATAAATAAAAGTAAGATAAAAAATAAAAAGCTTAGATTAAAAGAATTTAAGTTTAAATTCAGTACAATTAAGGACCATAAGGCTATTGAAAATGTTTCTTTTTTTTTTTTTTTTTTTTTTTTTTGTACCTATTGCAGCTGGCAAACAACTTGGTCCTAGTGAAAATGATAAAATGTTATAATATTGTGATTGCTGAACCTGTGGGATCCGTAATGATGATCTGCTAAGCTCTGAAAATGTAAAAGCTTAATCTGATTCGTAATGTATCATACTCAACATACGTGGGGTTAAAATAATTGGAGTATACTTATTGCCTTCTTAATTTCTTCTGATTTCTTGGGCTGTTGTCGTTTTAAAATAAATAAATAAAATTAAATAATGTTTTCTTTACTTCAAAAAAAAAAAAAATGTTGAGGAAGAGATTAAAGCCTCTCAGAAAAAAAGAAAAAAGAAGATCTGATGTTGGCTAGGTTACTGTGAACGAGAATAATGTGGCCGTAAAGTTTAATATTGGAAAACCGAGAACCTCTCACCCCACGTTTAATAAGATGAGGGGAGGGAGTTGAGGTACAGGGACAAAATTAAAATGTACCGCATGTGTTTAGCAACCGCTTATGCACCACCGGATCTTCACAGACGCAGCGGTAGGTTAGTTCCTCTCTAAGAGGGGGTCCTTTTCTCCCTCCCCCCGCCCTTCATTCTTTTTTTTTTTTTTTTTTTTTCGTTCTTTTTTAACGTAATTCCGAGCTGCCCCACCCCACCACCACTCGAATATTAAGTTGGGCATGCGTTGGAAGAACACTTGAAATTCTCCGCATGCCAGTCATCGACAAATTTTGGATCTCGTCTCGTCTTCTCACGGTGCTTCCTTCTCTTCCCCCCCCTCCCTCCCCCCTGAATGTCCCCCCGAACACGGCGGGGGTGTCGTTTGGACTGAAGGGACGACTCCGGTTGCGAAGCTCTATTGTCACCAGACTTGCGAAATTAAAGTGGGGCTCGATTGCTGAGGTTTGTTCTGGTTTCGGAACTCGGGTCTATTCTGAGCCTACCATAGTATCGATTAATGCTTGAATGGAAAAATTAGTGGCTAGGAGATATGTTCTGTATATGACATTTAAACGAGCCTGGTTGGAGCATTGAAGTAAAAGAACTGTCTGCATGGACATGCTGGAGTTTTTAGGAATAAAAGAACAATATACCAAGAAAACAAACATTTCAAAAAGCACACAAATTCGTCCACAAATTACATAGTTGTTGTGCATCAATTAGTGTGTCAAATGTTTCGACAAAAATAATAAACCATCTTTCCATACTCTCCAACAATTTTTCTTCGTTTCAATTTCTTCAAAATATATATATAGGTTTTGAAACTATATTATTAATACACTTAAAAAAAAAAAAAAAAAATGGAGCCATTACGTTCTCCTATGTGTATGGACACACTGGAGTTTTGGGGAATGAAAGAACAATAGAGAGTTTTTGCATACCGTACGTTAGTTACCGTAAGACATCCGTTAGCTTTTTCTCCCTAGCGCGCATGCTCATAGGAAACATAATTTCCTATGAGCATGCGCGCTAGGGAGAAAATGCTAACGGACGTCCTACGGTAACTAACGTACGGTATGCAAAAACTCTCTAATATCACAAGAAAAAGAACATTAAAAAAAAGTGTTCTTGATTTACTAATTAGTACGGGGAAGCTAACAATCTTATATGCCACTGGAAGAACATCTGTTAACAAAAAACTATCACTAAATGGAAGAAAGATCTTGAAAGATATCTCAACTTTAAACTAAGAGTATCTGAGAAATGTTTGTTTCCTTCCGTGAAAAAAAAATAGTAAATAAATAAATAAAGATTGAAATGTAAACTCTTTTTCTTCTGCGATTTCAAAAACACTCAATTTTTAACAAATCGTGATAATTTCGTTGAATACTTTTCTAGATTTCATTTCGAAATCCAATAATTGCGCAATTGTAGTATTGGTGGGGTGAAAATTTGGAACATGTAGTGTTTAAGTTTACGCATGCTGGAAACAAAGATTCATAAGTAAAATCTCATAAGTAAACCGTAGGTGCCGGTCTCATATGACTGGGGTAACCTAACGTTAACAACCCTAAAAGGTTTTTTTTTTTTTTCTCTTAGAATTCAGAACTCTAAGAGAAGAGAAAAAAACCTTTGTTCATTTGCACGTAGTATTTCCTTTCTTTAATTTTTTTTTTTTTTTTTTTTCATGTCACTTTTATATACTTCTTATTCATCGGCACAACAGCCCCATGATGGGACAAGACCGCGTGACTTCTGGTAGATTTCGAGACAGAAGTTGTTTCCTTTTTACGGGGTAGGGTTGTTAACGTTAGGTTACCCCAGTCATATGAGACCGGCACCTACGGTTTAAAGTGGATTCTGAGCCACTACAAACATCCATGGATCGCCGGGACTCGAACACGAGTCACTCGGCCATCAGGACCAATTTTATATGACACTTTTTTAATTATTTTTTTAATAATATTAATTCATTTTATTTTTTCTTAACCCATTCCTCGCATTATTATGTTGAATTGTAAAAATTGTGGGAATAATATCTATTCTTACAAGTCCAGTGTTTTATTTCCATGGTTCATGAGGTTTGGTTTGTTTGTCTCTCTACGGTCATTTTTTGCACGCTTTATGCTACTGAAACCGGGACCTGCTGTTTAACATGGATTTCGAATCACTAACAAACATCCATAACACCGCAGGATTGAAACCTGAAGCCTGTGGTATCAAAGGCCAGAGCGCTAGCCAATTGGCCATCAGGCCGCCCATGGCTCACGAGGTTTGGCTTGGTTTGTTTGTTTGTTGCTCTACGGTCATCTTGTGCACACTTTAGGCTAAACAGGCCGGGGCCTACAGTTTATAGCCGATTCCGAACCACTACAAAACATCCATGGCACCGCCGGGATTCGAACCCGAAACCTGTGGTATCGGGCGCCAGAGCACTAGCCACTCGGCCATCAGGGCCCCATGGCTCACGAGGAGATAGTATGTAGGTTAAGTAAATAAATAATGGTAGCAGAAATTACATTGTATTATATATTCGCTAAGTTTTTTTAATTATTACTTGATATTTTTTACGTTTTGATAAATATGTCGGAATTTTAAAAAATTCTTTTGTTGAATAACATAAAAAAATAATATAAAACAAAGATTTGCCTCTCTAGATTTAGTCTCCGGCCTGATGGCCAATTGGCTAACTCTCTGGCCGTTGGTAATTTAGGCTCGAATCTTGGCGATGACATGGATTTCGAATTACCAACAAACATCTATGTTAAACTATAGGTCTCGGTCTAATTAGCTTAAAATGTGTAAAAAAAGATCGTAGAGCAACTAACCAAGTCCGGTTTTAGTCGTCCGATATGATATTGTAGCTATTTAAAGAATAAATTTATTATTAATATTATAAATATTTAGGAATCTACGCAAGTTGTTTTCATTTGGTTAAAAGCTGTATGGTATGAGCAAAAAGTAATCATTCATAATAAAAGTAATCTGTTTGAAGTTGCCAGGTTTACAGATTTAAAATATTACTTAACCCTCGCATATTTAAGCACCAGGAATTAACCTTTTGATACGAGAAGAGCAGAAGAATTCCAGGTCCTTTTCATCAAACAGAGCATGTCAATAACATCTGCACTTAATAACAACCCACTCAATGGTTTCGAGAGAGTTTGGAAATCTCCTCACCCACTTTAAAAAAAAAAGAAACACACACCAAGTACCATTAACAAAGCTATTCTCGCCACAATAGTTAGAAGCTCTTTAAAAAATATTTCGTTTTTAAAAAGTCGAGTTAAAAACGTTACGCTTGTGCTCAAACCAGTGAAAGGAGTCCTCCCAAATTGTCCATTTCAAACTGTCACCTTTACTCAATGGAAAAACGAAGATTTTTTGAAAGAGGAGAAAATCGTAATGAAAAAAAAAATAGCCAAGAGAATATATCAAAGTTTGAAAATGCTAAGCAGAAATGAAGAGTGAAGTATTCCAAATTCTACACGAAACACTATAGCATTCCATAGCCAAAAGGATATACCAAAGTTTGAAAATTATATGCATAAAATGAAAAAGGAAGTATTCCAAATACTATAAGAAGCATTACATAGCTCAATAGGCACCGGGAAATGCCAAAAGTAATAAGTATAAAACTTCAAGAAGAACAAATTGACCAACGCACTACGAGTACTTATGGCCATTGGATATACAAATGTTTATAATCCCAACCCAAAACATAAAAAGTGATTCAAAACCATACTACGGAACACTTCAAACAAAAACCAAATTTTCCAGAAAATTCCTGAAGTATTAACTTTATTCATGAATCCAAGGGGCCCAAATAATTATTTTCCGCCAAAATTTGCAATGGAGTCCTATTTGCTTGACCCTCATTTTCGAATAACGTCACGAAACCCTAAACATCATGATAGCAATGATTTTCCACTTAAATTGTAGTCGTCCAGTATGATATTGTTGAGTTTTAAAGAATAAATTTATTATTATTATTATTATTATAACAAATATTTAGTAATCTACACTTTGTAGCGCTTTCGATAGAGTGTGCAATCGAAGTGCTACAAAGTGCAATATAGAGTGTGTCAAATGAAGCAAATGTGCTTTTATTTGGTTAAAAGCTATTTGATTTGAGTAAAAATTAATCATTCATATTAAAAGGAGTCTGTTATGTGTGTTTGAAGCTGCTTGGTATAAAGTTTTAAAAAATTACTTAACCCTCGCGTATTTAAACATCGTGAATTAACCGAACTTAAGATTTCACTTTTGATGCGAGAAAAGCAGAAGAATTCAATGTCCTTTTCACCAAACAGCGCGTGTCAATAACATCTGCACTTAATAACAACCCACTTGGGACAGCATCTTAATGGTTTTCGAGAGAGATTTTCAAACTCTCTCACTCCCCCTTAAAAAAAGAAACATATACACACCAACTACCATTAACAAAGCTATTCTCGCCACAATAGTTAAAAGATCTTTAAAAAATATTTCGTTTTCAAAAAAGTCGAGTTAAAAACGTTACGCTTGTGCTCAAACCAGCGAAAGGAGTCCTCCCCAAATTGTCCATTTCAAACTGTCGCCTTTACTCAATGGAAAACAAAGCTTTTTAAAAGAGGAGGAAATGGTAATAAAAAAAAAAATAGCTAGCAGAATATATCAAAGTTTGAAAATGCTAAGCATAAATGAAGAATGAAGTATTTCAAATACAATAAGAAGAATACAATACAGCTCAATAGGCATGGGAAAACGGCAAAAGTGATAAATATGAAACTTCAAAAAGAAGGAATTGAGCATCGCACTACGGGTACTTATATATATCTATTGGATATAAAAAATGTTTAAAATCCCAACCCAAAACATGAAAAGTGATGCAAAACCATACCAAAAAACCCTTCAAGCAAACGCCAAATCCTCCAGAAAATTCCTGAAGATCAACGTTATTCATGAATCATTTCAAGAATTAAAGGACCCAAACTACCATTTCTTTGCCAAAATTTGCATTACAGTTTTATTTGCTTGACCCTCATTTTCGGATAACGTCACGGAGCCCTAACCAGAATAACATCATGTTCACACATGATAGCAATAGTTACCATTTACATTGTAGTCATCCGGTATGATAAGGTTGAGTTTTAAAGAATAAATTTATTATTATTATTATTACAAATATTTAGAAATCTACACGATGCGCTTTCATTTGGTTAAAAGCTGTTCGATTTTAGCAAAAATTAATCATTCATAATAAAAGGAATCTGTTTGAAGTTGCCATGTATAAAGTTTGAAAAAATTACTTAACCCTCGCGTATTTAAACACCCTGAATCAACCGAACTTAAGATTTCACTTTTGATACGAGAAAAGCAGAAGAATTCAATGTCCTTTTCACCAAACAGCGCGTGTCAATAACATCTGCACTTAATAACAACCCACTTGGGACAGCATCTCAATGGTTTTCGAGAGAGATTTTCAAACTCTCTCACCCCCCCTTAAAAAAAGAAACATATACACATCAACTACCATTAACAAAGCTATTCTCGCTACAATAGTTAAAAGCTCTTTAAAAAATATTTCGTTTTCAAAAAAGTCGAGTTAAAAACGTTACGCTTGTGCTCAAACCAGCGAAAGGAGTTCTTCCCAAATTGTCCATTTCAAACTGTCGCCTTTACTCAATGGAAAAACGAATCTTTTTAAAAGAGGAGGAAATGATAATAAAAAAATAAAAAAAGAAATTGTGAAGTCGGAGTACTGGTTTGGTTAAAAGCGAAATACCGGTGTGTTTGATGGCGCGGGCGCTTATGCTCCAATGAGTCTTTTAGGGGTGCAATACCGCAATCTTCAGGGGTTGGGGGGGACAGTACACACCGCTCGGGGGCAAGGGTGGTTTCTTTTAATACCATGCTTCTTTTGACTAACTCCTCTACTACATTGAAAAGGGAGTTTGTTAATGGTTTACGAATGGGCTTAGGATAATGGTGGCGTTTGTGATGTTGTCTCCTCTTTATTTAGTTAATCTTTTCTCACTTTAAAAGTTCCTCCCTCACACGTTAGCGGTTTAAAAAAGTTTTCGCGCGGCAATTTTTTTCTTTTTTTTAAATAGGGGTGCGCAAATTGGATCGTCGTTTTTCCTTTATCGGATTACCGATGCGAAAATTTGCCGGATTTATTTGAAAAGGTTGCAGGGTACACACAACAGTCTGTAGCCGCAGGGTCAGTGTAGAAAAAAATGTTCGGTTTCGTGCGTGTGCTGTAGACGTATGGCACAGCGTTGCCATGTTACATAAAACATTTACAATTTTGGTACTTTTTTGTAAATTTTTTGTACAAAAATATGAAGAAAAAATTATTTTGAATAACTGTTTATGAATAAAAAGAATTATAGAACATTTGAAACAAACACATGTATTTGAAAAGAACACAATTCCATAAATAGCAAAAGTTACCAATTTGTTTTCAAATCATTTATCGTTTGGAAAACTATAAAGGAAAAATTATTCTGAATAATTGTTTATGAGTAAAAAGAATTCAACAAGTAAAATATAAATCAATCTAATAGAATATTTGAAACAAACAAGTGTATTTAAAAAGAACACAATCGCACAAACAACAAAAATTACCAACTTGCTTGCAAAAATTTATCATTTTATTTTATCTTTTGGAAAACTATGAAGTAAAAATTATTCTGAATAACTGTTTATGAATAAAAAAGAATTCAAAAAGTAATATATAAATCACTCTAATAGAACATTTGAAACAAATAAATGTATTTAAAAAGAACACAGTCCCACAAACAACAAAAACTACCAATTTGTTCTGAAATGATTCATCGTTTGGAAAACTATGAAGGAAAAAATATTCTGAATAACTCTAATAGAACATTTTAAGCAAACGCATTTAAAAAGAATATAATCCCCCAAACACTAAACATTACCAATTTATTTTCAAGTCATTTAGCGTTTGGAAAACTATGAAAGAAAAAATATTCTGTATAACTGTTAGATCTGAGATAATGAAATAAATTATTTTAATTGATTTTCAAAATGAAATAAATTCGAAATTAAACAAAATAATTAATCCTCGAAGAATTTAAGCATTTTTGTTCACTGAAAATTTTATTGTCCTTTATATATTTGAATGTGTTACATATTTGTTCTGAGAAAGGAAAATAAAGTTGTCCGTTCGAAAACATCAGAGAATAGTGTAAGAATCGCCAAGTCTTGTTAACTTAAATGGACAAAACGACCATCTCTTCGAAGGAAGAAGAAGCAACATTGTTACACACACCAGACTAAGTACTTTACTTACATAAAAGCGTTAGTCGAGGATCCTTTCTGGCGACTATAAAAGCTCTCCAATTAACACTTTTAGAGTGTTAACTGGAGAGCTTTTTATGTAAATAAATAATAATCCGCCAATAAGCATATCCATAAATATCCATAATCCGTTCTCATATTTTTAAACTGTTTTCCTTAGTACCAATTTTAGTAGGGATGAAAAAATTAACATGTAAATAAACACATAAAATTTTTGAAGTTAGGTGTTTTTGAAGGTTTTCTGATTCAGTGATACCAAACGGGAAGAAATCCTTCTTAACACCATTTCCAGTGAAGGCAAGATTCAGATGATGATTCACTTCTTAAATGGACAAAACCACCATCTCTTGGAAGGAAGCAGGAGCAACATTGTTACACACACACCAGACTAACTACTTTACTTACATAAAAGCGTTAGTCGAGGATCCTCTCTGGCGACGATAAAAGCTCTCCAGTTAACACTCTAAAAGTGTTTAAGATGGTCCCCGAGAACTAACTATTTTGTTTTGCGATGCGCTTGTACACCACTGCACCACGACATATAATACCTGCTATTATCCAGGGCGGCCCTTTTCCGGGTCGGCAATTTGAAGTAGGCTTGGGCGACCCTAGAGTACATCAAGTCCGGGCGCGATGGGCTCTCAGACATCCTCCAATTGCGCTGAAGTAACTCTCAGACTCCCACTTTTGAATCGGGAAGAGGGTTCTCCTTCCACGACGACTCAAGAGGTAAAAAGGAGAGAGAGAGAGAAAGACCAGTGCTTTGCCACACAGCTTTTCACCAACATTCGCTATGATAGTGTGCCCACGTTAAAGGTAAGGGAAGGAGAGAAGGAAGGGATAGATGATGAAAAAAAGGAAGGGAGTATCTTCTGCTGTGGCACTTGTGGAAGGAAGCGAATGAATGAGTTGGGTTGGCTTGGCTAGGATTTGTAGGTTCACCACGTGGATGGCATTCATTGATCTTGTGTGGCGTGTTCGGTTGGAACACAGCTGGAGAGGTTGAGCGATGCATTCGATTCTTGCAAAAAAGAATTATTTTATCTGAGATGTAATCTGCGAAGATTTTCAATGATTTGAAAATAAAAACAACAACCTGTATTTAAAAGAAATACGGTACAATACATAGGTGAAGAGTACCTGTACTCCTTATTTACGGTACTCAGTATTATATACGTAATCAATATTTTAGGTATCTGTATGAAGGTGAAGAGTATCTACACTCCTGGAATGAGTTCGTATATAATGAGTGCCAAAAATAAAGAGTGCAGTTACTCTTCCCCTTCATAAAGTTACCGTGAAATACTGAGTACGTATATGATACTGAATGCCGTAACTTATGTAACCGTCATTTCACGGTACCTGTATTAAGGGGAAGAGTACCTGCACTCCTTATTTACGATACTCAGTATTATATACATACTTAGTATTTCACGATACCTGTATGAAGGTGAAGAGTACCTGCACTAATTATTTACGGTACTCAGTATTTCACGGTACCTGTATAAAGATGTAGAGGAATAGTGTAAATTTTATGTTATTTAAAAGAAAATAATAATGATCGGCTGGACCGATATACAGGTTAGCCATAAAATTTAGAGTTTAATGTAAGAACAAAATCCATAACAGCAATCTTAAAAAAATAAAAACTATAAAACTCCAAACTCTTTTAGGTAAATTTTCACCAGATGATCTTTTAGATAAATTTTATATTATTTAATTACATAATTATTAGCTCGCGAAAGAAATTTAAAAAAATAATTAACCAATAAGAACATTGAAAGTGGTCAAGGACACGAAAAATTCCTCTATCAAAAAAATACCTATAACTTTATTTGTTAAAAAAAGCTCCTCCGAATAAAATGTATAGTTAGATAGTTATCCTGTTGCAACTTTATTTGTGTAGCTAAATTGAGAACACATAACTTTTAAAAATAAACGGAATAGCTCTGTGTTGCAATTACTCATGTCGATGAATTTTTTTCAATGTTGTGGCATTCGTCCTCTCAGTTTATGACTCACGAAACCATGAAGTTGTGACATCTTCTATGATGGTAATAGGCTTTCTTGGATAATTTTTAAGGATCACTACTCCGTATTTGCGTATTGTATTGCAAAAATATGGAAAAATTTACACAATTATTTTGTTAAATCAATACTTTATATTATAACCATAACTGATGTTCATCATTTCTCAAAGCAGTAACTAGTATTGTACACCCCGACAAATGAATCACACCCACACCCTCTTATACGCTAGATGCACACTGGACCACCATGGCTAAGAACCTTTCTAATATATGACAAAACAAATGCGACATGGCAGGAAGCAAAAAGGCAAAATAATTTTTTCATTTAGACACCATCCAACACAAATACTGTCTGTATCCTTCGAATAATAAAGCAGATGTTTTGCTTTCACGTTTTTGCACCAAATCATATTCCACAAAAGCCAAACTATATAGATTTGGTTTAGTTATATCATCAATATGTTCTTACTGTGACGACCCAAAAACGGTGGATATCTTATTTCAATGCTCACAATATGCAGATCACAGAAACAAATTGCAGAACAGTTTGGGCTACAGCGTGTTATGGATTTTTGATCTTACTGTCGAGGTGCAGCATAAAACTCAAACAATGCTGCGATTCTTTCAACATATTCAAGGAAATACGAAATATATCTTCCATGTTTTCTTTTATTTTCCAAGTTACTCTTCGTAGTCCAATCATGGAGAAAAGTTTATTCTTATTTTTTTCCTTTTATCATTTTAATGAACAATTAGAGTTAGTCATTTTGTCACATATCACCTTTTTAATGAGTAATTATATCTTCCGGTGATACCAAGTTGAGGATTAGATAATCCGACGAATTTTTAGCCGATGAATCCTCTAACTCATCCTCTACGATTCCAGCACGTCCAAGGATCCAAACAAAAATGATAGATGAAACTGAACTAACTGCTTTTGAAATTATATGCCCAAGCAATTTTATTACCCATTATTATTATTAGCTAGTTATTGAAAAGATGCATTTCTGATGGATAATAATACTGAAAAACTATCTGTTGCGATAATATAATCATGAACAGAGTTGACGTAAGAAGAGATAACAATAAAAGAACAAAAGCTTTACCAGTAAAAACGCTGTTATATGAAAAAATACTACTTAGAAAAAAATGTGTGGAAATATTTATAGCTCCTATTGAATGTTTATATGAGGTTTTAGAGGCACCCGAAGAGAGAATGATTTTATCTATCCAATATTATGTTTTATAATGCCCCTCAAAAGATTTTTAATTAAGCAGTTGAATGTTTATTGTTTTGAATGTTTATTATTAAGTTGAATGTTTTATTTTAGGATGTATCTCTTTTGGTGGAAACTTGGGATATAACAATTAGACAGAAATATGCGAGTTAAACAAAATATTTGTGTAATTTATTTGTAAGGAAATCTGACTCTTTAACTGGGGGTACTGAAAGACTAGGTCTACGACATAATACAAAAAGAGAAGATCAAAAGATATATGTTTAACATAGAAACGTTCTACAAGCATTCTCTAGTATAAAGGGATCTAACCAGTTTCTTTGTTTATGATTGGGATGGGAGTACATTTAGTAATACAGTAGGATATAGTATGTTGATAGAGTATGATGATACTTCATACAATATGATGTACTATTACATAGTACGTTAATACTGGGATATACTATGTTACAGTATGTTGAGTTTTTGCAAATCAGTATTATTTGCCTGTATAAAAAAAATGTGGCTCATATTCCAGAGATCTATCTACGAATAGTTGAATTTATAATTTTCATCTAATGCCAAGATCTGCAATCTCATGTTTAGCATAATTTGTTTACAATTTTCTTTTTCAAACAATCTTAATTAGGATTTTACACGATTTTGATTTAACACGAATTATAAAAAAATTATTTCTCTTTTTACATGACTTATTTTGATTTAAAATTGTCGATCCAAATTCGACCCAATCGAAAATTTTACTTTACTTTTATTTTTATAACTGTGACACTGGAGACAAGGAATGTAATTCGATTTTCATTTGTGAAAATTCCCATGAATTTTATAATCCTAATATGGAATTTTGTCTTCTTTCTCTCCATTTTGAATTTGGTGTTCAAAATGAAAAGTACCTTTTGATGTTTATAAGTCTTTGTTTTTTTTCATTATAGCTGAAATATTTTTTCATAACCTTTACCACATGCCACCTTATAATGCCACATAATTCATCTATAACAAAAGTGAAAAGGAGAGGGACCTCTAAGATATTAAAATTCATATTTTAGATTGCCTTGCAACTGGACAAGTTACGACGTTTATAGAAAAGCATTTTGGTCAGGGGTCTCGAATTTAAAGTTCATTTGATTATAGACAATTACCTGACCATCCGATCTTAGAACATCCAAACGCATAATTTTTATTTCTGCCGCCTAATACTACATCCTTGATACAACCTTTAGATCAAAGTATAATTGCGACATTTAAAACATACTACTTAAAACGAACCTTTCCATTCATCGATGAAACACTAACAGTCATTGATGCGCGGAAGAAATTTTCAGTTATGGATTGTATCAATCAAATTAAATTAGCTCTTGTTGAATTACGGCCATCAACTGTGAATACATATTGGAAAGCTGTTTTACCAGAATGTATTAAAAATGAAGATGCCGTCCTTCCTAATACGACCGAATTTTGTGTTCATGAATTAGTGACATTTTTTTTTTCCTTTTCAAATGACGATTTATTTTGTATCATTCACGTGCAATCTTTATGAAATAAAATGTTTAAGATCCTAAGATGACAACTCATTGTTTATTGTATTATTTTTGCCGATTCCTTAGGATTGGAACCAATCTTCTATTTTTACATAGATGCAACGTATTCTTTACACGCATTCTTTAGGAATGTATCTATAATGTAAAAACCGCAGCCATTCCTGTGATTCCAAGGTAAAAGATTTTGAAAATCTACGTATCTCTCCAAGTTGTATCAATAATATGCTGAAAACATGTTCTAATTTCAAAAACAGAAATAATTTTTTATTATTTTTAATTTCAATGATTTTGTGACGAAAGATAGATAATGTATAATTTTAATCTTTGTATGGAAGGAAACTGTTGGAAGTGTGGAATTTGTCGTTGTTTGAAAATGAAATAAATCTTAAAACTTTGCCAAGAAGTTTGCTTAGAACAATTGAACGATAGGATCTAGGATATCGAACTAATTTTTCATGTTTGTCTGGTTTTAGTATAGGAATTACCCTAGCGGTAAGCTATTCTTCGAGTATTAGCCAGATGTTATTAAAAATATTTAGTAACTGTTAAAGATAATAATCAGACAAATATTTGCAGATAAATTTTGCCTAAATTTCATCCCTACCAGAAGTTGTTTCAGGTGTTTACATGTGGCGGCATTTCATTTATTAAAAGTAATAAGATTGTTATAGCTATGCTGTTATGATTGTTATAACTACTAAGATTGTTATAAGAATTGTAGTCAGAGAAATCAAAAGGAATAAATTCTTTAATGGAATGATTGAAATGAGATGCAAATAAATTAGCCTGCATAATAGGATTCGTGATTGGTTTGGTTTGACGCTCTATGGTCCTTTTGTACACACTTTCGGCTAATTAGACCGGCACCAACAGTTTAACGTGGATTCTGAATCCCTCACAAACATCCATGCCACAGCTAGGATTCGAACCTGAAGCCTGAGATACCGAAGGCGCTGGTCACTTGGCCACCAGGCCGCATAGGATTCCTGCACAGATAATCTTACTGCTATCAGGAGAGGGGCCTCTATGATTGATTTTAATGTTTTGATGTATCTTATCCTTATACCCTGTCGAATCGCATATTTTATTCCAGTACTGAAGCTTTAATCTAGAAATTATGTATTTTAGTTCTGCAGCTTTTATCTTGCACTGAATCCAAAGTTCTGGAGATAATTGCAGGCTCGATTGAAATAATAGTTTCTTTTCTTTTCTTTTAATAAAATATTATATTGAGTGTTCTGCTATAGAAGTTTCGATTGTTGCGACATTGAAAAGCATTTCTTATAGTTATAAATAATACTTAAATTGTAGAAAAGAAAGAATCGAAATCTGCATAAATTTTTCCTTTTAAAATATGCTTTAAAATAAGTTATAAATATTGCATAGTTTTTACATTTACCAGATGGATGCGTGAATGAGAAGCTGTTTACGGCATTTATATGGATTTATTTTATAAAGATGGAAATATTTTTTTGTCGAGTAAGCCGTAATTTAATGTGTTTAGGAAGAATGGTACCATAAACTGACACCAAAACTGGATCATGTTGTCGTGTTCGAAAAGGATTTCGAAAGATCGCAGATATGAAAATCGTTTTCTTTCTTAAGTTCCAAAGCTATATCACTTAACGGCACATATACTGGAATGTTTTCACTAAAAGGTGAGTTGTAGTTTTTTATTTAGTGTAAGAACCTTAAACTGGTTTGTTTTGATTGTAACGAGCTCTTGGATTGCATCTAAATGGTTTGTGGTGATGCTTTCTCTAGCGAGTTATTTGTGACCGATCAATATATTTTAAAGTGGCTAATTTTGAGAATAACTTGTTTTTAAGCAGTCGCGAGTGTGTTTTAGGATTTGCTCCTTCTGAAACCTGGAAATCAATTGTAAAAGAATTACTCCCCTTCTTTGAAACCAACTCCAAATCCCCCAACATATCATAAATACATACAGCAATTAGTTTGAAATGAAATAAGAGTGGAATCATTTGTTGCACTGTAGGCCATCCTTAGTTGTAAAACAACTCTCTCAAATTCAAGATTTTATATATTGATACAAATTTAAAACTCAACAACAACAAAAAAACTACAAGCATTAGAAAAAGGTACTTACCTAGTTCCAAGAAAAACGCAATGAAGTAAGTGTAATGAAGTAAATATGATAAAAAAGGGGGGAAATATCACAATGAAAAGTAGAAAAACTGCGATTGGTTGATATATCAGCTTTTAACAACACAGTAACTTCTCAAAATATCACTTGAAAATAACCAATCAACTAATATATCAATGTCTTTTCTAGATTACAGTAATAGTCCGAATTACATGGACTATTTTCTTTTCTTTACAATGTTCGGCTATTGTTTTGGCTGTATTAATTAAAATATTGTCTCTTTAGATAGTCTACTTACTCTATTAGCACAGATTAATTAAAAGAAAATTTTAATTCACAATTAGAATTCAAGTTATTATTATTATTTTTTTTTAATTTTCAGCCACTGCTTCATTTTTTCTTTTTATCACATTTTTTAATTTCTTTCGATTTAGTTGTTATTAAATTTGTCTTATAACTTAATCTGTTCTAGTATGTTTTGATTGTAGTGAAATTTTAATCGTGATCAATCAATTTTTTTTATGAACATAACAGTAGAAAATTCTAGAATTTTGCAAGGAAAATGTCCTATATACAAAATGTGAAATATTTCAGAAATTGTAAAATTTTACTAGTGGTAAATATACAGGGCTAATTACATAAAAAGTTACAACTTTATTAAATATTTTTTTTCTTTTAAATTATTGTTTTTATCGGCTCTCAGGCCCAGTTAAACAAAATTTATATGCATTCCAGAATTATATGTATATGGAAAATTGTACCACAACTTATACGATAAATGGATTGAACGAAAATCGCTTAACACTTAAGGGTATTACTGTTACGAAAAATTACTTCAGCAATTTCAAACAATACGTGAAACGGTGTTCAACAACAACTAATTTACTTTTAATTTGATGTCAAATAGCTTTTTTAATGTTTCATTGCAAATATCTTTCATTTCCTAGTTTTTTTTATAAAATTAATGACTTGATTAGTGTAGTCATATAGCAAATCAAGTATTAGGTTTTCAGATGAAGAATAAAAATCTTTTAAAGAGTGTCTGGACCAAACAGCCACCAATATGTTAGAAAACTATCCACAACCAAACATGGGCACAAAAACCACAACCCTTTTAGCAGAACAAATACCGCATTACCGATACACCTCATCGCCAAGAAATCGAACACCTCTCGCCTTTTAACCCTTCCCATTCATCTTCCTCACACAATTGACCTCACATCCACACGGTTTGCAGTTAATTATTCCAATTTCTCCCGTCCCCTTCCTTATGATGGGAGGCTGGGTGTGAAGTGAAGTGAAAAAGCCTTTTCCCCGGTACCACTGATCGAGCTTTCAGCAACAGAACCAACAGAAAAGATACAGACAGGACAACTGGAGATGGTTCGTGCAATGCGATCCGATGATTCTCTCGCCCCCTTTGATGGACCAATTGAATGGTCGGTGGTGGTCGTGTCAGTGGCACCAGGGGGGGAGCATTGACGTGCCTTTGTAAGTTTCCAACTGGCAGTGGCAGCATCCGACGGAAGTAGCGGGTTCAGTGCTGGATTTGTTTGTCCGGAGATCGGGCTTTTTGATGGAAAAAAAAAGGAGAATAGAAGAGGTTTCATAGCAATGTCATTCGCTTTGCCATGGGTATTGGTTTTGTAACAGCAGCGCAAGATAGAACTATACAATTAAATTGAACTTATTGTTTTCCGTCTTATGAATGTTCATTACTGAAATTAATATTTGCATATCGTAAATACAAATATTATAGATATAGTAAAACCATTTTAAGTAAATAAAATATTCTTTTTTAATTATTTTTACGTAGCTTATATAAAAAATACTATTATATAAATCAATCGTGCTTTTGAGGAAAAAGTACATGTATAAAATATTATATATATCTTATATAAAACTAATATAATTGGATAGGAGATATATATATAGGTTATCCGTAGCCTGAATGGCCGAGTGTCTAGCGCTCTGTGCCACAGATTTGTTTGTTGGATGGATGTTTGTAGTCGTTTGAAATCCACTTTAAGCCGTAAGTCCTGGCTTTATATGACTGCAAGAGCGTCACGGAGCCAAGTCAGACTTCTACTTACGGGTACTCCATCACAACAGAAGCTACCCCCTTTCTCTTCAATCACGAATCCATACGAGTTCATGAGCTTGGTCTAGATATTTATCAAATGAGATAAGAAACAACAGGTTACTCATAAAAGTTTTTGATAATTACACAATTATTTTGTCTAAGTTTTATTTTAACACTTTAAAGATGGACGACAGAAATTCAAGTCATTTGTAAAGATGCCTACCATTACGGAATATATCAACCACTTTCTGTTAATAGCATTTTTTTAATGTTTTTCTTTTAAAATATTTTTCTTGTTTATTTATTAAATATTTACAAAACATTTGGAATTCTGGCTTTATACCTCTCACTGTCTACCAATAACATATATTTAAAATGATATTTGTTGTAACAATATATAATATCTGATTAATGACTGTTTAAAAACTTCAATTTCCTTTTTGTGAAAAACTGATTAGTAGTTATTTATTCAAAGAAAAATATTACGTATAAAAAATATCGTGAGAGAAATTAAAAATTATTTTAAAAATTTTAAATTGGCCAACAAAGTCATGGGCCCACTCTCCCCAAAACGATACCCATAATTACAGGGGCAAAAAAAATTCCAATTGACTATTAGAATTTGCTAATGACAAGATTTTAGTAAAAGTTTGATCAAATTCAAATTTTTTTTACAATTTTGTGCCAAGTAATTAATAACAGCTTTTAAAATAAACTATTATGATTTCAAAGATTTAGAAATCCTTAAACAATCCTTAATCCTTGTTTGTTGAAGTCTTTGAAATATGCAATTAAGAAGCATGAATAAAACAAAATGTTTTAATATAAATAAATTAAAAATTTCAAGTGTGTAAAAATTAAGTTATTAATGGCATTATGGTCTTCAGGTCAGTAGTTCTAGGGAAAGGGAGTTTTGACGTATTCTCTTGTAAATTTTTGTAACTGACAATGACAAGATTTGGAATTCTGGCTATATACAAGTACTTATACTTACAAAACGTAAAATCTTCTATAAACTGATATATAACAAATGTTTATTCTTACAAAATATATATATATATTCTTACAAAATTGATGATATATATTACAAAATATATATGATATTCTTACAAAACGTAAAATCTTCTTTTAGATATTTCTGGATACCTTTTTTTTTTTTTACTATATTTGTATTTAGTTATTAAGAAATATTTTTTACAGGCCTTCATTGGTGAAACATCCTCACTGTGGGCCAAGGCCATCTGCCTACTGATAGATTTCGAGACAAGAGATGTTTACGGCGTGGGGTTGTCAGCCCAACGCACTGCAATCTAAATAGACTGGGACCTACGGTTTAAAGCGGATTCCGAATTACTAAAAACAATCATGGCCGCCCCTAGACCCGAACTCGAAACCTGTGTCACCGAGCGCCACAGCGCTAATCACTCAGACATCAGGCTCCTTTTTGCAGGTCTGTAATTAAAAAAAAATCCTTTAAACTTTTGAGATGGAATTTGATAAAAAATCGAAACAATAAATTATACCATTAAGAAATTAATTTAAAATTTAATACGAATTTTAAAAATACTGTTTCTTTTTTCATCTTCCTACTTAATACATATAAAAAATATCTTTCTATTCTATTTAGGAAATAGAAAAAAAATCAAGTTTTTCGTTCTAAAATTTTTTACGACATTCACATGATTCAGACATTAAGATGCTGTAGAAAAATTTTTTTTTTTCTTTTCTATTGAGGAAAAAAACTGATACATATTCTGTTCAAATTCTAATTTTGCTATTTACAAGTATCATACCAGCCTTCCTTTTTATTTTATTTTTTCTTTTTTTTTTATCTACCATTCAAGTAAGTTCCTTTGTCCATACATCCAATGCTAAAGATCCTTCAAATAGTCACTGTATGACCTTTGACCTACGGTTTAAAGGGGTATTCCGAACCATTACAGGCACCCATAGCGTCACCTGGACTCGCACCCGAAACCTGTGGCATCGAGAGCCAGCGATCTAGTCATTCACCCATCAGGCCCCTTTTTACAGAACTGCAATTCAAAAAAACAATTCTTTAAACTTTTAGTTACTTTCTTTTAGAAGTTTTTGAGATTGGATTTTATATCAAATTCTAACAATAAATTTATACCATTAATATAATTAAATTAAAATCTAAAACGAATTTTAAAATTACTGTTTTTTTCCCCCTTTCTTCCTTCTTAATACACACATAATAATAAAAAAATATCCTTCCATTCCATTTAGGAAATAAAAAAAATTAAAAAAAAATTTTTTTTTTCCAATTCTAAAATTTTTTTTCAGATATTTTATGACATTTATATGAAAGGGAAGGAAGAAAAAAAAAAAAAAAAAAAAAAAAAATCAGATTTTTTTTTGTATGACATTCACATAATTCAAACACTAAGATGCTGTAAAAAAAAATTTTTTTTTTCTTTTCTATTTAAAAAAACTGATGTTCACATATTATGTTCAAATGCTCTAATTTTGCTATTTACAAGTATCATACCAGCCTTCCCTAACATTTTACTTGAATGGTAGATTAAAAAAAAACCTAAGTTCTTTTGTCGATACATCCAATGCTAAAGATCCTTCAAATAGACACTGTAACAGATATAGGTAAAAAAAAAAAAAAGAAGACCCAGAAAACCGTTTAAGGGACACTCCAGCGTAACAAAAGCGAAGCGCATCTACTATCTTCCAGACTCATCCCATCGTCTGGCCACATTTCGCTGTTTCTTCGTTTCCCCTTGTAGAGTCGGCGTCGTCACCAGCCATTGATGGATTCAACCTTGTTGAACATCCCATTCACCGCATTTGGGAAGGACACTTAATTCATATCTCTTGTTATGAAGCACTTCCTCCCAATAGCACTGTGCTGCGGCCAAAATGCTTTGTGTGACAGCGCAAAGAAGAAAGAAGAATAAAACGCTCTCTGTAAAAAGCCGTTTAATAGCCACTAGCAATTTCTGGCTTTTAGAAAGAGTTAGCCGGAAAAGCGTGAGAATCGCGAAAGGTAGAGAAGACGCAGCAAAGGTGTCGATTCGAGAGTTGTTGGGAGTGCAAGGGAATTATATTGTTTGAGTTTTGAGATCGAGCTGTGGTTTTGTGTAACAATAACTGTTGGAATACGTACTTATAACTCTGTAAAGAGGGACTAGTGGTTAAAGAAATTTTTTTGAGATAAGCTCCTAATTTTGCCTCTGGTTTTTGAATGGCAGATCATACAATAAGAATTGATGTTCTAGAATGGAGACAAAACTGAAGGAAAAGAAAAAGCTCCAGAATATTTGAAGATTTATTTATATATTACTTCGTAAAAAATTTCAAGTTCCAATTTTTTATTTTTATATTTTTTTTATGAAGAAGTGAAAAAAATCTACTGAAGGCTTAATTTACTTTCAAACGATTGATATTTTATGATTGTATCTTTAATGTCCTATGACTGACATTTTATCACTACAATTTTAATGTTCTATGACTTGATTTTTGATATGATTATGACATACTTTTAATGTCCTATGACTGATTTATGAGTTGACTACGACACACTTTTATTACCCTATGACTGATTTATAATATGACTATGACATACTTTTAATGTCCTATGATTGATATATGATATGACTGGGATATACTTTTAATGTCCTAAGACTGTTTTATGTCTTAAAAAGAGTTAGTTGAAAAAGCGTGAGAATCGCGAAAGGCAAAGAAGATGCAGGAAAGGCGTTGTGATTCGAGAGTTGTTTTGCTTGCAGGGAAATTATATTGTTTGAGTTTAGCGATTGAGCTGTGGTTTTGTGTAACGATAACTGTTGGAATACGTACTTATAGCTCTCTAAGGATGGAGTCATATTGTCATAGTATAAGTTTCTTAGCGGTTAAAGAGATTTTTTGAAATAAGCTCCTAATTTTGCCTCTGGTTTTTGAATGGTAGATCATACAATGAGATAAAAAGCTGGAGATAGAAAACTGAAGGGGAAAAAAAACCCGCACAAGTTTATTTGAAGATTTATCTATATACAAATTTCAATTTTTCGTACAAATTTCAAGTTACAATTTTTTTTTTTTTTTTTTTTTTTTTTTTTTATGAAGAAGTGAAAAAACACTTAGTCAAGGTATAATTCACTTTCAAACGATTGACATTTTATGATTGATTAGGGTTATAATATTTTGTGGCTGTACATTTAATGTCCTATGACTGACATTTCATTACTATATTTTTAATGTTCTATGACTGATTTATGATATGACTATGACATACTTTTAATGTCCTGTGATTGATTTATGTCTGTCTTTAGAAAGAGTTAGCCGAAAAAGCGTGAGAATCGCGAAAGGTAGAGAAGATGTAGCAAATGTGTCGATTTGAGCGTTGTTGGGAGTGCAAGGAAATTATATTGTTTGAGTTTTGAGATCGAGCTGTGGTTTTGTGTAACGATAACTGTTGCAATACGTACTTATAGCTCTCCAAAGAAGGACTCTCATGTTCCAAGATTCTTAGTGGTTAAAGAAATTTTTGAAATAAGCTCCTAATTTTGCCTCTGGTTTTTGAATGGCGGATAATACAATAAGATAGAAAGCTGGAGATAGAAAACTGAAGGGAAAAAAGTTCCAATTTATTTGAAGATTTATCTATATAATACTTCGTAAAACTTTCAAGTTCCAATTTTTTTAAAGTAAAAAAAATAGAAGGAAAAAAAAATTAGTCAAGATAAAATTCACTTTAACACGGTTGACATTTTGTGGCTGATAAGCTTTATGATAGTTTATGATTGTATATACAATGATAAAATATTAATCAAGGACATTACATTTTTAATGTTCTATAACTGATTTTTAATATGACTATGATATAGTTTTAATGTCCTGTGTCTATCCATTAGAGAAACAAACTACAAAGCGCTTTTGGATATCAAGTTCTTTCATACTCTTGGATATTTGATATGCTAGAGGATGCATATTATAAGACAATAATGACTTAATTAATTTAATTTCCACAAAAAGTCTTATAACCCTGTAAACTATGGAGTACCCCGCTTTTCCTTTCTGGGGTTATTACTTCTGTTTCACTTTTTATTTCAAGTGCTAGTTATATTTCATGTGTGCTAACCATCGTTCAACTATGGTGGTCTATTTGATCTGATTATGGTTTAATTTTATCTGCAGTTTTATTAATTTCGTTCTTTTTCAAATTTACTCTTCTTATTTTCTTTTGGTTGCCTGGAAAGAACGAGCAATGATTCTTTTCTTTTAAAATGGAATTTGTAATAAAGGTTTCATTTTCATTTTTGTTAAATTCTGTTATCTACAATATTTTAAACAGCATTTGCATAAATTGAGGTGAAGCAGCATCAGCGAGCATACATCACAAAGCACCAACTTAAGTCTTATGATTGATTTTTGATACGACTAGGATATACTTTTAATATCCTATGACTGGCTATCATCGAATGAATGGCATTACTGATATAATTCATGTTGACAAAGACTGACTTTAGCGGTATAATTAATTTTCAAAAGACTGACTTTAGCGGTATAATTAATTTTCAAAAGACTGACTTTAGCGGTATAATTAATTTTCAAAAGACTGACTTTAGCGGTATAATTAATTTTCAAAAGACTGACTTTAGCGGTATAATTAATTTTCAAAAGACTGACTTTAGCGGTATAATTAATTTTCAAAAGACTGACTTTAGCGGTATAATTAATTTTCAAAAGACTGACTTTAGCGGTATAATTAATTTTCAAAAGACTGACTTTAGCGGTATAATTAATTTTCAAAAAGACTGACTTTAGCGGTATAATTAATTTTCAAAAGACTGACTTTAGCGGTATAATTAATTTTCAAAAGACTGACTTTAGCGGTATAATTAATTTTCAAAAGACTGACTTTAGCGGTATAATTAATTTTCAAAAGACTGACTTTAGCGGTATAATTAATTTTCAAAAGACTGACTTTAGCGGTATAATTAATTTTCAAAAGACTGACTTTAGCGGTATAATTAATTTTCAAAAGACTGACTTTAGCGGTATAATTAATTTTCAAAAGACTGACTTTAGCGGTATAATTAATTTTCAAAAGACTGACTTTAGCGGTATAATTAACTTTCAAAAGAATGACACACATTATATATACATAGTTTTTTCCAAGTTAAACTTGAGCGTCATTGAAAAAAACAATGGTTCTACCAAAATATTTCAACTAAAATGAATGAGAGGGATGAGAAAATGTTTTTAATATTAATTTTATTGCGCTATTAAAAAGTCAGAGCAAACGAAATTCTGATATTTGGCAATTAAGGGCCAAATAATTGTAACCTTGAGGCAATTTACTAATGAACATTGAAGAAGTTCATGGAAATTCTCCAATTGTCTTATTTTTATTTACTGCGGAAGTAAATATTAAGTTAAAGAAAATGTCAAGGCAAAGGGACCAAAGGACCATTGAATTGAGGAAACTGGTTATTAAACATGCTGAAGATGAAATGTCTGTGCTAAAAAAAGTATGAGATTGACTGCAGGAGTCATTCCACGACCCTCAATTCATGACATCATAGAACATTTCCAAACCAATAATCAGGTCAAAGATGAAAAGCCAGAGTGTTGCTTGGAGAGATTGTAACTGCATTTTGGGAAACTACTGTTACATCGTTATAGAAAAAATTTGATGCCACCACATTTATATCAGAGACATCCATTTAATTCACGTATACTTATAATTGTCTGTTGAATTCTGAATATATTGAAATTTTTTTCACAACAAATATAATAATAAAAACGTATCTACCTATCAACGGCAAGTGATTGACTTATTTGAATAAAAATAACATTTATAGAAAATGTTAGGAATAAATAACCAAATAGCTAGAAGTCCTATAAAATTAGAAGATAGAGTATTGTATGATAACATGCAATTTTTATGACTTCTTTACTATATATTCCCAAAATGTTGTGAGATACTTGTACCATAGGTTTTGAAATTCACACATTTATTTACATATGTACAAACACCACACATATAAATATTATCTGTGTCTAATTGTAACACTAAATTTAAAACAAAAGAAAGATAATTGGACCTCAGTGGAAGGATTCCACTTTTCAGCCAGTATTCGGCAGGAGAGCAGGGTTGCGTAAAATATACGTCCTTTAAGGATGAGAGTGAAAGGAGGGTTACAAAAGGAAATAAGTTTATATTGCAAAACTTTTTATCCGTCACTTAAAAAAAAATATATATAGATATATATAAAAAAAATAGTATTTTTTTTAATTCAAAAAAGATTTTTGATCAAAGGATAATGAAAGATATATTAATTAATATAATTGAAGACTTTGAAAAAAAAAAATTTGAAATAAGTTCAATTATTGAATATATCTTAACTTCCATCATGAAACCAAACGTAAATTAATTCCTTTTTTTATATTTAAACGATATTTTAAAAATAAAAAAACAGGTAATATTTTGAATTTACTTAAATTTTTGTTTTAACAGTTTATCCCGAATATGCTTGTATCGTTTCTGAACAATACGAGTTAACTCACGCAAAAATTAACTTTTAAGTCTGAACTAAAACAAGTATTTTGAGCTTCTTTGTGTTATTCTAAGACAAACACAAGTTCATTCGTAATATTGTGCATCTGGCAACACTCATTCTATCGCTATTTTATATCGATGATGTTTACAAATATTGATGACGGTTTTTTAGATACTTTTCAGTACTCAAACGATTGGCGAGGAGCCGAGTGTTGTTTATTATTTATGATCGACTACATTTACTTTCCGTTATTTATTAATTTTTTAATATAACTCAAAATGAAGGTAGTTTTAATAATAATAGAGATTTTTAGTGATAATTAATAAGTATTTGTGAATCGTTTGATGATCGTGAAAGTTCTGGCAATAAATCGGAAGATTATAGTTATGATTCTAATTTATAGTGCGAATGGTTAAATTTCTATTGAAATTTCTATAATAAAAAATAAATAAAGCAAGATAAAATTATTGATTATCATTCTAATAATGCAGAATTTCGATTTGAGTAAAAAACACAAACCAGCACTATTTAAATTAAATAAAATTATGCCTGTAGTAAATTAAAATAATGTAGTTGTTCTATTTAATTATGAAATTAAAAACAAACTTTTTGTCAATGAAACTTTTTATCAATGAAGTTTCAAGAGAGAAGAAGGGGATAAATTCTTACAAATACCAGATTTCCTGTTGTTTATTTTGGAATCTTTTGTGATCCTTAAAAAAATAAGTTTCTTTTCTTTATAGACAATAATAGCTGCATTGTGGCCACCCATTCTTTCTTAACAGAGAAAAAAAAAGTCCTAAAAATTATCCATCTTGACACAATACTTTGAGACCTGTCTATATTTTGAAGTTCCACGCAAACAGCTGGTGACAAACACGAATTTTCCCCTCTCCTGCAAGGTTTAACAGACCGCTGTTATCGTCAAATAAAAAAAATATTTCCTCGTGGTCATCCCAAACACAGCAGGGTGACCTACCAATGGGGTGGAAATACTTGAGATGCCATGATTGGCAGATCTCGAAGGCCCCCGCCACCAACGGTATATGACAAATATGAAGTTTGGGATATAGTTTTCCTAAAGCAAACATCGAAGGACAGTTCTTATGCCAAAGGCTCGTCGGGGTAGATTTAAAAAAAAAGTATATATTTATATATATATATATACATAGACATATATAATCATTATTGCTTCAAATTTAAAGAAAAATAATAATAAAGTCTGCAAAAAATCATGAACGGTAAGTAAAAAATCCTGAAGTATTTAATTTTGAATCGGTATGTGTGTCAATTTGAAAATATTTCAGTTTTATTTTTTGCGAGTTATATTGGTACAGTTTTGGGGAAAAAAATTGAAGGAAAAATACTAAATATTATTAAATTTGAAAGTCAATAATGAAATTTAGGAGAAATGAAAAATAATTTATATTTAATACTGAATGTGGTAAAACATATATTTGAAGCATTTTACATAGTGGTATATATATGAGCAATGGCTTTCGTCAGACTTTTTTTCTCATATAATAAATCAATTAATTATGCTCATTGTCTTCATAATTTTTACTTCATTGCAATATGTAGATAGTCATTTTAGATGCAAACAATTATAGATTTGTGTTGATTCGGATGGACCCAATAAATATAAATTTAAGTTTAGTTAAAAGCAAACGATCTTTCAAATCCGTCGATATTTTCCGTACGAAACTTCATCTGGGCTGGATAATCTTCTCAATAATTTTCTGGAAGATTGCAGCAATTTCTTAATTTTGAGCAATCTCTTCTCCACTTTAGGTCTACCTCCTTAACATTTGTCCATTACAGTAGTGGTCTCAAAAGTGAGGTACATGTACCTCAGTCCTTATGTACAATGATACTTGGAGATACACTAAGACATAGGCTCAGGATCCTTTACGATCACTTGGAGACAGAATTTTGTAACCAATTTAATTATCTTCTTAGTATTAAAACAGAATTGCAATGGGCCATGACATTATTTGCTGAAGCTTTAAAAATAGATCATCTTTCGATTGCAGCTTAAGTACACTTAATCGACATGAGTGAAAGAACAACATTACAAAACTAATTTAAAGCTATTTTAAATTCTCCACAATGGATCGGTGAGATCGGAAACAGAATACCAAAAATTTGGATATTCATGTAGTAGATATCCGAATTTTGTAAAATTCGATATTTACAATTGATTACATTCATTGTTGTACTTACAAATGCAATCACACCACATGGTTCTAATATGTAAAATAGCGTTTTCGGCAATGATGATAATTAAAACCAATCACTTGAATAAGTTAGTTTGGTTTGGTTTGTCACTCTACGGTAATTTTTTGCCCACTTTAGGCTAATTAGACCGGGACCTACAGGTTAACATGGATTCCGAACCACTAACAAGCATACATAGCACAGCCAGGATTTTAATCTGAAGCCTTTGGTACCAAAAGCCAGAGTGCTAGCCAATTGGTCATCAGGCCAAGGGAATGAGTTAGAGATAGATCCATATCTTCGAATTGCATTAATGGTGATCCAATCAGAATTTTCTGATATTATTAAACAAATACAATCACATTGCTCATATTCAATTCTAATTTAAATTCCTAATTAAATGTATGCATAGTGCATCAAATGAATAAATAGTATATAATTTAAATTTTCACCATAAACATCACACACACACACATTATATATATATATAATTTGAATAATAGATATATGATTGATGAAAATAATTAAAAGTTGTACCTAATATACAAGATTATATTAGGTACAACTTTTAATTATTTTCATCAAGCTTTATTGATTGTTATCAAAGATTGATGATTGCTGCTCTACAAACCAGTTTCTTCAAATTTCTTCTCTAAATTTCCAATCATTTAATAATCGGAATTTCACTCCAAACACAATACGCACTTTAGTGTAATACTGTATTATGTACTAATGTACTAGTATACCAATTTACTAATGTACTAGTCTTGAATAAATTGAGATAAAGCAGCGTCAACAAGCATACATCTCAAAGCACTAAGTCAAGTCAAGATTAGACTTTTCTCTAATGGCAGGCAAAGAATGAAAATATAGTGTCTTTTTGACATGCACATGAACAGAATAAAAATGAATACTGTGGTTTGAGTATGTGGCCTTACATTTAGAACTAGAATTGAAAGATATATTGTAATACAATAATAATATGTGCTTTCCTATGTGCTATTTCAATATGTGCTTTCATATGTGCAATTTCAATATGTGCAATTTCAATATGTGCTTTCATATGTGCAATTTCAATATGTGCTTTCATTTGTTAAAAAAAATGTAACTCAGGGTTATATAATATTTAATTTTGTTTCCCTCGTTATTTAGTATTAAAAAAATTTCGTATAACATTTCAACCCTCTAGCGCTGAAGTGATTGAAATTTTACTTTCAGAAACTCAGTATGCACTTATTTTATATGGGTCTATTAAATACTTTTTTAATATGTGCTTGGTCCCTTTCAACAGTGGACAATGTGACAGAACATATATGAAATGGATTTCTTGAGGCCTTAGCAAGAATCAGGAACCAAAGCCGTCTGGATTTTCTGGACTGTCGTTTGTCCTCTTTGCTTGACTTTGTAAGCCTACATCGGCCTCTGCAATTTCTGAACGGATTTTAGCTTTGGATATTTCTCTTCTTTTTCCTATGCCACATATAGAAGTGTGGGATATTTTGCATTATCTTCAATATATGAGCTTGGTATTGGGATATTTTGTATGCAAAAAATCTGTGCTTTGCCTACTATATGATAAAGAACGTAAAGCTGGATTATAAAAACTTTTTCTCAATAGTAAAAAAGAGAGAAAAATATTTATATTCCTTCTAAAAAAATTTCTCCTGATAAAAACGTATTTCTTAACTTCAGTATATTACTTTTCTTACGACTATCTTATGCCTAGAGTCTACGTCAAATCTAGTTGCCTAGTCTGCGGCAGACCTTCATTATCACACGACATGATACACGAAATTACAAGGGGCTCACTTTGGAGACAGGCGGAATCTCAGGCCTATTCAGTCATTTCTGAGGAGAAAAAAAAAGACCCTTCGCAGAACTCTATCTCTTCACAACAAAAAAAAACCCCTCCTTTTAAGACAATCGGTAAAGGGGGGAGTGAGCCTCCATTCTAATTGGAGTAGACATTTTTCAGCTCGTGGTTTAGCACCAATCACGATGGAACTACTCATGGTATAGTTCGTATTTAATCTGTAGTTGTTTCGAACTGTGAAGGCCACATAAGCAATCGCTAATTTCATGAGGTCACATTATCCCTGACACTGAATATCTGCTATCATATTTGAGTAGCAGGCTGTTCTCATTAGCATAAAGCACTAATTGCATGTAATGTAACTACCCACAATACTACTTCTCTGCTGTTAAATTTGAATGATGGGTTGTTATATTATACTTGTTAAATACTATACACCTCTCTCATGGGAATGAAATGCCAAAACTCTTCCCGTGAGAAAAAAATTTTACAATATCTTTTCTTTTAACCACTAAATTGAAAAACAGTTTATTTTCTGAGAGATTTTTTTGTAATAAAACGTTTATAAATAATATTTTCTTTGAGGACTAAGCCTTTTCATTAAGATGCTTGAAACATCATAGAATCGCAGTATCTGAAGTGTTTCATCCAAATACATTGTTGCTATTTTCTTATCGTACAGAAAGTTACTAATATTTTTTTCTTTTAATATAAAATTGCACTATAAGTCCTTTTTTTAAGGACGCAATAAATCAAACATGTCTAAAAAAATTATATGGCTTGTTTTTCTTTCCAAAAAAAATTTTTTTTTTAACAAATATTTCCGTCAATTAAAAGTTAATTTTAATTAGATCAAACTGCAGCTTACTCTGGAAGTAATCCAGAAATCTTCTAATAATTCATCCATTCAACTTTAGAAAGTCATTAGCAAAGAAAACCTTTTTAAAAATAGTTTGGTTCAATAAATATTTATGGGAACTGGATCAAATCTTATGAACTAAGAGTAATGTTAACTTCATGTCATTGGTTGGAGGTATTGGACTTCATTTCACTCCTCAATAGATTCGAATCTGCTCTGGAATTCATTATACGTGTTTGGCATTTCCTTCCAGAAATCGCAATTAATTAATTTTTCCACTATAAACAAAGCAGAACTGAAGAATATCCTACAGCCCACACATTTATATCCCCAACCACATTTTCACAAAACTCCACCCCAACTCTTTTCACCGAGATTTTCCAACAACTACTCCAGAAGAGATTTTCCGAACGTACCTTCCCATATCTTTTCATTTTGCCTATTCATGATTAAATCCAAAGAAGAAGCAATGCGATGGCTAAAGTTCGAACAGCCAACAGTTCGAATTAGGTTTGTATTTCCTTTTCAAATGTATCTGTTTTCAACACAGCGATTAGCAAACACCGAGGCCATAAAATTAGCTGAAAGACTGCTGCAGTGTTCCAATCCTCCGGGCAATGGATGTCAAATGATGCTTCAACTACGCCTCGTGGTTCCCGTGTGCTTTATTTCCTACAAAAGAGATGCGTTCGCTTCGAAATCTATTCGAGCGGATGTTTGTTCAGAGTTTTAATTTAGTATTTTGGGAGGATAACGTGCCAGGATTGGTGCTGCCAGTCGTGACCTTAATGAAGATTAAAAGTGGAGGGTTGTATACCACCGAGTTTAAAGTTTGTTTGATCTACGAGCTATGGATTGGACCGACTTCTAAATGTTGCATTTTATCACTCAAAGCTATTCGAATATCAAAATATTTTTGTTATATATTTTTAAATATTTTGTTAATAATTTAAACATTTGTAAAAATAACATTCATTTTATAATAATTCAAATTAGTTGTGAATTTGTTTTAAAATATAATGTTTTAATTTGTATTAACTAATAATTTATTGTTGTTATTGCTTCTTATTCCACTTGGTAGACATCTAGACCAAGCCTACGAAACCATATGAACTCATGGATGAAAGGAGTAGGAGGCAGCATCTGTTGAGAGGGAGCACCCGTAGGTTGACTTGGCTCCGTAACTATCTACAGTTATATAAGACTGGGACCTACGATTTAAAGTGGATTCCGAATCACTACGAATATCCATGGGATCGCCGAGATTTGAACCCGGAACCTGTGGCACCGAGTGCGAGCGTGCTAGTTACTCAGCCATCAGGCCCCGGTATTTTCTTATGGTACAGAAAATTAATAGCTTTCTCGTTTAATCAAAAATTTCTTGTACTATAGGTTATTATTTAAAGACGCAATAAATCAAAATGTATACCTAACAAAAAAATTTACATTGATTTAATTAAAAAAAAATTTTTTTCGGGGGTGGGGGGTGGGGGAAATATTTCTGAAACTTAAAATTAATTTTGATTAGATCAAACCGCAACTTACTCTGGAGTAATCCTGAAATCTTCTAACAATTCATCAATGTATCCTCAGAAACTCATTAGCAAAGAAAATCTTTTTAAAAATAATTTGGTTCAATAAATATTTATGGGAACTGGATCAAATCTTACGAATTAATTAATATTAACTCCATGTTTCACTGATGTCAAGGTATTGGACCTCATTTCACGCCTCAATAGATTCGAATCTACTTTGGAATTCATTATACGCGTTCGGCATTTCCTTTCTGCAATCGCAATTAATTAATTTTTACACTATAAACAAAGCAGAACTGAAGGATATCCTACAGCCCACATATTTATATTTCCAACCCCATTTTCATAAAACTCCACCCAAACTCTTTTCACCGAGATTTTCCAACAACTACTCCGGAAGAGATTTTGCAAACGTACCTTCCCGTATCTTTTCATGTCGCCCATTCATGATTAAATCCAAAGAAGAAGCAATGCGATGGCTAAAGTTTGAACATCCAACAGTTCGAATTCGGTTTGTATTTCCTTTTCAAATGTATCTGTTTTCAACGGTGATTAGCAAATACCGAGGCCATAAAATTAGCTGAAAGACTGCTGCACTGTTCCAAATCCTCCAGGCAATGGATGTCAAATGATGCTTCAACTACGCCTCGTGGTTCGTGTGTGCTTTATTTCCTACAAAGGAGATGCGTTCGCTTCGAAACCTATTCGAGCGGATGTTTGTTCAGTGTTTTAATTTAGTATTTTCGGGAGGATAACGTACCACGATTGGTGCTGCGAGTCGCGATCTTAATCAAGATTAAAACTGAAGGGTTGTGTATCACCGAGTTTAAAGTTTGTTTGATCTACGAGCTATTGATAGGACCGATTGCTAAATGTTATGAATATTTTATATCGCAGCTGAAATAAATACACATACGCTAAATTTATATTTTATCACTCAAAGCTTTTTAAATATGAAAATATTTTTTTATATTTTTAAATATTTTAATAATAATTTAAACATTTGTAAAAATAGTATTAATATTTTAATAATTCAAATTAGTATTCCATCAGATTAAAAGTATTACGTTTTAATTTGTATTAATTAGTAATTTATTTTTGTTGTTCTTAGTTTCTTGTAGACATCTAGAACAAGCCCACGAACGCGTATGGACTCATGCTTGAAAGGAGTAAGGGGCAGCTTCTGTTGTGGTGGAGCACCCGTAGGTAAAAGTCTGACTTGTCTCCGTGATGCTCTACATTCATATGAGACGGGATTTACCCCTTAAAGTGGATTCCGAACCACTACAAACATCCAACACACCGCGCCGGGAGTCGCATTCGAAACCTGTGACAACGTGCACCAGTCACACGGCCATCAGGATCCGGTATTTCTTATGGTACAGAAAATTAATAACTTTCTCGTTTAATCTAAAATTATTTGTACTATGAGTTATTTTTCAGAGATACAATGAATCAAAATTTACATCTAAAAAAATACAATTTATATTGTCTATTTTCTATCCAAAAATTATTTTTGGTAAATATTTCCGAAATTTAAATTTAATTTGAATTAGATCAAAACCGCAACTTACTTAATAAGTAATCCGGGAATATTTTAATAATCCATCAACGTAACTTTTGAAACTCATTAGCAAGAAAAGCTTTTTAAAAACAGTTTGGTTCAATAAATATTTATGAGAACTGGATCAACATTTACTCTTAGTTCGTAAGATTTAACTTCATGTTTCGCGGAAGTAAAGGTATTGGAATTCATTTCACGCCTCAATAGATTCGAATCTACTTTAGAATTCATTATACGCGTTCGGCATTTCCTTTCTGCAATCGTAATTAATTTTTACACTATAAACAAAGCAGAACTGAAGAATATCCTACTGTTCACATATTTATATTCCCCAAAAAAATTAATTTAATAAAAATTATTTTTTGTAAATATTTCCGTAACTTAAAGTTAATTTTAATTAGATCAAAATGCAACTTATTCAGAAAGTAATCCAGAAATTTTCTAACAATCCATCAATACAACTTTAGAAAGTCATTAGCAAGAAAACCTTTTTAAACACAATTTGGTTCAATAAATATTTATGGGAACTGGATCAAATCTTACGAATTAATTAATATTAACTCCATGTTTCACTGATGTCAAGGTATTGGACCTCATTTCACGCCTCAATAGATTCGAATCTACTTTGGAATTCATTATACGCGTACGGCATTTCCTTTCTGCAATCGTAATTAATTTTTACACTATAAACAAAGCAGAACTGAAGGATATCCTACAGCCCACATATTTATATTTCCAACCCCATTTTCATAAAACTCCACCCCAACTCTTTTCACCGAGATTTTCCAACAACTACTCCGGAAGAGATTTTGCAAACGTACCTTCCCGTATCTTTTCATGTCGCCCATTCATGATTAAATCCAAAGAAGAAGCAAGCGATGGCTAAAGTTTGAACATCCAACAGTTCGAATTCGGTTTGTATTTCCTTTTCAAATGTATCTGTTTTCAACGGTGATTAGCAAATACCGAGGCCATAAAATTAGCTGAAAGACTGCTGCACTGTTCCAAATCCTCCAGGCAATGGATGTCAAATGATGCTTCAACTACGCCTCGTGGTTCGCGTGTGCTTTATTTCCTTCAAAAGAGATGCGTTCGCTTCGAAATCTATTCGAGCGGATGTTTGTTCAGAGTTTTAATTTAATATTTTCGGAGGATAACGTACCACGATTAGTGCTGCGAGTCGCGATCTTAATCAAGATTAAAAGTGGAGGGTTGTGTACCACCGAGTTTAAAGTTTGTTTGATCTACGAGCTATTGATAGGACCGATTGCTAAATGTTATGAATATTTTATATCGCAGATGAAATGAATAGATCTCCGATATATAAGGCTGAATTTGTATTTTAACACTAAAAGCTATTCAAATATCAATATTTTTTTTAATATATTTTTTTACTATTTTGCCAGAATAACTTAAACATTTGTAAAAATAACATTGATATTATAATAATTCAATACGGTTGTGAATTAGCTTAAAAATATTATGTTTTAATTTGTATTAATTAGTAATTTATTGTTGTTTCTTATCCAACTTGGTAGCCATTTAGACCAAACCCACGAACCCGTATGGACTTATAGATGAAGAAAGTAGGAGCAGCTACTGTTGTGATGGAGCACCCGTAGGTAGAAATCTGACTTGGCTCCTTGATGATCTACAGTCATAAGAGACAGCGACCTACGGCTTAAAGTGGATTCGGAACCACTACAAACATCCATAAGATCGTCCAGATTTGAATCAGAAACCTGAGGCACCGACCGCCACCGTGCTAGTTACTCGGTCATCAGGCCCCGGTATTTTCTTTCCCGGTAGAAAATTAATAACTTTATCGTTTAATCTAAAATAGTTTGTGCTATAAGTTAATTTTAAAGAAGCGATAAATCAAAATGCACATATTAGAAAATAATTTACATTTATTTTCTTCCCAAAAAATATTTTTGGTAAATATTTCCGAAATTTAAAATTAATTTTAAATATTTCCGAAATTTAAAATTAATTTTAATTAGATCAAAACCGCAACTTACTTAATAAGTAATCCAGAAATGTTCTAATAATCCATCAACGTAATTTTAGAAACTCATTAGCAAGAAAAGCTTTTTAAAAATAGCTTGGTTCAATAAATATTTATGGGAACTGGATCAAATCTTACGAACTAAGATTAAATGTTAACTTGAAGTCAAGGCATTGGACCTCATTTCACGCCTCAATAGATTCGAATCTACTTTGGAATTCATTATACGCGTTCGGCATTTCCTTTCTGCAATCGTAATTAATTTTTCCACTATAAACAAAGCAAAACTGAAGAATATCCTACAGCCCACATATTTATGCTTCCACCAACATTTTCATAAAACTCCACCCCAATTTTTTTCACCGAGATTTTCCAACAACTACTCCGGAAGAGATTTTGCAAACGTACCTTCCCGTATCTTTTCATGTTGCCCATTCATGATTAAATCCAAAGAAGAAGCAATGCGATGGCTAAAGTTTGAACATCCAACAGTTCGAATTAGGTTTGTATTTCCTTTTCAAATGCATCTGTTTTCAACGGCGATTAGCAAATACCGAGGCCATAAAATTAGCTGAAAGACTACTGCACTGTTCCAAATCCTCCAGGCAATGGATGTCAAATGATGCTTCAACTACGCCTCGTGGTTCGTGTGTGCTTTATTTCCTATAAAAGAGACGCGTTCGCTTCGCAATCTATTCGAGCGGATGTTTGTTAAGAGTTTTAATTTGGTATTTTCGGGAGGATAACGTACCACGATTGGTGCTGCGAGTCATGATCTTAATCAAGATTAAAAGTGGAGGGTGTGTACCAGCGAGTTTAAAGTTTGTTTTATCTACGAGCTATTGATAGGACCGGCTGCTAAATGTAATGAATATTTTATATGGCAGCTGAAATGAATAGCTCTCCGATATATAAAGCTAAATTTGCACCTTATAATTCAAAGTTATCAAATTATATATTTTTTATAATTTTAAATATGTTGTAAAAATAACATTGATATTATAATAATTGAAATTAGTTGTGAATCAGATTAAAAATATTATGTTTAATTTGTATTAATTAGTAATTTATTGTTGTTGTTTCTTATCCAACTTGGTAGACTCCCAGACGAAACACACGAATTCGTATGGACTTAAGGTTGAAGGCAGTAATGGGCAGCTTCTATTACTTGAGAACTCGTAGGTCTGACTTGGCTACATGATGCTCTACAGTCATATGAGACCGGGACCTAAGGTTTAAAGAACAATCCGAACCACTACAAACATCCATGGCCACCGCCGGAACTCAAATCAGAAACCCATGGCATCGAACGCCAGAGCGCTAGTCACTCGGCCATTAGGCCCAGGTATTTTCTTATGGTACATAAAATTAATAATAGATTTCTCTTTTAATCTAAAATTTTCTGTACTATAAGCCATCTTTTAAAGACGCAATAAATGAAACAAATCTAAAAAAATTATTTTGTTACAAATGTTTCCGAAATCTAAAATTAATTTTAATCGGCTCAAACTGCAACTTACTCAGGAAGTAACCCAGAAATCTTCTAACAATCCATCAAACGTAACTTCAGAAACTCATTAGCAAGAAAAGTTTTTTAAAAATAGTTTGGTATATAATATTACTGGTATATATATTACTATAATATTTACTGGGACTGGATCAACTCTTACGAACCAAGAGTAATGTTAACTCCATGTTTCACTGAAGTCAAGGTATTGGACTTCATTTCACACCTCAATAGATTCGAATCTGCTTTGGAATTCATTACATGTGCTCGGCATTTCCTTCCTGCAATCGTAATTAATTAATTTTTCCACTGTAAACAAAGCAGAACTGAAGAATATCCTACAGCCCACATATTTATATTCCCAACCCCATTTTCACAAAACTCCACCCTAACTCTTTTCATACGGATTTTCCAACTACTACTCCAGAAGAGATTTTGCGAACGTACCTTCCGTATCTATTCATGTTGCCCATTCATGATTAAATCCAAAGAAGAAGCAAGCAATGGCTAAAGTACGAACAGCCTACAGTTCGAATTTGGTTTGTATTTCCTTTTCAAATGTATGTTCTGTTTTCAACGGCGATTAGCAAATACCGAGGCCACAAAATTAGCTGAAAGACTGCTGCAGTGTTCCAATCCTCCAGGCAACGAATGTCAAATGATGCTTCAACTACGCCTCGTGGTTCGTGTGTGCTTTATTTCCTATAAAAGAGACGCGTTCGCTTCGCAATCTATTCGAGCGGATGTTTGTTCAGAGTTTTAATTTAGTATTTTCGGAGGATAACGTACCACGATTGGTGCTGTGAGTCGCGATCTTAATCAAGATTAAAAGTGGAGGGTGTGTACCACCGATTTTAAAGTTTGTTTGATCTACGAGCTATGGATAGGACCGACTGCTAAATGTTATGGATATTTTATAGGAGCTGAAATGAATAGCTCTCCGATATATATAATGCTAAATTTGCACCTTACCACTCAAAACTATCAAAATATACATTTTTATATTTTTAAATATTTTGTTATAATAACTTAAACATTTATAAAAATAACTGATATTATAATAATTCAAATTACTCTCGAGTCAGATTAAAAATATTATGTTTTATTTTGTATTAATTAGTAATTTATTGTTTTTTTTATCCTACTTGATTGACATCTATATCCATCCTAGAAACGCGTATAGATTCATGCTTGAAGGAAGTAGGGGGCAGCTTCTGTTGTGATGGAGGACCCGTAGGTAAAAGTCTGAATTGGCTCCATGACGCACTACTTTCATATGACACCGGGATCTACCGCTTAAAGGGGATTCCGAACCACTACAAACATCCAGCACACCGCGCCGGGACTCGAATCCGAAACCTCTGGCACCGAGCGCCAGTCACTCGGTTCTCAATAAATCAAAATGTACATCTAAAAAAAAAAAATACAATTTAAATTGTTTTCTTTACAGCAATTATCTTTTTAACAAATATTTCCGAAACTTAATATTAATTAGGCCAGACCGCAACTTACTCGGGAAACAATCCAGAAATTTTCTAACAATCCATCAATGCAAATTCAGAAATTCATTAGCAAGAAAAGCTTTTTAAAAATAACTTGGTTCAATAAATATTTATTGGAACTAGATAAAATCTTACGAATTAAGGGTAATGTTAACTCCATATTTCACTGAAGCCAAGGCATTAGACTTCATTTCACACCCCAATAGATTCGAATCTGCTTTGGAATTCATTACATGTGTTCGGCATTTTCTTCCTGAAATCGTAATTAATTAAATTAATTTTTCCACTATAAAGAAAGCAGAATTGAAGAATGTCCTACAGCCCACATATTTATATCCCCAACCCCATTTTCACAAAACTCCAACCCCAACTCTTTTCACCCGGATTTTCCAACAACTACTCCAGAAGAGATTTTGCGAACGTACCTTCCCGTATCTTTTCATGTTGCCCATTCATGATTGAATCCAAAGAAGAAGCAATGCGACGGCTAAAGTTCGAACAGCCAACAGTTCGAATTTGGTTTGTATTTCCTTTTCAAATGCATCTGTTTTCAACCAGCGATTAGCAAATGCCGAGGCCATAAAATTAGCTGAAAGACTGCTGCAGTGTTCCAAGTCCTCCAGGCATTGGATCTCAAATGATGCTTCAACTACGCCTCGTGGTTCGTGTGTGCTTTATTTCCTACAAAAGAGATGCGGATGTTTGTTCAGAGTTTTATTTGGTATTTTCGGAAGGATAACATATCACGATTAGTGTTGCCTGTCGTGATCTTAATCAAGATTAAAAGTGGAGGGTTGCGAACCAGCGAGTTTAAAGTTTGTTTGATCTACGAGCTATTGATAGGACCGGCTGCTAAATGTTATAAATATTTTATGTCGCAGAAAAATCCGATATATATATATAATGTGAAATTTGCATTTTATCCCTCAAAGCTATTCAAATATCCAAATATTTTATTTCCCAGTTTTAAATATTTTTTAAATAACATTAATATATTAATAATTAAAATCAATTGTAAATCAGATTAAAAATATATTTTGATTTGTATTAATTAGTAATTTATTGTTGTTGTTTCTTATCCTAATTTGTAGACATCCGGACTAAGTCTACGTGTAGATTCAATCTTGTGCACACGAGGCCTTAGCAGACAGGGATCTACAGTTTAATGTGGATTCCGAACCACTAATAAACATCCATGCCATGATTCGTACCTGAAAAAGCCAAAGGCCTAATCGCTAGCCACTCAGGCCACGCAGGCCGCATGGTTGAAGGGATTAGGGGACAGTTTCTGATGTGATGGAGCACTTAAGTAGAAGTTTGACTTGACTCCGTAATGCTCTACTGTCCTATTAGAACGGGACCTACGGTTTAAAGTGAATTCTGAACCACTACAAACATCCAATTCACCGCCGGAACTCGAATCCGAATCCTGTGGCACCGAGCGACAGACAGCCATTCAGGCCCCATTAATAGTAAGCAATAATTCCGATGCACTTAATTATCAGAAAAAAATGCAAAGATTTTTATTTATAATCAATACTTTATATTAATTTCATGAAACCTAAATAAACAATATTATATTATTTTGAAATTAAATAATTCTGTTCCAGCTTTACAGTTTTCAATTTGGGGCTGCTATAGACAAGTAAAGTCGTTCGTTGGCATTACATTAGCATCATTAATACTTTTATACCAGGATGACGTATCACGATCATTCACTGGCGAGGAACATTAAAGAAGAAAACAACACAATGTTATCATCAACAATGAAGCTCCAATATCAATGTTATTCTTTAATCCAATGGGAATCAACTTCGCTACAGAGAAACAGACAAATTTTTGAGCCAGTTCCTTCAGCAGGTGCGAAAACACATGGATGATTTGGCGTCAAATTGCAAGTATTGCACTTGGATAAAATCTTTGCTTGTAATAAGAGGAATATGTGGTCCAGGATATATTTGACGGATTGTGAGAAATGGTTTACGATAAGGAGAATGGACATAGGACAGACAAAAGAGTCATGTCAAGAATCTGGAAATGGTTTAAAGACACTGGTAATGTGCACAGACAAACAAATTAAGGTTAAAAAAAAAATATGTCACAATAGATTTTTAGAAGCGTTATTTGACGAAGATTGCTAAAAGAAATTGATAACTGTCGTCAGTTGAGATTGGAAGGGTGTTCGCTGCAGGAACTCGAATATCCAAATTTCCTGTAAGTGTCAGGATGCATAAAATAGGTGTATGCTAGGAAACTCATAATTTGTTTTCCACTAACTTCTTCAGCGAAATGCCCCTTATTACAGTAGTACAAAGATTATCGTGATTGGTGTACCTCAGACTGGAGCCTAGTACTCTTTGTCGGTGAATCCCGATTTTATTCGGAGAATAATTACAGGTTTGCTACAATATAGAGTGAGAAGAATACATGCAATTTGGTTGATGTATTCTTTTGGACCTATTTAGCCCCTGGGGGCTCTATCTCCGATATGACAGGGTAAATACAGATGAAACAATGAAAATTGCCCAGAATATATTTATAAATATAATAAAAAAAATTTAATTGACAATCATAAACAAATAAAAATAAAAATTACATGTAATTTCATACATTTTACTGGCTTTATACATCTGTGCCCAACATCCCAACCAATCATAAGCTTTCCGCATATCACGTCGGACTCGGATGTAAACAAAAGGTTAGAAAAACTTGCGTGAATAAACGATTAGAACTAACGTACCAAGAATAGCCCCCCCTTCATCTCATACAAATGATTTCTTAACAAAAGTTTTAAATAAAAATACAGAATACACATCGAATATGTAAATTTTATATATACTTGACTAAAAAATTTATAGATTGCAGGGATTCTAAAATACTTAATAAATACAGATCATTGCATCCGCTTAGAAAAAAATAGCTTATTGCCGTCTGATGCAAAGAACCATAAGATTCTTTTTAAACATTCAAAACTACAAATTAATTCTTCAAGTTTGGAAACTGATATTAAATTTCTGTCTCAAGTTAGGAGAATACATTATTTTTTTAAAATATTCTTTTTACTATTCAAAATTCCAAAAAAGCTAACAGTACCAATACCTTCAAAAGGATTTTCTAAGCCCCCTACTGCTAAATATTTACCAACTACACTTTCTAGATCAGCAAACAAATAAACATTGTTACAAAAATGCCTTGTCGCAACAATATCAATAATTCAAATAAATTTATCAGTTACTTCATTTACACAAGTTTCTGGAACTGAAATTTCCACTTTTATTACATTTATCAAAACAACACACGCTGTTGTCCTTTACATTAGAGTTATTTAACTTTAAAAGGATCATAATCAAAGTATTTAAAGTCTTGTTATGAATGATCCACATTTTTACACACATAACAAGGCCATATTTCTTTTTAAATTTAGATTTTGTAAATTTAGGCTTGTTCTTACAAATATAAACTCTTAAATTTTCAGAAATGATCAGTTTGTTAACTTGACAATATAAGCATCAACACTATAATCATTAATTAATTTAATTAAGGATTATTGCCTAATCCGATTCTCCTCTGCGATTAATTCAATTTTAATTTTATTTAATTTAAAATCTTTATCAAGCTATCAATATAAAATTTGTACAGTACCTTGAAAGTCCAGCAGCGTCCGTATTACTTGACATGTATGAACTGTACATGTCTTCAAGAGAATGTCCACAGTTTTCTACCCGCTTCACAATTTTTTTTATTTTTGCTATCAAAATAAACAATAGAGTCCATCTTGGCATCAAATTTTAATTGAGAAAACCTCGTCCAATTGTCGAATCACAGAAGCTTGCGACTTAGACACTTCTTGACGTAAATCCCAGGATTCATCTGCATCTTTCATGCTTAATATCAGTCTTGTACTGATCGTCCACTCCGTAGTAAGTAGATGGTGGTTTGATTTGTCGCTCTACAGTCATCTTGTGCACACGAATGCTAATCAGACCGGGTCCCAGAGTTTAAAGTGGATTCTGAACCACCAACAAACATCCATGCCACTCCAGGATTCAAACATGGAGCCTGTGATACCAAAAGGCCACCAGGCCGCATAGTAGATGGTGGAAGAGGCGCGATCTTGTCGTTGCTTGTACTAAGATCTTTCATTTCGTGTTGCGTTTTCCCACCAATTTCGGTTCACTTTCAACAATAATGACCAACAGCCAGGGTCCATCAGTAAAAACAGCATATTTTTTTCCCATGTGCTTCAATTTGGCTGATTTAATATAGGGAAAAGTTCCGTTCCAACAGGTTTGGTTTGTTGCTCTACTCATTTTTTGCACACTTCAGGCTAATTAGACAGAGATTTACAGTTTATCGAGGACTCCCAACCACTAACAAACGTCCATGCCACAAATACAGTCAGGATTTGAACCTGGAGCCTGTGGTATCAATGTCGTTTCAACAGGATTCGTATCCGTAAAAAGGCAAAAAATTGAATCAGATTGGCGGCCCCGTCACAAAAAATATTAATTTCATATTGGAGAAAAGTTTTGCTTCAGATTCAACTGCATTACTCTACTGGACTATCTGGGCCCATAATCGCTGTCGGAAAATTGTAGTGTACAGAAGATGCAAGAATCACTACATTTAATTAAATTAAGAAAACAAATTTTTATCCTCCTTCTCCATTGGCTCAACAGCCCTATGGTGGGCCAGACCGTTTTTCTACTGGTAGATTTCAAAACATGAGATGTTTTCCTCATACGGGGTAGGGTTGTCAGCCTTATGCGCGAGGCTCACCAGTTATATTAGACCAGGACCTACAGTTTAGAGTGGATTCCGAACTATTACAAACATCAATAGCACCGCCGGGACTCGAACCCAAAACTTGTGGCACCGAGCGTCAGAGCGCTACTCACTCGGTCATCAGAAACCAAATTTTTTATTATATATTTAAAATAAAAAATAAAGCTTACAAACTATATTTTGATTTATAAGGTTTATTATTATTATTTTTTTTTCTGGTTTATATATTTTTTATATTATTATCATAATTTATACATATGATTAAATTATGTTGTCTGCAAACAACCCTCCCTTCAAGTCCCGCACATTTCCTGGGCTTTTTATATGCTTGCACGACGTCACAACCTATCATATGTTGTCAGAATATTACGCCGAACTCGGATGCAAACAAAAGTCTAGAAAAATTTTCATGAATAAGAGATTAGAACTAACTTGCCGACAATTCCCATATTCTCCGGATATAAATCAGATAGAACATGTGTGGGATGCATTAGGACGCTGATTTGCATCTCGTCAACGCCCACCTAACACTCTCCAGTATCTTCAGAGTGCTATTCATCTTGAATGCACTTTTTTTACCGCAAGCACTTCTGCATAATTTAATCTACGTTACTAAAATTGCTGTAAAGCTTGCATAATAGAATTAGGGGTCAGATAGAATAATGGTAATGACCACATACCTTGTTGATATTTCCTGTGTGTCTCTAAAATGTTGTAACAGTAACATTTCCTTTTGTCCTTTATATCACACATATCCTGTAGCTTAACTATACCATCTGAAGCCTGTAGCAAATTATTCGAATGGGGGCTACTCATTGCAAAGTATCATCATTGTATTTTTTTTTTTTGTAATAAAGTACTACCTAAAATACGTATTATTGTTTGTTGATAGTATGAAATTTTAATTTGAAGGGGGTAATAAATTAAAATTCTTGTTTTTTTAGTAATTTTACTTATTAAAATTTCTTTTTTCGGGCCTTCTGTTCAGTAAAAGAGTCCAAGTCAGCATCAAAGTTCAAGTTCTGGGCTGTAGAATGTTCAACGGCTATAATAGCCAAATTGCGTAATCTGTCTTGTCCCATTAAATGTTTTAACAGGTTTTTATCAACTTTAATTTCAAGAATGATTGCTCAGCACTAGCTGTAGTCACAGGAATTGTTACAAATAACATAAATGCAGTACAAACTTCAGGAAAGCTTGAAGATATGAAATGATTCCTTGTGATTAATAAATCACTCAGTCCCCTTATGGAAGAAGACTTTTTTTTATTTCATGTATAAAAGTGGAGCGAATCCTTTATTGATCCAAGCTTGGATTCTTTACTCATAGTCACTCTGCTTGGACCTGGGACCGTGGCAATTTGCCCATCTTGCCACGCTATTGATACGCCACTGAACATTCTTATGCTTTTACTTAATTTTTTTTTTTGCAGAAGTAGGTAGTTCTGCATTTTGAATATTTGTCATCCATGGTAAAATAACGGTCTTGTGCTGCAAGATTCCTGTCAGCTTATTTATTGTTAGATGACTTTTTATAGTTGCCCTTTTTATTTTTTTGCCATTATATACAGTATTGGTCGTCTTAGCAATATATATATATTTGAATTGTGTCGAGGACTGATTCATTTTCGAATTCGTATTGACCATGTCCCTGTGAGCGACCCAAAGCGGGCTGCACCGAAGAACGCTGTTACTCATTTAGGGGGTACGTGTTGCTTGAAGATATGCTACGGATGCAAGTAACACTATTCCCACAACACTCTACGATCCTATTAGACCGTGACCTACGGTTCAAAGTGGATTCCGAACCATTACTACTACTACTACTACACCACACAACATCACTACGCCTAGAGTGGAGTTGCCCCTATATAGTTTGGGAATGTTGTAGATAAGAGCAATCTGACTGGACTTTGTCACGCTCTACGAACATAGGAGACCGGGACTTACGGTTTAAGGTAGATTCCGAACCACTACAAACATCCATTTCACCGCTGGGATTCGAACCCGAAACCTGTGGTACCGAGCTCCAGACACTCAAACAAACGGCCCCCAATTCTGAGCCACTACAAACATCCGCGGCACCGCTAAATGAAAACTGTCGGATCAAATCCAGAACCTGTGTTACCGAGGACCAGAGTACTAGCCACTTGGCCATTCAGGTCCCAGTAGAATAGACATTGATATATTGGTTGACTGGCCATTTTATTATTATGATTAGTTAATAATTTAAACTACATAAATAGGGGATTGTAATTTAGAACAATTATCAATTGAATATTTTTTCTAGTTAATTTATTGCTACTCTTATTCTTATTGATCATATTTTTTCAGCATATCAAATTACTAAAATATTTCAGGTTTACATTGCAAAATTTATGAACTCATTTCGTTTAGATATTTCTCAATTTACATGCTTTTTTAACTATATCGCAACTTTCCTCTTATGTACCACAAAAAAAAAAATTATATCGATAGCCAAATACTTTACTCTTTGAAGTAAGCAATTTCGAAATGCAATTACAATGAAGTCATCAAATAATTCCCTGCTTAGATAAGCTTTCATAAAATACAATTCATTTCGAAACTCATTATTCGAAGATACTTTAAAATAATATTTGGAATACATTGCCTTTAACACTCAAAACCATTCTTCTATTTATGCTGTGTTTAAAGTTTCGCTGTAAAAATAAATCGCTCCTCGGTTCTCATGCATGTCAACTCCTCCATTAACCCTTCCACTCCCCATTTCCCAGAGGGAACGCGAGCCTTCTTCATTAGTCTTGTTTGCCGTGTCTTTCACGCTGATGCCACCAGTCCTTCACCCCCTTTTGCCAACTTTCGCGGCTTTTTTGTGAGAGAGAAAATATGCAAATGAGCTATCCTCAAGTGGCTCTGCGGGAAGGTTCGGAACAGTTCGTAGATTCCGAACGGGTTTGACTCCATATTGAAGCATGGTAAATAGATCATCGGTTGATTAAAGTTTCTATTTTGTTGAAATAAAATATGAATTTAAAGCAAATTTACAACTATTCTATTTTAGACGTGAAATAATTCTGATAAAAAAGACTTATAATAACATAAATAATAATATGTTTATTATAGACTATATTGGAAATCACGAAATTTTCTCGGGTAATTAATTGTTCCAAAATACCTAGCACTGGACCAATGAAACAAAGAGAAATCCAAGACTTAGAAGATATCCAAGACCTACAAACGAACTAAGGTGAGGACTAAGACGCAGGAGATAGTTCAAGACCTAATACTGGACCAATGAAACAAGGTGATATCCGAGAAGTAGCAAATAGTCCAAGTCCTAGCACAGGACCAAAGAACTAAGGTGATATCCAAGACGTAGCAGATAGCTCAAGACCTAGAACAGGACCAGCAAATTAAAGCGTGAACCAAGACGTAGAAGATAGTTCAAGACTTAGAACGGGACCAACAAACTAAGGCGTGAACCAAGATTACGGGACCAACGAACTAAGGCGTGAACAAAGACGTAACAGATAGTTCAAGATATATCACTGCACCAATGAACTAAAGCGAGAACTAAAACATAGCAGATAGTCCAAGACCTAGCACAAGGACCAATATATTGCAAATTTTCTCAAATAGAACTAGATAAATATTGTCCTTAGTTAAAATAATTTCCCAACACATACACAATATGAATAAAAATACAGATTTTTATAATGTCGACATACATTTATATTCGTTTAGTTAAATTTAATTTTTAGTTTTAATTAAGGAGAATAAAGTAAGTATTAGACTTGGACAAATAAAAATAACATGGTAATTGTCAGCGCTGTATTTTTTTATTCATCATTTATTGTCAAAGTTTGATCACTTTACAAAATTCGCACAAGGATATTTTTCCCATTTTCGCGATAATTCACTTTATGTGGAAAACATTTCTCACAATATAATACACTAAGTACATTCATAGACATGCATATATATAAGAACATAATTGTATGTAAACACACACATGATATCGAATTACAAGAGTCTTCTGTTTCTTTTGATCAACGGCGCTAATAAACTTAATCCGCAACAGCAAACAATGTCAGAGAAAAAGCACATCTGTATAAATCTTGTTAATTATTATTGCAAAGTTAAAATTTCAAAATCAGTTCTAAATCAGTTATAGTGTTACAGAAAAAACATTTACTTGTTATTTCACATTAGTGAAAAAATAAATCCTACAAACTAGACCATACATAAAGCACGTCCGACACACCGCGTTTGACCAAATTAATGGGTTTGGAGACCTTTGAGCTAAATGAAAAATAATATTTGATATTCTGCATTAAATTAAGTTGAACAATAACTAAGAAAACTTTTTCAGAACTTTTTCATACTAATATTTTCAGTTAAATCAGAGAGCCATCTTTTTTTTTTAAGCAACTTGTAGAAACCTTATCATTCCTTTTTATTATAATGACATAGTTTTCAACAGCATCCAATATTCAGTGAATAAATTCTACTCTTAGAAGACATATTCCAACATATTCTGTCGAATATGTTGGAATTCTGAAAACTATATTTCGTTGGTTAATGTGAAAAGTAGTTATAAAACATGTCTTTCCATTTTCAAAGTTGCAGCAATGTGATGTCATATCAGTTGAGGTGATGTTTTTAAATCTAACTTATTAGAGGATAATTTATTTGAACATATTTTACATGATACTTAAGAATTGTTATGGTTTCCATTACTTTTTTCATACAAAATATGTTATTGTTGATATATGATGGATACATATATATACACTGAAGTGACAAAAGTCATGGGATAGCAATATGCAAATTTTCAGATGGCAGTAGCATCGCGTAGAACAGGTATAAATGCGCAGTGCTTTCGCAGAGCTTTCATTTCTGTTCAAGGTATTCATGTGAAGAGGTTTTGACGGGATGATGACCGCACGACGGGAATTAACAGACTTTGAACGCGGAATGTTAGTTGGAGCTAGACGCATGGGTCATGCCATTTCGGAAATCGTTAGGGAATTCAACATTCCCAGATCCACTGTGTCAAGAGTGTGCCGAGAGTATGAAATTTCAGGCATAACATCCCACCATCGACAGCGTAGTGGTTGACCGCCTGCACTTAACGACCGAGACTGGCGACGTCTGCAAAGAGTCGTAAATTCTAACAGACAAGCAACACTGCGTCAAATAACCTCAGAAATCAATGTGGGACGTACAAGGGACTTGTCTGTTAGAACTGTGCGGAGAAATTTGGCTTTCTTGGGCTATTCCAGCAGAAGACCGACTCGAGTGCCTTTACTGACAGAACGACATCGCTTGCAGCGACTCTCGTGGGCACGTGAGCATATCGGTTGGTCCCTAGATGAATGGAAAACCGTGGCCTGGTCCGATGAGTCACGATTTCAGTTGGTAAGAGCTGATGGTAGGGTTCGAGTGTGGCGCAGACCCCACGAAACCATGGACCCAAACTGTCAGCAAGGCACTGTTCAAGCTGGTGGTGGCTCCGTAATTATGTGGGCTGTTTTTTCATGGCATGGACTTGGTCCTCTGGTGCGACTGGACAGAACATTGACTGGAAATCCTTATGTTCAGCTACTTGGAGATCACTTGCAGCCATTCATGGACTTCATGTACCCAAACAACGATGGGATTTTTATGGATGACAATGCGTCATGTCACCGGGCCACAACTGTTCGCGATTGGTTTGAAGAACATTCTGGACAATTCTAACGAATGATCTGGCCACCTAGATTGCCCGACATGAATCCCATCGAGCATTTATGGGACATCATCGAGAGGTCTGTTCGTGCCCAAAATCCTGCGCCATCAACGCTTTCACAATTATGGACGTCTATCGAGACAGCATGGCTCAATATTCCTGCAGAAGACTTCCAACGACTTGTTGAGTCCATGCCACGTCGAGTTGCTGCACTTCGCCGGGCGAAAGGAGGGCCGACACGATATTAAGAGGTATCCCATGACTTTTGTCACTTCAGTGTATACATGAACCAAAGTAATAAAAACATTTTTCATTTACTAGTACGTACTGTGCAAAGAACATACAATATCAGTCTATAAAAAGCTTTCGCTTATTATCTGAAATATTCTATTTGATAGAAACTAGATGAATTATTTAAATATTCATCTATTTTTTTAAGCTTTTAAGGATGGATAAAAAAAAGAGGATTTAAAAAGTGACAATACTAAAGAGATACTCATTATCGTATTTTAAGAATATACTTATTAAATATTTAAATTTAAAAATTTTATTCAGGTTCCTTGTATATAAAATTCCTCAAATATATAAATTGTAAATAAACAAATTTATTAATGATAATTCACATTATGTAATCCATCTATTAAGTAAATGTCAGAAGTCTGGATCAGACTGCCATTCCTGCTTCTCTTGCAGATGCAAATAACTTGGCAAAATCTAAACTTATAATTCCTTCTAAGATCAAAACTAAATATCAAATTACAGGGCTAAATGTAAATAAAAAAAAAAAAAAAAAAAAAAAAAACAGCTACTATTCTTACTAGATTCAGGATGAAGCACCACAAAAATATGAAAATGCCTGCTGATGGTGTTAAAAAATACCAAAACTGTGGCAACTGTCGTGATGTTGAGCTTATGCCTCATCATGTCTTTGATTGTCCAGCTGTTGCAGCCGCCATGTATCGTCTGGACCATCACTCATAAGATGATTTGAGCTCCGAACTGGCAATCAACGTAGCTAATGTTATTCGATAGTTGATTTTCTTGTATTCTTCAGAGGATACAATAATAACAATAACATCTAATAAGTAAAATTTAAGAATTGAATAAAATTAATAAGTGTATCTTGAAAGAGTTTGTTTTCGTGAAAAGGAACACAAATAATAGAAAATAAATTTTATCCTAACATAAAATTAACGACATCAATAAAAATTAATAAACAATAATAAATAATAAATCTACTAAAATTACGATTCCGCTTCAAATAAATTATTATTTTACAACTATATGAAAGAATATCGCAATTTACATAAATAAATAATAACAATACTCATGAAAACCTCTGTTTGACTAAAGTAGTACATTTAAAATGATATTCGAAATTATCGTGAATTTAATTTAATAATTTAAGACAATTTAATTAGTTATAGATAACAATCTTTTACATTTCGTAATGTTTAAAATAATTTATGTACTAAATTTCAATACAATTTATATATTAATTGATTAGCAATGATAGAATTTGAATTGTCTCTAGAATTTATAATATTTAACCCAATGTAACGTTCATTGGCAGTGTCATATATTGAAGCATATTGCCCAATGAATTCATAAGATTAAGATAATTTTCATTCATTCAATGTCTTAATATCTTGCCCTACAATTTGTAAGCGGAAATTAGCCTGCCAAAGATTTTTTATAAAATTAATGCAAAGCAAATTAAGTTGTTTCTATTAATTAAATTTTTTTTCGCTTCAAATGCCATGGACAGTGACTAATTTATTGAACTTTTCAACTATTTTAATGTCTTAACGTTTTGCCCTGGGGCCTGATGGCCCAGTGACTTGCGCTTGGCTCTCGGCACCACAGGTTTTGTATTCGAAACCCGGAGGTGTCATGGATGTTTGTAGAGGTTCGGGATCCCCTTTAAACCGGTCTAATATGACTACAGAAATTACGGTTGGCAACCGTACACCGTAAAAAGAAAACGTCATCTCATGTTTCGAATCTATCAGTTGGCAGACGGTCTTGGCCTACCATTGGCCTGTTGCGCCATTCAAGAAGAACGTTTTGCCCTAGAATGGTATGAGTAAGAAATAAAATTTCCAGAAGGATGTTTACAGGAAAATTAATAAGATAAATACACTTATTTACAATGTGAGGCACTGATACCATCATTTTTGGAATTCAGTACTGATACGGCAGATTTATAACATATTTTTTGTTACCAAAGAATGCATATACCATTAACAGTGCATGCTAACTACATCCACAAGAAAGAATGAACGAGTAATGCCTCTTGGGAAGAAAAAAAATATTAATTTTTAATTGTCAGTTTAATAAGTCATATTGATAAATATATCGTTAAATAAGTCAAGTAAAATTAAAGACGGAAAAATATAAGCAATAAAATCAATGTAGTTATCAGACACCTTAAATTTAAAACAGCGCTAATATTCTTTTCAAATAAAACTAAAACATGTTGTCGAATCAAATATCACTTTTATTTCCAGTACAATGCAGCTGCAAAGGGGAAGATAAAAACTATGTAATATCTGCTCTTTGGAGCTTAATGGCCGAGTGACTAGAGTTCTGGGGCTCAATGGCGCAGGTTTTCGGGTTCGAATCCTGGCAGTGGCATTGATATTTGCAGTGGTTCGAAATCTACCTTAAACCGCAGGTCTCGGTCTAATATGACTGTAAAGCATAGGGCTGATAACCCTACTCTGCAAAAAGAAAACATCTCCTGTTTCGGAATCTGCCACTAGGCAGACGACTTTGACCCACCATGGGGCTGTTGGGCGATTGATGAAGAATATGTGCTATTTATACAACTTTTTCATCCACTTTTTTAAAACATCATAAAGTATAATCATCAACTTTTATTTCGCTTTTTATTTTTTCATTGTTTCTTGAGACAAATTGAGACTATGACTGTGTTAAAGTTGTTGTTTTTTAATCATTTTCTATTAATTGCTCCATATTTGTACTATTATCATCGATTTATTATTTTCAGTTAGCTACTTAGATTTAAAAACCGTTTTTTCGTTTATGAGGTTTCAGCAATAATTGCGGCAAATTTCAAAAAGGACACTGAAAAAAATGGTAAAGATGGCTGCCAAACCGAATAAAGATGGCTACAAAACCGAGTAAAGATGGCTACCAAATCGAGTAAAGATGGCTACCTACTAAAGCATGGTTACCAAGCCAGATTTGGTGGTGTAAATTGTTTTTCGTTTATAGGGTTTCCACAATAATTGTCCCAAATTTGATAAAGATATTAAAAAATGGTAAAGAGGGCTACCTACCAAACTATGGCTACTAAGTCATTTAGTCTGACAATTGAGACAATCCCCTCCTATGGTGGGAATCCCAGCGGTGGCATGAATTTTTGTTAATGGTTCGGAATCCACGTTAAACTATAGGTCCCGGTGTAATGAGTCTAAAGTGCGCACAAATTGACCGTACAGCGACAAACCAAATCTCCGATGGCAGTTAAGATCCTCCACGAACACCACCAGTACCACCAGCAAAATTAAACCTTCGTGGCTAGTCAGCCTTATCGCCGGACAGCAAGTGTCGATGCGTCCATTGTTCAAATACAAACTTCAAATACCCTGAGCGCATTTTGTATCTTCTCCCCTTATGTGGCAGGGAAAACCTGCGGTTAACCTGCAGATTAAGCAAGGCAAACACAGTGGATAATGTGCTGCATTTCATTACTGTCTCCCTAATGACACGAGTGGCAAGTCAGCTTAGAACAGGACAGGGTATTGTGCCTCGAGAGCTTTTCAACGGACGTGCAAGAAAGTATTTTTAAACCATTTCAACATCGCGTCTATCAAAGCAACTGTCCCTTTCCAATTCCTTTTGTTAGGTTGGGAATAATGTGTTCGATTAAGACATTGGAATCGTTTCACTAATAATTTTATTTAAAATGTAGTAATTTCTTAAAAAAGGTATATATTTTTTATATTACTGTGTGATCTGGATTGTTTTTATCAACTAAACATTTTGAAGCAACCCTAAGCATTTAAAAAAAATTTTTAGGTAGAAAAATAAGTAATAAATAATAGTAACAACATCCTAGTAAAATAATGCTGAAATATACATGTAGTAGTTATCCATTTTCCAAAATGTTGAATAAAGTTTTTTTATAATTGTATGTTATAAAAATAAAATTTTTTTATAGAAATAAATAATAAATATTATGAACAATAAAAATGATTCAATAATAAAAATCACCAATAATAATTATCTCAATAATAAAAATGACCAATAGTAATTATCTGAATAATAAAAATGACCAATAGTAATTATCTGAATAATAAAAATGACCTATAGTAATTATCTGAATAATAAAAAAAATCAATAGTAATTATCTCAACAATAAAAATGACCAATAATAATTATCTCAATAATAAAAATGACCAATCAGAATTTTAAATAATATTAATCCAATATTATTTAAAATCAGTTTTAAAATAATTGGTAATTTTTGTTAGTGAATAATTTCATTTCTTTTCGTTTTAATATTCTTAAAGATCTTTGTATTTATTGTTTTTTGAAATAGAAATATTGCTTTTTATATAATGCACTATGCTTTTTTCTTAAACTCACTTTTATTTAATCTAAATGGAATTTTTTATCTTTTATTTTACTCGGATTTATGTTCTTCGCTGAAAAGTGGTGACATTAATTTTGAACTATTTTTTATACGTTGGCTGATTATATTTTTTATTAAATAAGCTATTAGAAAAAGTAATAGAATTTACATTGTCCTACGAAATAGAGTGTTATTTCTGTAGGTTTCAGCATAATTATTTATTTTTAAAAAATTAATTTAAAATCTACTTTGATATAAAATTATGTTGCAACGGTAAAATATATGCTTAAAGTCCTATCCTTGATAACTCATTAAAAATTTCATAACAATTTAGTAGACATATTATTAAGTAAATATAAACTTTGATGAATTAAAGCAATTATAACCCAGAGATAAAATCGTTACGTTTCTGAATCTGGATAAACATGCTGTTTTTTAATTATACAAACATCCTTTAGTTGACATTTAATATAATTAATCAGTTACATATTATATAATTAATAGCTTGAAAATGAAAATAAATGGTAATTATATACAAATTAAAAGCCATGTATTATTTTGTGACATGATAAACAATATTCTTGTAGTACAAATGGGCATTTCGTTGAAATACAATTTTATCCTAATAATGGAAAAGATTATTTTATCTTGACAAGAAAAGAAAGTTATTTTGGAGATCAATTCCGTTAATCAGTTATGCATGATTAACATCATATTAACTACCACGAGAATAAAATATGTAAAAAAAGATTGGTATTTGATTGCTAATTCTTTTGATGAAGATGGTTTTAATAGAAAATATCCCGATTAATCCCTTCATCATAAACAAAATGAACAAGATTAATTACCACGGAGTTTTTTATACAATAAATTCATTAAATCATTACAGAAATTACCCGCCATCACCTATTTTTATGAAATTACCTAAGCCAGCGTCCTGGCTCTTACTGAATTAACTAGCAATACTTAATCCTATATTGGAGGTAATTATGTCCCCCTGCTAATCACTACACATTTTGCCTTAATTCATTTAATACCCCAATCGGTTTAGCGTCGCCCGGTGCATTAACCACTCTTAAAGCACGGGGAAAAAATATCTCTATGCATGGACTTGACTTTGCAAACCGGAAAATTTAAGATCTTGTTGGTAAAGGATGGAAGTTAATTTTTTCTTTACCTTTTTTTTTCCTGTAGATTTTTTTCCGTAGTATGTAGGAAATCAATAGACAGCGGTAGTGAATCGAGAGTCAAAAAGCCAATCCCATTACCAGCAATGAGAGTAGGATTCGGCGCAAAGCGGGCAAATCGTGTTTCACGCATCCAATGCCCTGCAGTCACCGGCTTTTTTGCTGATCTTTGACTGTAACCCCACCGACAGGGAAATCGCTTTGAAAACGGGCCGCGACGATTTTTAAAACTTCATCCACCCCCACCCCCTTTTTTTTGTCTTTGTAAAAATGAAAATTTTTTGAGGATAATTTCAATATTTCATTTCACTTGAGCCACAGCATTTTTTTTTAGTAACAACTTTAAACTGGAAGTTTATATTAAAATAATATTAAATTTTTATTTAATATACTCTTTTATACATGAATAATTTAATTAACACCGACTATTTTCATCAGATTTAAAGTTGTTGTTTTTTTTTTCTCTCTCCTATGCCCGTCTCTGACTTCTCGGCCATCAGTCGACAAGCAACCCAATACAGTAAAGAGCGACAAAAACAATCACTAAAGACATTAAATGTAATACGAAAAGGGATGAGCCTGAATGATCGTGTATCTAGCACTCTGGCGCACAGTGTCACAGGTTTCGGGTTCGAGTTCGGGTTTGATGGATGTTTGTAGTGGTTCGGAATCCACTTTAACCGTAAGTTCTGGTCTAATATGATCGTAGAGCGTTCGTTGTCTTGAGGTTTCACCCCTCGTGGTACCTCTCTATGAATGAAGCTGCATATTACCCTTAGCCATGGACGTCGCCTGCGACGGGGTCCTTTGGACCTGTGTAGGCCTTTCTTCACCAGGGAGGTTAGTAACAACAACAAAAAGGGATACAATTAAGAACAGTAGGACATATAATGAGGTGCTCTCCAGTCATGGGCACGCCATAGTCGTTAAAGTGGGCAAATATCTGTAGCAGTCAGTCCTATTCTACACAGGTGACTCTGTAAGTAGTCATGGCAACGTGACAAGTCTAAAGCAGGCCACGCCGACTGTTCTAGGCAAGGAACTGGTAATTCTTGTTGATTTATGCAATACTGAATTCCACTTTTCCTCAAAAGCTTTCTCTCCATACAGGTTGAAACGGTTCGATTTAATAAAGAAAGATATATATCAGATTTAAAGTGGCTTTCAAATATATTTTCAAATCGTACATATTAAAACACCAGCCAATCTGAAAACTGATGTCTTGCTTCTTCAGATTTCCGATTAACGAAGCAAGGACCTACGAATTGGTACGACCTACGACCATTTTATCCTACGAATAAAATTTTCCGTGTATAATTCTTACAAATAAGATTAAGTGTCCATTTGAAATATACGTTAAATAAAGAAGATTCGAAAATTCGTCATCCGAGAATCCGTTTGAATTAAGATCTTAAATAAATTCACAATGTAATAATGTATGTAAAAAACACAAATTGTTAACTAGAGAAACTCTTTAGATCTTTAATTATAACTTAGTTTTACAAATATCGAATTTTTTTGTTTTAATTTTAGTTCTAATTCGATAAGAAAAAATTTATATATATATATAAGGGCTGAATACAAATAGTACATACTTTTGTATTACTCTTGCTTTGATTTCACTTTTGAGGTATTATGAAGTAAATTGTTAAATTGTTCAACAAATTTTGATATTTTAAAAATTAGAATAATTTTTAATGAAAAAAATAATAAATTGGCATAGATGTTTCAGTTACTTCCAAGAGGTTCAAACTACAGGATGAGTCACAACTAACTCACTAGATGACACAAAATAAGAACATGCTCTATATGACTGAATGGAATAAAAATGGAACACATTGAAAGAAACGCAGTCATTCATAAAATTGTCCAAGAATTTGATCTCCAGGATTCTGAATTGCGATATGAATGCAATAAAAAAATAGTTATCAAAGATTCGAAAGAACATTCGAACGATCTTTGCGTGGCGCGAAACCCCATTGGCAGTCGTACAAGGAAAGCCGCCCTGACCCTCCCAACATGGCGTCCATTGAAAAAGAAATTCCAAAGACATATTTTAGCAAGCAATATATTTTTCAATTCATCCATCAAGGCAACGTTGGCCGCGCGAATTGCCAGTCTATTATATGGTGATCTCGGCAAAGGTTAACTTCATACAAATAGAACCACCTCCGCAATTGGGGGTCCATTCCAACACCCAAGGGGGGACCGCTTTAGAATTTCAGCAAGTCGTTTATTGTGTCCCACCCCCGTTTCAAATCTTGAAAGGCGTTAAATGTGGTCCTTTTGAACCACTAACTGCTGGTTCTGTTACGGAATCATCATTAAATTTGACTGCTGAAGTAGACGTAAGCTGAGAACATGCTTAACACTTGTTGTGTCACCACATGCACATGCACAATGGAGGGTGGTCGTCGAAGGTTAACTCATGCAACTATTTTTTTCTTCATTGGCGGTTAATCTTTTTAGCATGGCGTGAAAGTGACAAATATTTAAGTTGGGATAAACAACTCCGTTTGTGTTACAGTAGAGAAATGCGGCTTTTAAAGCAGGTGGTGTTTACTTTTTTTTTTTTTTTTTTTACGTAGTTTGAGAACATTTTTTAAGTGATTTTTTTTTTCGAATTCTCTTGTCTTTTTGAGTAATAATAAAAAGAGGAACAAACAAATTAAATAATGTTCGTTACATTAATTAAATTCATTATAATGCATGTAATTTCATTTATAATTTTGTTCAAAATAAATTAGCTTCATTAGGGACAAACTTTTAAAGTTTAAATATATTTTTGTTTTGTTATTATTATACATTATCATTGGGGCCTGAGTCCGGACTCGAGTCTGACTGTACCAAGTATGCTTGAAGAGGTTCGGAATCCACTTTAAACAGTAGGTCCCGGTCTGCCCCTGACTGTTGGGAGTAGGGCTGACAACCCTACCACGTAAAATGAAAGATATTTCGGCATCTGCCAGTAGGCAGACGGCCTTGGCTCACCATGGGGCTTTCGTGGCATTAAAGAAGAGGAACTTATTATTATTATTATATACGATTATTACTTATTAATTATTCAAAGTATAAAAAATATATTTTAATTTTTGAATTTTACTTATAAAACTTTTCTATGTTTGGAACAGCTGTTCGTTACATTTAATGCAATTATGATGAATTCGTTTTACATGTTTTTTTATTAGGACATCTTGTAGGATTCTTTTTTATCTTTTATGATAGTGGTTTTTGCAGTTTTCAGAATGAGAAAATAATATTTTGGGAAATCTTTTTCTCTCTTTAAAGCTCTTGAACGCCAATACTTAACAAATTGAGAAAAATGCCGAAAAGAAATTTTAATTTTCTAAGAATAATTTTTTTTTACTAAAATATTGTATTTTGTTTTAGGTTTATTATTGTGTACCATTCACAGAGACTAAAAAAAAATATCTTATAATTAGAAATATCTCTTTTTATTTCAAGATTATGTAAAAAATATATTAAGTAAGTATTTTGTATATTTTTTATGAATATGTAATATTCATAATATATCTATACATATACATAGATATTTATTTATTTATTTTATGTTTAATATTTTATTTATGAATATATGAAATATGCAATATTATTTTTGTAGAAAATTTGTGTTTTACCTAATTTATCAATATATATATATATATATATATATATATATATATTTATTTAATTTAAATTATTTTCAGAAACCATGTTAAAAATGGTAAAATACTATACACTTAATGTAAATAAGAGAGATTTAAAATTCATTTAAATACGATCAAGAAAAAAACTCACTCACAGAAATTAAAGCTTTGCTAAGCATTTTGTTTTTTAATAAAATGCATTAAATGATATTTAGGTTAATATATATTTAAATTTTAATTTTTTTTATCTCATGTAATTGAACATATTAAAAATACTGGAAAAATGTCTATCTGAAATTGGAAATTTAGCTAATACAAAGTTCTTTTTGATATTTTAATTATTCAATTTCTATTTCCTTTTATATATTAAAGTAGTTGTTTTGTATAACTTATAAACTTTTCAAGGAAGAAAATCAATATATAAATGTGAATAGACTTGAATTTTTCTGTTATAATCAAAGTAAAGTAATTATTAAATGTGATTGTGTAACTTTCCAAACAACAAAAATGATGAATTTTTTCTTTTTTTAAAAATTTAATTCCACTTAGCATAATAATGAGATAAAATACTTTCTTAATTAAAATAAGGGTTTCATATCACATTGTCTAACAATCCCACATAATTATATCTCTTTGCAATTATTCTGTAATAAGTTTAATGTTATTTTATCTAAAATTAATTTTTCCCTGGTTCTTTTTTAATTAAAAAAACCATGGTCTCTCTCAGTTAATGTTTTCATAAAAAAATCTGAAGCTGGACTTTTTAATAAAGACTAATAAGATTTCCACTTTTTAATCACCTAATTTTAAAAGAAAATTTATTAAAAAAATTCATTGATTTATCAAATTTATTTACAGTTCACTTGGAAAGAAATATTCAGCATTTTGAAAATTATTACCGTTACCACTCTAAAATCACAAACCCTTCATTGTTTTTAAATATTTTAGAAATAATTAAACATTGTAATAATTTTCTCAAATCATTAATAGAAATTTTGTAATTACAATAAAGCCATTTAAATAATAATGTGCCCGATTCGTGGCTCAGTGGCAACGTGCGCCGCTGGTGAGCATTAGGCAGAGGTTCACTCCAGACAACTCCTTTTAAAAAATAATCATTGGACTTTTGTTTGAATATTTTTTATTGGTATGATATACAGTGAGAGAAATGATACTATATGCATCAATAATCTGTAATTAGAGTCTGTAGAGAAACGTTTTATACGTTAGATTTCTTTAGGAACGACTATTTTATTGACATCATTGATTGCCTCTTCAAATTTTATTATAAATTTCAAGTAGAGGAATTATATGTTATTACAGCAATACAATAAGTTATTGGTATGATATATTAATGAGGCTACATGATAAAATATAAGACTGAACTGAAGTAACTGAAATGTAATTCCATATTAATTTTTCAAAATTTCTAGAAAAGCATCATAGTATCCTCCCAACATCTCATTTTCTGAATAATTTTTATTAGTATAACATATTAGTGAGCGCACATGATAAAGTATACATCAAAGTTCTGTAGGTAGAGTCTATAAAGAAACGTATTATACGTTAACTGTTTTGGTACTAATGATTATTTTATTGACATCATTGATTCACGCATCTAATTTTATTATTAATTTCAGATAGAGGAGTCATATATTATTACCGCAATACAATAATAATTTATTGGTATGATATATCAGTGAGGCTACATAATAAAGTATACATCGAGATTCTGTAGGTATAATCTATAGAGAAACGTATTATGCCTTAACTGTTTTGGTACTAATGATTATTTTATTGACATCATTGATTCACGCATCTAATTTTATTATTAATTTCAGATAGAGGAGTCATATATTATTACCGCAATACAATAATAATTTATTGGTATGATATATCAGTGAGGCTACATAATAAAGTGTACATCGAGATTCTGTAGGTATAATCTATAGAGAAACGTATTATGCCTTAACTGTTTTTGTACAAATGATTATTTTATTGACATCATTGATTCCCGCATCAAATTTTATTATCAGGGAAGTAATATGTTATAATCGCAACACAATAATTTAGTATAATAGATTAGTGAGGTTAAAGGACAAAGTATACATTAAGGTTCTGTAGGTAGAATCTATAGAGAAACTTATTATAGTTAACTTTTTCACTAATGATTATTTTATTGACATCATTGATCCTCGCATCAAATTTTATCATCAATTGCAAGTAGAGGAGTCATATGTTATTACCGCAATACAATAATAATTTATTGGTATTATATATTAGTGAGGCTACATGATAAAGTATACATTAAAGTTCTAGGTAGATTCTACAGAGAAATGTATTATACGGTAACTTTTTTTACTAACGATTCTTTTATTGATAGCAATGATTCCACGATTTGTATCAAATTTTATCATTTTCTTGTATATTACGTACATACGCAATAATATTACGTATGCATGTAATTATTATTTTATATTAGAGAGGCGACATGATAAAGTAGTCAAGTTCTGTAGGTAGAGTTTATATAGAAACATATTACACGTTAATTTTTTTTTATTAACGATTAATTTATTGGCATCATTGATTATCGCATCAAAATTTATTATCAATTTCAAGTAGAGAAGTCATATGCGATTATCGCAATACTTCTGCTCAACCCCATTTATCAGACAGCTTCTTGTAAAAAATAATTCCGGAATTTTCATTTCACATAACTGAAATGAAATTCAATATTAATTTTTTAAAATTGCTCGAAAAGCAACGCAGCATCCTTACAACATCTATTGATACGGCATATTAGTGAGGCTATTATGTAGCCTCATTAATATTATGTAGCCTCCCTAATAAGTACCTAATACTATACATCAAGTAGTAATCTAATAGTATGCATCAAGATTCTGTCAATAAAATAATAATAATAATTTATTGGTATGATATATTAGTGAGGCTACATGATAAAGTATATATCAAGGTTCTGTAGGTAGAGTCTATATTACATATAGACTATATTACATATTACATATAGACTCTACTACAATATAATATATACTCTATATGAGTATATATTATATAGAGTGTAAATTATAATGAGTTCTATCCTTATAGCATCTCAGGTTTTGAACAATTTTCATTAATATAATATATATATGATTGGTTACATGATAAAGTATGCAGCATGATTCTGTAGGTAGAGTTTATATAGAAACATATTATACATTAACTTTTTTTTTACTAACGATTATTTTATTGACAGCATTGATTCCCGCATCAATCTTATTGTCAACTTGAAGTGGAGGATTCATCTACTTTTTAAGTAGCCTCCTCACTGTGACCAGAAGCAAACAGTCTCATATCCGCAGGGTGTCAAAACCACAATGCTTGTCTGCCCCTCCCCCCTCTTCTTTTTCTGTGGGTCGCATCTTTCAAAAATAATCCCGGAGGCAAACTGTTTCCAGTGCGCGCATATGTCGGCGCCATTTTCATTATGCACGCTCCGCCGACGTCATCCGCTTAGTACTCGCTGACCCGAAAGCGTACTGCAGTACCTCTCTCCCACGATGATGCGTTGTTATGCCTCGTTCTGTGACCCGACCTTGCGTGGTGGACGGTGTATTTTTGGTTCTTACAAGGGAGTGATAAAGTTGCACATTATGGGTGATCGGTTTTCGATACTGTAGCAAGAAGTATGGAAGAATAACTAGAGGGGGGGCCAGGGCTTTGTTGCGAAAATAGGATTTGAATGAAGTTTCCTTTAGGATTACGATTTGACACAGTTTGGAAAGATTGCATATGAGGAGATGGATGTAGACTTGTTCTTAACGCGTGCTGTTAAGAACAAGTTGAAATGAATATGTCATAGAAAGCACTAAAGCACCTGAACTAATTTTAACATTTGTAACATTAACAAATGCTTATATACCATTTATCTATGCATATTTTTTTGCATTAATTTACTTAATTGATGAACAAAAACTTGATCTGTTGAAAACGTATTTGATTGGCAAGAATGCTCTTTCGGTATTTGCTATGCTTTTAAATGGTAAAAATGGAAGCAAGGCAAGAAAGTTTTTTTGGTATTCGCTATGTTTTTAAATTGTAAAAATTGGAGTGAGGTAAGCATTGGCAAAAAAGTTCTTTCGGCATTCGCTATGCTTTTAAATGGTAAAAATGGAAGCAAGGCAAGCACTGGCAATATCTTTCATTATTCGCTATACTTTTAAATGGTAAAAATTCAAACATTGGCAAAAAAATTCTTTCGGTATTCGCTGTGCTTTTAAATGGTAAAAATGGAAGCAAGGCAAGTATTTGCAAGAACGTTCTTTCCATATTCGCTATACCTATAAACGGTAAAAATAGAAAGAACTTTCTTGCCAATCCAATAATATATAGCATAAATATCTGAAAAAAATATTAACCCATTTGCAGAATTATTTTTATATTCATCCACTTTATTTGTTTAATCGTATAACAAGCAAAACATTTGCTTTTAATAAACTTCACAGTGATACAAATAAAATTAAATATTAAAATTAAGTTTAAAATTTTTACTTCTGAAAAATGCGTAAAAGAAGTAGACGAAGAAAATTTTATAAGAAGAAGAATGAAGATGTTATAAATCTAATTTACATTTTCATTGATAATTATAACGTTACTTTTTTAGTTCCTTTTCTTTTAATATCATAAATATTAGTAGAATAATATTTAAGATGACAACATAAGTAATATAGAGCTTTTTTATACTCTTTTAGTAGGTGGTACATTAAATCAAATTTAAATTAAAGAAGCAGATGAAGAACATTTTGTAAGAAGAATAATGAAGATGTTATAAATCTGATTTACATTTTCAGGGGCATTTATAACGTTATTTTTCCTCTATGTTCATTTTCTTCTAATATCTTAAATATTAGTACAATAATATTTAAAGTAATAACATAGATACTTAATAAAAAGCTTTTGTATACTGTTTATTATAGTGGCTGGTACATTAAATGTGCTAATTAGGCATGCTCAGTTACAATTACTTGCTCTTAGTAGAACAAGAGTTATTTATTATTACCATAATGTTTCTCTTTCATTATTTAAAAGGTTCCCACTTTTTAAAAAAATAACCCTGGAATTCTCATTTCAAATAATGAAACACTATAATCTTCAATATTTTATTTAATATTTTTATCTAAGTATCGCAGCATTCTTTCGACATCTGCTCATTTTCTGATTAACTGCATCAATGTTTAATTGTTATAATATATCAATAGAATTAACAATTTGGGTTAACATAATAATAACAGTAATAACAACTATTTAACTCTTTTTCGAAAATCCTTACAACATTTCAATTTGTCTTATGATATTTTCTTAAAAGTCATTTTATTATTTCATTCAAAACGAAATAAAAAAAATATATAATTTTTTTACATAATTTATTTAAACTTAACTAATAAAAATAGTTTGTAAATCAATACTGATTTATAAAAACGTTATATCATAACTATTTATTTAAGATTTGATTAAATTATTCGATTAAGATAAATCAAAATGATAATTATATGTTAAAAGATCTAAAAAAATAACAATATGGGAAAAAAAACATTATTAAATTGAGATATTTTAAATATTATTTTAGCTTGGATATGCACAACATAACATTAATATTATATAACATGCTTGGATAATATATATTTGGATTATTATAACATATAACATAATTTGCAAAAACACTTGATGGTAGTACACGAGTATTCCTCTAAAATGATTTGGGTATCCTCATTTCGTAGTAGAGCTTTCCAAACATAAATTCTTATTGCACGAAAATTTCTTATCGCCTTGAAATGAAATTGGTTCGTTGTCAATAGATATTTTTTGACATATAAATCTAGAAGATTGACTTCGCTTCTGCCACCGAAGTACAAATATGTTTTGAGCTATATGGACACACTTGAAAATCCATCTTCTTAGAGAGTTGTATCTAGAAATGGATGCTTTTCTTTAAAATAGGATGCTATGTGCCAAAAAGTAAAATTGTTGGATTTTAGAGTAAGTTCTGATAAAAAACAGAATTATTTTCATTTTTTTATGAATTCAATGTTAGTACCACGATAACACATAATGTAATACTATCTAACACTATGTAACACTGCATAAACTAAAATGGTGTACGTAACACTATGTTATCTACCAAAAATTATTAAGTTGATTTAAAATTGTTTAAATTGTTGAATTACAATTAAGTTGACTTAAAATTGCTTATCATTAATGATATTAAGATGTTTTTAGAATACGGTAAATTAAATTCACCAAAAACATTTTTTTTTTTCACTTAAAATCAAATTTCTTTTCTTCATCAGTACTATCGTAAGTTCCTGTCAAAAAGAGGGCGTTAGTGATTTTTTAGAGGATTTACAAAATTAATTGTCCCAGATTTGTGTATTGTATCACAGTTTTGTGCATTATACTCTATAAAATCTCAGTAAGTATTTTGAGTGTTGCCATCGGATTCAAACAAATTGTTACAAATTCTTTCGAGTTTCTTCTTTTCTGAAATAATTAGCATTTTATTTTGTTTTCTGCACACCTCACCCTCTATGTAACCCTTAGCAGTTAGAAAATGGGACGTCGGTTGGTTAACGTATACCACGAAGAGACGACCCTACCGACTGGTGATGAAGGGAGGATAGCAACTTCCAGGGATAACTAGTCCGCATTTACATGTCATTTCAGAGAAAACCTAGAAAACTCTCCCAGGCAGCTTGAGTATCGATGCGAGATACCTTATACACATTGCCACAATCACCATTGAGCCTCCCTGTTTCAGAAGGCAGTGACTACAATAATGCAGCCAGCTGATTCTAATATATTCACACTAATTGTGCATATCCCACTATGCTTGAAAGAAGAAACTGCAACGCATGCTACTGTCCAATTCAAGCCTATGGCCTTATATATTAATGCTTTTTAAAGCGAGGGTTCCAAATCCCAAGAAATCCCAAAATTAAATTTGGAAAATTGCCTCTTTTATTTACTTTTTTATTTTCACTTCAAAAAATATTAAAAATATTCTTCTTAAAAATTTTGTTGCGTTAACCTCCTTTACTTTTTTCTTAAAAAAATTATTATGTTGTAAATACTACAATCCTTTTCTTCTTCAATTTTTAATTATTGTAATTTTTTACACAGTAACTAAAAATTGAAAAATAAAAAAGTACTGTAGTATTTATAAAAATATCCTAAATATCTCTAATAATAATAAATAATAAATAAAATATCTCTAAAAATATAAAAATCCTAATTATCTCTAACAATAATTTTCATCCCTTTAGCCTAATTATCCCTTGATAGTTATTTCACTTTTTAGTTAGTTTTTTCAAAGATGGTATATTATATTCATATAATAAATTATAGTCTTCTTACAGTACACATCATTGACAGGGTGTCATTGGAAATTTTTAAACTTGAAACCAAACCAAAAGAATTAAGAATCACTACCCTACATATTAGTTAAGAGTAAAACTATTTGGCCTTGAGAAGAACTAACAATATTAATCAAAAGAATAAATATATTTTTCTTATTGGGAATTTTAAATTTGCTTGAATTAAAATAAATATTTTTTCCTTACTTTTCTGAAATACATTAATTAATTTATATTACCTTTTCTCAATAAATAAAATTGCAAAATGAGAAGAAATTGTTTATTTAGTATAATTCTTTAGTTTATTTTAACATGTTATTTAAAAATTATAATTTAGAAAATTAAATCCTTTATCCTAATTATCTCTAACAATAATTCTCATCCCTTTATCCTAATTATCCCCTTCTAATTATAAGTTTTATACCTTTTTCCTAATTATCCCTTTACAAATATTTTTATCCCTTAATGCTAATTATCCTTTTCTTACAATCTAAAAACTTTATATGTTAAATAAACACAATCGTTTTTTAACAGGATTTAATGCTTCATTTTTATTAACTAATTTAATCGTGTTAACTAATTCACATTGTACTCGTAATGAAAAATTCACATAAAGTGCTCTTCAGATAAATAATAATGAACGATAACGATAATGCTTTAATTAACTTTCTTTAAGTTTCTGTTTTTTTGATTAAAATTAAAATTAAACCAATTTAGGTGAAGATGATATTTATAAATGGGTAATGTATTATTGAATTAATGAAAACTGAATTAATTAAATAATTGAATTTAATGAAAATATAAAAAATAAAATTGATAGGTCTAATGTGAACAATAAAATTGATGTGTCGAATATGAAGAATTAAATTGATAGGTCCAATATGAAAAATAAAACTGATAGGTCCAATGTGAAAAATAAAATTGATGGGTCATTACTTAAAAGTTGTGACGTTGAAATTCATTATCATATGAAATCATTTTATGTTTACCATTTCTAAATATTTAATCAATTCCTTAATAAATATATTAATAATAAATGCAGAAGATTTTATTTATTCCATAAAAAAAAAATAATACAATTAAAATATTAATTTTTAAATATAATTAAGGTTTCTACGTTTCTGGTTGGCTTTATTATAAACAAAAATTGCATTGCTTTTCTTTTAGACCTTTTTTTCTACTAGAAAAAAAATGAATGATATTTGTAATTAAATAATTTAATTTTAATAGATTCAATGAGTTAAGTAAATCTTATGCTTTTTCTACTGTGATGAAATGGCACGTTATTAGTCTTTAAATCAAAATTAAGCAAAAAACCAAAGTATTTATATTTAAATCAAAATTAGTATTTATATTAAAAAAATTAAGAATTATCAGTATTTAAAGCAAAATTAAGTATTTATATTTTTTTATTGTTGTTCTCTTTTAATAGTAATTATAAAAGAAGAAGTAAAATAAAATCAAATTCGATATAAATTTATTTTCAAATCAAAGATTAATGGTAGTTGAAAAATATTTTTTAATTGAACATGAATATACTAATAAATTTGAATTTAAGAAACTCAATTTTTAAAAAAACTTTTAGCGTTATAAATTTTAATTGTATGATAGATTATAAAATTATAAAAATTAATTTTTAATTGTATGATAGATTTTTTATTTAATTATAAATTATAAATTTTAAATTTAAATTATAAATGTTATATAAAATATACTTAAAAAATTTCATTTTCTCACACACACACACACACAAAAAAAATAATAATAATATTCATTTCTACATTACGACGTTTTTGGTTATCAGATATTTAAAAATATGGATAGTATGCAATATTTATAATAACAATATTTTCAGCATAACGAGAATGATTTAATTAATTTTTGAATAAAACTAAAATTAAATCAATTAGGTAAAGATAATTTCTATAGACTAGTAATGTTGAATTAATGAAAATGCAAAAAAATAAAATTGATGGGGCTAATGTGAACAACAAAATTGATGGGTTGAATATGAACAATATAACTGATGGATCCAATATAAAAAATAAAATTGAGGGGGATGGACATTAAATATGTACATTAAAATTAATAGATCGAATATGAACAATAACTATTATACCTGTCCATGAACTCTATTTACAGTATTATTTAAAACAGCAGTATATAACAGAAAAATACTTAATACTCCTTAAATGTTTGCTTACAATTATTATTTCACTTAAATCAAAATAGCTATCTTTACAATTACTTTGAACATTAGCAGAAATCCATGTAAATATTGTTTTATTTATTTTCTTCGATTATGGCTGTATATTGTTTATGGCTATATATTATTATGACTATATATTATTTCTCTGATTATGTTTTTACCATACTATGCAACTCGACAGTTGGATTATAGAAATAATATGGTAAAATTTCACATCAAATGAGAAACATTCTTGCTGTTTTTCCTCTCTGGTGCAAAATAATCTTCTTTTTTCCTTTTCTCTAAGGACGCACGCCACATTCCCCATACCTATCCCCAACGTACACAACTCTATTTGACATCACTAAAGCATCCAGAATCCAGAATCCTAATAGAACTGTGAAAGTCAGTCGGATAATTATTATTTCAATTAATTCAAAATAGCTATCTTTGAAACCGTTTTTCATTAGCAGAAACCCATGTAAATAATAGTTATTGTCTTTCATTATGCTGGGTATGTTTTTACTAAACTACAAATCACCAGTTGGATTATATGAAAATGAGTGGTAAAGTTTGACATCAAATCAGAAACACTCCTGCTGTTTATCTCACTGGTACAAAATAATCTTCTTTTTTTCCTTTTCTCAAAGGACTCCTGCCACGTTAGAAAAGCTATCTTTGAAACTGTTTTTCATTAGCAGACACAAATGGAAATGATAGTAATTGTCTTTGATTATGCTGATTTTTACCAAACTACAAATCACCAGTTGGATTATATAAAAAAGAGTGGTAAAATTTCACATCAAATCAGAAACACTCTTGCTGTTTTCCTCGCTGGCGCAAAATAATCTACTTTTTTCCTTTTCTCTAAGGACTCATGCCACATTCCCCATACCTATCCCCACCGTACACAACTTCTATTTGACATCACTAAAGCATCCAGAATCCAGAACCATAATAGAACCGTGAAAGTCAGTCGGACATGACTCCACAGTCAACACCCATTTCTCGCTGAAAACACCACTGCCACAGATCAAATCACGCAGCTGAAAAGCCCCGGCTTACTTACGCATTTTCTTTCCATACCAGGGGGTGGGGGTGGGGGGTGGAAGAGCTTTTACAGCGATAGAAAAATTTCTCTTCAGCTTTGCCATCTATCAATATATCTCTCTATACGAGATATGGGTCCTATGTCTCCCTCGCAACGTATGATACGCATTAAAACTTCGAATAGAAGAAGAATTCCTCCCCGGTCTATGGGAATTACCCTGTGGAGATGTAGTGGGTGTACATTAGGACAGAAGATAACATGGGAATAAAAGAAAAGCGAAAGAAGAAGAAGAAAAAAAAAGAAAGAAAGAAGAAAAAAAGCATCGGGTCGATTCGGTCTTTCTGTGAGTCGTTTGCCTTGAGGGATGGGGGTGGAGCATCAGAGGACGGAGGAGAGTTTCAGGGTGATGAGATCGATTGGTTGGCCTCGGGCGCCATAGTGCAAAGAAGATATTCCATCGGCTTCAAGAGAAAAACCCTTTGAAGATGTAGAAATTGATGTCTTGGCCATCTCCGGGAGCTTTTCCCTCGTGATTTGGAAGCCGTGCTTGTCGCGGCTTCATCAACCGACCTGTAAATAAAAGACTCAAATTTATGAATGGGTTCCTCTTACATTTGTTAATTACTTCAACAAATATAGGCTCAATTACGCTTCCTTAATTAATCTGTAAATAAGAATATGAATGGATTCACACGAATTTTTTTATTACCCAGGACCAGAGTCAATTAATTTTCCTCATTTAATCTGTAAATAAGAAATTTCCCTTTATGAATAAATTTATTTGTATCTTAAACACTATAAAAAGACTAACTTCAAAAAGGTTTTATAAATGAATCTGTAAATGTGAGTTTTTTTTATGAATGAATAAATTCGTTTATATTGATGGTTAGATAGTAGTAATGATGGCAAAGAAGTAGCAGTAGTAGTAATGATGGCAAAGAAGTAGCAGTAGTAGTAATGATGGCAAAGAAGATATTCCATCGGCTTCGAGAGAAAAACCCTTTGAAGATGTAGAAATTGATGTCTTGGCCATCTCCGGGAGCTTTTCCCTCGTGATTTGGAAGCCGTGCTTGTCGCGGCTTCATCAACCGACCTGTAAATAAAAGACTCAAATTTACGAATGGGTTCCTCTTACATTTGTTAATTACTTCAACAAATATAGGCTCAATTACGCTTCCTTAATTAATCTGTAAATAAGAATATGAATGGATTCACACGAATTTTTTTATTACCCAGGACCAGAGTCAATTAATTTTCCTCAGTTAATCTGTAAATAAGAAATTTCCCTTTATGAATAAATTTATTTGTATCTTAAAAACTATAAAAAGACTAACTTCAAAAAGGTTTTATAAATGAATCTGTAAATGTGAGTTTTTTTATGAATGAATAAATTCGTTTATGTTGATGGTTAGTTAGTAGGCCTGATGGCTTCAGTAAATACGTTTTACAGAAATCTTTTTTACAAAAGAGCAATAAAACTTAAAAATTTGAATTTGGAAATATTCTAGGAGAACTCGATCCATAACTCGAATGAATTAAACTTATATTATTACATACAAAATAACGTATGTTAATAGATACATATAAACGCATATTATTATATACGTATTATATTATTATATACATAAACTTTATTGATATTACAATAAAGCATTTATTATATAATGAAGTGCTTTTACTTAATTAAAAATTACATGATTTTGGGTTATTTACTAAAAATATAACCTTTTCTTGGTGAAATTTATTTCACTTTTAAGATTTCCTGCGATATAGTTATTTAAAGTTATAAAAAATATTTCAGTCGCATTTATATACATAAACATTCAAATTTACATATTAAATTACAATGTGATTAACTGGGTTTCATCAATTAATCTGTAAACAACAATTTTAGCTTAATGATAGATCAGAATTTTCAGTCTAGAAGGATTTATTGGGCTAATACCAGCTAATGTAATACCAGCTAGTCTAATCAATGTTTCAAGGAGTTTGTAAATAAGTAAAGGATCACATTATGAGATTTAGGCAAAATGAGTTTATCAATATTATTTGCTATTGATTTATTTTAACATGATTGATGCAATATTACAATTAAATATAAAATAATGCTGTTAAATACAAGTTATCATCATTGAATAATAAATGCGACTCTGCCAATTAGAATAAATGGAAACGAATTATAATCATTTTTAATAAAAAATAAAAGGAAATTCATAGGTTCGCTTCCTATTAAAAAAAAAATGCATTTTATTGTGTTCTTCAATATGGCATGAACTTTTGAGTACACAATTTAAAAAGATCACAATCACAAACAGTTTGAACACAATTAATCAATACATGCTTTTTCTATATCAGTGAACTTCTGAAAATTAATTACATAGTATTCCTATGCCAGTTTCAATAAACCCCTTTGATTTAAAGTGAATAAATTCACTAAAGGCTCTTTTGACAGCTTCGTTAACAAAGCAATGTTTAAAGAAGTTATATTCAGTAGGAGACAAGTGTGAACAGCTTGAATGAGGCAGAACCTCAAATTTCAACTCTTTCAGTTTTTGGAGTATGATTTGTGAAGCTTGTGGTCCTGTGTTATCATGGAGAAGAATAGCGCAGTTTGGATTCACCAACGTTGGTTCTGATACACAATATTAATTCGTTAGCAGTGATGTTGTGCATTAATTGTATGATCTGTTCCTAGAAAGCTGTAATGGATAACTTCCTTTCAGTTTCATCAAACCGTCATCATTGTTATTTTTTGGGTGTAAGCTTGGTTTGGGTTCGAATTTTTGCTCTTTATTTGCATCCAGTCACTTTTCTGAGCGCTTACAATTTTCGTACAATATCCAATTTTCATCACATATAATAATACGTTCCAAAAAGAACAATTTCTTTGATAAATACTCAATGGCATGCAAATACGCAAATATTGCAATTTCTACCTATCTGTCAATTTTTGTGGAGCCCATTTGTCAACTTTCCAAGAACTTCAAATGTTCCAGGATTGTTAGTATGCAATATTAACAGCAAGTTTTCTAACATTTATTGTAGAGTTAACTTTAAATTTAACCTTTAGAACATCATTATACTGCACACTAGTACTGTTGTACTGGCCACGAGTAGAACTGTTGTAGCAGCCTAGTTGGGTTTCGGAACCAAAATTGATTGGTTCGAGATTCGATAAGTGATGCCAAACCGAAAATTTACGTCTCTATCTCGGGAATGGCCATGGCGAATCCGTAGATCTGAATGTTCTTCAGTTGTGTTTGAGATAGAGGAGTGTGGGAATTCCACATGCCACTATTGGTTTAGTTCGTCTAAAATCATAAAAGTTTCATAATGTATGTGCAGTGATGCAGCCTGGGTAAAGTCGAATCTATTATAGTTCTGCCATTCTAGTGGCCGGTTAAAGTGCCTGGCATTCAAAAACGACAAAAATTAAGTATTTAAATATTAAATTTAGATTTTAATTTAACATCTAAGTTTCAAGTTTTCGGATATGTCTCAAAATTAAACTAAGTTGTAAATATATTTATACCACAACAATTTTGAAGATCACTAACACAATTATTATTATGATTTCAATCTGCCTTAACCTATCGTATTATTATAGTGATGTTTATCACAATTATGCAGATTTAAAAAAAAATCTATTATTCAATAATCTCATGTAAAATCTATTAATCAATAATCAATCGGTTTTGAAAAAAAAAATTATGAATAAATGATTTCTATATTCTCTTCATTTTGATAAATGGGGACCTCATTAATGTGATATATTTATTTTCATTACTTTCATATCAAATTAAAACTGAGATTTAAAAAAATAAAAGCAATGTATGGTTTAATTGGTTTAATTAATTAATGGATACTAAAATTTACAATAATGACGAAAGATCCCACAAATTTGATCAAACATTTTATTACTTGAATTAAATTGAACTTCAATATTTTAAAATAATGAGTTTATTGTTTAATTCTCTGTACGTTATTAACTTATTTTAAATCTAATGTAAAAAAAAAGTATAAGCATAGACTGAGAAACGTTTTGAAAGAATCAAAAACAATTATTTTTAGTTTAAATGTTAAAATTAAATGTTATAAATATTTTCTGAAATGCCATTTCTTCAGAATTGAAGCAGCAATTCAAAGAAAAAGAAATCGGCTGCGAGGCAACTGAAAGTGTTGATGAAGTTGAAGAAACACAAAAATAAAAGTTAAAAAAAAAATCTCGATGGACTTATTATCATTACACTTTACATCTTATTTTCTTGTGGATTTTAAACACTGCCATTCGTGATAAAAATATAATATGCATCGGAGGAGTAATATAACTAGTACATTTAAATACCCTCTGGCATCTTTCTAGAAACATCACAACGATATTTCTTTACAGTTCCATCCTATTATTTCTGTAGTTGCCTCATAAGCAGCAAGTTTAAGACCTGAGGAACAGAAATAATTACACAGATCGTAGCTCTCAGCCAAAAAGGCAAGTTTTTCGTAGCTCGTGTTTATTTACTTTTTTTATTTTTCTTTCTATCAGAAGCTAACACTAAAAAGAGACGAATAAAACAAAAACAAGAATTAAATGTAGCGCGAAAAACTCCTAAAAAGCTGCTACTCTTTTTTGGCATCTATTTTGTGCCTCTGAGCTGTTAAAAGAAATTGCCTTGATGCATAAAACTAAAGAAGAAGAAGAAGCTTTACTTCTAAACAATTTTCTTCAATCTCTTCTTCGGTTTCTTATGTGAAGTTTTCAGTTCGGCAAAACTTTGGCAAAAGAGTTCGTGCAGAAAATAAGAACAAGGCTAGGATTTTCTACTAGACTAAACCTCAGGGAATAAAACGTAATCTGGAAGACTTTTTTTTTTTTTTTTTTAAGTTACGTATTTCTCGTTGCATACTTTTAAATTGCAGTTTGGGATGGATGGGGGGTGAAATATGCTGTTGGCATAAAAAGAACTTTATTACTTCTATTATCTTTGAAAGAATTAGAGTGACAGACGAAGAGTTCGTTGGGAACGGTCGTGGCAATTTTCGAAAGGGTTTGAGATTCCAGTAATTCTTTTCGAAGGCCCAAGTGAATGAACTTTATTGAAGCAATTCGTGTTTTAAGCATTTATTTTTGAAAATGTTTATTATCTCTTGTTTAAATTCCGGTACTTTTTTGGAACTAAATAAGTTATTCCTAACTGTGTTTTCGGAAGGAATTCTACAACATGATATGAACTTTGATTATGTTTCATAAATGTTTAATCCATTTGTTTACCATACAGATAATACACGAGTTTGAAGTTGTTTGTTATATGCACTGCTGTTTGAAGAGTTGCTTAAGTTGGTGCATTTCAAAAAATGAGATCTTAATAAGTCTTTGGAACTCCAACTCAAAAGTACTGGAACTTTTTAAGAAATTTGATAGTAAAATAATGAGATTTTCAATTTAAAAGTTTGAAAGAAAAAGATTATTTTAATTTTCTGCTGGGAAAAAGCACGTTTTGTAAGATGTTCTTTATTCTGAGTGTTTTTTAGAGAGTATGTTTTTAGCCTAATTTATTTTAGAATAGGTAAAGATCTAATAAAAACTTTTATTGACTTACAATTCTTGTTTTAGTTATACTGGAAAACAGTACATTTTGCAAAATGTCCTTTACTCTGTTTTCTAGTGAGTATGTTTTTTGCCCTAATTTATTTTACAATAGGAAATAACAATAGGTATAATGTTAATAAAGTCTTTTATTGGCTTACAATGATTCTTGTTTCAATTATATCATTAATTTTTATGGAAATGAAATTTATTATAACAAATTATCAATCAACAAACTTATTTTTTAATAAATTGGGGATAAATTAACATTATAACACAGAAAATATTATTTATTTGATGATTGTTAGGCTCTTTTTTATACTTTACAGGAATTTTTTTTATAGAACTTTTACGAAGAGGTACTACGATTACATCATATCACAGTAAGCATATTGTAAACATACTTTCCATCTGGTTATCTAGTTGTAATTATTTAATTTAAATAAAAATCTCAAATCAAAATACTTGTATTTTATTAATTATAATAAATTATTATAAAATGATTTTTTTTACGATTTATTAAAAATGATATCTAATCATCTAAACTGGTTAGAAGAATACTTGTATATTAATCATAATACATAATTATGACTTGATTTTTTATACCATTTGTTATAAATTATATTTAATCATCTAAATTGATTACAAGATGGGGCATTTCTTTAAACAACTCCACTTTCAAGAAATAGATTGTGAATAATTTGAAGCTGATTGGAAATCCAATAAAGCCTATAAAACTACAAAGGATCAAACTTATTTCAAAATTGATTTTACATATATTATCGAATAGAATTCCAAAATGACATCGAAACTATGCAACTTATTTATAAAACAAAAACAAGTACTGACAGTATTTTTCAGTTAACCTTCCAGTTATTACTTCTGAAAAATAACTGGAAAAGTTAAGTGTTCTTCAAACGTCTCAAGAACATGGATGTTTCTAGTTATTGTAACTGGTTCTATTTCATTCTGTATGCTATTTGAGGTATAACACTAAATAAGATATAGCAAATGATATAATTTAACTGTCATAACTTGTAATTTACTAGAATTGGTAATTTTATATTTGAATTAATCATATTACTACTTTATTTTCCAATTGAGATATTCATTTTTCTTAAAAGTCTGTATCGTCTAAAACACCAATCTGATTTACAGTTAAACAAATAATATTAGTGAATAAATAATAATTCTTAAATTTTTTGATGGGATATAATTATATTAAAGTTACTTTTTAAATAATCAATAATCTAAAATTTATTTTAAATGATTATTATTTATAATTAAAAAAAAAGACAAATTAAAATAAATTGATTTCTTTAAGAGTAATAATTACAAATCTCAAAGAGGAAAATTATAAAATTTATATAAATTATTTATAAGAAAATTTTTAATAGATGTGATAGCTCAAAAGCATGAGAAGTTATACTATTTCCATTTATCATTAAATTAAAGGAGTTAAATTTTATCAAAATTTTTTATGTAAAGATCCATTAAGTCGCGCATTAATTCTGTCATGTGGCTAATGATTAATATTCGACAAATATCATTTTCAATTATTCTTAATTTTATGTTTTGTTGTACATAAACAGTTATATGTATGAACAGTAATGTATTCAAACATGTTATATACATGATTGAAATAAATTAATTTGAGAATTTTCTAAATCATTTTAAACATAAATTCTCTTATGCGCAAATAGATAATAAATATTTCACGTTGATTTAAATAGTGAAATAATTCCGCATAAAGAAAATTTACACATTTTTTAAACAAATGTAGTTAAATTTTGTTAACACAGGAAAAAGGAAATATTAATCACAAAAAATTATAATTTTGGAATAATACACTGAAGTGACAAAAGTCATGGGATATCGATATGCACATTTTCAGATGGCAGTAGCATCGCGTAGAACAGGTATAAATGCGCAGTGCTTTCATTTCTGTTCAAGTTATTCATGTGAAGAGGTTTTGACGTGATGATGACCGCACGACGGGAATTAACAGACTTTGAACGCGGAATGTTAGTTGGAGCTAGACGCATGGGTCATGCCATTTCGGAAATCGTTAGGGAATTCAACCTTCCCAGATCCACTGGATCAAGAGTGTGCCGAGAGTAGGAAATTTCAGGCATAACATCCCACCATGGACAGCGCAGTGGTCGACCGCCTGCACTTAACGACCGAGACCGGCGACGTCTGCAAAGAGTCGTAAATTCTAACAGACAAGCAACACTGCGTCAAATAACCGCAGAATTCAATGTGGGACGTACAAGGGACTTGTCTGTTAGAACTGTGAGGGAGAAATTTGGCTTTCTTGGGCTATTCCAGCAGAAGACCGACTCGAGTGCCTTTACTGACAGAACGACATTGCTTGCAGCGACTCTCGTGGGCACGTGAGCATATCGGTTGGTCCCTAGATGAATGGAAAACCGTGGCCTGGTTCGATGAGTCACGATTTCAGTTGGTAAGAGCTGATGGTAGGGTTCGAGTGTGGCGCAGACCCCACGAAGCCATGGACCCAAACTGTCATCAAGGCACTGTTCAAGCTGGTGGTGGCTCCGTAATGGTGTGGGCTGTTTTTTCATGGCATGGACTTGGTCCTCTGGTGCGACTGGACCGAACACTGACTGGAAATGCTTATGTTCAGCTACTTGGAGATCGCTTGCAGCCATTCATGGACTTCATGTACCCAAACAACGATGGGATTTTTATGGATGACAATGCGCCATGTCACCGGACCACAACTGTTCGCGATTGGTTTGAAGAACATTCTGGACAATCCCAACGAATGATCTGGCCACCTAGATTGCCCGACATGAATCCCATCTAGCATTTATGGGACATCATCGAGAGGTCTGTTCGTGCCCAAAATCCTGCACCATCAACGCTTTCACAATTATGGACGTCTATCGAGACAGCATGGCTCAATATTCCTGCAGAAGACTTCCAACGACTTGTTGAGTCCATGCCACGTCGAGTTGCTGCACTTCGCCGGGCGAAAGGAGGGCCGACACGATATTAAGAGGTATCCCATGACTTTTGTCACTTCAGTGTATAAAAGTTTGTAAATAGAAGTACTGAAATGTTAAGTGTATCTCATAAACGCTTAAATACATAAATAAATCAAATAAGAAAATAAAAAAATTAATAAGAAAATAAAAATTGAGAAAATTTTATATAAGAAAAATGATATTTTAAAGGAAAATTAAGAAAATTTTAATAGATTTTTTAGATTTTTAAAAATAAAAAAATTAGTATATTTTACTTAAATAATAGACAAATAAAACAATACATAGAAATTTCCTATACCGTTATATTTATTGTATTTCTAATTAAATTTGAATTTATTTTTGCATTTTGCTCACCAACATTTCTGCTTACAAATCTACAGAAAGCATTTACAACTTTTTCCACCAAACCAAAATATTCGCAAATTACAACATTTGTGGTTTTTTTTTTTCTGAATTCAATAATAATAATAAATAGGTAAATTAATAAAAAGCAGTCCATGACATTTTATTTTAATTTTATTTTTAATTACTTTTTTATTTTTTTAATCATTTTATTTTTGTTTTAATTAATAATAGACAAATTAAACACTACATTGAAATTTCCTTGACCATTATATTTAATGTATTTCTAATGAAATTTGAATTTATTTTTGTATTTTGCTCTCCAATATTTCTGTTTACAAAACTACAGGAACATTTACAATTTTCTCTAACCAAACAAAACATTTACAACTTATAACTTTTCTGGGTTTTTTTTTTTATGAATACAAAAATAATAATAATAAATTAATAAAAAGCAGTCAATGGCATTTTTTTATCCATAGCGAGTTGAATTCTAAACTAAAATTAATATAGCAAATATCGACGTTAAATTTTGTTTTATTTTTGTTTTCCATAAGTTAAAGTTTAAAAGTTTCTAAAGATTTCAAAAAAAAATTTCGCAGAGTATTAATTAGTTCTCAAAATGACCAAAATTTTCCCAAGAGTTTTATGGAAAATAAAACAATTCGAATTAATTTTGCTATTACTTTTGAAAACCAAGGCAGTTAGCTTAATTCAGACTTATTTTAAAAATAACTTTAAAAGAAGTGAATTTTTAAAAGAATAAGATTTATTTTATTTAAAAACATTTTATTTTTGATTTTGCAAATTAGGAATTTTTTTATAATTAGGAATTTAATAAGTCTTTAATTAAAGATTAATTTTCTAATTTAAATTTATTAATTTCTATTTTTAATTTCAAAATTTTAATTAATTTCTGTTGTATGAAATTACATTAAATTAATTCAGAACAGTTTTATAATTTGTAAAAACTGTACTGCCTATAAGTTTGATCAATATTACCCAATCTATGCTTTTTTTGCAATAATGTATAAGAAATTTTAAAAACCCTGCACTACATTTTATTTAATAACTGTTTATGTTTGCTAAAATAGTTTATTTTAAAATTTATTTTCATTTAAACCTGATTTCAGCTATCCTGCTGTAATACTTTTGCAAAAGATAAAAAAATTAGCATTTATTTTGATGATAAATAATTTTTTCATAAATATAGGCATATAGTTTTGATATATAATATATGGTTTATAGTTTTAAAAGAAATAATTTGCCCCTCATGAATTATTTTTATTCAAATATCGTATTTTATATGAATGCGTTCTGTTTTTAAAAAAAAACATAACTTTTTATCACATTAATGTTTAAAAAAACCTTTAAAAGTATAATTCATCATTTTACAATAAAACTTTATAAAAGAAACTCCTAATTGATAGCAGATACTTTTAATAAAAGATTTTAGTAAATAATATTCTTAAAACAATTATATTAGATTCTTTTTGTTAAATTGAATTACAAAAAAATGAAGCAATAGTTAAATTAAATTGAAAAAATACGGACATCTGCTCGGCAAGTTTCAACTTATGTGTGAACATTCGAGAAAGGATGAATAAACTCAAGAATTTGCCAATGTTTAATAACGCACTAGATATACGAAGCAACTGATTGGAATACTAAAAGAATTGTCAAATTCAATAGGCACAAGAATATAGCAATGTTTAATAGATCAAGAACTTCATGAAGAATGAATTGTTCAAGAATATCTAAAAGAATATACAAAAGTAAGATAAATGTCGTCGTAAATGAAGAATGAAGTACTTCAAATTCTACAATAAACGTTATCACATTCAATAGCTAAAAGAATATATCAAAGTTTGGAAATTCCAGTCGTAAATGAAGTATAAAGTATTCCAAATTCTACAAGAAACGTTATCACATACAATACCCAAAAGAATATATCAAAGTTGGAAAATTCTAGGCCTAAATGAAGAATGAAGTATGCCAAATTCTACAAGAAACATTATCACATTCAATAGCTAAAAGAATACATCAAAGTTTGAATATTATAGGCATAAATGAAGAATGAAGTATTCCAAATACAATTAGAAGCACTATATAGTACAGCTCACTAGACACCGGAAAATGCTCAAAGTGATAAATATGAAACTTCAAAAAGAAGGAATTGATCAACGCACAACGAGTACTTATAGCATTGGAAATACAAATGTTTAAAATCCCAACCCAAAACATGAAAAGGGATTCAAAACCACATTACAAAACACTTCAAGCAAAAGTCAAATTCTCCAGAAAATTCCTTAAGATTAACGTTATTCATAAAGCATTTCAAGGGTTCAGGGGCCCAAAGTACCATTTTCCGCCAAAATTTGCAAAGGAGTTTTATTTGCTTGGGCCTCATTTTCGGATAACGTCACGGATCCATAACCAGGACAACATCATGTTCACACATGACAATATTGCAAATTAAAAGTTTAGTATTGTCATTTTAAATAATTAAGTTAATAAGACATATTTTAGTGATAAAAATTATATCACCAAAATGACTATTCGAAACATTAGATAAATGATCAATAAATAATATTTCTTGTTAAAAACAATCTATTAAAATCAATTTATTAATTATAGTTTTGCCAATAATTATAATTATAATAACTATAGTTATTTTATACTAATCTAATAGTTTTCATAATAAAATATAAAAAAATAAAAAAAAACTTCAATATTTTTGATATTTATTATTATTTTTATCTTCTTTCAAAGATTATACTTCATAATCTTTAAATGAATATTTCTATTAATTTTTTTAAATATTTTTATTTTTACTTTTTTTGTAAAAATAAATTTATACGTCTTGCTTTAATTTTTTCTCAGGTACGAAGGTTATCAAACGCAAATTATAAACATAAAAAAATTATAAGTTAAGTATTAAATAATGAAAGTATTTTATAAAAGGTTTTCAAATATATATGGTATCTGTTTTATCAGCACAATACAATTATTTTTAGTTATTATGGATTTCAAATCCTGTATAATTTATTCAGGAATTTTAAAACAAATTTATTCAGAATTTTTTTAAATATGATACCTAGCGACTGTGTGGAGCTTGTTAGCAATACAAATATTCAGCTTTGTATGTTTATAATAAATTAAATATTTTTTTTTATCCTATCTCTATTCTAGAAGTTTGAAATAAATGTAATTAAGGAAAACCTTTTTGTCTTATTATTTTTGCTGCTCAAAACTGCTTATTAAAGTTCTACCGCCTTGTCTTTATTAGCTTTTATTCGCGCACTTATTCAGCGGGAAATTTGGGAAAATTCACAAACTAAGTCCTTTCTAAGACAACTAGTGACAAAACTTCATAAAGCAACAACAAAGAACTTTTGCTAATTAAGTACACCACGCATACCGAAATTTCTAAAAATGATAATAGCGAAAAAAAAAACTTCATTTGAACCGTCTGTGCCAATTAAAACGGGCGTTTTAATTACCCCTAAATTCTTTTCAATTAGTGGGCGAACTTCTAGAATTATCGAAATCTCGTTTATTATTATTTGTATGCACAAAACATTACCAATTCATCTTTTAAAATGGAAGTGACTAACAAGCTCTCCAAATTAAGGTCCTTCATATCTGTTTGTTTGTTTTAAAACCCCTAAGCCTCTACTACACGCATTGAATTTTTCTCATTTTTGAGAAAAGTTTATGACATGAAAAGAAGGGCACGTTTAAAAGTAAAGGGGAAAAATAAATAATGCAGTAAATGAATGAATGAATGAATGAAAAACAGCAAAGCACAGAGTAAGCAAAGAAGGCGAAAAAGTTCTTTATTCTTTCTTTCTTTTCTTTTCTTAGAGGCTGCTTCTTTTAAAATGTCGGCGCTAAAAAGAACCAGGCTCCCCTGATTTTCCACTTAGTGCTCGTGTTTCAAGAGCTCGCAGACACCTCAGTGGAAATTACAGAAAAGAAGCTATCCGCGTAAACGCATTCCGATTTTAAATCCCACATCTTACTTCTTTTTACAGCTTTAGTGTCCTCCTTCTCATAAGTTTTTTTATTTTTTATTTTTATCTTATTTATTATTATCATCATTCCATTCCATGTCGGGCCTCCTCCATTGACACTGTTCCTCCAGCCTTGTGTCGCATGGTGGCACCATCTTTAACCATTCCTTCCCTCCCTCCCCTACTCAGAAATGCTTAGTAATGATCTTTGCGAAAGGAATTTATCAATGGACAGTTTTCAAACTCGGAATGAGGTGGGTGGATGTTGGAGATGGAGAAGTAGAAGAGGAAGGGGAGGAGGTTAAAAATTAGAAGTTTTTGGGGAGGGAGAGACAAAGAAAAACAGCGAAGGATTTTGCGGTCTTTCCTGTGGCTACTTGAAGTCGCACTCGGAGGTCTTTAACAACTTTTCAAGAAGCTTTTCTTGAAGAAGACGTCTAGAAGAAGTTAGGCGAGAAGAAACGTGCGATCTTCGATGCACCGTTTACGCATTCAAGTGCAGTCTTCTTATTTCTTTGGTTGGGACTGATGCACGATTTTTACGCTGACTTGAACGCGAACTTGTCTAAATGTGCGCCAGAAAGAAATCTGGAAAACTGAAGCACACAAAGGCAGAACAATTAAGATTTAAACGGTTTTTAACGGTAAGGAGGAGGTTTTTTTTTTTGCTTTTAATTCATTAAGAGAACGTGATACAGAGTCGTTTGTAGAAGAAGGTTGAGAATTCTGAAGCCTCCTCAACTTGACTCAAATTGTGTATATAAAACAGCTCTTGTTGCTTCAGTTTTTATTTTATTTTATTTATTTATTTTTTTACTTGAAGTTGCTAAGAAAGTTTTAAAACCTTAAATGTTGTGAGTAAAAAAATATTTATTTCTTTGTGTTTTCAAGCCGTATATTCAAGTATTTAAAACATTTTCCTTAAAAAAACATATGTTTTTCCATAGCTAATATAACTGAAAACAAATTGAAGATACAATGGTACATCTCCAAGTTATATTTCAGTAACAAAAAAATTAATATAGATATTAGATATACGTTAAATATAGGTTAACACAGATATTAGATATAGGTTAGTTTTACAAAAACGCTAACATAGATATTACATACTTGATCATCCGCTATTAAGATCAAGCTTGAATTATTCCGTCAAATTAAGGTATACAAAACAACTCCTGTTGTTTTACTTTTTTTACACATGCTGTTTTATTTTCAAATTGAAATTAATATAAAAATTATACGTCCTAAATATTGTTAAAAACATTTATATGTATGTACAAAGCAGAACAATTAAGATTTAAACGGTTTTTAACGATAAGAGAAGGGGTTTTTTTTTTTTTTTTTTTTTTTTTTTTTTAATTCCTTAAGAGAACATGATACAGTGTCGTTTGTAGAAGAAGGTTGAGAATTCTGAAGCTTCTTCAACTTGACTCAAATTGTGTATATAAAACAGCTCTTGTTGCTTCACGGGTTTTTTTTTTTTCTTTTTACTTGAAGTTGCTAAGATAGTTTTAAACCCTAAATGTTGTGAGTAAAAAAATATTTATTTCTTTATGTGTTTTTATGCTACACAAAAATTTTCTTTAAAAAGCATATATTTTTCATAGCTAATATAACTGAAAATAAATTAAAAGCATAATGGTATAACTCCAAGTTATATTAGTTACAAATGTAATGCAAAAACGTCAACATAGCTAAGAAAGTTTTAAACCTTAAATGTTTGTGAGTAAAAATATATTTATTTCTTTATGTATTTTTACGCTGCAAATTCAAGTATTTAAAAAAATTTCCTTAAGAAAGTATATATATTTCCATAGCTAATATAACTGAAAATAAATTAAAATCATCATGGCACATTTCCAAGTTTTATTTTAATAACAAATGTAATGCAAAAAAAAAAATAGCGTAGATATTACATAATTGATTATTCATTATTGATATCAAGCTTGATGTATTCCGAATTAAGATATATAAAACAATTCATCTTGTTTTTTTTCCAAATTGAAGTTGTACGTACATAAAATTGGACGTAAAAACTGCACGTCCGTATTGTATGTAAATATCATTAAAAAAATTTCTTTATGTATGTACAAAGGCAGAACAATTAAGATTTAAACGGTTTTTAACGGTAAGGAGGAGGTATTTTTGCTTTTAATTCATTAAGAGAACGTGATACAGAGTCGTTTGTAGAAGAAGGTTGAGAATTCTGAACTTGACTCAAATTGTGACAATTGTGACAATTGACTCAACTTGACTCAAATTGTGTAAATAAAACAGCTCTTGTTGCTTCAGGTTTTTTTTTCTTGGTTGAAGTTGCTAAAAAAATTTTAAACCTTAAATGTTGCGAGTAAAAAAATATTTATTTCTTTATGTGTTTTTACGTTGCACAAAAATTTTCTTTAAAAAGCATATATATTTCCATAGATAATATAATTGAAAATAAAATAAAAGCATAATGGTACATCTCCAAGTTATATTTTAGTAATCAATGTAATGCAAAAAAATTAACATAGATATTACATAACTTATCAATCCGTTATTAAGATCAAGCTTGAATTATTCCTGTCAAATTAAGGTATATAAAACAACTCATGATGTTTTATTTTCAAATTGAAGTTGCTAAAAAAATTGTACGTCCGAAATATTATTAAAAAATTTATCTGCATGTTTGACTTTACATAATTAAGAGTATAAATTTTTTTATTAAAAAATAAATATGGGGTTAATGGTCGAGGGACACGCGCTCTGGAGCTCGGTGCCACAGACTTTGGGTTCGAGTACCGGCGGCGCCCTGAATGTTTGTAGTGATTCGGAATCCACTTTAAATAGTAGGTCCCGGTGTAATATGACTATTGAACGTAGGGCTAATGTCTCCTAGAACATCTCTTGTCTTGAAATCTGCCAGTAATCAGATGGGCTTGGCCCACCATAGCGCTACTGCGCCAATGAAGAAGAAAAAAATATATAGAATTATCTAATTAATAAAATACTAAAATAAAAAATTAATTAGCATTTTCGTAACTTTTTTACATGTCGTAATTTATTTACAAATGTGTAAAAACATTGAATAAATTACATTAATATTTACATTAGATATGTTTTGACTTAAAACTCAAAGGTAAAATTATTTATATTTTTGTCTCTTAACAAATTTCATTGGTGTTCTGTTATTTTTTGTTAAAAAAAACAAACTAAAGAATGTTCGATTACACAATAAACTTAGATTTTTTTAATTCAATAAATGTTAATAATTTCTGTAGAAGAAGATTAGTAAACAATGTAACCATAATCGATTAAAATCAATTCTTCATATTGATGCCAATGGTATATAACAATGTTTAATAAAACATTTAAATGAATTCTTAAAAAATATGAAGAATTAAATTGAACCCTTTTCTGAATCTTGATTACGAGTCTTTATATGTATATATTTTGAATAAAGTTTATGGATATAAAATGTGATCTAATCTTTACTAAAGCCAAGAAATTTTGAGGCATGTTTTTTAATCATTTCTTTATAATCAAAATGAATGAAATAAAAAACTGAAATCTTCTCGGGAAATTTCAACTTATCATGTGTGAACATTCGAGAATGTATGAATAAAGTCAGGAACATTCCAAAGTTTAATAATTCACGAGATATATGAAGCAATTAATTGGAATACTACAAGAATGCCCAAATTTAGTAACCACATGAATATAGCAATGTTGAATTGGTCAAGAAGTTCATGAAGAATGAATTGTTCAAGTATCTCTAAAAGAATATACAAAAGTAAGATAAATGTCGTCGTAAATGAAGAATAAAGTATTTCATATTATACAAGTGACGGTATAACATTCAATAGTCAAAAGAATATATCAAAGTTTGAAAATACTAGTCGTAAATGAAGAATGAAGTTCTACAAGAATCACTATCACATTCAATAGTCAAAAATGTGAATATTCTAGGCATAAATGAAGAATGAAGCCTTCCAAATACAGTAAGCACTATACAGCTCCTTAAGCACGGGAAAATGCCAAAAGTGATAAATGTGAAATTTCAAGAAGAAGGAATTGATCAACGTACTACGGGTACTTATAGCTATTGGATATACAAATGTTTAAAATCCCAAGTGCTTCAAAACCATACTACAAAACACTTCAAGCAAAAGCCAAATTCTCTAGGAAATTCCTGAAGACTAACGTTATTCATGAAGCATTTCAAAAATTAAGGGGTCCAAACTACCATTTTTCGCCAAAATTTGCAATGGAGTTTTATTTGTTTGGCCCTCATTTTCGGATAACGTCACGGACCCCTAACCAGGACAACATCATGTTCACACATGATAATAAAGTATTCAAAATCTTTCAGAAACGATTAATGAAACTCCAATTCGAAACATTACTTTGATTACTAATATTACAATTACATAGAACATTTTAAAAGAAAATATTGTATCTTTATAATTAACCTCATACATTTAAAATACTTGTTTAAAAAAATTACATTTTCTGTCAATGTTTCCTCCTTATAATAGATTGAAGCTCTTTCCCTTTGAAGTCCTTTTTATTTATCTATCAACCAATTTTTAACTCCTTCGTTCAAGTTTATTTACTTAAAAAATCAAAATGATTCAATTATGTGTATAATTAAATAGCTAATTAGTTCTAACTATACTCGAATTGTATGGATTTTAGAACTCAAAAAAAACCTTAGTGTTTACAAAGAAATAAAATTAAACACACATTAATTTTACATATATTGTAATTTCCATAAAAGCTGCGATCAACAAAAGGTGTCCTTACGAAAATTTATTAATAAAATTTGATAGCTAATTAAAAGGATAAACTTAAACATTATTTTTCAACTATTCCTGAATTGAATTTGATGCATATTGATGAAATATTTTAAAATTATATTAGCCTTGTATTGATTAAAATAATATTTCTGCATTGGAAGGAATTTTGAAATAATATATTGGAATATTATTTCAATATGTTATTATGTACTGATATATAATTATATACTGATTACAACCCATTGAAATCGGTACACGTGTTGAAAATGAATATTTTGCTTGCAACAATCCCTCCAATCAATTGGCAGAGATAGTTATAATAACCATCTCTTTAAGAACTACATTTGTATATCACTGTTAAATTTGTTTACATTTAACATAGATCTATAATAATATAAACTTTCATACATATTTTATGGTGAATGTTGTACTGCTTACGCTGCCTATAAAAATATATGAAAGATTAAAAATATGCGAACGATAGTTTGTTACAAAACATTAAAAAAAAATATTTAGTTTTAACTGTATTCTAAATGAATAGAATATTAAACATATATAACGTATTTCCGAAAATTTACGATTTAAGTATTTATGTCAATAGAACATAAAAATTCAAATAGAATATCTATTCTCAGTTTAATTTTTTTACAAGAAGATGAATTCTACTGAAGCATTTGATTTCATAGTTTTTTATCTAAATATTCCAGGTTTGGTTTGGTTTGTCGCTCTATGGTTGTCTTGTGCTCACGAGGACTAAACAGACCGGGATCTACACTTTAACGCGTATTCCGAACCATTCATAAACATCCATGCCATCGCCGGGATTCGAACCCGGAGCCCGTGGTGCCCAAGGCCAGAGCGCTAGACAATTAGCCAGCAGACCGCTCTAAATATTCCAGAAAATTGCGTTACACTCATATTTTGCTATATATAAGATTGCATATATATCACTCATATCTCATATTCACTTATATATTTTATTTACGAATTATTGGATGGATTATTAAATTATGTAAAGAAAAATTAAAAGATATTAAAATCAATATAATTCACTCACCTTCAATGTAATTACAAAAATTACATTTGAATATCAGATCCAAAGGTTGCTTATAGTGTGCCTATGTGATACTGGATTTCATGTTACGCCAATATTATTAGACCTCCAAACTTCCCTTATATGAGTGTCCCAACATACGAAATTTATATAGGTCGATTTTTGCCAAAAATTATGAGCCAGTATTTGCGATACGAACCTGCTTCGTGTCATACCAAAATCATCACTTCACTCAGATTTCCGAGTCCAGAGTGTGAAATAAAACAAATATTTGGAAACATTTGTTTCAAATGAATTTCGTATCTGAATCGCCGGAAAGGGAATGAGTCGGGATGTTTTTAACTTAACAACTGTACTGAAAATGAATACCACAAACTAATCGATTCCACCAACATATGATTATTTCTTAAAATTTTCTTTTACGTGTATACAGGCATGGGTACACTACTCTAGGGTTAAATATATCCCATTTAAACATGTCCAACTTGTTTATGTTGGAACGCTTTACATTGCGTATATTCCACAAAATATCCGATCTCCAACTAAATAACACTTTAGTAAAGAATTCGAAGATTATAAACTTATCAAAAAGAAACCTTTCAATTAATTCCATGTATCATCAAATAAGATAGATATGCAGAAAAGGCCAGTAAAGGCTTGTTAAAGCCCGTGAAATTGTATATCAATCCGCTGCCGCTATGTTTGTATATGACTTAGTATTCAACTCAAAAGTTGTGTTGCTTGAAATAGTGATCAAAAAACAAATTTACCTCTAGATCAATCACAGTGCAAAAGCCACAGTGAGTTAATCTAGAGGTTGTTTTATACAGGATAAGAATTAATCTCATTTCAATTAACGTTGATGTGGAAAATTTATTTAAGATACGATCATCATGATTTACGAGCTCAGCCGTGGAAGAATTAAATTCTTAATTCAAGGTACTACTCTTTTGGTACCACAGGCTTATGGTTCGAATCCTGTCCGTGGCATGGATGTTTGTGAGGGGTTCGGAATGCACATTAAAATATAGGTCCCGGTCTAATTAGCCCAAAGAGTAATTAAATCGTGACAGTTTAACGTGGATTCCGAACCACTCACAAACATTCATGCTACAGCCAGGGTTCTGAAGCCTATGGTACCAAAGACCAGAGAGTTAGCCAATTGGCCATCAAGCGCGATGAATGTTCCCTAGTTAGATCTGGAGAGTATCAACGTGGAATTCTATTGGATTTCTTTCATTTGGGAAATATTGTCAGCAACAAACGAAATAACGTGGTTTGATTCACGATTTCATCATTGTTGTAATTATTCCATAACTTCTCAGATACTTGCCAATACAAGAAATGACATCAGATACCATTTAGACATATTACAAGCAACTAAAAGATCTTGCGTTGAGATTGATTGACTTTTGTAGTTGCATTATAAGCTAATAAAGACAACTTATTTATGCCACTTTTTATTTCATTTGTAAAATTAACATAAAATTTCTCTCAGGTGGGAAGCTATAACTGTATTTTTTTTTTTTCGAAAATATATATTATTAAGAATAAATCTTTGTCTTAATGATTAAAAGATTGTTTACAGAAGACTTCAAATATTATTTCTAAGATTTTAGATTTACGTAAATGTCTATTTATTTTTTTAATTCTACTTTTAATTGTAATTGAATTAATTGTACTTTGCAAGTTCTATTTTTATTTGCATAAATTTGTAATACATCCAATTATTCCATGACATCCTATATATAAAAATTTTAGCTTAAAAATGTTTTTATAATTTCAGTTGCAGAATAAATAGCGTCATGATAGCCAAGTGGCTAGCGCTCTGACCTTTCTTACTATAGGCATCTGATTCGAATGCTGGCAGTGGCATAGATGTTTTTTTAGTAGTTCGGAATCCATGTTATACTGTAGGTCCCGGTATAATTAGCCCAAATTGTACAAAAAAAATGTCCGTCGAGCGGCAAAACAAACCAGAAAAATAAGTAATATGATATATAAAGAATGATCTGCTAATTTGTTGATACATTAAAATAAATCTTTTTGAATTTTTTTCTAAACAATAATCGAAAATGTTAGTAATATGCACTGCGTTTCAATTAATTTTCAACTATTATGTTACTTCTTTACTTTTGAGTAATTTATAGGGCAATGAACCATTTCTTACATTTCAAAGGAATTTTTGAAACAACAATCACTTGCAGGTTAAATTCCTATACTGATGGGAAATAAAGTTTTTTTATAAACTCAGAGTCATTACAATATTCCAAATATTATTTTAGAAACTAGTTTATAAAGAAATTCTTAATTTTTATTTTATTCATAAAATTTTCATCAGTTATTTAATTTTTATTTTTTCGGAAATTTATAATGCTAAGTACACTCTCGGTTCTATGATGATTAAAGGATTATTTATAAAATATTTTTAGACAATTTCAAGGATTTTATATTTATGTGCTTGTCTGTTTATTCTTTTAAATATACTCTTAACTGTAACTGTGAGTACAATTAATTGTAACCGGGCTTTCTATTATATCTATCTGAATTGTTAAACTTTAGCAGCATGCATAGTTAATTTAATATTATTTAAATATATTAACAGAAAGTAACAAAATTATAAAATAATAATTATTTTTTTAATTAATTAAAAATAGAATACTATAACAAAAAATAAACAGATGGCTCAGGTTTGGGCTTTAAAATAATTAAAGAAATCCTTAATTGAAATAAAAGCAATCAAATGTAAATGGTTCATTTTTCAATATGGAAATATTAGCATCTGTTTACATTTGATGCATACAAAATATTTTACCCTATTCAGTACCAAATTAACAATACACTAGATTTTCAAATAGACAAAGGGAAAAGAGCTCTTGCATAATTTTGTGTTTACATTAATTATTTAGTTATTCTATTACTGTACAAAGTTATTACTAAAGTCCTTTTTATCCAAACAAACGCATACTAAATGCATGTGAATAATTATTTATTGCCATTGTTACCATAAAACTACGCAAAAGCCTCTTTCACATTATCCTGCTCGAAGCTCTAGTATGTGTTAAATCCTGAATTGGACCAAAGATTATCTTGATACATCAAATTCAAATAAATGGTAGTTTATCTGTATAGGAGAAAGGATGGTCTATTTGATTCCTTGGCGCTCGGTACCAAAGGTTTCGGATTCGAGTCCCGGCAGTGCCATGGATGTTTGTAGTGATTCGGGATCCACTTTAAACCATAGGTCCTTGTCTAACAGGATCGTAGAGCGTTGCGAGGGTATTGTTACTCCGCGTCCGTAGCTGATCTTCAAGCTACACGCACCTACTGGGTAGTGCTAAGGGAGTAACGTCGGTGCAGCACTTGCCTTAAGGCATCCAAGACAATTGTCTAAGTATTTACCAGCTGCATTAGAACAAAAAAAAATATTTAAGATTTTTTACACCAGATTTCTCCAGTAATTTTAAATCAAAATGTGATAAATTATTCTCTTTGATTGTAACTTTGTAACCTTTTGTTATATTTATTCTATTTTTCAAGTTTAATATTTAATGACTATCCAAATTTTTATATCACATTTTGAGATAGCACATGACAAGAATGAATAATTTATCGTTCTCAAAGGAAATTCCTATTAAAATAAATTTACAGAAAACAACATTTTACAGATTTTTCAACTTACTAACTAGCTAATAATGTTATATCCACAATGTCATCATAATTCAAAATGTACAACGATCTTGATCACTTGTAGGATAGTCATTCGTTCATCCGATTTTTTTTTTTTTTTTTTTTTTTTTGCATTATTCCAGAAGTTGATTTGTGGTAAGTAATTATTCCACTTTTAAGGAATGAAAATCAATAAATTACTCTAAGCAGTCATTTGCTTGCAACTTTCTCTAGTTTAGAAGACATTTAAAAATCTTTCTCTAATAAAGCCAGGTTATGCATTCTCCTTGATTCATTAGGCGACCTGATGGCCAATAGGCTAGCCTTCTGGCATTTGTCCTTCAGGGCTTCAGCTTCGAATACTGGCTGTGGCATGGATATTTGTTAGTGATTCGGAATCCATTTTAAGCTGTAGGGCCTGGTCTAAATAACCTAAAGTGTGCACAAAACGACAGTTAAGTAACGAACCGAACCTTACACACAATGCGGCTTGATGGCTACCTTGATAATTCTCTGGCCTTTGGTACCACAGGTTTCAGATTCGAACACTGGCAGTAGCATGAATGATTGTTAGTGGTTCGGCAGTCACGTTAAATTGTAGGTCCTGGTCTAATTAGCCCAAAGGGAGCAAAAAATGACCGTAGAGACAAACCAAACCCCCCTCCTTGATTCGTTACTTCCTGTGCAGGATAAATATACAATTATGATAATATGGTTTCATTATAACACTTCTGGAAGATACTAGTTGGCAACCAATAATGTATTTTAAATTACTGATTACAAAAAATGAATTAATTCCTTTACAACATTGACATTTTACTACAGTGCTTTTAAAATCATCATTCAGTCGTCATAATGTATAATATTTTTGCCAATATTCCAAAAGTTTGTATTGTACGAAAAAGGATGCATTCGCCCTCATTTAACAAATTGATTATAAAAAAGTAGTAAATTGTTCTATGTATCTAATTCCTTCCAGATTTTCCAAGTTGTAAATACTTTTCATATCCTTTTGCATTAATTTTAAAAACCAAAGTTCGTACTATAATATCAGATTATTCTGTTTACAGGTTAAGTATACTGTATTATGGTGTTCACATCTTTATTCTAGTATTCCTATATAATATGCATAAATGCAGGAAAAACATTTACTATTATTACTAAACAATAGCTTATGGAAACTTAATAAATTCATTTTCATTTAACCAAGTTAATAACAGAAAACTAATATTACTTTACAACTGTAGTTTTAGAGTAGGCATACAGCACTCATAATTTTTTGATATGTTTTTGCTTGTATTCCAAAAGGGAAGACAGGATAATTATTCAGATTCCTCTAATTAGTGACACAACTTTGTCTTAATTCTCATTTAATAAACTAATTGAAACCAATAAATTATTCCATCCATTCAGATTACTTTAATTAGTGACAGCAACTTTGTCTTAATTATTTTAAAGCCCAAGTATGCAATCTACCTACATTTAGAGGAAGAAATTCTCCATTCACAAAAAAAAAAAAGTTTACGATTACCGGAGTATCCTGAAATTTATGACTGTTTCGGAAATAAATGTTAATCAATTAATACGCCTTTATCACCCTTTAAGGAGTTACTCATTAAATGCAACAAGTAAACATTGTTAACTGAATCTAAGTATGACATTCATAGCAATGAATAACAACATTATAGTTCTTCCCCAATTTTCCCATTTGTATTTTATGCGATGTAAAAATTAGGGGAGAAAAATGATGAGTAATTCTTTAAAGGGTGATAAAGGTATATTAATTGATTAACATTTATTACTGTAATAGTCATAAATTTCAGGAGGATTCTCTAGTAATAGTAAACTTTTTTCTTTAAATGAAGTTTTCCTCTAAAATGTTTAGAAATGAAAAGGTGCTGTCACTAACTAAAGAAAGCTGAATATGTGGAATAATTTATTGATTTTAATTAATTTATCAAAGGAGAATTGGTTATCACACATTATGTTTGTAATATATGCGACAGTTCATGAATATTACAAATCCGCTTCTAATTATTTTCAAATAACTCAAAAATCAAACTGTACAATTTCTCTGTCTTAGAATAAAATTTTCTACTACATTACATAAAGGATAAGTATTCTGCTGTCGTCATGATTTTTTGCCAGTGTTCCAAAACCTAATTTGTTGTCAGAATTATGTTTCTTTGAGTAACTTTTAAAGAAGTCAACAACTTCAAATAATAACAATTAAACATTGCAATGACTTTTATATTCTAAATTCCACCAATAATCCTAGATATAGCGCTCCTCTGTCTTGATATAAAATGGCTACACTACACCATTTACAAGGTAGTATCTTGATTTTTTTTATTATTATTCTACGCATTCTATTCCTTGTACTTTTCTCTGCTAGCTGCCAAGTAGATAAAGTATAAGACTGACTACACAACTTTCTTAAAATATTTACTTACATTGCACTCAGAGGATAAGCCTTACACTGTTTTTGCCAGTGTTCCAAAACCTTATTTGTGGTTAGTGTTACTTAGCAACTTTAGCAACTGACAAAAAAAATCAACAACTTCAAATAACAACAATTAAACATTGCAATGACTTTTAGATCCTACATCAAACCAATAATCCTAGATCCAAAACATAGCGCTTCGCTGCCTTTGCATAAGATGGCCCCATTTGCAAGGCAGTACCTTGATCTTTTTAATATTCTACGCATTCTCTATTCCTTGTAGCTTTCTCTGCCAGCTGCCAAGTAGATAAAAGTATAAGAACTGACTACACAACGTTCTTAAAATATTTACTTACATTGCACCGGAAAATGGAAACCCCCTGCATTCCAAACCTTTTTCAAATTATTTTCTAATAATTCAGAAGCCAAATTGTACGATTTCTCTGTATTCGGGTAAATTTTCTACTGCATTACTTAGAGGATAATCAGTCTACTTTCGTAATAATTTTTTGTCAGTGTTCCAAAACCTTATTTGTAATCTGTATTACGTTTCTTTGAGCAACTTATAAAAAAAATCAATAACTTCAAATGATATATTTATGGCAACAAATAAACATTGCAGTTACTTTTAATTTCGTATTTAAATAATCCTAGATCCAAAACATAACGCTTCTCTGTCTTTGTATAAGATGGCCCCATTTGCAAGGTAAGTACCTTGATCTTTTTATTATTCTACGCATTCTCTCTTCCTTGTAGCTTTCTCTGCCAGCTGCCAAGTAGATAAAGTATAAGAACTGGCTACACAACTTTCTTAAAATATTTACTTACATTGCACCAGAAAATAGAACCCCTCCCCCCTAACTCCACCACCCCCGAAATATAAAAACATACTCACTTCAGCTCGTCTTTTGCATGGTAATTGGACCTTTCCGCGGCGGATAAAGGGTTGGGAGGACGATCGCCGTGATTAAACACGAAAAGAAGGTGCTACCGCCATCAGAAGTCACGTGACCCGGACCCCCCCCTCCGTATCGAGGGGAGGAAAGGGGGGGTCGGATATTGACAAAAGCCCAATATCTGGCCTCGGGGACTCCGATAGTAATCGTCGAGGGACAAACAAATTGGCCCTCGGCCGTAATTAAGGCGCAGGCGCATTTGTATGCATCCCCCTATCTGTTCTCCCCCTATTCTGGTGTTTTGAGTTGGGTATTCGATGAAAGGCGGGGGTGGATGGGGGCGTGTGCCCGTGATTGTTCGAAAGGAGCTTCTCATCCGATCTGGATTGACCACGTAGCCGTAAAATCGGCCGCTTTATCTTTTATTATTTTTTTTTATACCTTCCCCCTCAGCTACTGTTCACTCGACCACGTGACATTTATCGTATGTTCAAAATTAAGAATAATAAATTGAACCTTTTTTTTTTTTCGGGTTCATCTTTTTTTTTATATTATTATTTTTAGGAAGTCAGTCTGTAAGCATTGGGGATATGATTTGTGATTTTATTATGTTTTTTTTTTTTTTTTTTTTTGTTTTTTGTTTATGTTTCACTGTCTAGGCACTGGTAATAAGATTTTTTTTCATTCTGTTAATTAATTTTATTATTTGTTGATTTTGTTTTATTTTATTGTGTTGTTACTTTAAATCGTTAAAAAAAAAATAAATAAAAAAATAGCAGGCTTATTATTTTTATTTTCTGTTGAAATTATTTGGAAAATATTTGTTATTTATTAATGGGTAGTATAAATTAATCGCAAGGGCCAATGCATTGAAAAAAATGGAATTGTTTACTTTATTTCCATGTTTAGTTTTTTTAATTTTCTAAAGTCATGCATTGAATTAAAGTATGAAACTTTCTACAATCCTTCTTTCTTAAATTGTACACGCCTAACCTCTGGCCAATCGCGGGTCATTTACAACCTTAGGATTCTGTTACACTTAGCCAATCAGAAGTATCCTGGAAGTTGATATCTCAATTTTAACGAATTAAGTTAGGATGTGTAAGGAAATTGTGAGTTCAATATGCGCACTATGAAATTTGTTAATGCTCAATTTTGCAAATTATAATGTTATAAACATTGTTTTATATATTATCTTTAGAGCATAATACATGATTGATATAATTTAATGACTTAGCTACATGCTTACCTTAAGATTTTATTAAATTACTTGTCACTGTCCATAATTTAAGGAATTAAATTGAATGTAAGGAATTAACTGAATATAAGGTGAAATTGGAGAGACTATTTCTGTTAATACAGTTATTTGTTATCACATTACGTAATAAATTTTAATAAATTAAGATTGTTATTATTTACTCATTAGTGAATGCGTTTGATAAAAAAGATATTAAATTATCACTGATGTTTTTTTTTTTCCCGGTGAATTGATTTGTAAACTTTTTTTAATGCAAATTACTGATTTTATAGTAAAATTTATACAAAATAAATCTATAAAACTTACTTTAGATAATTTTTGACTATTTCTTACTATAAATGACTTCAACATTTTAACTCAATTAACATAATTTTATTCAAAAACAATTATTTAACTTTAATAAATTTATAGCATAATAGATAAAATGAAACTTTTCTCTATCTCTTTTTTTCTTAGTGAGAAAGTAAGTTAGGCATAACTTTCAGTTTCTGAAAAATATTATCAAATTTAGAGTTTTTATAATTTTTTACAGGGGCAGGCTAATTTCCTATACATAATTTTGACATTTTATTTATAATATATATATATATATATATATATATACTGAAGTGACAAAAGTCATGGGATAGCAATATGCAAATTTTCGGATGGCAGTAGCATCGCGTAGAACAGGTATAAATGCGCAGTGCTTTCGCAGAGCTTTCATTTCTCTTCTAGTTATTCATGTGAAGAGGTTTTGACGTGATGATGACCGCACGACGGGAATTAACAGACTTTGAACGCGGAATGTTAGTTGGAGCTCAACGCATGGGTCATGCCATTTCGGAAATCGTTAGGGAATTCAACATTCCCAGATCCACTGTGTCAAGAGTGTGCCGAGAGTATGAAATTTCAGGCATAACATCCCACCATGGACAGCGCAGTGGTCGACCGCCTGCACTTAACGACCGAGACCGGCGACGTCTGCAAAGAGTCGTAAATTCTAACAGACAAGCAACACTGCGTCAAATAACCGCAGAATTCAATGTGGGACGTACAAGGGACTTGTCTGTTAGAACTGTGCGGAGAAATTTGGCTTTCTTGAGCTATTCCAGCAGAAGACCGACTCGAGTGCCTTTACTGACAGAACGACATCGCTTGCAGCGACTCTCGTGGGCACGTGAGCATATCGGTTGGTCCCTAGATGAATGGAAAACCGTGGCCTGGTCCGATGAGTCACGATTTCAGTTGGTAAGAGCTGATGGTAGGGTTCGAGTGTGGCGCAGACCCCACGAAGCCATGGACCCAAACTGTCAGCAAGGCACTGTTCAAGCTAGTGGTGGCTCCGTAATGGTGTGGGCTGTTTTTTCATGGCATGGACTTGGTCGTCTGGTGCGACTGGACCGAAAATTGACTGGAAATGCTTATGTTCAGCTACTTGGAGATCACTTGCAGCCATTCATGGACTTCATGTATCCAAACAACGATGGGATTTTTATGGATGACAATGCGCCATGTCACCGGACCACAACTGTTCGCGATTGGTTTGAAGAACATTCTGGACAATTCCAACGAATGATCTGGCCACCTAGATCGCCCGACAGGAATCCCACCGAGCATTTATGGGACATCATCGAGAGGTCTGTTCGTGCCCAAAATCCTGCACCATCAGCGCTTTCACAATTATGGGCGTCTATCGAGACAGCATGGCTCAATATTCCTGCAGAAGACTTCCAACGACTTGTTGAGTCCATGCCACGTCGAGTTGCTGCACTTCGCCGGGCGAAAGGAGGGCCGACACGATATTAAGAGGTATCCCATGATTTTTGTCACTTCAGTGTATATTTAAAATATAAATTGCATTTTATTTTTCATAGGTTTCCCGTATTCTTGAAAGAAGAAAATATATTTGACCATAACACAAAAATAATGTTTTACAAAATGCAGACAGTTTTGTAATGAATATTTTATTTTTTCATTTTCTTTCCAATTATTTATATTTATATACAAAATTTGAAACAGTCTTTCATACAAGTAGATTACAAATTAAAACCACATACACGTACTAGATAATAATTACAAATCATAGCTTTTTTTATAGCTTAACAGTTCTAAGAATAATTTAAATGAATTACCAAAGAATAAGTACATTGTATTAAACTCGTAGATTTGAAAAAACTACAAAATAAAACATTTAAAAAATAAAATATATATATATTTTTAAAATTCCTTGTGACATATTTTGAAAAATGTTATAAACAAAAACAGTTTCTAATAACAATAACAAAAAATCTCTATTCATGTTGAGATCTATTGTTATTATTATTATTTTGTTAAACAAAACTTACTGACTTGAAAATATAACATTGCATTTGCTTAAACAATTTCGTAAATCCTTTAGCTTAAATGAAATGTAGTGGTAGATATATAAATCTAATAAGTAATTAAATTAAATTTATTAAGCTATTCATTAATTAAATTAATTAATGAATAGATATATGTACAGCTTCCTTTTGTTAAATTTAATAATTTATATATTAATTATAACATTAACAATTTAAAATTAATTCATTACATTATTTTTCTATTTTATTTTTTAAAAAAAAAGTTGAAAGAGAAACAAGCTTTTATTTGCACGAAAAAAGCGTTATGATCTTTTAAAATTTTAAAAGTTTCTTCTAAAAGTTTCATTCAGATAATTTAATACATCCCAATTTAATATATTCCGATATTTTCTTAATACATTCCATTTTTAATATATTCCAATATTTTCAATACATTCCGATATTTTTAAATACATTCCAATATTTTTTAATACATTATATTTTATTTTTAACGCATAATTTGCTATAATATTCCAAATAAGTTTTAGGAACAATATTTTAGATTTGAAACAAATGAATATTTTAAGTCAAGTTTATATCTAATAATTTATATAGATTTAAATTATTATTAAAAATTATATTAGATTTAAATGAAATAACTTATGCGCAAAAATAATAATAATCGGCACAGTAGCTATTTATTGTTGCTGAAGTTATACAATTTCAGATTCTTTTTATATAATTAAACAAAATTTCAGTGAAACATCATTGATTTTCAATTTAACTGAATAATGATGGGGAGAATATATCAATAACGTTTGGAATACAATTAAATAAAATTTTAATAAATACGTAAAAAAATTTCATTAATGATATTCTTTCGAACATCATACATTCGGAATATAAACATAACAATACAAAATAATGTTTATTTTAAGAAAGGCTTAGATACGGAATATACAATACTCAATGTATATTATAAATATATATATATTTATATTATATGCCGTATATTTACAAGATATATTTACAAACAGTGAATATCAAAGTTTTGAATCTTTATGAAATGCTAATTTATTACATAAACGTAGTAATAGAAGCACAATTATAATTTATTATGTGTTTTAAAATATTGTGTTTCTAAACTTTTATTGAAAAAAACCAATATGAAAATTTAAAAGGGAACATAAAACTGATAATTCTTTGAAAATTTTATTTTAAATCATCCTATTTTATCCAAATATTTTACAATACTTTTACACATATAATTATAAATAAAGTATTTCTACTTCTACTTGAGATTTTTGATATAGTTAGGAAATATGCTGTTTATTTAATATATTTAAAGTGATTATCTTTTTATGGTAAATATAAATAAGATTAAAAACACCAATTCTTTATTCTGCATTATTTTACTGTGTCAATATTTTATTACTACAATAAAAAATAATTATTTATATAGAAAAAAAAAATGCTACAATAAATTGAAAGAAATTTTATACATTAAATTATGATCTACAAATGTCACAATCATAAGTGTCACTTTTATAAGCTTATTCTGTTTATATTGTTTTAATAAATAAAACAAACACAATCATTAGTGTCAGTTTTATATGCTTATTATGTTTATTTTATTTATTAACTAAATAAAACAAACACAAACATTAGTATCAATTTTGTATGCTTTATTAGTATCAAACATTAGTATGCTTTATTAACAAAATAAATAAAATAAGCTTATTTTTGTTCATTTTGTTAATAAAGCATAATAAACAGAATAAACTTATAAATCTGTATCAGTATTTCAATTATTTTATTTAAATAATACTTGAATATTTATTTTCTTTCAACTATTATCAAAAATTTTATATACATAATAAAGTATCACAATGGTTTAAATTTTTTTTATGAATGATTGTTTATTAAGTACTTCTACACAATGCAAGGATTACATTTTTTTAAAAGAATAAAAGATTCAATATTCGAAGTGCGATTTCCGTTACATTTATATCTTACTTAGAAAACTATTACTGAAACTAATAATTAAATTATTTTAATTTTGGATTCCTTGCTTGCATTGAAAGAAAATGACATTTTTTATAAACATTTATATAGGTAAAAAATGATTAATCTGATTAAAAAAACACAGCTGAAAATTTAAATTTCTTTTTCTTTATTAATATTGTAATAATTTTCTGCAAAAAATACTTAATTTTTTTTATCATAAATAATAGACGTTTTAGATATATACTGTTGAATGAATATTTAGAAAAAAATAATGAATTGCTCTTAAATTAAATTTTTAACAACATTTAGTTAAACTTCTTCATTTATTTATAATTATATATTTATAGTGAGAAAGGGTATTTAATTTACTGTTATTTATTATTGATAATTATTATTATTATTTTATTATTATTTATTATTATTATTTTATTATTTATTGTTATTATTTTATTAATTATGTTATTATTATTATTATTGATAATTTATTATTAATTATGGCTAAGAAACTTCATACAAATGCTATACAGAACAGTATGGTAATGCTAGTGACTTGAAAAGATTCGTATGATTTTAATTTTATCTTAAAATCGTGTTTATTAAAAAAAAAGGATTTCAATCGAAAATTAAAATGATCAATATTAAGAGAATAAAGAAATAATTTAAAATTATATTTCTTTTAAAAACAAATGAATTAAAAAAATATTTAGCACAAATATAATTCTTTCTAAAAACATATGCCACTTTATAATGCACATTCAGAATTCGTACGTTTTTCTTTTAAAAAAAAAGCGTGCCTAGACGAAAAAAAAAAAAAAAAAAAAAAAAAAATTGCTTAAACAAAGCATAAAACGACAACTGGTGTGATGGAAGAAGCCTAAATTGCTTGCGGAAAATTCAAATTAAGTGGACGGAAGGTTCTAGTAGAAAAATTAAAATTAATAACTTAAGTTTCGTTTTCTCACAAACAGAATTTTAAGATTATTGTTTTAATAATTTTTTTTGTTTGGTTTAGAATATATAACAGAATTCTATAGTCTGTAATATTGCATATTAAAGTGACGCATTCCGCTACTGAACTTTTGGTTTCAGAATTTAAAATTATCACTGTTTAAAATGTATTGAAAGTTCGATAAAATCTTTGTATTATATTACGGTTTTTCTTCATCTGTGTGCTATAATGAGGATTTATTATTTATTTAAACATAACAATTATACAAAAAAGAATTAAAATTATACTTGATCATTTGTAATGAATATTTACAATTTAAAAATTTGATGCTTTAAACATATTAGGAAATTTAAATTGTTCAATGACACACGTAGTAAACTGGTATTAGAACTCGAAAAATTAAATTTTCAAATAGATATTAGGTTTGAATAATAAATATATTATGGGCTTCATTAAAAAATCGAATTAGTTTTTTGTTTAGGACTCTAAAACTGATGATGACTAACGAGTAAATTTAAATTTTTCAAGTTACAGTTATAGTTATATTATATCTTATAATTTTAGCGATGTAAATTATCCTTTTTGACAATTTTCAATAAATATATTTTGCCAATATATTTGATAAGTATAAAATATTTGACACAGAAATAACATACAATTTGCAATTCAAATATTTTACAAATTTTTTAAACTCTACACAGAAATGAATAGTTTTCCACTTTAAACGACAAATTTTATCTTCAATGTAAATCATTTCATTAACAGAATATTTTACGGCAGAATGACAAAAATTTAAAAAAAAAAAAATCATATAAATAATTTCTGTTACTGCAAATATCAAATGAAATATCATTATTTATCATTTTCATTTTCCAATAATCACCAGTGTAAATTTCGAAAATTGTTCAATGTCTTTAAATGAATAATATGTACAATACAAATCTCTTTATTTAGCCATTACGTCAGGATTATGTACACTTCACCAGCTAACCTTATCTCTTAATCCATGCACCCATATTTATTCCAGATAGTTTTTACAACCTTTTTGCTTATGGGCATGATATAATTTTGCATATTTTAAAAGCCGTTTTCAATTTTGATAAATGTAAAGTCATATTATATGATACTGAGATGCAAAATCATAACATATGATATTGAGATGCAAAGCCATAAGATATGTTACTGAGATGCAAAGTCATAACATATGATACTTTTTTAACTGGGATATAATACGTTGTGATTCTCAATGATAATGATAATACCATATTAAATAAAACCCATATACGTATTAAAACTATAAATGTCGATATTAAATAACAATGGAGGCACTTTATATTTTTCTCCTTTAAATAACTCAAAAAATTGAAACAATTAACTATTTAATTGAATATGTTCATATTTATTTATTTTACGAATCAAATAATTAATTATAGTTAGTTAGCGTGGGTTACAAAACGAGATTTCATTTAGTAAGTTTATTTTAATGCATAATATATTAATATAAACTTTGCAAAAAATGAGAATTTTGCCTTTAGTGTATAATACGGTTTATGGTTTATTACAACTATTTCAGATTGGTATGAGAAATGCATTGAATTTTATTTCCAGAAAAAATGTGGGATTAGGATTAAGAGACGGGTCTTTCAGTTTAGTTCAAAATGCCCACTGAGTCATTACCAAGTCCTTCCTTGCAACTGTAAGTACGAAGGGCACATGGCGGCATTGGTGACAGCACTGAGATCAAGATTTCCGGCCACGGCCTGTCCATAACCACTCATGCCGTTGAGCGCCCCCTGCAGTGCGGCGGCCGCCGAGCCCCCGCCGCTCAGGGAGCACGTCGACGACTGGGCGAGGGCGTGCACCCTCGCGGCCACCGCCGCCGAGCTCTGCGCGCACGACTCCGCACCCAGGCAGCTGTTCCTGTGCGCACCCCCGACGGAGACCTGCGGCTGATGGTGCTGCGGTTGCTGTCCGTGCTGGTGCGGCGTCGACTGCTGGTTGAGACCGTCGCCCGGCATCATGTCGCCGCTGTCGTCCTCGCCGGAGCCCGTCGAGCACGGCTTGCCGTCCTTCACGAGCACCGGCACGGCGACCTTCCTGGGACTCTGCGACTGCGATTGCTGTTGCTCGGCCATCGCCTTCTCCTTCGCCTGCCGCTTGCACTTGTAGCGATGGTTCTGGAACCAGATCTTGACCTGCGTGGGCGTGAGGTGGATCAGGCTGGCCAGGTGTTCCCTCTCGGGCGCGGAGAGGTACTTCTGCTGCTTGAACCGCCGCTCCAGCTCGTAGACCTGTGCCTGCGTGAAGAGCACGCGTCTCTTCCGGCGTTGGGTCAGCGGGAACTGGACGCCCCCGCCGGTCACCTTCTGGTCAGCCGCCGCGGCGGCAGCCACGCTGCAAGCGCTCAGGCTGGACATGTTCATGTTGGACATGGACATGCCCGTCGACGAGCCCATCAGGCGGGAAACTGAAAAGAAATCTGACATTTAGTTATTTCATATCGAATTGGTATAAAAAAATATATTTAAAAAATTAATTGAAATTAATAGCTCTAAATGAAAGATTCTGTAATTGGAAAAATTTTGAAAACTTTACTGAAATACTACAATAATGTAGAAATTTTGGATAACTTTTCGAAGTTGTCAGAGATTAAGGTATGGCTAAAGAATAATTTTTTTACATTACCATAATTCTTAATTTTTTTAATTTTTATTTTCTTTTCTTAAATGTCAAATTTTTCATATTATTTACTACTGTAAATATTTACTATGTTACTTGTTATACTGCGTATATCGAGAAACATAGGAACAGCACAATACTAGGCACATCGCATAAACATAGCACAGTACAATACTATGAAAAGTTATATAACCTACAAATATATCTAGGTTACAATGATATTTAAACTTTTAACAGTTTAAATATCATTATACAACCTAGATATATCCGTTGTTCGAAATGTAATTCAAAATTATAAAATAGAAATTTAAAATTAGAGATAGAATTTTAATTAACAAATTACAAATATAGAATTATTCTCACTAAATGCATACAAATTTTAACTTATTTAAACATTTTAACATATATAAAATTCTGTTCGTGTGATTTTTAAAATAATAATAAATAATGGAAGTAACAATAAACGGAAGAAATCAGAAAGCGTTGTATATGAGGTAATATTGTAATGGAGAACTACTGAATTGGAAAAAATTATGGACTTTTTGTAGTTCTTAAATTTGGAAATTAGAAAATTTCAAGGTCACCAGACATAAAAATTACACTAATACCTTTTAAAAATGTTACAATTTCTTAATTTTGTTTCTGAATGTCAAATTTATTATAACAATAAACTTCAGGTTTACAGATTACGCATAGTGTTTAAGTAGCTGTTATTTACACAAATCGCGCATTAAAATAATTTAAATTTCTACTTACTAGTATTTTTTCTTGCAAATGAAAGCAGAAAATATTTAAATGTTGTGGAAAAGGAACAAAAATGATTTCTTTCATTTTTATTAAGTTACAGAAAAATTAAAAAAACACTTAGATTGGTACCAGTTTATACCGCCTAACTGTAAATATAGCTACCCTGCTAATGGTGGAATATTGAGGAGAAACAAACACTTCTCTAGATTTCTTGCGCCGTCATTAAATAGTAAAGTTTTATTTGCCAATAATGCAGAGCCCCGTCGATTTTGTTATAAATTAAAACAGAAAAACATCAAGCATTTGTTTATATAGGCATACTTTAACTGAAATTTTTCAGTTTCTGGAATTTTGAAACATTAAATATAATTGGTTTTCCCAAACTATACATTTTTTTTTTTTTAATGTTTTAGCTAAAAGACTTTAAAAAGGTCTAAGTGAAATATTAAAAAAAGAAAAACGAATTTGTAACCAGTTGCGAAAAAATATTACTCATAATGTGATTTCTAATTTTTGTCGCAAGCTTTTTCTGTTTTTTTTATTCTTATGAGGAATTAAAAAAATATTTACGAGGTACAAAATTATTATCTACGATTATTTACACATTTATTATCTATATATCAAAATAAATCTATGGCTTTGAAAACTTATTTTTATGCGTATAGATACTTCGTTCGATCATCATATAAAAATATGCAGAGTAAGTCAGAATTGATATGATAAATTGTAGATAATAAAGAACACAAAAACAAACATAATTCATATAGGTCGCAAGTATTGAATGTAGGCAAAAAAAAAAAAAAAATGTAAATAATAATTAATTCCGAAATGAAAAATAATATGGTCTGTTTACATCTATTGAATTAAATAATCGTTTACATGAGATTGGTTAACGGAAAAAAAATATTTTTAGTTTCACTCAAAAACCATTGCTAAAATTAAAAGGGAAACAAATCACGTCTTTATTTTTGGTGAATATGGTTTTGATATAATAAGCTTGCATCTATCTTCTCTGTTACTAAGAAATTATCTGGAATTAGTGAGGAATTACCTAATATTAATGAGAAATTACCTGGTATTAGTGATAAATTACTTAGTCTTAATGAGAAATTAACTGGAATTAGTGAGAAATTATCTAGTATTAATGAGATATTTCCTGTAATTAGTGAGGAATTGTGTGAAAAATTACATGGAATTACTTAGTGTGAGAAATTAGTTGGATATAATTTTTAGGATGAGATACTTTGCAAGGGACATATCAGTTGACTACGATAATTTTCGAAAATATCTTTTATTTTTGGACATACACAACAAGCCTTACATTGAGTATTATACAGACAAGAATCGTTGTTTACTAGTTTATTTTTATTTATTATTATTTTTTTTAGCAGTTGCAAAAAATAAATAAAAATTTAAAAAATAACTATGGCACAATTACAAAAATAAAAATAAAATTTATTTCATTTCTGGTTTTTGTGTCTATTGGCATCACATGCGCTCATATATTGCTATCTGAGAACAGTTTGCGTATGTGTTTTGTATTATCCAATGAAGTTTGTACAATTAATTGGAAAGATTCATAATGTTTATTTGTATTATTGCGTTCAGGAAACTTAAGTTATTGTTAAGTTGTTGTTTATGGGAATATCTATATTATCGCATGGGTATTGCTTATTATTACATAAAGTCGAACGAAATAGCAGTGACGCAAATAGTTTCTATGATGAGTATCCTTTATATATTAAGTTTCCAAATATTTTTTCAGTGACTGACAATAACTACTTATATTTCTCACGTTTTTCTGGCTTGTAATTTAAATGCCCAGCCGGAAAGCCCTTAACGAATGTGACTCGTACTAAATTATTGCTTATCGCACGGGTATTGCTTGTTATTACATTGCTTATTATTACTAAATTTTGCGTTCAGTGCCCTCTATTTTTGTTTTTATCTAAATTAGAGTTGTCCAACTTATAAATTTTCACACGACATATTTGAAGTAAAGAAAGGCTGTACAATATTTATTGTCCAGCCTTATATTTGAAGAATCGGTTGATAATCTGCAATTTAAAATATCCACAATAATATATCGAAGAATAGGAATATTGGACAAGAAACAGTTGGACAAGTATGCAGCATTATAGAAAATAAAATTCATATTGGGGGAAGAATAAAATAAAATTACAATATAATTATTTATATAATTTAATATTATTTAATGGGATCCTTTATGTATTAATTATACTTTATGTAATAAGTTTCCAAATATTTTTTTTCAGTGACTGACAATAACTACTTTTATTTCTCAGGATTCTCTGGCGTGTGATTTAAATGCCCATCCAGAAAGCCCTTAAAGTATGAAACTGAACTGACTTACTGCTTATCGCATGGGTATTGCTTATTATTACTAAATTTTGCGTTCAGTGGTTCTGTTTTTGTTTTTATCTAAATCAGAGCTATCCAACCTATAAATTTTCACACGGCGCATTTTAAGGAAAGAAAGGCTGTACAATATTTATTGTACAGCTTTATATTCAAAGAATTTGTCAATAATCTACAATTTAAAATATCCACAGTAATAATACATCGAAGAATAGGAATATTGGACAGGAACATTTTAATTACAATTACATTTTACAACAGGATAAGTAAGCAGTATTATAGAAAATAAAATTTATGCTGGTGGACGAATAAAATAAGATTAAAATAACGTTATTTATATAATTTAATATTATTTAATAAGTAAAACAAGATAATTAAAATCTGAATATTTTAAGCAATTTTATGTTGAGCCACATTCACAACAGCTTTGTACTGCGGTACAAAGCTGTACTGGATAGCAGTGATACAAATGGAGTATAAGTATAATATCCTAATGATGAGTAACCTTTATGTATTAAGTTTCCAAATATTTTTTTCAGTGACTGACAATAACTACTTATATTTCTCACGATTCTCTGGCGTGTAATTTAAATGTCCATCCGGAAAAGCCCTTAGCCGAATGAGAACTGACACTAAATTACTGCTTTCCTTGCTTATGCCACTCGCCATTTACAACTAGAAGGAAAGAGAATTTAGGACATCGTTGAGGCATTTATTTCATCAGTTGATTAGGCTTGTAGAATATTAATTGAACATAAAATTGAGACCACAGAGTGTTCCGGTCTTGGGTTAAAAACATTCCCCCTCGCAATTACTGCAACCATGCCGGCCACGTAGGCAGGTCTCCATAATTGGAGGAAATACAGAACGTGGGGGGACGAGCGCAAATTGGGAAATAGAATAAAGAACAGGGGAGGAGCCAACCTCTTCATTAGTTGGGAGGACTGCGGATAACCAATTTACGCAGACGGGTTCTCGGGAATGCGAGGGGGTAGGAATTTCCTTGCCCCCTTTCACTCTCTACCTCACCCCAACCCCCCTAGGATTCTGGTGATACACATAAACAAAGAAGGTTTTTGTTCAGCGGGGGTGGATGTTTGTCGTAAGGTTCTTGCGTAGAAGGGGAGGACAAATTGTTTATATTTGAGATAGAATGTCTGTATGAAAAAATGTCCTGTTATTGGCTTTTTACTCTAAATTAAGATGAACAAAATTGTGTTGAATAGCTTGGCTACTATCCCAATGGTAATTTGGTATGGTTTGGTTTGTTGAACTACGGTTAGGTTTTGCACACGAAGTCTAATTAGACTGGGACCTACAGTTTAAAATAGATTCTGAACTACGAACAAGCATCCATGCCAGAGCTAGGATTTGAATCTGAATCCCTGTGGTACCGAAGTGCCCAGCTAAAATATATGAGAACTAAGATTTGAATCCTTTGACAGCGAATTTGAATCGTTGTCCAGCTAGAATACATGAGGGCTAAGATGTGAATCCTTTGGCATTGAATTCGAATCCTGGCCCTGCTGGAATACGTAAGGACCAAGATTCGAATCCTTTGACAGCGTCATTGCATCTTGATAGTGATTGTGATAAAGTGTCTAAAATGTTTCGCATGGATAATCGTACTGGCGTAGGTTCCCGAGTTTTCTATAATATGAGAATTATTGAAAATACATAAGAAAGTGTTTTTATTAGGGTGAATTGAATGTATGGATAAAAAAAATAATGAATCTTTGATGGGAATTAAAGTAAAAAACTTGCCCTCTTATGTTTTTGTCTCTCTTTTTTTCATGTATGGATATGAATAAATAATGAATTATCGATGGGAATCATTAAGCAAAAAACTTGCCCTCTTTTATTATTGCCTTTTATGGCTAAAAATAAATAATGAATCTTCAATGTGAATCAATAACAAGAAACTTGCCCTCTTTTGTTTTTGCATGTATGGATAAGAATAAATAATGAATCTTCGATGTGAATCAAATAGTAAAAGACTTGCCATCTTTTGTTAACTTTAATTAAATGGCTAACTTTAAGTATTGCACATTATTTTAGATTATTAATTGCTGTCTATAAAAACAAATCTTTTTGTAATAGTTCAATAGTTAGCAATACATTCTATGATCAATACGGTTTAATTACTTACAATTACATGCAGAAATTATTATTATTACTTATTTTAGCTTCCTTTATTATTATATTCCTTTATATTATATCCTCCTCTTTTTCACAATAACTTTCGTAGAAATATTTTAGAATTCTTTTACATTTAAATACAATGGGAGAATTAATCGTCAGAAATAATCGCATGCTATTTTTATGGATAGCTTTTTAGTCTTTGAACAGTTTAACCTTAAAAAAATCGAATTTAGTTAAAATGATCTACAGACATAAGCTTTGAATGTAAAATTAAAATTTCGGTATTCTTCTAATTACCAATATAACAAACTAAATTTATATTTGAATATAATTACAGAACTTGTACCAAATAAAAGAAAAACATATTGATTAAGAATTTTTCACAATTTTAACCTGTACTGTATTTAAGTTTAAATAATAATAATAATAATAATAATAATATAATAATAAAATATATATATATATATATATATATATATATGAATTTGATATTAAAAAACCCGACAGTAATATTTTTTCTTTTGAAAGCAATACGTGAAAAAGCATCAAAGTTCTTCTTTATTAAAATTAATCTAGAAAATATTATCATATATTCGAGACTATTAGAAAGCTAGCTTTAGCGAGATTAGGAGTTAGGATAATAAAAAATAAAGTTTCTAAAAATTTAAAATAGCACTCAGAAAATAAAAAATACTTAGCTTTAAAGTAAAGTAAAAATTAAAAAAATAAATAATTAAAAATAAAAAGACTTTTAAATTTTAAAAATGTATTATGCCCGACTCTTGGCTCAGTGGCATAGTGCGCCGCTGGTGAGCATTAGGGAGGAGGTTCAATTCGTTGGCGGCATTATTATAGACATTGTTTCAAAAACGAAGAGAATCGATGGCGTTTCTCAGATGTTCAGCATCTTGCTTCGTTAATTAGGCTGTCTGACAAGAATTTTCCAGGTATTCTCGCATACAATACGCAAATACGGGGTAGTCCTCTCGAAAGGCACTCTCCTCTTTCTTAATCGACTCGGAGCCAAGTCAGGCTTCTGCCCATGGGTGCTCCATTACAACAGAAACTGCCCCTTTCCCTCCATCCATGCCTTATGATGATTATGCCTTAGTCAAATTACTTGGTGGGAGTTTTCAGGGTTTTCTCCCATACGATACGCAAATGTGGAGTAGTTCTCCCTAAAAATCCTCCCGGAAGGTATTGTTCTCCTTCTTTTACCTACGGTGCAGTACTACCTGCCGGACACTGAGGATTAGCTACGACACAAAAATTTAAAACGAGGCAATTATCTAAAAATAATTTTGCCATATATATATATATTAGGTTGGGGAAAAAGAAATCCATTATTTTTTCGATAGATGGATGTAGTGATCGATATCACGTAAAGTATCAATTAAACAATTTCAGATTTATGCTCGTTAGAAAGGTGGCACTTCGTGCTAAAATAATTCTTTTTCTGTTTTTTGTTTGGTCCATTCAGTTGGGAGTTACAGGGTGTTAAAAATGGAAGTGAACAAAGAGAAAATTCGGTACATTTTAAAGTTTTTCTTTGACAAAGGCGAAAATGCAGGCCAGGCGGCTAAAATTGTGAATGGTGTTTATGATTCCGATACTGTAACAGCCAATTATGTGCAATTTTGGTTTTGTAGATTCCGTTCAGGAATTTTTGATGTTAAAGATGCACCTCGCACAGGTAGGCCGGTCGTCGAAAATGTCGATAAAATCGGAGAAATGATCGAAGTTGACCGGCATGTCAGCAGTCGTAACATCGCCCAGGAGCTAAAAATCGACCATAAAACAGTTTTAAACCATTTACACAAAGCTGGATTCAAAAAGAAGCTCGATGTTTGGGTGCCACACCAATTAACAGAAAAAAACATGATGGATCGAATTTCCATCTGCGAAGCCTTGGCCAAACGGAATGAGATAGACCCATTTCTTAAACGGATGGTGACTGGAGATGAGAAATGGATCACATACGATAACCCTGTGCGAAAACGATCGTGGTCAAAGAGCGGTGAAGCACCTCAAACGGTGGCCAAACCAGGACTAACGGCCAGGAAGGTTCTGTTATGCATTTGGTGGGACTGGAAGGGGATTATTTATTATGAGTTGCTTTCATATGGCCAAACGCTAAATTCTGATCTCTACTGTCAACAACTGGACCGTTTGAAGATAGCGATTGACCAGAAACGGCCAGAATTGGCCAACAGGAGAGGTGTCGTGTTCCACCAGGACAACGCTAGGCCACACACATCTACAGTGACTCGCCAGAAACTTCGGGAGCTTGGTTGGGAAGTTTTAATACATCCGCCATACAGTCCGGACTTGGCACCAAGCGATTATCATCTTTTTCTTGCATTGCAAAATTTCTTTAATGATAAAAAATTGGCATCTAGGGAGGATTGTGAAAATCGACTACTAGAGTTTTTTGCAAATAGAGACCAGGACTTCTATGAGAGAGGCATTATGAAGTTACCTTTAAAATGGCAACAAATCATACAACAAAACGGTGCATATTTGACCCAAATCGGACAATCCGAAGCATGTTAAATAAAGTCCTGAAGTTCATATAAAAATAATGGATTTCTTTTTCCCCAACCTAATATATATATAGAGAGAGAGAGAGAGCAGAAGCCTTTTTGGAAGAATAAATCGTATTATTATGAAAGATCAAAATCATTTATATTTTATGTTGTTTGCTTATTTATAAAATACTTTTAATTAGAAAATTCCTGTCACATTTCCAAAGAAAAAAAGTTCGCAATTAAAATTTCTTGATATCAAGAAAAAAAAAGAGAGAATTTGTTATTTTCGAAGTGAAGAGTTCTTGAGTCAATAAAAATTATTCTAATTAATTCCTGAAAGGCAAATGAATGACGCATTTTCATTTTCATTTTACCATTTATTTCTTTTTAAGCTGATCAACAATACAGAAAAAGCGACATAGTTGAGAATTATTTTTTAGTCCCTTCTACAAATCAGTATTTTAGAGTTTGGATTTAAACATTTTTTTTTTAAGAATTAATAATTTTAAGATTTGAATTTCAATAAAATATTTTTGATTTTTACGGTTTCTTAAAGTAGTTTGCATAAAATTCTTGCTACAGTTAAAATTGTCGTCAATAATTAAATGTATCCATATGATAATATACATAAAATAATGGAAAAATATCATGAGATATCTTGAAGTTTTATTCAAATATTAATAGTTTAACTGAAGTTAAATTAAAATAAATATATGAGATTTAATAAAACATTTAACATTTAAACATATAACACGAAATAAACATTTAACACATTTAAACATATACGAAATAAACAATTAGCACATTTAAACATATATATATAAACATATATTAAAATATTTTAATCATTTAGGCATATTTACTCCTCTTTTTCATATAAATTTTTGTAGAATTATTTTAAAATTCCTGTACACCTAATACAATAGATGAATTAATTATTACAAATAATCATATGTTATTTTGGATAACGTTTTAGTTTTTACTTTTTTTATATAAATAGAAAAGACAAAAAATAATTTTTTTTATCTCTTTCCTAATAGGCGATAATAAAAATTTTTTGCCGATGTTACAGATTATAACATACATATAAATTAAAAAATATAAACTATTTATATTAAAATATGCATGAATTGCTAATAGAAAATCATTAAAAGTTAGCTTTAATCAAATATTAATATTTAAATGAACTATATTTAATTAAATTTTTGTTTAAAGAAAAATATTTTTGACTTTATTGATTTTTTATGGCCTCCAACAATGTAATTTAAATGTCACTTTATATTTTATATGCTTTTTTTTTCTCTTAACAGTTCTTCATTCTACAGACAGTACTGTTTTGTAAGTGCAATAAAATTAAAATTCAATTTTAAAATTTAACATATTAAAAAATGCATTTAAATAAAATGTTTATTGTATCTATATTTATTTTATCTGTAGGATGCTGAAAATTATTCAACATTTTTTATTAATCAACAGTTCAAATTCTAAATCAGAAAATAAATTGGGGTAAAAGCATATTAAGATAAATAATTTCGCAGATTTTCACTTAAAACATGGAATAGGGAAAAATTATTTTTGAGAATTGAATTTTAATTTATAAAGTCAAGTTTAATTAACAATTTTAAAGTTATAGAATTTTATATTGTTTTTTAATAATGCTAAAAGAGCAAGAAAATAAGGAATTATAAAATAATTATCTTAAATATCAAATGAAGAAAAGAATGTATAGTAAAATAGAAAATAAAAAAAAATTTTAATTTTATATTGCAAAAACAGATTTTTTAAAAATATTTTTTTAATTAAAAAGTTTAATTTTCTTGAAAGAATTAAATATCTATATTTTATATTTAATAAAATAATAACTGCCAAAAAAAAGTACTATACATTTTAATACTTGTTATGAAAATAACTTTTTTGAGGAAATTTTCTTTTCGGTTTGTAGTAATTTGTAGCGTTAAATTTTTTTTTGTAATTATTTAACAAATTTATTATAAAAGATTATTTATTAAAGAATTATTTAAATTTATTTAGTTGCTCAAAAGTTGTTTTATAAAACGTTACATTTCCTCATATATAAAAGAATTCTAACTTTTGGTTTTTAGAAAATCTTAAAATATTAATAATAATAATAATAATAAAATGATATCAACATATCATTTTCAGGACATTTTAATGCTAAATATTTATTAGTAGAAAAGGTTATATTTTTTAAAACTATTGACATTATGCTTTACTTTTTAAAATTAATCAATTTTCTATTCATTTAAACCAATTTTTATAAATATCTGGTTTAAATCTTGGTTTTCCTTTATATTAACCGTTTATCTAGAATTTTTTTCTAATAAATTATAAATACTACAAAAGGATTTTAAAAAATTCAATTATTTTATTTTCTATGAATAGACGTTTTAAATGGACTTGCTCTTTATAATAAATGTAATTATAAGAAAACATTTTTAATATGCTAAAAAAGTACATTACTAATTTAATAAAGGCGAAATAAGTTGTTACAAACTACCAAAATTATTTTTAAATTTACACAATCCTTTCTTTTGAAATAAATATTTATAAATAAAAAAAAACTTTGATTGAAAATTTATTAATTGATTATGATAGCAATTAAGTACTGGAAAACTCCAATTAATTAATGAAATAAATTTTTTATTTGATTTTTATTACCGCATAAAAAATGTCAATCAATGAGTATAAAAAGTACGGTAAATTGAATTCTTTCAAAGAATTCAGTACAGTGAAATACTGATTACTTTTCTAAATTCATTTGCTTATTCTATTAGAAATATTAATTACTTATTCCCTTTTATGCATGGCAAAAAAAAAAAAGAACGGTAAAAAAGGTATGAAAAACAGGAGATTGAAAAAAGGAATAAATATTTATTTATTAAGGATAATTTTATTAAAAAAAATTTTAAATGATTGGTATTTGTTGTTATAACTACTTAATGAAAAAAAAATCTTTAATTATGCTTTCATTAGTAAACATGAAAAAATAGGCTTTCTTATTGACTTAGTGAAAGAAATAACTTTCATAAAAAAAAAGATCGCAGAAAAAGAGAATTAATCAAATAATTCCTCTTTTTGAACTGTTAAAAAGGTATTAAGGTATTTTCATAACTTTAATAATGAAATGAAAGAGAGAGAGAGAGAAAATTTACGAAAAAAAAAATTGATAAAAGGTAATGAATTCATTTTGAATGTTTTTCACGCCTTACATCAAATGCAAATATCAAATGGTTATGAATGGCAGAAATTAATTAATTTTTCATGAAAATATTTAGGAGTTGCATAAAGCGTAAATTGTTAATAAAGATTTATTAATTTTCAACAATTTATGCCTTTCTTTTAAACTAATGAACTAACTTCAAATAAAACAACTATTAATTAATTATCATTAATGGTTTAATAGTATTGCATGAATTGTAATTAACCAATCTTAAAATATTTCAAATCATAATGGTTTTGATGTTACAAACATTTAATTGCTGCTTAATTAATAGTGATTATAATTAATAAAATAGAAATCTTAAATCCAGTCAAATTTCAATCAAAATTTTTTTTTCTAATATTAAAACGCAATAAAAAAATTATTTACTAGTTTGCTAGCTCTAAATGATTTTAATTGACATTATTAAAATAACTTATAAGCATTTAAGTTTTTATTTAATTAAAATTGCTTCTTTTTATAAATTTGAATAGATTTTTAATAGGAAAATAATTAAAGATATATCTTTAAATTTAGTTTTGAACAAGCAATTCATTTAATGAAGAACTTTTCAATATATTAATTATTAAAACTGTTTATTATAAATCAATTTAAGAATTTCTACCAGCTTTTGTTTATTTTTCTATTAAGAGGAAATTGAATATTCAAGCAAAAATAATAGAAACTTTATTAATATCATATGATGCATTAAGTCATACAAAAGCATATATAATGAAAATTAAACTCATTAATAACAGCAGTAATTATTCCATCTTCAAATTTTACTGTGATAGCTATGCATCCTTTTTTAGATACATTACTTATTAGGTGATTTTTAATTGAATCTTTTATCGGAGTTTAACTGTAATAAAAAATCACACATACTTGTGTATGTACAATTTTTATCTATTGATTTACATTAATAAAATTGATTTACTTTAATAAAATTTATAAAAATAAAAATTATTAGAAGTTGAAGAGTAGGGTATGTCTAGACAAAAACTGATAAACAAATAAAAATTTATTTGAAGAATTTCATCCTACAGTTTTCTAATCTTTTAAAATTATAATGATATTCTATTCCAGCAATAAAAACTGCGAAATTTCAATCGGATGTGCATTTAAGAAACATGAAATATTGGAAATACACGCCATAGAAGTTTTAAAAAAAAGTTAATATTTCAAAATTTGTTAAAAATAATGAATTTCAATGTGTCAAAAGCTATTTATAAAGTGAAAAATTATATTTTCTAATAGATATTAATAGAAACGCTTTCAGTTTTAAATAAAAGCAAAGTATTAATTTTGATGATATATTATATAGAAAGAGAAATTGTTGATATTTTATATATAAATTGAAATAGTATATCATTACCATTTTTTTCCAATAAAATTGGCTACAGAAAAATTTATTACGGTGTTAACAGGGCATTACATCATACGTATTTGTTATTTAAATGATATTCGTAATAAAATTTTTTATAAGTAGTTAGTGTTTGAAATTAAAAAAAATTCAGAGGATTTATAGTTGTTCATATCAATCTTTATTTTTAAAAATTATTATTGCCTTTTTTTAAAAGTTAAACATTTAATCATTAATAGCTCTTGTGAAAAATTGGAAAAAACCCAAATAATAATAATAATAATAATAAAAGATCAAGGCACGAATACATAGAAAAGTGGGGAGAAGTAGCTTTTTTAATTTCAAAACAACAAAATTAAATAATCTTATGAAGAAAAAATAAATAAAAAAACTATTTGGAAGAATTTTTTGATCATCGTAAATTTTAATTATGCTTAATATCAAAATTACAGAAAAATATTCATTGTCAAGGAGTTTTCGATTTGACATCAAAAATTTAAATCTTGATCTAAAATCATTGAAACGACGATTTCTTTTACAAAAATTTATTTTTGTAAAAGATTTTGTTATGCTATTTTATTTGAGTACGATTAATTCACAGGTCAGGAACAAACAATTTTCTTAAGAATTTCTAGAATGCTTTCTGATAATACATCATATTTTGAAAATTAAAATCTTAAAGGGTTATCCTGATATATAATAATCCCATACTAATTTTTGAAAAAGAAATCAGTTATTTATTTGTAAGTTAATATTTATTTTAATACACTTATTAGCTAATTCAAAAAAGAGAAAATAAAGCTTTTGTTTGTTTAGTATTTTACCTTTAACTTTGAGTAAATAGAACTTTATAATAGGAGTAAATGAAACTTTATACATAAATTTTGTATAAGTATAAAACAAACTTGTTAAACCAAGATTGCTATGGCATTTATTCATAAAAAATGTTAGGAACTTAATAATATTTTTTAATTAAAGCAAAAAATATTTTAAAATAAAATGCTTGAATTTATCGTCCTATAGCGTTGATTGCACATTTCTCGATTTTCCGAAATATTTTAAACAAACTGACATGAAATTTACATATGTGTAATTATTTTATGTTTATGTGTTTATATTTATGACAATAATAAAAGTACAATACAATAATAACAATAGTACAATAACAATTTATATTTATATTTAAAATAATAATAAAAATGTGCTATAAAATGAAGTGTCATGCTTTATATTAAAATCACCTCCTTTAAATAAATATATATTTAATAACATAATATATATTATTAAATATAAACAATATATAAAAAGATAAATAAAAAATTTAATGAACCTTAATTTTGAAATATTTTTAGTAAAATTATTAATAATTCCTGTAATTGAATAGAGGTCAATGGATATGATAAAATATGTTTTTTATTTGAATGAATTTTTGGCAATATTCATTCAGCTAAATTTAAAATGCATTTGTCAATAATTCTACTCGTAAGAACTTGATTTTTCTGAGATTACTCAGTTACTTAAAACACATTGTTAATTTCCTGAATCCTTATTCAATTCAGATGACGAACTGGACGTTGAATGACGATTCAACGAATTCAAACACTGGATTTTCATAGATATTTTATAATGCATATATTATATTATTATTTATTAAATTATCATTATATTTATTATGTTATTCATTACATTAATTATTTATTATTTATTATTGTTTTATTTAGTAAATATAATGTCAATAAATCTAATCGTAAGAGCTTGATTCTTCTAAGATTATTCATTTATTTAAAACGTTAATTTCCTGAATCCTTATTCAACTTACACAAGGAAGTCAACGTCGAACGACGATTCAACGAACTCAAACTCTGGATTTTTGTTGATAATTTATAATACATTGATTGTATTATTATTTATTAAATTATTATTATATTTATTATGTTATTTATTAAATTATTTGTTATTGTTTTATTTATTATATATATATGTCAATAAATTTACTTGATTTTTCATAGATTATACAATTACTTGAAATACGTTGTTAATTTCCTGCATCCTTACTCAACTCAGAATTCAACGTCCCACGACGGTTCAACAAACTCAAACTCTGGATTTTTGTTGATAATTTATAATACATTGATTGTATTATTATTTATTAAATTATTATTATATTTATTATGTTATTTATTAAATTATTTGTTATTGTTTTATTTATTATATATATATGTCAATAAATTTACTTGATTTTTCATAGATTATACAATTACTTGAAATACGTTGTTAATTTCCTGCATCCTTACTCAACTCAGAATTCAACGTCGAACGACGGTTCAACAAACTCAAACTCTGGATTTTCATTGACATTTTATAATACATTGATTGTATTATTATTTATTAAATTATTATTATATTTATTATATTATTTATTAAATTATTTGTTATTGTTTTATTTATTATATATATATGTCAATAAATTTACTTGATTTTTCATAGATTATACAATTACTTGAAATACGTTGTTAATTTCCTGCATCCTTACTCAACTCAGAATTCAACGTCGAACGACGGTTCAACAAACTCAAACTCTGGATTTTCATTGATATTTTATAATACATTGATTGTATTATTATTTATTAAATTATTATTATATTTATTATATTATTTATTAAATTATTTGTTATTGTTTTATTTATTATATATATATGTCAATAAATTTACTTGATTTTTCATAGATTATACAATTACTTGAAATACGTTGTTAATTTCCTGCATCCTTACTCAACTCAGAATTCAACGTCGAACGACGGTTCAACAAACTCAAACTCTGGATTTTCATTGATATTTTATAATACATTGATTGTATTATTATTTATTAAATTATTATTATATTTATTATATTATTTATTAAATTATTTGTTATTGTTTTATTTATTATATATATATGTCAATAAATTTACTTGATTTTTCATAGATTATACAATTACTTGAAATACGTTGTTAATTTCCTGCATCCTTACTCAACTCAGAATTCAACGTCGAACGACGGTTCAACAAACTCAAACTCTGGATTTTCATTGATATTTTATAATACATTGATTGTATTATTATTTATTAAATTATTATTATATTTATTATATTATTTATTAAATTATTTGTTATTGTTTTATTTATTATATATATATGTCAATAAATTTACTTGATTTTTCATAGATTATACAATTACTTGAAATACGTTGTTAATTTCCTGCATCCTTACTCAACTCAGAATTCAACGTCGCACGACGGTTCAACAAACTCAAACTCTGGATTTTCATTGATATTTTATAATACATAGATTGTATTATTATTTATTAAATTATTATTATATTTATTATGCTATTTATTTTATTAAATTATTTATTATTGTTTTATTTATTAAATACATTTGTCAATAAATCTACTCGTAAGAGCTTGATTTTTCTTAGATTATTTAATTACTTAAAAAACGTTGTTGATTTCCTGAATCCTTACTCAACTCAGATGACGAACTCAAGGTCAAACGACGAACTCAAACTCTGAATTTTCGTTGATATTTTATAATACATTTTTAAATTATTATTGTATTTATTATAATATTTACTCTTATTTTATTTATTAAATACATTTGTCAACAAATTTACTTTTAAGTACTTGATTTTTTTCGGATAATTCAATTGCTTAAAACACGCTGCTAATTTCCGGAATGCTTACTCAACTCAAATGAAGAACTCAACGTCGAACGACGATTCAACTAACTGAAACTCTGGATTTTCGTTGAAAATCCAGAGTTTCCATTTCGTTTTTTATAAAATTGAATTCTTTAAACTGCTTAATAAAATGCTTTTAATGCTTAAATAAAATTTGCAAGTGGCACAATACATTGTAATAAGTAATTTTATGATTTATTGCGAAAATTTATTCAAACAAAATGATTATGTTATTCACACATGTATTATATATGTATATACATTTATGTATATTTGATCCACGTTTATAAAAATATGAAACACATTTCGAAATGCAACTCCAAACTCCAAAACATTTACATTTTTTTTAACCATTACGATATTCCATTCCATTCCATTCTTTAAGAACACTACAAAAAAAGGAGGGAAAGTACAGAATTTTGAGAATCTCTTCATTATTTATCTTCAAAATCTTTTCATCACAACTTTCTCAAACATCTTTCTTAGAATAAGCGAGACAGTTAAAATTCTCTCCTTCGCACCTCCTCTTCGTATTTTACACCTTGAAAAGTTTGTTTCTCGACAAAAAAAAATTAAAACAAAATAAAACAAAAACAAAAACAAAAAAAAAACAATAAAAAAAAAACTTTATATAAAATCCCCCCTTTTAAAATCTTTGGCGCACTTTGTTCTTGCTTAGGCGCCTTTGAAGTACAGGTGAAAATTTTTCCTTCAAGAGCTCGGAAAATTTTGCAAGACGAAATTTTGAACCGCATTAGAAGAAGGAGGGAAAAATAATAAAAAAAAGGGAAAAAAAAAATTTTAAAAAAGGGAAAAATAGAGGGGCGAGAAAATTCCGGATTTGATTATACCTCCCGAATAATATGCATCACATTATCCGAATTGTAAGACTGCCACAAAGGCTTCTAAGCGTTCCATTCTTTTGTCTCCCGGGATTCGTCCGCGAATACGGGTGCAGTTAAAAGCGACCGGGTCTCGTCAGCACCACTTGAGGCTTCGTCGCCAGCACACTTCATCACGAAGCTCGCTGCCATAAAGCAAACATTGCCGGCGGCCGTTCCATAATTAAAGCAATATTAACGGCCTCTAAGTTAACTACGCTTTTCACCCCCCTACACCCTACCCCCTACACTCCTTCCCTTTCCAATTTAATTCTCAGGAGAACAATTTATCAAAACCTCCTGACATGATTACGGAGCGCCCAAAAACAATAGGTGATTGTTTTAGCTCTCCCCCTTTTCATTTTCATTTAGGGAAGACAGAGGGAAAAAAAAAATTTTTTTTGTAGTTATGAAGGGAAAAAAGGAAAGGGAAGGAGGGAAAATTTAATATATTTCTTTTGTTAAAACAGTGAAGTGTGTTTGAGAATGAAGTAGCGAGTGTATCAAAGAACGATTAGAGGAATGATGACGATAGTGCTGTCTGTTATAGAAAATATTTGGAAGACAAGACTTAAATATTAGAGCTTTTTCCCTTCTTAAACACTTTAAAATCCCTTTTTCTTTCTTTTTTTAATTGGCAATTGCAAATTTTGGGTTATATATACGATGAAATGCACCATTAACTCACAGAGTATATTTAAAAAAAATGTAATGTTTTGTATTTAGAATTTTACTAATTTTTTTTAATTATTTTAAAAAATGGCTATTCTCTATGACGATAGTGCTGTCTGTTATGGAAAATATTTGGAAGACAGACTTAAATATTAGAGGTTTTTTCCCTTCTTAAACACTTTAAAATATTTTTTTTTTAATTGGCAATTGCAAATTTTGGGTTATATATACGATGAAATTTATCATTAACTCACAGAGTATATTTAAAAAAAAATGTAATTATTAGTTTTGTATTTAGAATTGTACTAATTTTTTTTTTAATTATTTAAAAAAATGGCTATTCTCTATGACGATAGTATTGTCTGTTATAGAAAATATTTTGAAGACAAGATTTAAATATTAGAGGTTTTTCCCTTCTTAAACACTTTAAAACCGTTTTTTTTAATTAGAAATTGCAAATTTTGGGTTATATATCTCATGAAATTCATCAAAGTGCATTAACTCATAGAATATATAAAAAAAAGTGTGTATTTAGACTTGTATTAGTTTACTTTTTTTATAAAATTATTTTTAAAAAAATTTATATTCTCTATTTTAGTCATCTGTTTGAATTGTGCCGTTTATTACAATTTCGTATAATATTGTAATTTTTCATAAACTTTTTATTTCACTTATTTTGTTTAATTTGTGTAATAAATTATGAATAAATATTTTCTGCTTTTTCTAAATTTGTTTGTTTCATGAACAAACAAGGTTAAATTTATTAATTTACATAACAAAAAAATAAAGAAAATAAAAATTAAAAAAAAAAAATCCGTGAAATATTATCCACAAAACGTTTTCTGAATGAAATAAAAGATATGTGAGTAAAAAATAAACTAGCAAGTGAATCGAAATAAAATATTATAAAATAAATAAATAAATAACTTTACTTTAGTTAGTAAAAGAACTAAGGAAAAAGAATCGTAAGCATAAAAAAGCTTTAAGCGTATAATTCTCTCTTTTTATTTTTAAAAAAAAAAATCTTAACATTTGTAATTATTTATGAATAAAAGTCTTTTAGGAATATGAAATGTATTCTTAAATAAAAAATTTTTAAAAATTGAAGTTTTAAAATAAAAGAAATTTTTGTGCTATTTTTCTGTAAAAGAAAACCTCAAAGAAATGGAAATATATCGATTGCTAAAATATTTATTATCTTCTTTAAAAGTTTATTATTCTTTAATAAGGAAGAGTAGTTTTTTTCAAACATTCTACACTAAAACTTTTTTTTAAATAAATGGAAACTTATTTCTTGAGTACTTCCGCGTTTTACAGAGTGACTGAAGATCAAGATTTTAAAATAATTTAACTAAATACTTATAATTAGCGTTTGAAGACAATTATATTTAGCTCTTGTTAATTTTATTTTCCTTCAATTATGTGATTATTTTCTTTATTTTTTTTAAATTAAGAAACACAACATAAATAACACACGTCAATGAATTTAAATTTTGATGCATTTTTTATATCCATAGAAAAAATTAATTTTTTTTATCGTTTGCAATATTGGGTTTAAACTTAATAATAAGTTAAAACGATTAAATTTCTTTTATCGTTTGCAACATGAGATTAAAACGATTAAAATTTTCTTTTTTTATCGTTTGCAATGTTAGGTTTAAACATAATATTAGATTAAAACGATTAAACAAAATTTTTATCGTTTGCAATAATATGTTTAAAACAGAATATTAGGTTAAAACGATTAAACAAAATTTTGTCGTTTGCAATATTATGTTTAAAACATAATATTAGGTTAAAAAGATTAAAAAAATTTTTATCGTTTGTAATATTATGTTTAAAACATAATATTAGGTTAAAACAATTAGTTTTCTTTATTGTTTGCAACATTAGTCTAAAACGATTAAAAAAATTTTTTTTTTATCATTTGCAATGTTAGGTTTAAACATAACGTTAGGTTAAAACGATTAAACAAAATTTTTATCGTTTGCAATATTATGTTTAAAACATAATATTAGATTAAAACGATTAAACAAAATTTTATCATTTGCAATATTATGTTTAAACATAATATTAGATTAAAACGATTAAACAAAATTTTTATCGTTTGCAATAATATGTTTAAAACATAATATTAGGTTAAAACGATTAAACAAAATTTTGTCGTTTGCAATATTATGTTTAAAACATAATATTAGGTTAAAAAGATTAAAAACATTTTTATCGTTTGCAATATTATGTTTAAAACATAATATTAGGTTAAAACAATTAGTTTTCTTTATTGTTTGCAACATTAGTCTAAAACGATTAAAAATTTTTTTTTTTTTTATCATTTGCAATGTTAGGTTTAAACATAACGTTAGGTTAAAATGATAAATTTTTTTATCGTTTGCAATATTAAGTTAAAACATAATATTAGGTTAAAACGATTAATTTTTTTTTTTTTATTGTTTGCAACATTAGGTTTATTTGAATTATAGTACCATATCTGACAGTTATAGTTAATAACCCGCTCATGGATAGGAAATACCATGTTAATAGAAACAATAGTTGATAATAGTTGTTGCTGTCTTAATAGAAATTAATAACTGATGAAATTAATAATTAATGAATAAATTATTAAATTTTTAGCTTAAAAAACTTTTTAAAAAATGCAAGTACCAAGTTTTAAAATATGTGGCGGTTAATATGAAACACCTAAAAATCAGCAACATTTTTAAATTTCATATACTAACTACCTTTAAAAAATTTTATTATGAATTTCATTTAATAAGTAATGCATTGTTTCATTAATATCGTAATAATTTTTTCTGAAACCTTTTATTGGAAAAAAAAGCAACGACATAACATCATTCCACAATTTAATGACCAATGTAAGGACCTTTCTGCCCTGTAGATTTATCATGCTCATTCAGCCACAGTTGTCGAGTTTCAACAAAGACAAGGTTAATGTTTCACGAAACAATTCATTCTTACAGTAGTTGTCGTATTTCAAACTTAGTTAGGAAGCTTAATGCTTCATCTACCAGGGTGTATAATACCTCTAGGGATTGCAATATCGGTATACCGGGATACCGAATACCGGTATTTTGAGCCATTTCTACAATTTTGTAATACCGGTATTTACAAGTTTAATACCGTTTTTTTGGTATTTACTAGAAATTTCGAATTCTTATCTAAAAACTAGAAATTCTGATCTGGAAAAACAACGTTGTAGTTGTGAAGAAACGTGTAACATTTCGATGTTTTTTAAATTGGTGAGTTTTTTATGAACATTGTATTTGCATATCATACTTTAGAGTTCAAAATATTTTTCAGATTTATTATATATATACTCATAAATAATACTTCATAATAATGAATAAGAATAACTTTAAAGAATATAAAAAAATCAGTAGATAATACTTCGGTTTGGCTTCATTATTTATATGATGAATATGGTGGCGCAATGTAAAAAATGTTCAAAAGTTATTAAGGTGAATGCAGGAAGTACAAGCGGACTCCATACACATTTAAAAATGAAACATGATACAAATTTGTTAAAGAGGAAAGAATCTAATTGCTATCAAGACACAAACTTAAGGACAGTTTCTAAGGGATTCATCAGGGATTTTAGATTATTTTGAAAAAAAAAAAGATAATTTGGATGAAATTATAAGTAAAATGACAGCATTAGATGGTTTGCCATTTCGTGTGTTTTTTGTCATATTTACATTCTCTAATAAAACGGGCAAATGAAACAAAAAAAAACACCTGTGTTTTATTTCTTTTCCTAAAATTTCTACTACCGGTATTAAAACCGGTATCTCGGTATTAAGATTTAAAAAATACCGAATACCGGTATTGAACTTTTGGTCCGATATTGTAATCCCTAAATACCTCCTTTCCCCATACACACACAATATTCTGTAAAAAAAAAAAAAATGTATTTTAGTATTTTCGTATGGATGTTTTATTTAATAAAAATGAAACAGAAAAAAATTTAATGAAAGAAAACAAATTAAATTATGTTAGTTTCAATAAAAAAATAGAACTTTAATATATTATGTGGAAATTTATTCCGAAAGACTGATTTCATAATAAATATTTACTATCATATTAAAATCTCAAATAATTCTTGAACCACGAAGCTTTCTAATTTTCTTGCATTCTAATTATTCTAAGCGCGAGGAATTCTCTTTCAAACGTTGCAAATGAAAACAATTTCCCGCCGGAACCAGCTTATTCAAAGACCGCTGGAATCCCTTCTCCTTTCCCGCGGTTTTAAATAGCGAATTTGAATCGATGATTCAATTCATCAAAAAGATGACCGCGAGGCAAAGAATGGTCCCTTTAAGCGCGTGTATGGGAAATCGATAATCGCTTCAACTTCATAATAATCGATTGACGGATGACATCTGCATCGTAATCTGAAAAGAGTACAGGGGGAGTTATTTCAGTAACCGCTTGTTGCATCTGTTTGAAACGCGAGGATTTTTATCAGTAAGGTATTTAAATGTTACTTTTAACGACTCTAAAATCTTTCATTATTATTATTGCAGTTACAGTTAAAAAAACATTCTGTTCTTTTCAATAGAATAATTACTGTACTGAGCTTTATAATCAAATAATAATCGTTGTTATATTATTAGAATTTTCAGTCTTGAGCACCAAAAAAGAGGATAGTTATGTTACAAATGTTTTTAAAACTTGTTCAAGCTTGTACTTTTGTACTTGTTAATTATTAATTAATTAATAATAAATCCGTTTCTGTTGGTAACAAACTTAAGTAGCCTGTGATCAAAATCAAAGATGCTATAATTCCTATATAAAAGTTGGAAACAACATTTGTTGTATACTAAAACAAATTTAAGTTAAGTTAGTTAATTATTAATTGTTAATTATTAATTATTTAATTGTACTTTTTAAAAAATTGTGGCACTTTTGCAATTATGAATTATAATTGTTAAAAATGAAATGCACAATGTCACTTTTTAATCCTAATATAGATTAACTATTCAGGGATCTATCGTTTAGAATAGCTTCTAAAAATAATTCTAATTCTGATAATAATATTAATTTTGAAAACGTAATTCTAAATAACTTACAACACATATTATAATTATTCGTTATATCACGCTTTTAGGTTCAAAAAAATGAAAAATTTCTTTAAATGTTGGCCAAACTGAAGCCCTACTATTTTCTGCTGGTAACAAACTTAAGAAGCCTATGATCAAAATCAACAATGTTATAATTTCTTGGAGTACTCAAACTAAATATTTATGCGTTATTCTGAACCTGCATTTAACTTGGAAACCATATTTATTGCATACTAAAACAAAATTTCGTACTGCTTTTCGTAAACTCTATCCTCTTATTAATAGAAATTCAACTATGACTGCGAATAATAAACTTCTTATATACACTGCCTTCTTATATATTCGTCCTATCTTAACCTACACTTGTCCGTTTTGGTCTTATGCCACTAAATCTATTCTTAAAACTATTGAAACCTTACAAAACATCACTATCCTCCATCTGCTAAATGGTTTATGCGTAATTCTGATCTTATTAAATCTATTAACATTCTTTCTTCAGCGTATTTCCTTAGCATATTTCTTTCTTTGATTTTCTTAAGCATATTTCCATCAAATTCTAACTCTAGTTCTTTAATTCGCTTGATAATCATAACAATATGGCAATCCAGGAGATTGAATCAAATATTCCTAATGTCCTTCAACGGCCGAATAAAATTTTACTTTTAAGTTTTTCCTTTTGAATGTTTCTGTAAATTGTTTTATGATTTTGTAAATTTGTTAATTTATATCGGGCAATATTCAAATGTTTTCAAATGTTTATTTCCTGTTATATTGGAGATAGAGCCCTCAGTGGCTAAATAGCTCAAAATCTTAAACGTCAACCGTCAACTGTATATCACGCATTTCCGGAGACAAAAGAAAAAGTGTGATATAAACGACGACTTTATTCTAATAATAGCGATAATTTTTAACAGAATATGGAATCATGTAACGGACTTTCCAAGAAAGAACGTTAATTAAAAAATTACGATTAAGGAATTATTCTTATTTGCTGTATGTTTACTTCTGTAATATGAGGGGGAAGGGGCTGATGTTTGCAGTGGTTTGGAATCCACTTTAAACCGTAGGTCCCGGTCTATCATGACTGTAGATCATTGGGCGTAGGGCTGCAATCCTGCCCCTTAAGAAAAGAAATCATCTACTGTCTAGAAACTGCCAGGCCCATCATGGGCTGTTGCGCCAATGATGATGAGGATAATATTTAAAAAAAAAAAAAAAAAAAAAAAAAAAAAACCTTTAACTCTTGTTTGAGGGATTTTTTTTCTAGTTTGGGATCATTTACGGCAGATTTTCCTCTGTACAGTAATATCTTGTATACGCCTCTCGGTTAGATATAAAAATTATAAAAATCAATTAATGATATATAATTAAATTTTTTTTTCGTTTACACTTTTCTGATTTAAACACGTTATAATTAATAAATCACTTAAGTTTTCATTCAAATGTACTCTTTTACGTTCAGAAATATTATTCCATTTACAAGTAGTCTTTAAGATCTTCCGTCTGTTGCAGTTGCGAATTTTCAATAAAGTGGCGAATTACCTGAATCAAATTGTTAAGGAACTTTTATAATCAAAAATTATAAAAAGATAAATAATAGAATAACAACAGATATAATAACAAATCAAAAATTATAAAAAGTCTTGAATTTAGCAAAGATTAAAGATTAAAGATGGATATGAACTGCATATGAATGAAATGGAGCCGAGGAATATCTGCAGATGAATTGTTATAATTTATGGTATTTTTTTATCTATTACATCATAAAACAATGAACTTCTCATATTTATTTATTAACTTATTTAACATCTTATTTAATAAAGATATTGTATTTTAACCTGTTTTGATTGAACTTAGAATAGAATAGAGAAATAGTGACATAGTAATAAATAGATATTTACTTTAATAAATAATGTTTTTAGCATCAATAAGTTTAGTAAAAACGAAAATTATTTTTGCATTATAGTTAGAAGTAAATATTTCAATGATTATTATTTATGAAGGGTTATTTAAAGCGATTAAAAAATCCTTTTTTGTTTTTATTTTCTTAAATCTAGTGACTATTTAATGTTAAAGTATTACAAAAAAAAATTAAACAACTGGGCCCATAAAATTTAGAATTTAATGTAAGGATAAGACGCATGATAGCAATTTTCAACAAACAAGGAATGAAAAAATATCAATAAATGATAATCAGGCAATCAATTATGTTCAACAGTTATCTTTCAAAACTGAAGAAAGAAAGCATATTAAATAAAAAAAAACAGCAACTATAGAATCCTAAACGATTTTATGAAAAAGCACGTGAAAGGAATTTAAAATAATAAATGTAGGACTCATAACGATTTTATAAACAAGCACGTGAAAGAAATTTAAATAAAAATAATAAAAAAACTACAAAATTCCAAACGATTTTATAAAAAAGCACGTAAAAGGAATTTAATAAAAAAGCACGAGGAAGAATTTTAAATAAACCAATAAGAATAGCACGTGAAAGAAATTTAAAATAATAAATGTAGGACTCATAACGATTTTATAAACAAGCACGTGAAAGAAATTTAAATAAAAATAATAAAAAAACTACAAAATTCTAAACGATTTTATAAAAAAGCGCGTAAAAGGAATTTAAAATAATAAATGTAGGACTCATAACGATTTTATAAACAAGCACGTGAAAGAAATTTAAATAAAAATAATAAAAAAACTACAAAATTCCAAACGATTTTATAAAAAAGCACGTAAAAGGAATTTAATAAAAAAGCACGAGGAAGAATTTTAAATAAACCAATAAGAATAGCACGTGAAAGAAATTTAAAAAAATAAACTAATAAGAAACGTTGAAAGGGGCTCAGGGCATCGCTTGCCAAAACAATAGACATATTATATATTTTATACATAAAAAGTTTTAAAGAAATTATTTTACATGAAAAAGTTGTATAGAATGTATTATGTTTTTACTTTTAATGTGTTACATTAAAAATAAACACGTGTAAACTTTTAATATTAATTTTAAAATTGATTAGTGACTTTTATTTTCAGATACAGGCCACTTACTGATTGCCCATGTTATCAAATGCTATATATCGTAGAAAGGCGATTCGTTTCATCTAGAAATAACTTTTTTTGAATGTCAAAAAGGTGAATTATATTTGGCATTTTCGACAAATCTATTTGGTAATTTTACAAATGAATTTGGTTATTTTGTTGACGTTTAGTTTGAAAACAAACTCTAATCAGAACAGCATCTATTTAGCATCATGCGAAACAGACAATCTTAAAAATTTAATGACAATTTATTAAACTTTTATTATCTTTTTTGTCCATAAATATTAATCATTGCTAAGATATTACATTAAAATACGCGAACTTTTTGAGTCAAAATATATGAAAAAAATTTCCAAATCAAAAATATTAAAAAAATCGATAAATCTCAAATTCTTGTTTGAGGATAATTTAGAATCAATTTTGAGCTTTACTGCTACAAAAATTAAACAAAATGTTATAACGGTTATTAAATCAAGGCAAGTATTTTCTTTAAAATAATATATATTCTTTTTCATTGTCGCAACAGCCCCATGGTGGGCCAAAGCCATCTGCCTACTGGCAGATTTCGGGACAGGAGATGTTTTTCTTTTACATGTAGGGTTGTCAGCCCTACACTCATATTAAACCAGGAACCTAAAGTTTAAAGTGGATTCCTAAGGAATCCACTTTAAACTTTAATGTTTCCACTGCAAACATTAATTTCTCCGCCGCGATTCGAACCCGAAATCTGTGGTACCGAGGGCCAGAACGCTAGTCACTTGGCCATCAGGTCCATTTGGTATATAAAAGTAAAATGGTATATGATAAATTTTATATAGTTTTTGTGTTCCCCAGTAAGTCATAAAATATCTAGTGTCTCTATCTAAAGGAAACTATGTCACTCTATCCTTAGGAATCTATGTTGCTCTATCCCCTCTTCTACATATTTACATATCTTTGTTACGGATATGTGCAGGAAAAAAGAAATCTAATTTGTTGTAACTATTTATTAACCATTTTTTGTACCATTTTTGTTGCATCTTTGTATCATTTTTGTACCACCATGACCACCATACTAACCATTTTTGTTGTAACCATAATGCGCATTGTGTGCGTTATCCTTTTCACCAAATAATCATCAGTAAAAAGCATTCGTATTAAACACTATAGTTACAAACTCAATTCGATTAAAACACATTATTCAAAAGGAAATAAATCTTTTTATTTCAATGCCATTTGAGTATAGCAAAATAAAAATTTCCATTGCGATGCAATTCAAAATAAGTCGCAATTTGGATTGGAACGAAAAACACGGAGTGCAACAACACGTGGGCAGAAATTCTCTGCATGCAGGTTAAAAATTGAACAAAATGTTATGGCGGTTATTAAATCAAGGCAATATTTTCTTTTATTAAAATAATATATGTTCTATAAAAACAAAATAAATAGTATATGATAAATTTTATATAGTTTTTGTGTTTCCCAGTTAGACAAAAAATATAGGGCCTCTATCCGAAGGAATCTAGGTCCCTCTATGCCCTCTTCTACATATTTCTATATCTGTGATACAGATATGTGTAAGAAACAAGTAATATAAAAACAATTTTTTTAAAGTCAATTTCTCCTTTTTTTCACTCTATTGCAGAAAGTCCTTTATAAATAATTTTAATTTATTTTTTTAAGTTTAACTGGCGCCATCTATTATTAGATACATTCGACTTAAATCTAAAAAAAACTAAAATTAATCAATTAAATTTAATTACAGAATTAATATTTAAAAAAACTGTATTAACATCCAGTGTCATCCACTACAAGTTCAAGAAAAAAGGTATTTGAACTTGAGTGGAAGAATAAAAAGCATTTTATTGACGATTGAAAATTTGAACAAGATATATATAGGAAGAGTGTGAGCTGATAGAAGGAATTGAAAAAAAAAAAGAAATTTAATCCAATTTTGTTAATGCAATGCGTATTGTATGCGTTACCATTTTCACCAAATAGTCATCAATCAGTAAATAGCATTCACATTAAAAACTACACATATAAAACTCAATTATATTAAAACACACTATTCAAAAGGAAATACATCCTTCAATTTCAATATGCGATGCCATTTGCATATGATAAAATAATAATAAATTTCCACTGCTATGTAATTTTAAATAAGTCGCAATTTGAACTGGAACGAAAAACACAGAGTGCAACAACACGTAGGCAGAAATTTTCCTGCATGTAGGTTAAAAACTGAACAAAATGTTATGACGGTTATTAAATCAAGGCAGTATTTCTTTCATTTAAATAATATATGTAAGACATAAAAAATCTAGGGCCTCTATCCGAAGGAATGTATGTCCCTCTCTCCTATATATTTCTATATCTTTGCTACAGATATGAATAGGAAAAGGAAATCTAATCTATTTTTGTTGAAACTATAATGGCATTGTATGCGTTTACATTTTCACCAAGTAGTCATCAATGAATAAAAATCATTCCCTTCAAAAATCATTCAGTCATCAAATAAAAACTCAATCCGATTAAAACACACTATTCAAAAACGAAATAAATCTTTCTATTTCACTTTGCAATGTCATTTGCGTATTATGTAATTCAAAATAAGTCGCAATTTGGACTGGAGCGAAAAACACGTGGGCAGAAATTTTCCTGCATGTAGGTTATTCCTGACAGGTGCTGCCAAAAGGTATTGAAAGCGTCGGGCAAATATTGACTCTTTCACTCAAAAAACAGTGACGCGCTGACTTCTGGGCTACCGAATCAAGTGCATAATTGGTTCTACTTTCAGAAACAACACGGGATTCCGGCGAAGGGAATGTAGTCAAAAGTTTTGAGCTCTTTTGTGTGGTTACAGAAAAAAGAACGCTGGCCAGAAAGTGCCCTGTAAGAGCCTCTTGTAGGTGTTATATCAGCAACTGGATTAGTCTTAATTTGTTTCATTCCAGGCAAGAACACTTCAGGGTACTAATTAAAATACGGCTTATTTAATTTTAGTTTAGATTGTGAATTCTTTCTTTGTTTTCTATCGTTATGCGAGCTTAAATGTAAGGCGTATGGTTTTATTTTAAATGTGACCTTGAATAGTTTTGCATAAATTTTGCAAACTTTTCAAATTACATAGCTAGGCAGTTTAACATTTATATATAAATGGTTTGTATAAATAGTTTTAGAACACTTACATTTCCATCCTATTATAGAAAAGTATCAAAATTTCCTATCTATAAACAACAGCAACGTATAATCCGCAAGCTTAATTTCGTATATTTCATGGAACAATTTCTTCATACGTAATTTAACTTTATCGCAGGCTGTAATCCGCAGTAAATATTATATTTTCCTTCCTATAATACGCAACATCATATAATGTGCTGCCGTAATTTCATATATTCTCATTGCAACAATTTCCATGTGAGTATTTTAACTTTACCGCAGGCTATAATAATATAAGACCGCAGGCTATATAATATACCAGTATAATCCGCAATCCAATTTTCCTGCCTATTATACGGAACACCATATAATCCACAGAATCAATTACGCACTGTGTAATTTATATATCCTCAGGCGTAATACGCATAATCATAGCAAGAACCATAATTCCTTGCCTTTAATGCACAGCACCGTATAATCCATAAACGTAATTTAATCATATAATAGGCAGTGCCATAATTTTGTGCCAATAATACGCAGCACCGTACAATCCGTTGGCGTAATTTTTAGGCCGAAAAAAATAAAATATCCGTAACGGAGTATAATCTGTGAGGGATTTCCGCCAATTTTTTTTATGTATCATATTATAAATCAATTTCTGCTTAAAAAATTTTTTTCAGTCTTAACGGCCTTAATTTTATAAAAAAAATGTCATATTTAAAGTTGTGAAAACCGAAAAGATAACATGCATTTAAGAACTTCCTTTTTCTTCAATGGTGCGACAACTCTTTGTGTAAGCCTCGGCCGTTCAGCCTACTGGTTGATTCTGAATCATGATAAGTTTTGCTTTTTATGGAGTAAGGTTGTCAGCACTACACTTTATAGTCGTATTAGACCGGGATCTATGGTTTAAAGTGGATTCCGAACAATGCAAATATCCTGTGGCTTTACTCACTCGGCCATCATACCCCATGTAAGATTTAGGGGAGAATAAAAGAGACGACGATTTATAATCTTTATACTTTCTAAATAGATAAAAATATTGATCAATATTTATAGTTAATTTTCATTTGAACTTCTGTAACATGATTTTGTATTTATAACTTTATTCTAGGCTTTTTTATCCATTTTATCCATATACAGATGTATGATGTGCATCGCATTGTGTATAAGTTTGGTTGCATTGTCACAGCTATTATGTTTCTTTTTAATGTTTAGAAGATTATTTTTCTTTCTCACTCACGTCGTTTTATCAATTTTTGTGAGCAAAAAATATTTCTAGGTAGTGATTTTATATAATTTTCAAGAAACTCCTGGGGAAAAAAGAAGTCTACGCAATTTCCTATAATCCATACCCAAAAATTTGTAAGTTCTCTTAGCATAATTTCAGAATTAAATACAAGAAATTAACGTTAGTATTAGATAAAAAAATTAAGGTTGCATTGAATCCTTGATATATTGGCAAGGTAGTGATTTTATATAATTTTCAAGAAACTTCTGTGGAAAAAAGAAGTCTACGCAATTTCCTATAATTAATACCCAAAAATTTTTAAGTTCTTTTAGCATAATTTCAGAATTAAATACAAGAAATTAACGTTAATATTAGATAAAAAAAAATTATGGTTGCTTTGAATCCTTGATATATTGGCAAGTCAGGAGACAAAGTAAAAGAGAGTTATAATACGGTACTTCTGAATTGTAAAAACCCTATTTGAAAGTATGATGCATAGTTTTAATTTTAAAAAATTCCATTAATCTTTATTTCAACTTACAATAAAGTTAGGAATAAAAACTCCTGTTTGTATGATTTTTTTTTCTGGGAAAAAAAACCCAATGAACGGCTTATCTACACGCTATCGCATATCAGTTTTTGAAAAAAAGTACTTTACAGTGTAACAGTATATACTAAGTACTTTCTGGTTTTGAGAACTTAAAACTACTAAAATAATATACTACTAAATAATTTAAACAGATCTGAATTGAAGCGATACCAAAGACTAGTGCTTACTCAATGAAGTAGTGCATCCATTGGAAAGACATCATTAACTTAGGGTGATCATGCTGGAAAAAAATATTTTCATATTTCTCTGAAGAATGTTTATGTAAACAGTTTTGAAATATTCATTGCAACTATTTAAATAAATTTATGAAACAAATAGTAGATTTACCGAAATGTTACTTTTAAAACTTTATTAACTGCAAAATTGTATTAGATTTTGTGAGTTGAATATGATTATCTGTTATTCTGCTTATCAACTATTTCTATTATTGAATATGTTTATTTATCTATATGCTTACATATGAGTTGAATACGCTTATTTATATGTTTACTTATATTTAACAAAGAGTTATCAATAATAATTTTCTCTTAATTGTGTATACATTATGTTGTATTTTTTTAAAGAATTATTTTTAAAAGACATTGATTACTTTGAAATATAAAAAATTACATAATTAATAAATGACATATAAATTATTAGTTAGTGTTTAGTTATTGTCTATTAATCGAAATCACATAATTTTTTTTATCAACACCTTTGACTAGAATTAATTTCCGTTTGCGTTCTAAGCTGCTTTCTGAAAAGTTGAAGACAGATAAAAAAAATAGGATTCATGAATTTATCAAAGTTAAAAATTGAAAACTCAAAAACCAGTGTTTTATACTTCATAATTGAGAAATATTATTATTTTCTTTCTACTACATTTTCAGCTTTAGTTACTCGCCAAGTTTTGAATTTAAAATTCATCATATTTGTTAATTTCACATGATAGGAAGATAATTATAGCGACGATCGTATTTCACAGAAATTGTCGTGCTAATTGCATATTTGAACACCATTGAGTATTGGGCAAAAAAATTATTCTTTTTGGAATGTATTATAATACGTGATGAAAATTGGATACTGTATGAATATTGTAAAAGCTCAGAAAAGTGGCTGGATGCAGATGAAAAACCTAAATACGAACCCAGACCAAGCTTACACCCAAAAATAACAATGAGGATGGTTCGGTGAAATTGAAAGGAAGTTATCCATTACAGCTTTCTAGGAATAGATCAAACAATTAGTGCACAACACAACTATTAACATATTAATATTGTGCCTCAGAACCAACGTTGGTGAATCAAAACTGCGTTATTCTTCGCCATGATAACACATGACCTCACATTTCACAAGTAGTACGCCAAAATCTGAACGAATTGAAATTTAAGGTTACTAGGCATGTAGGTGTCATGCTCATCCAATCTATTCACCGCATTTCTTTATTATTGATTATCACTTATTTAAACATTTGGAATCGTTTTTTAATAAATAAATCCTTTGTCAATCATGGATGTTGTCAAAACAATCTTTACTGAATTTATTAATTCTAAATTATAGATATTCTCTTTGAAAGTGGCATATAAATGTTTTTCAATCGATGGCAGAAGTGCATTGATGTAAATGGAGCATATTTTGAATAAGTATGTTACTTCAGCTTTCAAATAATTTGATTTTGTGACCTTTTAAAAACTTTGTACTCAAAAGTTCATTTGATATGGAACAGCACAATGTTTTACGCATAATGTTTTATTATACATTCCGTTTTCGAGAAAGCATAATCAATAATCAAAGTATAGAAAGAATCTCAATGAAATAAAGATCTAATAGATAAATATTTTTTAGTTCTGTATAAAATTATAAAAAAACAGAAATTATATCATACAAATGATATAGTATTTCTATTATATACATAAATACAATATTTCTGAAAATCAAAATGATTTTAGGAACACTTATTAAATAGGATAATCAGGATAATGGAAGTATGAATGATATCTTATTCAGTTAAAAATTTGTGCATAAAACAATAAAAAAAAAGTCTTGGGAAGAAACGTGTATCACGTTGCGTTCTAACGTATTAACGTAAACATAAAGAAATTTATCTGAGCTAAGTTGCTATTCGGCTACCACCTAACTCTCACTGTTTTTACTAGGTATGATACAACTAACGAACTTAAGTGCTTAAAAGAGATATTCATGAAAGGATAGTAAAATACTGTTTATCATTTTCATATCTACATTCTACATAATAATATAATTAACGGGAAAATATCAATCTAAAATTGATTTCACAAGTTACTTGTTTCAAATCTTGTGTAGGAAAAACTATTATAAATCTATTATGCATTTTTTTATTTTATTTTTATAATTTTATTATATTTTTTATTATAAATGTTAATCTTTGTATATACATATGTACATTACAAAAATTAGCGCTAAAATTGAATATTCCTTAAAATAACTATTCATAATATAACAGTAAAAGATTTTCATCGTATACATGCATATATATACCTAAAGGATATATACCTACCTCATAGCGCAACACATGAACAAAGAAACCAAAGGAGAACTAACAAGGAGTTAATATATATATATATATATATATACACATACATGCATATGAATTTCAAAATCTCGGTGAATATAATAATTTGGATACACAGAAACAAAGTTAATTTCCTGAAGATAATTAAAATTTGCGAATTATGAGCAAAAAGGTACTGAAATTCAATATAATAAGTGTAATATAAAGATACATTTACAACAAAATATTTACATTTAGATTTCTATTTATTATGATATAATTAAAATTCAATTACAAGAGTGAACCAATTTACTTTCTTGGACGTGATTATTTATATGCACTGAAACTCACCAACTTAATAACTAATAGCATTTTCTGTACCATGAACCTTAGTGAAAAGCATAAAAATTCAATTAAAAAATGACAAAGTAATATGAGTTATGAAATATTTTTTAATCGTTGCTTTCATAGCTTTTCCCTTAGTATTCCTAACAAGAAAAATATAAAAAAAGTAACAGTTCAAAGCAATGTTTTTATACTATACATTAAGAATTTTATATTAAAAAGGTTTCCGATTAATTAGTTTGGCAAAAAAAAAATAAAAATATTTAATCTATATTAATATGAATTTTATTCCCTTTATGTATATTTATATATATTTAACATATATTTATTAATGCATATATTTGATAATAATACATATTTGACAAATATATGTTCTAATATATATTCGTCATAATATAACATATATTTATCACATAACATATATTTATCATATAAATATATATTCTAACATATATTTGTTAGTAATAACAATTATATAAAATAATGGATAATGTCAAATATTTGAAAAAGAAGTGAAATAATTTACTTTTGATAATTAATATGATGGTGTTAACAACATATGGAAAAATTTCTTTCATTTAGTGCATTGGAATAAAAAAGAAAAACTTGAATCAGTAAGTTAAAACATTTTTTTTTCTGTATATCAGCGGACTTAGTGTCCCTTAGTTAAAAAAAAAAAGGCTCTTTAATATTTTCTGAAACATAAAAAAAATCTTTGCATACTGAAGGTAATAAAATTTATTATTATTTTTTTTATTTTTTATTTTTTACAAACAGTCAGACATTTTTACGCAGTCATTTTTAACAGTCCTACACTCTCAAATAAAATTGCAATGATACAAATTATTCGAAATTATTTGTAACAATAATTCTCAATTTGCATACAAGCCCTAAAAGTTAAGAACAAAAAAATTATAATAATGATGAAAAAAAAAAGAGATTTTCTTTTTCTTTTTTACGCAGAAAGAGCGGAACCGCCAACTGATAGTAAATAGAGGCACAGCTGGGAAAACCGGTTGGCCATTGTAAAATAACATGGACAACTTTACCACAAAACACATAATTTAGGGTTATTTAGGATCTAACACACACTGATAACAGCTAATCAAACACCGTGCATTGTTTAATCCCCAATGAAAAGGAGAAGCTTCTGTATCATTTTGTACTTAAAAAGTCACATTACAATGAGTGTTAATTCATGCACTTTTGTGATTGTATAAAATCTGAAATGTCAGTAAACGTTGTAATATGACAATGATAGAGTTCTGATGCCCTGAGACGAAATATGTTTAACCGTTTTGTACATATGTTTGTAAAGGTCAATATAAATTTGTACACAATTTCCAATACATATATCGGAATATACATCGGATACATATATCGGAATATATTTAATTCATGCACTTCTATGATTGTATAAAATCTGAAATGTCAGTAAACATTGTAATATGACGATGACAGAGTTCTGGTGCACAGTGATGCAATATGTTTAACAGTTTTGTGCATATGTTTATCATGGCCAGTAAAAACGTGTATACAATTTCTAAAAAAAAAGTATATCAATTATACATTTTCTAACTATAATACTAATAATACATTTCTTAAAAAAATTATAATCAATTAATTATTTAAATTATCATTTAACTTTAATGTATGATTGGAGTTTTACCATACAAAGAGTTATAAATTAATATTGGTTAAGAAATATTATTTAGTTGAGAGTTATAGTTATACAGGACAGTATTTGCAGATTTGTGTAGGAATAATTTAAAAAATAATTTGTGCATAAAATATCTATATTTATTTGCTCTTTTTTCCAATGGACCATTTATTTTTTATCAATTATTTTTTTATTAATCATAATCCTACTAACGAATAATTTATGTTCAAATAAAAAATGGTTTAGTGACAGAATTTATTTACGCACAAAAATAATCTGAAATTTATATATAGAATAATAATATTTTTAAGGAATTTTAAACACTAAGTTAACTATACTAAACATAATAACGATAAAAAAGCATAACTAAAAAACATAATAAACGTAACTAAAATAAACATAATGCACTAATTAAAATAAACATAAGCTAAAAGATACTCCAAATTCAAAGTATTGAACCAATTTTATTGAAGAATAAAAAAAATAAGAAACCAATTTTTAAATAACTAAAATTAACATAATAAACATAAATAAACATACTATAAACATAATAAACATAAATAAACATAACTATAAACATAATAAACATAAACAAACATAACTATAAACATAATAAACATAAATAAATATAACTAAAATAAACATAATAAACTAATTAAAATAAACATAACTTAAAAGATAATCCAAAATCAAAGTGTTGAACCAATTTTATTGTAGAATAAAGTAAATATAAAACAAATGCACAGTTAGCTAAATTTTTTTCTGTTACTTCATTACAAATTTTCATGGCAGACTTATATTTAACAATTTATACCAAAAAAATATGATTTGATTAAATAAGAACATCAAATAAAAATAACGAAAGCTACACAATCAAAAAACAGACGGGAAAAAGATTTGAATAAAAAATATTGATAAAATAATACTGAAAATGAAAAGATTTTGAATAAATTTCAGTCTTGAAATAAATTCTTCGCATATAATTTTAAAATAAATAATATAAACTAAAACGCAGCTCTCATTTTAGAAAAAATACCAGAGGGAATAAACATATTTCAATTACATTTACGAAAGTGTTCGCTTTTTTTTATATTTTTTTCTATAAACATTTTAAATAAATGATTTTATTTATCACGAGAAATGAATTTTATTTAAGCAAACATATAAAAGTACTTTATTTATCGAATTTTCAAACAGAAAAATTAAATACGTCTTTCGAATTTAATTTTGTTTATAGGTTTAAATCACCAAAGGGAAAAATACTTTTACATAATAGAAAAATATAATTATATTATCATTATTTATTAGCAAAATCACTATAAAATATTTAAAAGGGTGAGTTCCTTGATAACTAATGCAATCACATGAATTAAACCGAAAATTTAATTTAAATTTTGACCTCGAATTTTTATTTCAAGTAAATTGAATGAAAAATTATTTAATACAGTGAGATAGAGATTTTTTTTTTTTTTTTTTTTTTTTTGATAAAAAAAAGACAAAATTTAGTTCAAAATAACATTTTATTGAATATGAATTGGTTAATTTATTTTATAACTGATCATCCATTTCTAACAATTATTTTTAAGAAAATGAAAGTATGCATTTTCCTTCTGTTAAAAAAGAAGGAAAACATTACAAAAAAGAACATTACAACAAAAACATTACAAAAAATAATATTGTTTTACTATAATAAATAAAAAACATTATTTTTATAGTAAACAATAAAAAAAATTGTCATCTATTTAATAATGCTGCTACTTTATTATAATACCGTTACTTTATTACAATACAATTACTTAAACTAATACTATTATTTACATTTAAAAATACTATTACGTTTGTCATTTATTTAAATATGATATGATATACTTACTTTAAAAAGCTAAATAACAATAATAATAATTTTACTTTATAGAAACCAAATAACAATAATTCTATACCCGTTTTTACCAAATTGCGCATTTTTTTCTTCTGAATTTTAGCATTTGTGATATTTTTTGTATTTTGCGTATTGAGAAATGCGCTATTAATAAAGCATATATTTTAATTTTAAACGTCTAGACATATGTTATTTCATCAAACTATTTCAGTAGTTTATATAAAAATCAAACGTTCACATATTGACAAATTACATATCACCTTTCAATTACTACATATTACATCATATTGTGTATAGCTACAATATATCCCAATATTACTCATTACTATGTATATATTGCTATATAATATATCAACATGAACAGAAGCTTATAGAAAACGCAACTCCGATAAATTAACAAACAATTTTTTTTAAATTATTAATACCAGTAAAAGTATTAAGATAAAGCAGGATCAACTAAATTTTTTTAATAATGTATTTCATAGTTGATATAAACAATAAAACATAATTTTTTACAGTATTCAAAATACTTTTTACAGTATTAAATTTTCTTATTATTAAGTATCATTTAATCGTCTTCGATGCAAGGTAACTTTATAGCATTTTTTTACATTTATGAAAATAAAATAGAAATTCTTATCACTTATGGAATATAATTTTCAAAGAGTTCTTCAAAATAATTTCTATATAAATAATCACACAGAATATTAAAAAAAAACCATAGCTGATTAACGATATTAAATGCTGTTTTTAAATATAAAGTTATACGAAATTAAAATCCATATCTGTACAACATACAAATAATACAGCAAATATAATGTTAGATATTTAATGATAAGGCATAAAAGCATTTATATGCTAACCATATAAATTTCTAAATTGTTAATATTGGCTTTAATATTTTTCTCTAATGTAAAACTGTTCTTGTAATTTTTTATACATAAAAAATACATGCAAGTTTTCATACATAAAAAAAAAAGATTATTACTTTTTATACTATTTTTCTCGACAAAAGTAGCTTGAATTTTTTTAGCCTTTAATTTGCAAACTGAATTCTTTGAAATATATAATGTATAATTGTATTTGCATTGCATAGAAATTTTATATGCATGTTTAAAAAATTTGTAACCTATTTTTAAATTAGATTATATTCAATATGATGTAATCGATTGTATTTAGATAATTATTTAGCAAACATATTTTTAAATAACTTTTTAGTATTATTGAGCAAAACAAAATTAAACTAAGGCCAATAAATAGTTTAATTCAAATCTCATATTTCATTAAATACTTTTTCTATGGGAGTAATCTTCTTTATTTGGGGATCCTAATGCACTATTTACTCGGCCACTCTACATACCATCTCATATTCTATTGCATATATATCATCGCATTCACTTTTGTTACTTCTTTCCTTGTTATTTTTGTAGGAATAATATAATTTTCGCTTCATTTCAGTTTTGAGATCCAGCATATTTTGCTTATATTAGTAAAAATGTTATGAAAAACCCTTTTAAAGTAATACAGTCCAGAATAAAAAGATGTATTAAAAGAATAACATGTAAAAATAAATATATCTCAAGTAGAACATACAAAAATAGTTGTATCTCAAGAAGAACACATAAAAAAAAAAGATATATCTCAAGAAGAACATATAAAAATAGATGTATCTCAAGGAGAACATGTAAAAATATATGTATCTCAAGGAGAACGTGTAAAAACAGATTTACCTCAAGCAAAATATGTAAAAATAGATGTATCTCAAGAACATGTAAATAAAAAACTTATCTCAAGAAAAACATGTAAAAAATAGATGAATCTCAAGATGAACTTGTAAAAATAGATGTACTCGTATCTCAAGAAGAACATGTAAAAAAAGATGTATTTCAAGAAAAACTTGTAAAAATAGATATATCTCACGAAGAACATATAAAATGGAATATAATATGAATTGAAAATGGAGAAAATAAATTTTAATGTCTCCAAGATAACATTGCTACATTGTGGTAGATAACATAAATCTACCACAATGCCTTGACAGCATTGTGGTAGATTAGGTACGAACCCTGTTGGACTGATCAATATTTATCACATTTACCATCAAGATTAAGGGCAGTATTAACATTTTAGAATTTGAATTTCATGCGTAACACGATCCTTTTATATATTCTTTTCATCTAAATTCCAATCTTTACAGGACCCCGTTTACAGGAACGTGACCTTTAAATACAACAATCGCCATCGCATACTTTGTCCCCAACAGAACCCACAGGAGGAAGGACATGGACTTTCAAAGGGATAGCAACAGAGAGGGGGATTTCCAAAGCAAATATTGACCAACGGGCCTGTGTGTGTGCGGCAGCCCGAGCTGGACTCAGAGAAACAGGTAACTCTGACCTGAGTTGAGTTCCCCCCTTTCTCACCCCCCTCCTTGCGTTCTCGTAGATCTTTCGAAGCCGCACGACAACGAACTAGGACGATGTGGGTGGGGAGGCCAACCGAGAAATAAAAGAAAAGAACAATTTTGAGGATTGAGAGGTTGGTTGTTCTTCTTTTCTTTTCGAACTTATTGCTGACAGAAGCTGGATATGTCGAATGCGTAATGAGAATGAGAGACATTTAGTGGGTCCAACCTTGCTCCTCCACCCTCTTGCCTTGAGATGATGTTCTTTATTTAATTTTTTATTTGTTCTTTTTGTTCCAAGGTATGCATTTTTTTTTTTATTGTTAGCAATAGAATAAATTTCGGAATCGTAAGAAAAATACTTTGAAATATTTTCGATCGGTGGCATTGAATTCGTTGTAAAAGTTCAATATGTATGTAGAGAAAATAATATTCTAAGAAATATCTACGTTGGTTTTTAAGTTGATGAAAAACTTATTGAATCCATGTGAATTGTTATTGGATTCAGTCTATATGTTATTATTTTAAGCTTTTAAGATTTCGTTCTATCGTTAATACTGTAAAACAATAACATAAAGGCCAAAAGCTGAACAATTAGAAAAATTTAATGATTAATGTTTACAAATTAATTAAGTTATTAAAACCATTATATGTGTCATTTATGCATTAAAATTCAATTTAAAACATACCAAGTAATTGAATGTTAAGAAATAAAACTTAGTATTAAAAAAGATACTTGGATGATATAGATGTATAACACAATTATATATGTTTAAAAAATTATAGAACTTATTTGCAATTTCCAAAATGTAATTCTAATTATTTTTCATATTATTCAACTGTTAAATTAATTTGCATGATAATTTTTTTACAATCATTTAATTCTGAGTAATACCAGCATTTTCTTTGGAAGGAGTATTATAATTTTAAAAATGTTGAACTCGTAGGATATTAAGCATGAATATATTTGTGATATTTAATGAAACAAAGGAAAAAAATTACTTAGACATAACAATATATCGAGATATTAGTCTCGTTATAATAGAAAAAATTTATATTCTTTACAAAAGACTTAAATCTCAATATTAATTGTTTTTGAAATCAAATTATGTAAATAAATAATCTTTTTTATGCATATAAAATAGATCAAAGAGAGATAGAAATTGAAGATGGGGATTTACAAAGGTAATTTATAAATGTAATTTATTTATTTGTTTATTTATTTATTAATTTTTATTTATTTGTTATTTATATTTGTATTTATTTATTATTTATTTTTAATTATTTATTTGTTCTTTATTTTTATTATTTTATTATTTTATTTTTTTGGTAAGTGGATTTAATTTTTGCCATGTGCAGCTAATAAAATTTATGTTGCTTGTAAAAAGTTGGATTCTCTTCTTTTACATTATAAACAAATTTTATTTTTATAAGATATCTTTTATTTATGACCAAGAATATTTTAATCTTCCATAAAGTTTAAAATACATTTTAGATTAGAATTGAATTATAAAATATTAAGGGTTTCGATAGTTATTCTCGCAAATAAATTCAAAAAGTAACTTCGCATGTTTAGTTTTTGTCGATTCGCATTCTAATTAGTTTATCCTACTACAGTCATTTAAAATGTTTCGATGCTTGTATTGATTAAATAAATTAACGGAAATGTGTACATTTTTTACAGCATTTAATAATTTTTATGCTTCTTATCTTAAAACTCAATGTAGGAGAGACATTTTTGATTGAAAATATCATCATCAATTTCTGGCATTCTGATGGCCAATTGACTATATAGCGCTATGGTCTTTGGTACCACATGCTTCAGGTTCATGGATGGTATGGCATGGATGTTTGTTAGTAGTTCGGAATCCACGTTAAACAGTAGGCCCCGGTCTAATTAGCCCAAAGTGTGCGAAAAATGACCATAAAGCGATAAACCAAACAAAACAAAAAACCAACCATATGCTTTTAGTTTACATGTTAACAGATGTTCCAGTCAATGACCGATCATCATAACCCTTTGATTGATTTTAACTAAATGGATCCTGGTGAGAAAGCCATCTTCCCAAAGTGTACCTGAACCGGAAAAGTGCTCCGAAAATATTCCAGGAATTAACTCTACCTTTGTCGCTCCCCTGTTTTCGGCCCTCTGCTTTCTCGAAAGGCGATCCCAAAATCAATATGGAATGGCTCGGGTTTTGTTTGAGGAACCTGTGCGACTGGTACACAGGGAAGAACCTGTCTTCGTTGGAACACTTGAAATTCGAGCACGCAAATGGTGCACCGAAAAAAGAACACAAGCAGCTCACTTTTTTTCTTTTCTTTTAAGGGATCACCTCTCTTTTCTTTATAGATGTTTTCGATCTCTAATTTTTCTTTTTTTTATACATGGAAGTGACATTAAGATAAACATAGGAACTTATGGGTTGATGACATTTTAAAAGCTTTTTTTTTTCCCTTCCTCTCTGCAACTTAAACGTATCAAGTATATGGTGGGTTATCGACCTTAATAGGTAACTTCTTTGACAGAGAAGCGCCGTGTTGGTACTTCCGTGTTATTTGTTTCTACTACGTAGATCGACTTTTGCGGTAGATTATAAATGATAAAAAATTATTTTAAATGATTATCAAAGTCTACTTTAAAGGATTAAATTTAGATATCTGTATTAAAGATTTATTGGAAAATAAATGCTTGTCTTTACATATATGACCTTTAATGGGCCTGAATGGCCGAATGTCTAATGCCACAGGTTTCGGGTTCGAGTTCAGTCGGTGTCATGAATGTTTGTAGTGGTTCTGAATCTAGTTTAAGCCGTATGCTCTGGTCTCATATGACTGTAAGAGCGTCACGAAGGCAAGTCTGACTTCTACCAATGGGTGCTCCATCACAACAGAAGCTGCCCCTTTTCCCTTCAACCATGAGTCCATACGGGTTCTTCGGCTTTCTAGACGACTGCCAAGTGGGATAAGTAACAACAATATGACTTTTAATTGGTAGGCAATTTGGGATCCTTAAAATAATTTAATATGTCTTCTTATTTCATTTAATAAACTAATTTAAATAAATGGGGTGTTTGATTTAATAATTTGTTTGATAGTGCTAAAATTTATAAGTAATTAACTTGAATTCTTTATCAATCACAACAATGGTTTTTTTTTAAGCCATCATTAGATGGGGTTTTTTTAATTCGTTCCTTAATATGGGCATTTTGTAACTAAGTTAAACTGAAATGTAGTTTATATTTTGAAATCTGAATAATTTAAAAATTAATCCAATACAAAACTTTCTGTTGTTGTTACTAAATCCCCCTGGTGCAGGAAAGCCTACACAAGGTCCAAAGACCCCACTGATTCGTGGCTAAGGGTAATATGTAGCTTCACTTTTAGCGAGGAACCATGAGGACTGAAGACAGGCTAAACCTCAAGACAACGCTCTACGAACATATTAGACTGGGACCTACGATTTAAAGTGGATTCCGAACCACTATAAACATCCACAGTACCACTGGGACTCGATGCCGAAACTTGTGGCATCGAGTGCAAAACACTCGGCCATTCAGGCCCACAAAACTTTCTTCATGTGCAAATGAATAACATAGCTTTTCGTAAGTAAATTGGAGCTCTTATTCATGAAATACAATCCATAAAGATATTTTGCATAATAGATAATAATAATAATAATAACAACAATAATAGTAATAAGGATAGTAATTAGTTAATTAAAGATAAACAAGATAAAAAAAAGCACCGAAAATTTCATCAACCGAAAATAGCAACCTAAAGCAAAATATTCTGGGTGCATTAAATTTTAATCATCACTTTATTCAATCTTCCACCATAAAAATAGATTGTATTAGTTAATCAAATTCACTCAACGCTGAGTTAATTCTTTAATAAAAAAAATTAAGAAAGTAAAAAAAAAAAGTAGTTATCTCTAATTAAAAACAAACCAAGTGGGTTAAATAACACGAGGGATGAAACTACTTTATTACCCATCCAAAAACCAAAAGCACCCTTTGATGACAACGATAAAAAAAATACCCATCCCCCATAAAAAAAATTAAGTTAAAAATCTGCTGTTCAAGCTGTTTTTCTGCACCGAAAAAATCCCACACTCGAAGCTGCAAAAAGTTAAGCCATAACCCGTTGATGGAAAAAGCCAATATAATAATAATAATAATACCGCTAATAATAAAGTGAGGAAGGAAGGATGGAAAAAAAAATTCGGTAGGTGATGAAGTAAAGTGAATGGATGACGCGTTTTTAAAAAACGTCCCACCTCCGGCAAATGGTTCTCAAACGGCGCCGAAGAAAAGCCCTTCTCTGCGGGCGTGAAGAGGCATCGCGAACGGCAATGAGTGACCCTCAAACGGAGGTCTGAGTGGCCCTCTACCCTACTCCAAGGAATTACTAGGGCCAGCAATGGAGGACCCTTTCGCAGTTTCTCCTTTAACCCAGAACAGTTCTCTCCAAAAGGATGTTGTAACATTTGAGCCACGCGCGACTCCACCACCGCTTGCTGTTGCTGCTCTTCTTTTTGCTACTACAACCCACTCTGGATGATCTGGATGGGTGTATGTATATATATAAAGATACTTCCACCCCCCTCTCTATCTCTGTCTCTCTATCTATCTCTTTCTCTCTTCTGAATGCGTGCATACATTGCTGTTTATAGCGTTTAAACAACACACCGTCTGTTGCACCAAGAGAAAAGAGAGACAGAAAAGATATACAAGGGTCATTGTGGTTCCGGGTTTTCCATCCACACACGCCAACAATCGGTGAAGTATCATTTAGGAAAAGAGAAAGGTTTGTGAATCTGATGGTGGTGGTGGTGGCTGAGCCCATTCAGGTCTTTTAGGGGGTTGGATTTTTACCCCTTGATGGATTCACGGTGATTGGGGCAGAATGGGCCGTGGAGCATCATCCTCTTCTCTGGCAAGGTTTTGGGAGCCAGGGCGGCGAAAGGAAATGCGTTTCGGAGCCCCTGGAGTGGAATTGTTGCTGTGCTCTTTCGGATGCAAGTATCACCTACCTGAGAGAGCTCGGCAGCAGCATCGGGGAGCTGGATCTGTTATGAAAGAGTGAGCACTCAATGGCATAGGGCTCCTTTTGCATAAGTAGAAAAATTGGTAAACATAGCGGATGGTATACGAAACAAAGCTTAGATGCATGGGTAGTTTTGGATCAGTTTCTTTATAGGGTTGAAGGTTATGAGCTGTAGGTATATATTAAGTTACTAGAGGTGAAATTAAAATACTTGCAGTATTTAATTTTTTTAAATCTCATCTTTATATGAAATCTGAATATCATGTATATCTGAGATCTCAATCGTATCTTTATCATAGGAAATAAGGATCTTTAATAGGACCGATATGTTGAATTTTTTCCTCTCAGTCTTACTCAGCTGTAACTGTTTCTTTGGTTAGAATCGGTCTAAAATTTTACTTTTTAAAAAATTTAAACTTCTTTAAATATATAGTTTAAAACAGCAAAGTTTAAGATGTAATTATAATCTGTAATTTTTTTCTGTTGCATTTGCTGAAGGTATATATTAAGTTACTAGAGTATTTAAGGTTGAAATTAAAATCTTTGCAGTATTTAATTTTTAAAAGTCTCATCCCTATGGGAAATCTGAATTTCATGTATATCTCAGATCTCAATATCGTAGGACATTTAAAAAGATCTTCCACAGGACAAAGATATTCATTTTTTTTCACATGCTTGCTGAGCTCTAACAGTTAACAGAAAAGGCCTAGAATTTTACTTTTTTAAAATTAAACTTGTTTAAATAGATTATTTAAAACGATAAATTTTAAGATGTGATTATAATTTGCAATTTTTCTTGTATTATTTGCCATTGTCATGTTTCTTTTTCCATCTTGGATTTAAGGTTATTTTTTTTTTAGTTTTAAATCTCGTAATCCATCAATAAGTTTTAATAATATTTTAACTTATTATTCATAATTTCTATCTTGTAAAAGATCATGACATTTAAAATTCTTATCTCTTACTTTTTATTAATTTAGAATTGATTAGTTTTGCCTATTTGAAAATTGTTTTAAAATGGCAAAATTTTCTTAACATGTTAAATACACACAGTATTAAAAATTAAATGCTCATTTTCTAAATTATTTTTTAATGAAACATTAATGATTTAAAATTAGTGTAATACGAGTTATACGAAAACCAAAGCTCAAATAATAGGATGTTAAGTTTTTAAAACATTTTTTTAAATTTTATAGCAAATATTAATTGTTTTTGTTTTTCAGTTTAAATCAATGTAATTGTAACTATTTTCCTTTTATACAAAAAAAATAACTGAAAATGGCAAGTCCAAACAAAACTCTTAGCACTGTTAGAATCATTCAAATTTCTAATTTTTATACTAATAATACTTAAAAGTATTAAAGTAGGGATTCTTATTCCTAGAATTAAACATGGAAAAAAAGACCTTATGTAAAGGGAAAATCTTCATAATTCATTTTTTTTTAAGAACTTAAAGAGAAAGGGAGACTGTACTACACTATGCACCTACAAGGCTCGATGGCGATTCTGTTAAAGCGTATGCAGTGTCTCATCAATAGTCAGACTACCTGGTGGATAATTTTCCGGGTTTTCTCATATACAATAAGGCAAATATGGAACTTTCACCCCTAAAATTCCTTCAAAAATGCAATATCCTCGACACATTGCCCATTGACGGCTGTTTGCGACGTACATAGTAGAACACGAAGTCCAACGATGTTCAACCACAACTAAAACGCTTTTAAATAAGTCATAAAAGGTATAAAAAGCTTGGATTTTAAAAAAATTAATAAACGCATATAATACAATACAGACCTTTACTACGATTTTTTAATCACATTTGAAGGGGGTTTAGTGCTTTATTTAATTTTTAGTACCTCGTTATATGGAATCCTACTGTATTATAATTTCGTAATTTCATTCATAAAACAAAATATAAAGGCTACTAACCACTTCTATATGAATAAACAGTTAAGAAAGTTTTTTTTCCCCCATTTTGTTCTTGATGTGTGAAGGCACACTAATTATGGATGATATGAGGAATGAAAGATCACGTCAGAATATGATATAATCAAACAAGAATTTCTAAATTTTACGCAACATAATGTGTAAATGTTCCAACAATTTAATTTTACAAAAATAATAATAATAAAAATAATTAATCCCATTTAAGCTTACTTATTTATAAGATTTTCCTCTACCTCAATTCCTTGCAGGAAATTATGAGAATGTATAGCTATCTGAGAAAATTTTCTGCATTTTCGATAAAATTTAAAATAAATATAACTTTTTAACATTCTATGTTTACAGCTTAAAGCAAAATATAAATTAAAATAACAAAGCTTTAAGTATAATAATATATAAATGCGTATAACATAGAAATGCAACTGTTAACAAAATGCTGTACTTTATTACTTTATGAGCATTTTAATAATATTTGTTATTTGTTGTTTATAATTTTTAATAATATTTGTTTTGCATTTATCAATTAATTGATGTTTTCTTTTCCTTTTATTTAAACTAACAATGGTATAACTTTGCTTGGATTTTAAATTAACTATAATGATAAAATCTCCCTCATGCTAAATTATTCTGTTTTTCTATTTATCACCCTATTTATTTTTCCAGTATAATATTTTGTTATAATTTGAGTAATTTTTTTATTTCTGAATAGAAATATCAATTTTTTAAAAATAAAATTGAAGGTAAAAAAAAACCCTTCAAATTAAAAAACATTGTTCCGAAATTCGAGTTCAAATTTAAAATAGAAAATATATCGTTTACATACATGGCTGTTAATTAGTTAAAAAAGGATAAGCAAATAAATAATAATTATTAGGAAAAAATAATTGTGGCTGATAAATCATTTTTCTTTCCAAATTAATTTCATTTCATTAAAAGGACGAGAATTTTTAACTAATGTTAATAGGAAAAAAAAAAAAAAAAAAGAGGAAATTCAGTAAATAATGCATTATTTAAGCAAAGCGGAACATTGTGTGCTAAAAGAAGAAAAAAAATGAAAATTTATAAATTTTCAGATTTTTTTATAACAAAATAAAAAAAAGATTGCAAACTAAATTATTTTACAAAAAACACAACTAATTATAATAAACAATAAATATTATAATAAATAAATATGTAATAAATATAATAATTAAATACATAACAAATACAATAAATAAATATTATAAGACATAAATTGTTTTACAAAATATTAGTTCCAAATAAATTGAATTTTTATGTTCACGGAAAGTATTATTATTATTATTATTGACTGAAGGATTTTAATATGAATTAATCTGATAAATTAATTAATAAATAAATATTTTTTTAGAAGCTTAGATAATGTTTTTTACAACGCAAATGCAAGTTTTACTCCATTTTTTTATTTTTCTCTATTTAAACGTTCCCGAGAATATTTCAAAAGACAGGACATTGAGTAAATGTTTTATTTCCATCTATTTAGAGAGAGAGCAAGAGCATCTATCAGCAAGAGACAAAATACACGAAGAGTTTTTTATTCGAGGAAATGTGGGGAGAGGGCTTTATTGGATAAAACCATCTGTGCAAAAGAATAAAAGAATGTGTCTGTCGTTTTCTTCCGTTACCGATACAGCACCAGTTTGTCCCTCTTTGAAAACTGGCGCGAAATGCTGTTATTTCAAACTTACACAGATGTTATGGCACATATGGGAAAAAAAGAAACCTTGAATGATTTGCAATAAACTTTTCTGTTAATATTTCACAATATTCTTCATAGCAATTTTATATTTCTTATTTATTAAAGAATTACTTAAAATTAGAACAGAATTATAAGTATAATATTTATATATTTTATAATTTATACAGAAATAATGCAATTTATATTTAAATTATAGCACATTTGACAAAAGACCTATTTTTTTCTGTGAATAACATTTTTGACTAATTCTTTCTCATAATTTGTTAATTGAAAGCTAAACAAATGATTTTAATAATTTTTAATGGCAAATGGTAAATTATTAATTATAATTATAATACTTATCAGCTCCTGTTTTACGTTTTAGTTTATATAATCTTGTGTATAATGACAATTATCAATAAAAACATTTTATTATTTTTATTTGAAATTTAATCGAAAATAGAAGAAAAACAAATATTTTATAAAAATTTCCATTAAAAATGTATTTGCTTAGCTTAAAACTTTTTAAAATCAAAATTTTTTTATTAAAAATTTATTAAATTTTTCTTATAAATTAATTTTTAATATCAAGTAAAATTTTGTTTGTCATTTTTAAAATTGTTATTAATTTTTGTTATTAAAAAATTTGAATAAACATATTTTAAACTTATTTTTAACCTATATTCTGATGGGATTGTATTCTTCACTTATTGAGCTAAAAATTGGTAAATATTTTATTACCGATCAAAATATTATTTATAAATATTTATAAATATTATTTTATTCCACTATTTTCTCAAAATAAAATTGAAACGAATTTTCAATTTCAATTTTTATTCTTTAAAAGTTGTTTTAACTACTCGCAATATTTAAATTTTAAGTTTCTGTAATATTTGCTTTTTTCAATTTTTTCCATGTTGCTTTGAATTATTTATATTTTTATAAGCATTTGTTTTTCGGAAGTTACAGAATTGGAAATTGTTTAACCATTTTATTATGCTATACATTTTATGAAAAAAATAATAAAATACTTTAAATGAAAAGAAACTTTAACAAAAGCTATTATGAACAATCAAATAAGATAAGTTTGAAATCCTACATGAAATCCTTCCATGAATCGAGATATACCATATATATATCTATATATATATATATATATCTATCAATGATATCTTTTTAAATCGATGTGCTGGGTTGTAGTAGAATTACATATTTTAGGATATTTATATACATATATATATAATATGCATGTGTGTGTTAAAGAAAAATAAATTCTTTTAATATTCTAACTATACATTTTTTATTTAATTAGTGAATAAATATTACTTAACCACTCCAGGAATTTATTAAATGCACGATATTTAAAAGAAACAATCTTCAATTTATCCAACTCTATGCTTAAGAAAAGTTAAAACTTTATGAATAAATGTCAAACAAATAATGCCCAATTTTATTAAATGTTTGTTTATTAGGCAAGTGTTGAAAAATTTTAGTTAAAAAAAATCAACTAAAATTTCATTATTTATTTTCTTAAAATAATTTTAAAATTTGTCAATTATTCTCTTTCTAATTGTAGCATTAGCTGATATGCGTTAATTAGATTTGCAAAACTAGTAGTATCTTTTTTTGACGTTCTACCAAAAAGTTCTTAATAAAAAATAAATTAAATATCAGGGTATGATTCCTCTATTTCTTTTTATTTTTGTAACACTAATTTCTCTTTATTGAAAAAAATAAAAAAATGCTTTCATTAAATTTGCATAGAGATTAAAATTATTTAATAGAAAAAGTCCGGAGAATAAATGGAGAAGAATGAATTTCGCTCTAATTTATTTATACTAGCTCTGTTTACTTTTCACTCCCTATTTTTTCAGCATCTACGAAATGTTGGTGAATAGCATCATACAAAATCTAAAATATTTTTATTCTTTAATATTGAAATATTTATATACTGTTTTTTTTTTTTTTTTAACCAAATTGCATAAGCAGTATTCATGTAAAGTGTTGAATATGAATTAAAATATACATAAATATGTAAAAGTAATTATAAAATTTTACGACTGCTAATTATAAATATTGTTTTAAGTACGCAATAATAATTGGTAATGAAAAAGGTTTGCATTTCAAGACCAAAAAAGTACGGAACACAAGAAAAAATTGTTTTGTTTGTTTGTGAAAGAATTTTAGAATTACAGTAACCCATTAACATTAAAAATAGAGTTTAACTTCAACATTTAAATAACGATACCTTTTTTTTCCTCATTTACAACTTAATATTTCAATAATGTATTTAATAATATGTTTCAAAGTTAACTTGTCGTAATTTTCAAATTTTGATTTTTCTATATATTGTTGTATCTATAGGTATCATACTATCTAAAGTAGTAGTAAAGTATCTATCCGTAGAAAAGTATGAACAATTAATACAGTAATAAGTGCAATTAATTACACTAATTTACATTTAGTGTAGTAAATTCATGCTACAGATCTGACACTTTATCTAGTATAGTAGTATAGTCAAGTAACTATCCGTAGTAAGGTAAGTGCAATTAACTACATTAGTAAGTGTAATTTATTACATTAATTTACAGTTAGTATAGTAAATTCATGGTACAGATCTGATACTTTACTTTTAGATAGTATAATATGTATTACTATTATAGAAACGATAATTAACAGAAAATCCAAATTTTGAAATTGCGGCAGTTTACTTGTGAAGTACATAATATAATTAATCAATGTCATTTTCAATATTTCTCGATTTACATTAGTTAAGATTAATGACAGAGTTTTTCTCAATTTAAAATAAATTCCCGGTGATAAAATTGAGTTAAATTTTGGAGAAAAAAATTGCGATTAAAAAAAATAATTATAATTTTTTTTTTTTTTGGTTATTATATAATATAAACGAGAATTTAATGTTGAATATTACGTCTTAATTTCTAAAACTGGGTGATTAGTACAACTGGTCTCTTTACTATATCTATAATGTATAAAAAAATAATATAAATGATTTTACATTATAAAAATAACTGTTTTTAAAATAATACATTTTGCTTGCCATTCCCTCTGGCATTCAAAGTTTCCTAAAAGAAAATTAAGAAAGTTAACTAAAACTTCTAACTAAAACTTTCTTAATTAATCATTTTTAAATATTTAATTTAACGTAATTTAATTTTTTATTAACATAATTAATTGGCATTATTAAAATTTTCTAAACAGTTTTAGGACTGATTTTAACAAGCAGCTAATGAAAAAATTAAATCATATGCCATCATAAATACTTCGTTTAAACTTTACAACATACAGAAAAATTATATTATTATTAAATTACATGCTATAAAATTATTATGCAAGATTATAAAATTACATTAACACTAAAAATAATTTATTAACCATATAAATAATATTCCTTTTATCGAATTATCAACAAAAGAACGATGCAGCAAAATTTATAATACACTTAATAAAGTAAAAAAATGGCACACAATATTTTTACTAGTCATGACTGTTTCAATGTTATAATATACTCCCCAATGAAAAATTCAGAAGTAATGTGTATGCAATTTAAACGTATTATTAATGTTATACAAAGTAAAATTATTCATTTCTTTATTAAAATTTCTGACATCTTTAAGAATTATATGTACTGATTTTTATTGTTGTTCAATATATTAGTGCTTAATATATTTCATACAAGTTCTTACAATTTAATTATATCCATAAAATAATATATAAAAAAAAAAAAAAAAAAAGGAAAACGTAATTCGATAAGCTAGTGTTTATAAAAATAAGTATTTTCTCAATGTTCAATGTATTAAGAACAATTACTCACTAGTACTGAACATGATTAGATAATGTATATAATTTTCAAATTAAAAAAAAAAATAGACGTTTTATATTTATTTTTCGTAAAATTTTGTGTACATAACATTAGTTTCAAAAATATTAAACACTCTAAAATACGTCGCATATTCAATATATATATATATATGACATAAATTATACGTATAATCACATAAATTAAATTAAAATATTAGTTAAAAAGGACAGTAGTTATGAAGGTTATTTAATATAATAAATGAAGCTATGGAATATTTTTCATCAATATTACAGACAAAAGTTATATACAGTGAATATGAATCAAAAACCTGTTACACATCTACATGTCAGAGACGTAATTAAATTACACATGCGATATTAGGTTAACATAAAGAAAATCCATCATTCATGAATATTTTAGCCGTCTTAATATACTACATATTTTCACATGATAAACGTATTAAAATAGTATTTCACCAAATGAAGTTATGTTTAATTTAGTTTTTATTATTAAAATGTAAACTCAATTTAAATATTGTATATTTTAAGAACGTATAACTTAGATTCATCGAAAAATCAATGTTAGATACACACCAAATAACCTTATCCCCTTATTTCTAAGATCCCACAATCCTCAACTGTCCTTGATTTCGTTACGGCCAAGTGAATTGTTTTGGGTTGAGTATTTGCATAATGAATGCATGAAGTATAGTTAATAGCATGATAGATATTGGTCAAAACACTTGTTCTATTTCTAGGACGCAGCTATGAATCTTTACTATATCTTTGGAACGAAGTCAATTCTTTCGACTTGTGAGTGCTTATAGGTATAGCTTGTGGTAGATTAAAAGCATAAACAGACATATATATCTATTTATATTTTAAATATATATATATATATATGTATAACAAATTATTTTATTCACTTGGTTAGTAATTATGTGAATTATATAAAAATTAAATGAAACAAAAATATATATATATATAGTTAAGAAAGTTATATACAGTTAAGATGAATCAAAAAGCTATTACATATTTTCATGTCAGAGATTTAATTAAATTACACTTGCAATGTTAGGTTAACATATTGAAATTACATCATCCATAAATATATTAAATACTGCCTTAATATACTAAATAAGTCTTAATATACTAAATATTTCCACTATATATGATAGGCATATTAAAATAGTATTTCACTAAATGAAGTTTTTTTAATTGAATATTTATTACTAAATGCATACCCAATTTAAATATTGCATATTTTAGGAGCGTATAACTTAAGATTCATCTAATATAATTAGAACTCAGTGATAGATATACACCAAATAACCTTATCCCCCTTCTAAGATTCAACAATCCTCAACTGTCCTTCAATGGCTCTAAGTTGATTATTTGCATAATGATAGTATGAAGTATAGTTAGGTGGCGTGATAGATATCCGCCAAAACACTTGTTCTATCTCTAGGATATCAACAATGAATCTTTATCTTTGGAACGAAGTCAATTGTTTTGTCTTGTGAGTTCTTATAGGTATAGCTCGTGGTATGTTAAGAACATAAACAGACATGCACTTGTATGGTAATACATGCTGACAGAATAACAATGTATGGGTCCAATTGAAGAACAAGAGGTACTTACTTGCGAAGCGTGGATCCGGCGTGGTGCTGTACCATCCTGGAGCTGATTGCCGGACGTCCCCGTAGTGTGCAGAGATGTCCGTCCCGTTGCAGTACTGGGTGGGGAAGGTGTTGGGGTGGGAGAGCTGGGACATGTGCATGTAGGGGTTGGTGACGGGCACGTTCATGGCTGCTTGCGACTGGGGACTCCTATAGGCGGAACCTAGTCCTGAATTCTCGGCCGCGGCGGCAGCGGCAGCGACGGCTTTCTTGTAGCTCTCCTCGAGTGGGCTCAGAATGTCGGTCACGGAAAACGGGGTAGAATGTTTGGGACTCAGGGACATTGCTTCAACAACGCCAGAGCTTCTGCCCCTCCACGAGTGCCCCCTCCGCTCAGGGTCACTGGAGATCTTCTCGACGAGTGGTGTCCGGGATACCCTACTTGAAGCGCTGCTGGATGGATAGGCAGTCAACTGACACCAAACTGTCTACGGCGGGGACTGACCTACTCGTGTGTGCGTGAGTGCTGCTTCTCTGGGTAGGGGGTAGGGGGTGGAGTGGAACTACACGATGCAGAGAAGGGGGGTAGGCAGGAACGACCAATAGGCTCTTGGCGAGTCGTTGACGTTCCGGGAGAGCGCATGCGCAGGATCCGGTGTCACACTTGGTCCGAGGAAAGCGTGAACAGCAGCAGGTTTCGAATGTCGTGTGGAAATATTTTTGCCAAGCAGAAGAAACAAACGCAATCCTGGGGGACAAAAAAAACAGGAACTGTCCGGTTTTGAAATTTTTTGTGTGATCCCGGATTGAAGAAGAAGAAGAAGAGAGTCGGAACGAAGAGAGCCGATATGAATGGAGATGAAGCGGCGGTCGGGTAATAAAAGATGAAACGGCAGAGAAGGTGTTCGGGAAACGGGGTGGAGTCCACTTGACTCAAACGAACCAATAAGAGCGGGAGCAGGGAGCCGCTCTCCCATTGGCGTGGTCTGTCGGAGCACTCTTGATCAATGGAAGCAGAGCACGCGTTGTAGCACCTCCCAAGCATCCGAGAGCGGAACGAGGACTATTTTGGATGGATGGAGGAAGGGGGGATGACCACAAATGGTGCAGCTGACCACACTCGTCAGAGGAATAGTTGGAATAATTATCTTAGGACACGAATAAGAAGAGGTAGTATCCAAGTGGACATTCGCATTTGTTAGGGTTACAGTTAGAAATAAGGCGAAAAAAAAAAAAAAAAAAAAAAGGAAATATTAAAATGAAGAAATATATAAAATTTAAAAAATAAAACTATTCTTTAATTTAATTATCTGATTATAGTGTCGAATCGATATAAAACAGTGCCAGATAGTGCCGAATCATAGTATAGTGATAGAGATAATGCTATAGATAGATAGTGCCGAATCGTAAATAAAATTTAATTTTTAATAGAAGATATTACATTTTTTCAAATATGTTTGATAGAATTAAAAAAAAATAACTATAGTAAATAATCCTGTGTTTTAAAAATACAACATTATGCCTTTTGTGAGGTAATATTTAAATGCAACTATTTATTAACATTTTGATACATTTATCATAGTAGTCAATGGTTAATTCAAAATTAGATTCTAACAATTTAAATTATATATTTGTTCGAATCACTTATTACAACAGCTTTCCATTAAAAAGTATATTTTTTTGTTATTTTATGACATTCTCTTTTACAATACCAGTACAAAGCACATACTTTGATATTTACGTTATTTAAGAAAAGATTATATAAAGTTTTAAAAAACAATTTGTAAGATTTTGGTTAGAGTTAAGTTTTGCGAATGCAATTATTGTTAAGTTAAACTTTAAATTTTTAATAATAAAATTATTTTTTTTTGTCACTTTATAAAAACTTCAAAAAGTATGAGATAAAATTATTTCTATGTAGAAGGTAAATAATAAGTGAAATGATTTCAATGTAGATTCCTTTTTTTTTTTTTTGCAATGAAAATTTATCATCATTTTTGTAAACATTTAGTTATTTGCTTTAATCTCAAGTAAAGTAAATTTAAATTTACTATTCAATAAAATATTATTTCTATTTTAATGAAGTTTTTTTTGATAGAAATGAATGAATCATAAAAGAATAATTTACTTATGAATATAAAACTTTATTATGAATATCCAAAACCAAACTCAAAAGTAAAAATGAACTATAAAATTTTACAAGACAGAAAAAAAAAAATGTTAATTTAAATAAACAGCAAAAAAATTTTAATACCAGTTGCACTAAAACAAAATTTTAAGTCTTATCCTTTACTTCACATACATGTGTTAAGCTAATCACGCAATAGTATTAAGCTAGCCACTATTAACTATACATGCATGTTATTGATTTGTTATTAAATTTCCTGGTTAAGTTTTAGAGTCACTTTAAATGTCATACAAAAACTCGCTGTCATTTAACTTTTTAAAAATGAATGAGATATCTGAAAGGAATGCAAGCATTGTTGAAATTTTTTTATAAGCATAAATATATGAGTATTAAAAAAAATCAAACAATCCTATTTGAGAAGACGTTAAGAATGCAAAACCCCAACTATCTTCACCTCCAAAACACCTATCCCTATAAAAAAAAAAAAAAAAAAAATAATAATAAAAAATAAAAAAAAAAATAAAAATAAAAAAAAAAAAAAAAATAAATAAAAAAAATGCTTCCTTAAAAAATGCATCTCAATTTATTTTGGATACAGTGATTTTGTAATAATGATTTAATTTATTTAAAAGAAATTCCTGCTAGTGTCTCGTTTCGAGGCAGTCATCAGGATCGTGACCTTTAACTAGCGCATCGCGGGGTCACCGGCGGCCCCCTTTATTTTGGTGCTCTTGCAGATCTAAATCATCTCTTGGCAGAGGTGCGTGAAGAGGGAGCAGCTTAACTGTCCGGAGTATCGAAGATGGCTCCTAAATAACACTCATTTAGGAACAAGTTTCATCGATGGCCGGGTCTAAAACCAACAAGTGAGGCTTTAGACGCCTCTCGAGGGCCCACGGCCCCACCCGATAAGAGTTTGCAGTGATTTTCAGCGAGAGTTAATCATTGTGCAGCCGCCTTTTCAATGCATCGATTTGGATTCTTAGAGAAATTTAATGGCGGAGCTCTTGGGATGGATGGGACATTGATCCTCCCTCCATGATTGGGGAATCGGGCTCAAGGGATTCTCTCTCTCCTTTATTATTTTTTTCTTCTTCTCTCTCTCTCTTTGCTTGTCCTCTCGCCTTTCGTGTGGTAAAGGGCTTCTTCTCTCTGACGAGAAGCTGATAGTGGTTGGTAGGTGTCTTGGAAACGTGTACCACATTAGGTGGTTGTGGTCTATTAGTTCCCATGCAAAAGTTGAAGTGTTATTTTAGTATGAGTTTTGTGGTATTCAATTGAGGAATTATAGTGCACTAATATTACAATGAAATTAAATTAATTTGAAAAAAAAAGATAAATACAATACAATAATAATACAATACATTTGTTTTTGTAACTCTGAGAGGGGTGGGGTGTTGCTTTGGGTTTCTTGGATGGAAGAAAGGAAGTCAGGAATCAGGAGTTCTTGGTTTGGTTTGTACTGGGTTTGGTTGAATTTCCGAATCAAGAGTAATGTTAGTTTGGTTCATCGTCGGCAAGCGTTGACGAAAGCTAAGTGTCCATGTTAGGGTGGAGCTCAATAAATCAGCAGACTATAATATCCTTTCATTGGTCAAAAAGAGGAAGGAAGGAGAGTGAGAAACCCCCTGATGTTTAGTCTTAAAAGTGTTCGCTCGAAATTACGATAGCAAAATGGGAGTGAGGGGCCTGATGGGTTGTTAGTGGTTCGGAATCCACTTTAAACCACATGTTCCGATCTAATATCACTGTAGTGCTCTGGGCGTAAGGCTGACAACCCTACTTTGTAAAAAAAAAAAAACATCACCTGTCTCGAAATTTGCCAGTAGGCAGACAGCCTTGCCCTACCACGAAGCTGTTGTGTCAATGATGATGAAGATGTGAGTGAAGCGTAGCAGGCTCCTTGTATTGCTAAATAGGTAACGCCGAATCTGTTACATGTTTACAGTTCAAGTGCCGATTGACTTAGGTCCAAGAGCCGACATTTGAAAACAACAACAAAAACATTTCTATGACTCTAGAATTTCCTGTTGATTGCATGAAGGCTAACGAGAATAAAGTTTAAATAACATGCTTTGCTATTTTATAATCTCGTTTACATGGTAATAAAAAATTTAAAAAAATATATAAATAATATAAACAATTTGTAATAATATAAGATCTTGATGTATTTTCCAACAATTTTCTGTAAAATCAAAGGTTTTTTTTTTTATTTTTTTATTTGGAAATTTCTTTTTTTATGATTACCATTAATTTGAAGTTAATATTACAGAAGCAAATTTTTTTTTTCAAAGTATATAAAATATTTAAAACGAGTAAAATAAAGTGAATTATGGAATAGATCGAAAGGATAGAAAAAAAAAATAGTACACGAAAAAAGTATCCTCCTTATTTACATACTTTCTTCTTCAATGACGCAACAGCCCCATGATGAGTCAAGGCCTTCTGGCAGATTCCGATGAGATTCAGATGAGATATTTTCTTTTTACAGGGTAGGGTTGTCGCCTACGCCCAACAGTTATATTAGTCCGGAAACTACGGTTTAAAGTGTATTCCAAACACTACGAACATCTGTGGTACCTCCGGGATTCCTGCCAGAAGCCTGTGGTACCGAGCGCCAGACACTAGGCCATCAGACCTCTCTACATATTTTAGTAAGGTAAAATAAAAGATATAAAAATTCCATAAACAAGTAGAGGTGATCATATCCTATTTTTATATACATATTTCTAATTGACATAAGATATATGATTAATTCTACTTTTTGATTAATACCTTTGATAATGGAAATGTTGCAACTAACTTAAATTGAAAATAAAACATTTATTTAAAATAATCAAAAAAGTAAAAATTAAATAATAAAATTTTTTTTATAGTTATTTGCTTTTCATTGTTGTAGAACCTTTTAATTAAAATATCACTACAAATTTTGATTAAATTATCTAATTTCAAAAAATATACACTCAAATGGGAAAAAATTCAATCTTCTATATGCATTCAATTTTTCATTTCTACTGTTAATAATTCTAAATTATGTATAAAAGTCATAATGTAATGTAGAAACAGTGAAGCCATTTTAATTATACAAACAAATAATTAATCCACAGTGAAAATAATGAACTACTAAATTATTTAAATTATTAAAAGTACCTTAAGGTACAGGCGTTTCGGTTTATCCCCTTTGCCCGAAATGTAGGTTGACTCAAGCCACTCCTGCCCATATCTTAACTTGCATTGGTTGCCAAAAAAGCCAATTGTGCTCAAATCCTGGAGCGGATTTTTCATTGTTTGAAAACACATGGATTCATGGACTTGGTCTACATGTTGCTGTCAACCAAGTGGGATAAGAAACAACAAATCTCTTTTAATTTTAAAGCAAAATTTTTAAAGTATGTATTTTTCTTTATAAAAATATGTTATTCATGGAAACTTATATTAAATGAAAACATTCTTTTATAGTATTAAATAATAATCAGAAAATTGAAAGATTATTAACTGATTTATAAAGAGTAATTTAAAAAAATGTAATGATTTTTTCTTTTTATTTTATGAATCTATTCACGTATAAACACATAAAAAATCTAATTTAATTTTGACCAAGAACTTATAAAAATAATAGTTCAGAAAAAAAAAATATTTAAAAAAAATTTCAGTCAACTATGTTTAGTTTTACACTTGTAAAATTTTCTACCATCTAAAATACCCCACAATTATTTTATAGACAAGCGTTTTTCCTAATAAAATTCTTAAATTTTCCATTTTCTAAAATATTCCGCTTTTTCCTTGTTGGGGAAAAAAAATATTGACCCTTGAAAAAGAAAAATAAATAAATAGAAATTCTTTACAATAAAAGGAGGGGAAAAAAAGAAAGTATTGGTTAAGTTTAAGATTTTCTTCAATCAAAGCACTTTAGAATAAATTTTATTTCTATACCAAATTTAGAAAATAAAAATAAGAAAGAGATTAATAACAATATTTATTGAAAAGGAAGAAGAAATAAATATAGCAGTAGCTGCAAATTAAAAAATTAATAATTAAAAAACTAAATTGTTTGAAAATAAAGAATATCAGCCGGGCCGATATAGAATTATCCATAAAAATTAGAATTTAATGTAAGAACTAAACGCATACTAAATTTTTAAACGAAAATTTTAATGAAGCCAAGAAAGAAAAAGTATCAATAAATCATATTCAGGCAATAGATAATGTTTATCAGTTATGATTCAAAACTGGAAAGAAAAAAAAAACATTAAAAAAAAGTTAAAAACTATAGAATTTCTAACGATTTTATACATAAAGCATTTGAAAGAAATTTAAATAAAATAATAATAAAAAACTATAGAATTTCAAACGATTTTATACATAAAGCACTCGAAAGAAATTCAAATAAGTATAATAAAAAAAATATAGAGAATTTCAAACGATTTTATAAATAAAGTATTTGAAAGAAATTTAGATAAAATAATAATTAAAAAAAAAAAATTAATAAAAAACTATAGAATTTTAAACGATTTTATAAATAAAGCGCTCGAAAGAAATTCAAATAAAAAAAAATAAATAAATAAACTATATTTATAAAATCGTTTGAAATTCTAAAGTACTTGAAAGAAATTTTAAAAAAATAAATAAATAAAACTATAGAATTCCAAACGATTTTATAAAAGAGCACTTGAAAGGAAATAAAAAAAAACTAAAAAACAAACAATAGAATTCCAAACGATTTTATAAAAAAGCACTTGAAAGACATTTAAAAAAAAATAATAATAAAAATAAAAAAAAAACTATAGAATTCCAAACGATTTTATAAAAAAGCACTTGAAAGAAATTTAAAAAAAAAAAACTATAGAATTCCAAATGATTTTATAAAAAAGCACTTGAAAGGAATTAAAAAAATAAATAAATAAAAATATAGAATTCCAAACGATATTATAAAAGAGTACTTGAAATTAATTTAAAAAATCTAGAATTCCAAACAATTTTAAAAAGAGCACTTGAAAGAAATTAAAAAAAAAATAAATAAATAAAATAAAAAAACTATAGAATTCCAAACGATTTTATAAAAAAGCACTTGAAAGGAATTAAAAAAAAAAATAATAAATAAAAATATAGAATTCCAAACGATTTTATAAAAGAGCACTTGAAAGGAATTAAAAAAATAAAAAATAAAAAAACTGTAGAATTCCAAACAATTTTAAAAAGAGCCCTTGAAAGGAATTAAAAAAAAAAAAAAAATTTTTTTTAAACTAGAATTCCAAACGATTTTATAAAAGAGCATTTGAAAAGAATTAAAAAAATTAATAAAAAAAAACTATAGAATTCCAAACGATTTTATAAAAAAGCACATGAAAGAAATTTAAATAAACCAATAAGAAGACTCATGAAATAAATTTTAAAAAAAATAATAATAAACCAATCAGAAAAATTGAGAGTGTTCCTGGATATCACTGATCCACTCTCTCCAAAACAATATCCATATATTTTACGGGTAATAAATAAACACTGTAACACACGGTTTTTATGACTGGGAATTAAAATTTTCTTTAAATGATAAATTATTTGAAACACGTGAGGGTTTCTATAGTAACAATATTTTGATCAATAAAGTCAAAACAAGTAATAAAAGATTTTTTTTTTTTAAAGTTAATTCCTACTTTTTTTTCACTATATTGCAGAAAAGTCCTTTACAAATAAAGTTGAAATTTTCCTCTTACATTTGGCGCCATCTATTATTAGATATATGCAACTTAAATCTAAAAAAAACTAAAATTAATTCATTAAATTTAATTACTGAATTAATATTTGAAAAAACTGTATTAACATCCAGTGTCATCCACTACAAGTTCAAAAAAATGTATTTGAATTTGAGTGGACATATAAAAAGTATTTTATTAACGATTAAAAATTTGAACAAGATATATATAGAGAAAGCGGGAACTAATAGTAGGAAGTGAATAATACAATAATTACAAAAGAAACCAAAATAATTGCAAGCGAAAAAATTCGAACTGCGTAATTTCGCGTAGGTTGGATATTATATTAAAAAAAATAAATAAATAAAAAAAAATATATATATAAAAAAAATCAGACGAAGTAAGCAATTATTAAGGACATTCAATGCGTTTTTTAGCAATAAAATTGAGCAAAAAAATCGGATAATTATTTAAACCACGGAATCTTGACTTTTCGATTTGATTATATTTTTATTTTTTTTCCTTCTAAGCAAATATAATGACTCTAGAGAAGAATTTCAACCCAGTATAATGAAATGTATTATTGGGTGAGACCGAACTAATCCTTGAAGACTTGAAGTTGCTACCTAGGCGTAAGTCGCAACGGAAGAACTTAAAAGCCTTTTAAATTGTACAGTACTACTTTGGAACGCCTCTAAGAAATCCTTTTAGTTTAATTGAAACTCTAGCGAAAGTTTGTCATTTGAGTTACGTGTTCGAAAATGTTCTTGAAAGGAGGGAAGGAGGGAAGAACTAGAAATTCGTCGCGTGTACTTCAGCAGCGACAGAGACAAATTGAAGTGTCTAGAACACAGGTTTCTCTCTCTCAAAAGAAAAGTAAAGAAAAGACAGAAAGAAAAGTAAAAAAAAAATAAATAAAAAAATCACTTATTTTCTATTTTTTTTTTTTTTTTATATACTTGTTCTCATTTCAAAAAAAGCCGTGCCTTTTATTTTTGTTTAAATAAGAAGGAGACAGAAAGAAAAAAAAAAAAAAAAGACATTTACTCACCAAGTAAATACAATTTTTTTTTTTTTTTTTTTTTTTTAACCTCTTTTTTTTTTCCTTCTTCGCTAGACTAGAGTAGAAATGCGTTCCCAACAAACAAAAAAGTAAAAGAAAAAAAGAAGAAAAGAGAGAATCTTTTCTTTTCTGTCCGTGGAGAGCGGGAAAGGGAACAAAAGAAAACAAATTTGCCGTTGCCACAAAATAAAACAAAATACAAAGAATAAATAAACAAAGAGTGTAAGAATCTGAAGAATTTCGGCACAAGGGAATTCATCTCTCTCTTGAGCCTCTGCCGAAGAGATGCAAGTAAGAACTTTTCTAACACCAAAACAAGCTTCATTTATTATTTTGTGAAGGGAGAAATTTGCAGGCAGGCACTGTGTCGCAACGCTTTGTTAACACACCAGGGCTCTAAAGCCCGTCTTTCTCAGCTTTTCTCCCCCTCTCTCCCTCCCTCTCTCCACCCCCTTGCTCTTCCAATTCCATCGAGGCTCCGTATCTTGTATTCATGAATAGAAAACTTTTTTAATTAATCCACTATGCGTCGGATTCGCTCGCGTCTTCTCGTTCCCATGGCAACCAGAACAAAGAGCTCTGCACGATAGGTTAGAGCAAAAGCAGCAAGAAGAGAGAGAGAAAGAAATAACAGGCAAAACCCTTTTCTACATGATTTTATTTTATTTTTTTATTTTTTTTTTACTGCCATTTTCTTTATTATTTCTTGTTTTTCCCATGAAGCCACGTACGGAATGCAATTACTTTTCGTAACTACCTCTTGCGAAAGGAGGGAAGAAATAAGCGAGGAAGTTGCTTTTATTTCTTGAGAAAAATGCATTTTCCGAACAGTCATTACCCAAATTCCCATGTCTTTCCTAGTAATGATTACGAACCAGCACTTGCTGCTTGCTGCTGAACAGAGTCTACAAATAGACAGCAGAGACGCCAGTTTATTTTTTGGGAAAATCCTACGTTGTTAACGTAGAGTCATCCCTAATTCGACTAATTTAGTCTTAGTTTCCGTTCCGTTTCGAAGCAGTTCCATGTGTGCGTATGGCCTTCCGACCCTATAAGCAAATTTTCGAAATTTCAGAACATCTAAACAAGTTAGGGCATTATATATATTTGTAAACTAATGAATGTTTTGAAGTCACTATTGAGAATTTCGAGTTCGCTTCGTACCAGAGTATAGATATTTTTAATGAAGCCTGGATTCAAAATTCTTGTATATTTTCCCAATAAAAATTCAAATATATAAATATAATTGCATAAATTAAATACAAAAATGCACTTTTTCTTATAATTTTCTTTCAATTAAGTGTAATTTAAACTATTTTAAATTACACAACAGTCCATACTGTTAAGTACAATAAAATAATGATACACCAAAATTATTAATTTGTTCAATTAAAATGTACGACTATCGCAATCAAAACAAATCTATTTACAGCTGATTACCAGCATATAATAATAGTTGTGATTATATTGAAATATGAATGACAGTAAAAGATTAAACTAGATAGTGTTTAAAATTTCAATTTTGAAATTTAGACACTATCTAGTAGAATTTGAAATTTTTTTTTGTCAATTGCTCTACTGGATGAATGCATTTTGCATCTTTAACCACTTTGATTCATAATTATTTCAATTGGAGTTTTATTACGATAAAAATAGTTCATGAAATTGTATATATAACTTGCAATATTAATTCTTTGAAATTATTTGGCCGCATAAAATCACGCAACGAGCTATTGAAAAAATCTCAGTTGCAAAAACAACAAATATATAGTAACAACTACTACACGATCCATACTTCATGATCCTTATTTATTATCCGGTATTGAATTTATTTCAACGTATTGCTTATAATTCAATTACTAGTGCGAACATATATTATGATTTTAACTAAACAACAAATTCTGTATTCAGAATACTGATTAGTTTCACATAAATCTTCAGCGTATCAAAAATAGTAGTATAAACAAAGCAACTGAAATGTGGTACTTCTGAGGTATATTCCTGATTTCAGCAACTAGTAAAAAGGAGGGGGAAACTCTAGAAAATGTTAAATTAGTAATGGTTGAATAAATAATATTTTTCTTTCCCATTTTCTAAATAAATATTTTTTCCTTTATTAAATACAACAATGCAATCTCAATTCAACTAGAAGTATGCATCAGCAAATTAACCGTTAGTTTATTAATAAATAAATACCGCAAAATTATATCAAGAATATTAATAATAGATAAATTATTGCACAAATTCATAAAAGAATGAAATTTGTACAAAAGGAAATCAAAATTTTTTAATATACTGACTGATTTAAAAATAAAACTGTTATAGAATAAACTGCCACTTAATAATAAAATTACCTTTCTTTTTTTTGTTACATATACACTGCGTGAAAAAAGTAGAAGGACATTAGATTATTTTTGATAAATGAATAATGACGCATTTTTTAAACAATTAATTTATTCACAACGTTTTTACATGCAGATACCTGTATCTAGACAAAACAAAAAAGTACACAATTAAAAAAAATGTATACTTAATAAAAAAATTGGTTTTGACGATCTCATGATCAGTGAAAAAAGTAGAAGGACACTTCTAAAAAAGAGGTGTACTATATAAATTAATATGGAATTCTTTTCCTGTTGGGTCGAATTACTTCGAAGATCCTATTTGGCATCGAACTGTATAAAGATTGAATTTTTTGTTTGGCAAAAATTGTCCCATACAAACTTTAATGATTTCTGCAGCTCAGCTACAGATTTAAACTGCTTTCCACCCTCGTAAACACGACATACAATCATTGCCCATATGTTCTCTACAATGTCGAGATAAGGACTTTTAGCAGGCCAATGTAAAAATCGAACATTGTTTGCTGCAAACCAATCTTTAACACCATTTGCAGTGTGAAATGATGCTCCATCTTGCTGAAAAATCCAGTCGTCTCCTCCTAACTCTGTGCCATACGGGAGAAGATTTGAGTTTAGAGTCTGGATGTAGTCTGTATGGTTCTGTCTACCATTTAGAAAGACTAAACTTGTCCTGCCTCCATAGCCAATTGCTAACCATACCATTAAACCATCTCCTCCCATCTGTCGAGTAGAATAAGTTTCTTCTTCAATACCAAGAAAGTGCCAATAGTACTGATAACCATCTGGACCATCCAAATTGAATTTTTTCTCATCGGAAAATATAACTGAGGTCCATTCTGAGCTCCAGGACATGTGGTCTTTAGCCCACTGCAGTCGGTTCTTCGTGTGTCCTTCATTCCACTTCGGATGGTGCTTCCGTTTTTTGAAGACGAACTTTTTTGAGCGTTTTATGTAGTTATAGACGGTTCTTTTGGTTACATGTGTAATTCTTGATTGAAATTGCGCCTTCCACCAGTCTTTTTGAGTTCACGAATGATTTTTCGTTGATCACGTTGGGTGAGTTTTTTTGGTCTTCCTGTCTTCTTTTTTCTTCTGTCATTTTCAGGGTTTCTTATGAAGTTCGAAACAGTATTAGGACTGATTCGTAGCTTCCGGGCAATCTCTCTCACACCTTTGCCTTCATTTTTATAGGCAACTATTTGGCCCTTCTGAAACTTACTTAAGGGTATTCCTCTGGGCATCCTAAAACCAACATAAACTATGAATTTCTAGCTAAATATTTTATTCTTGTTAAAAAGGAATTAAAAGAGAAAAAAAACACTCACCTATAAACTTTCCAACAGCTTCTAAATAGATTTTTTGGATGTGTCCTTCTACTTTTTTCACACACCCAAAGTTATTAAGTATTGCATTCCTAAGTTAAAATGGTGGTAAGTAAAAAAATCTCATTTAACTTTCACTTAACGTAAATTAAAACTCTAACAAAATAACTCTCTACAAAAATCAGGTCAAAAGCAGTAAAATAAAAGCATATTGTACAAAAAAATGACTGTCCTTCTACTTTTTTCCCACAGTGTATATTTCAAACGAAACAATTTATCCTAAATTCAAAATACAGTACCTTTTTTTTTAATGCAATACTTTTTGAAGAACTGGATCTGGTTTGTGGCTCTGCGGTCATTTTGTACATACTTTGGGTTAATTGGATCTGAATCTACAGTTCAACGTGGATTCCCGACTACTCACAATCATCCTTGCCACCACTAGGATATGCACCTGAAGCCTTTGGTATCAAGAGCCAGAGCGCTAGCCAATTGGCCATCAGGCAGCAGGAAATTGAAGGGGTTAGTGTTGAAAGTGCGGAGTAATTCAGATACAGACTCCGAATTCATTCGTTCCAAATTGCAGTGACATTACTAATACTAACCTAATGAAAGGATGAATACTGGTAATGATTAGCTTGGCTTGGTTTGGTTGTCACTCTACAGTCTTTTTTCGCACACTTTAGGCTAATTAGACCTCAACCTACAATTTAACGCGGGTTCTAAACCACCAGCAATCATCCATGCCACATTGAATTCATGTCACATCCATTCAGGATTTGTATCTGAAGCCTGTGGTACCAAAGACCAGAGTGTTAGCCAATTGGCCATATATATATTACTGTGCCCAAAAAGTAAGACCAATTATTTTTTTTTTTCAAAAACTCTTTATTTATTCTTCCATTCGGCTCATTCCCCTTCGGACATCCCCAACGTTTTGTCCAACCATCAATGCATGCTGAAAACTTTTCGGCATTTATGGCCTTCAAAGTGAGCGGCGATTCACGTTGAATCTCTTCAATCGTCTCAAAACGGTGTCCCCGGAGTAGTCTTTTGAGTGTAGGGAATAGCCAGAAGGCGCACGGTATGAATCCGGTAATTTTGGAACGATATGGGTTTCATTTTTGACGAAAAAGTCACGAAGAATCAATGCAGTGTGAGCCGGCGCATTCAGTGTTTTCGGTACCAATTGAGATTTGACGTATTTGAGGCCCGAAATGGATTTGACCGATCCTGTTGAAATTCCAACATGATCAGGAAAGTCTTTAATTGTAAACCGACTTTTTGCAAGCACCAAATCTTTAATTTTTTGGACGTGAGCTTCGTCGGTTGCGGTTGATGGTCGATCAGTGGGCTCTTCGTCTTCAACGCGCTCTGTGCCTTCATTGAAATGTTTATACCACTTCTAAACATTTCTTTCCGATATAGGAATGCTCCCTAAATGCCTTCTGCAGCATTCTATACATTTCCTCAAACAAAATTCAATGCAAGTTCTTTGCTCAATTAATTCAGACTTTTCAAAAATCGCCGGAATCAGTTTTAGCGTCTCACAAACACAATAACTCAAACACAATATTTTGACGTAAAATTTCACACAGATGCCAAGGACAGTGCCAGAAACCTAAAATAATAATAATAAAAAAAAATAAGCTTTCATAAGCCTTGGGAGTTTTAAATTGAAAATTGGTCTTACTTTTTGGAAACAGTAGTATTTATATAGATATATCTTCATTCGTTTAGTCAATATTATAGCTTAACGTCAAGCTTTTTAAATCTTTTCCTTTTTTTAAGTATTAAAATAATTTATGAATATAGCCATTTTTTACTTTTTTATGAAAAGAAATAATTTCTAAATATTTGGACATATTGTTTCTTTAAATAATTCCAATGTCCAACTCGCATAAGTTCACTGAAATGCCCATCAAACACCAAAAGACTTTCCATGAAATAAATCAATAATGCTGCTTGCAAAAAGCAATAGGTACTTATCAATCTAAATACTCGTATTTGGTTTCTCCACATTGATGAATACCTCTTCAACACTTTTTACTCCAAAATAGACGTTATCTGAGATGTGGATCAATCCTTGTTTGTCAACTTTGACTAAAATATTTCAACACCTGTAGTTCACAGGGGAATCTTCTGAATTTACCAAAACTGGTAACTTCAGTCCATTACCAGGAGTTCCTTACTTTTGTGGACAATGTGCTTTGACTGAAGGTACACTTACACAGTGAACGAGCATGAATAGAATTAGGCACAAAGGGTTAAGTGCACGTGTGGAATTGTTGACATGAGGCACAACACTGTGAGGTTCCTCCACAGGTGTTAAGGGGCTAGTTTACTAACAGTGATCGCTTAAATCGATATTCCTCCCATTCCCTTTTTCAATCTCCCACCCCAATTTTTTAAATAGCACTGTGAGCTCTGTATTGTAAAAATTTATGGGTTATAGTAAACAGGTAGATCATCAACATTACATCTATTTTACTGGTAGACACAGTTTTTGAAAGTATGACTCAGAAAACAATTACAATTCAAGCATTTGTCCGCTTTTAGTATTATAGAATACAAATCTATATAACACAAATACACAATCTACAATATGTTGAACAAATTGAATCTTACAAATGAACGAATTGAACACATCTATACAAACTTACAATATCTTAAACATTTGTTGATATTTTTTTTTTTATAATTGTTTTTAATTGGAATTTTATGCAGTATTACATCATTTAAAATAATAATTTTCGAATAACATTTATAATTAAAATGTAAAACGTTTTAATTTTTGGCAATTTTGAATTTTTTTATGTACGTTTGTCATTATTTATTTGCGAATTTAGTAAATATCTCCATTGTAGAATGCGACCTGATAGCCAGTTGGCTAGCGAGCTGGTGTTTTGTACAACAGGCGTTAAGTCATACCGAAAATCTACACAAAGTACAAAAGCAATAGTTTAACAGTGACAAGTAATTTAATGACAACTTAAGAAAAGCACGTTGCTATGTCTTTAAATCATATAAAACTTTTATCATACTCCGTTTATAACTTTGCAATTTGTAAAACTGAGCATTAACAAATGTCATAGTGTGCATATTGAATCCACAATTTCCCTGCAAGACCTAACACTAATTCTTTAAAATTGAGGCATCAATTTCCAGGATACTTCCGATTGGGTGAGTGTAACAGACTCTTAAGGCTGTAACGGCTTGATTGGCCAATTGGCTAGTGCTCTGGCCCTTGTTGCAAATCCTGGAGGTAGCAGGTATGTTTGTTAGTGGTTCGGAATTCACGTTAAACAGCAGGTTCCGGTCTAATTAGCCTAAATTGTGCACAAAACGACCGTAGAGCGACTAGCCTAACCATTGTAGAATTGATGAAAACAGACTTCTGACATCAATTTACTTACAAGTAAAGGGATACATTAGTTATATTTTCATATTGTTGTTGAATCATATTTAATTTAAAAGTATCAACTGAAAACATGTTCTACTGCTGTTTAGTTTTATATAAAAAATATATAATTGCGTTTCTTTTTTTATCTTCGTGAAAGATTATACATAGTTCTTACTTTGTTTAAAAAATAAAATGGATTTTAGTGTATTACACATGAATTAAAACATACTATAGTATTATTATCTTTAATGAAGATACTACTATAGTAAAACTTATAAATATGTTATGTATGCACCACTCATTAAAAAAATTGCTTTAAAAATTACAGAATATATTATTAGATTATATCTATATTTTTATTTGTATATGTTATAAATATATAATTACGAAATTTGTTTTCTTCATAAAGCAAAATCTTAATTAAATTAGGGAGAGAAAAACATATAAATGCAAAATATCTAATTTATGTATAATTATACATATATTTCTTTAGAAATTTTATTTTATTGTAACATTTATGATACCCTTAACAAATTAAAAAATACCACAAAATGACCGTTTCAATGTTATACAATACTCCCCAATGAAAAATTCAAAAGTAATGTATATACAAATTATATGTTTTATTAATGTTATACAATGTAAAATATATTTTACTTATTGAAATATCTAACATTTTTAAGAATAATATGTACTGATTTTTATTGCTCTTCAATATCTTAGTGCTTAATACATTTCATATAAGTTCCGCAGTTTAATGGTAGCAATAAAATACAATATATATAAAAAAAACGTAAAATGTAAGGCGATAACCTAGAAATTATAAAAATTAGTATTTCCTGAATATTCAATATCTTATGAACAATTAATTACTAATAGTAAACATGACTAGATAATGCACATATTTTTCAAATTTTAAAAAAATAATCATTTCATATTTCTTTTTCATAAAATTATATGCACACAACAAATTATTTGATTCGCTTGGTCAGTAATTATAAAATTATAAAATATAATATAGTATAAAAATAAAAATAATATAAAAATTCAATACTACATAATTATTTCAATAATATAAAATTAATATTAATTATTATTAAAATATATTTATTTATGTAAAAATTATGAAACATATCACATGAATTTAATTAGAATTTTAATTAAAAAGGGCAGTAGTTATGAAAGGTAAAGTTAAGTTATGATTTTTTTACATCAATATTACAAACAAAAGTTACATACATTTAAGATGAATCAATGGTGAATAATGCTTTATAATATTAATTTGAAGCAAGTTTATTCACCTGTTTTTATTGACAAAAAAAAAAAAAAAAAAAAAAAAAAAAAAAGATAAACAGAATGTATAAAGCAAACAAAATTATTAAACAAGATATTGTGTCTTTTGTGATTATTTCAAGTCCATCCTCCTAACAAGCTTTCCAATTTTTGTAAATTATACATTTATTTCTTTATAAATTTTATTTTATTACAACATTTTTACCAATCTAATGATTAATTAATCTGCTGGTATTGCATTAATCTGTTGACATTGTAGACGAAGTCAGTGCAAATGTTTTAAAAGAGAGACAGAAAAAAAAAGTAACATCATTTCTAGATAATGCTTTATAAATATTAATTTGAAGCAAGTTTATTCAACTGAAAAATAAAAAGAAAAGAAAGAAAGAAAAAAGCAAAACAAAATTATTAAACAAGCTATTGTGTCTTTTCTGATTATTTCAGGACCATCCTCCTAACAAGCTTTCCAATTGATGCGTAACTATACATATATTTCTTTATAAATTTTATTTTGTTGCAACATTTATACCATTCTAATGATTAATTAATCTGCTGGCATTGCATTAATTTGCTGGCTTTGCTAATGATATCAGTGCAAATTTTTCAAAAGCGAGAGAAAAAAAGTGGCAATTTATATTTCGAGATAATGCTCTTTATAAATATAAATTTGAAGCAAGTTTATTCAACTGTTTTTATTGAAAAAAAAAAAGAAAGTAAGAAAAACAAACAAAATTATTAAACAAGGCATTTTTCTTTTATTGCAACATTTTTGCCATTCTAATGATTAATTAATCTGCTGGCATTGAAGATGATTCCAGAGCAAATTTTTCAAAAGAGAGATAGAGGGAAAAAAAGGAACATTTTATATTTCGAGGTAATGCTTTATAAATATTAATTTAAAGCATGTTTATTCAACTATTTTTATTGGGGGAAAAAAAAAAAAAAGAAAGAAAGAAAGATAGATAGAAAGATAGAAAGAAAAAGCAAACAAAATCATTAAACAAGCTATTATGTCTTTTCTGATGATTATTTCAAAACCATCCCCCTAACAATCTTTCCAATTTATGTATAACTATACATATATATTTTTTTGCAACATTTTTACCATTCTAATGATTAATTAATCTGCCGGCATTGCATTAACCTACTGGCATTTCCTTAATCTACTAGCATTGCATTAATCTGCTGGCATTGCAAACGATGTCAGCGCAAATGTTGCAAAAGAGAGATAGAAAAAAAAAAGTAACATGATATTTCTAGATAATGCTTTATAAATATTAATTTGAATCAAATTTATTCAACTGATTTATTGAAAAAGAAATAAAGATAAAAAGAAAAAGCAAACAAAATTATTAAAACAAGCCATTGTGTCTTTTCTGATTATTTCGAGTCCATCCTCCTAACAAGCTTTTCCATCGGAATTACCATCAGATGCAAATCAGACCCGGGTGCACTAATTCCGGAACACAAACTGATCGCGAAGGCGGAAGAACAAGCCAGAAGGAAATGGGCCCAGAAGAAGAAAACTGTGAGAAAACACAAACTGGTGGAGCGCATGAATATGGCAATCTTAAAGATATCTGTATTTATTGCCCGCTCTATCGTAGCGTAATAATAAAATTACTGCTCGCTGGAATAATAATGGCGCTGTGCCGAGAGGTAATCACATTGAAAGAAATGGAAGGGGGTCTTTGTGGTGAATGAGAATATCAATACGTGGGATCAGTGGGCTGGTAAATGCGGAATATCTCTATTCGGTCGCGGGAGGGACAGTGCACTCATTGAAAGGGGGCTCCTGCCAGGATCGATCGGTTTTCGTTTTCCGACATGTGTTCAGTGTCTTTCGCAGTATACGGAGGGCTTGGATGATATCCGGATTAAAATTATCGAAATTTGTATCGGAGATATATTTCCAAAAAGTTTTTATAGAAAGAGGATTCTTATATTTTGATTTGTCGCTCTGCTGTAATTTTTTGCACGCTTTAGGGTAATTAGGCAGGGACAAACAGTTTAATGTGTTTTCCGCCAGGATTCGAACCTGAAGCTTGTGGTACCAAAGGCCAGATTGTTGGTCGATTGGTCATCAGGCCGCTGGTATATTTTGGAGAGAAAACATTTCAAAATATTCTTAAAAATTACCTCTAAAATTAGACATTTAAAAGAGTACAGATTACAGATTAAGATTAGATTCAGATTATTTACAAATTACTATACTAGAATTTTTTATATAAATTAATTGGATGGAGACCAATGTTGACCAAAACATTATGTTTTAGACATAACACCATGATTTCATTCGTTGAGAGTTTCAACAGTTGAAAAGAGTATTTCCATTTACAGATTATAAAACAGAATTTTAAATGTAAATTAATTGGATGGAGATCAATGCTGACCAAAATATTATGTTTAGGACAAAACGCTATGATTTTATTTTTGAGGGTATGTTAAGAATTTTCTTGTAATTCCACTATTCCTAAAAATAATCGAATTACCGAAAAAGTTTTTTAGTAACATTTTCAGAAGTAATATACTATTCTGTGTATGAGAAGAAGTTTCACACCGCGGAAACAGAGTTACAAAAAACCTTCAGAAATTTGAGAAACATGGGAGGGCGACACATCTTATGAGTTTTTTTTTTTCTTTTTCAAATTAAGATAACAATACATTTCCATTTCGATTGTTGATATTATTATAAATTATATATTTAAGCTTTTCCAGTAGTAATTTAACATAAGTTACACTGATCTTAAAGGGCTACATATAAGTCTTTCAGCTTTTAAAATAATTTTCAAAATTTACTCATAGATGTCTTTTATTTAATTATAAAACAGTTTATGGGAAATAAGGGCTAATAATTCAGATTTATCTACACTTTTCCATACAAAAATATCTGCTTTATTTATTTTTCTCCGTTGTTTCGTTTCTTATAATTAGGGTATGATATTTGGTTAGATAATTGTTTTCCCGCTTTTATAGCGATGAATTTGATAAATAAATTGCTTTTAAAAAGGGGGGAAATCATGTATAGAATCTAATCTAATATTTTTTATTACTATTATTAAAGTTTATTTCATTTAAATTTCTTGAGAAATATTTTTAAAATAAGTCTATTAACCATACTGGTTTAAATTCATCCAATAAATAAAGGTTTATTGCTATCAAATGAAGCAAAATTAATTTACTTTACGCAATTCAAATTAAAAGTTAGCTCTCAAAAATTTTAAATATCTACAAAATTTAAATTTATCTTTATTATGGTAGACATATAGTAAACAAACATTAAAAGATTTCGCACCCTATTCGGAAATTAGTCCAATTTGTGAATCTCCCCTGAAGCCATGAATTTGTCAACAAGAAAGTCCCCAGCGCTCCGATGCAATCGGTTCTTGCGAGTGTAAAATCGCAACAGTTGGACACGACGATATAAAAAAAAATAAGAAAGAAAGAGAGAAATAGAGAAAAAAAAAGAAAGAAAAATCGGAATTTTTCTGAATGAAGAGGGAGAAAAAAAAATCCTATATATGTATTTCTGTGTATTCCTTCTGCGGTAATAACAATAACAATACTCGTATGAAAATCCCCCATTCCCACACCTACCACCCGCTGTTGGTGATAATGGGACGAATATGAGAGGAGTTTTATTGTGGTCAAAATATCTTCGTGTTGCCGATTTCCAGCATTGCTCAGGATATGGATATGACCTTCGGTGTGTTGGTTCATTAGGTTAGCAGGGAATTTTTGTACTGTGTCATTGTGCAATAGACCCATTAGGTACAGGTGTTGCAGGTTGTACGCCAGTGTCTGCTTCCTTCCGTAGAAATTATGAATTTTTAAACTGTGGTACTCCAGGAAGTTAAGGTTCACTGATTTTGCTTAACTTGTAAGTATTGCTTGTTCGAAATTGAGTTTGAGGATGCGTCAACCTGAATTTATTTTTAGTTCTGTTTACGGAAGTTGGATTCATAGAAATTTGGAAGATTTTAAGTGCGAAGAAGTTTGGTAAATGGAATAAAAATGCTTCAATATAACATGACTACAATTCTAAACTTTTTTTTTTCATTAGTTTTATTGTGGTCAAAATATCTTCATGTTGCCGATTTCCAACATTGCTCAGGATATGGATATGACCTTCGGTGTGTTGGTTCATTACGTTAGCAAGGAATTTTGGTACTGTGTCATTGTGCAATACTAGTCCCATTAGGACTCTGAACTTGTACAGGTGTTACAGGTTGTATAATACGCTAATGTCTGTTTCCTTCCGTAGAAATTATGAATTTTTAAACTGTGGTACTCCAGGAAGTTAAGGTTCACTGATTTTGCTTAACTTATAAGTATTGTAAGTGTTGAAATTGTATTTGCGGATGTGTCAACCTGATTTTATTTTTAGTTCTGTTTATGGAAGTCAGATGCTTAGAAATTTGGAGGATTGTACGTGAGAAGAAGTTTAGTAAATGGAATGAAAATGCTTCAGTACAATATGACAACAATTCTAAACTGCTTACTTCATTATAAAATGCTTATTTCGTTTTCTTCCTTTCTTGCCCCCAAAAAAAAAAAAGTATATTTATGCACGTTTTAACCAAATCATTTACCAGCATATAAATAACACGAATACGTAATTGAACCTGTTCAGATTAATTATTAATTATTTTGAATTTTTTTTTTTTTTTTTTTTTTTTACAAATTAACGAAAATCACACATCAAAATATGGCACTGAACTTGATCAAATTAATCATTATTTATTTTGAATTTGTTTTACCAGACTGACAAAAATGAAAACATCAATACGGAATTCAGCCTGATCCCATTAAATATTAATTAATTATAATAACCTGATCAGATTTATTTTGAATTTGTTTTAACAAATTTAAAAAAAAATGAAAACATCAATACGGAACAGAACCTGATCAAGTTAATTATTAATTATTTTGAATTTGTTTTAACAAACTAACAAAAATGAAAACATCAACACGAAACTGAACCTGATCAGATTAATTGTTAATTATTTTGAATTTGTTTTAATAAACTAACGAGAATGAAAACATCAATACGGAACTAAACCTGATCAGATTAGTTATTAATTAATTATAAAAACCTGATCGGATTTATTTTGAATTTGCTTTAAGATGAATATGGAACTTGAAAACATCAATATGGAACTGAACCTGATCAGATTTATTAATTATTTTGAATTTGTTTCTGTTTATAAATTAAAACATACATGAATTTACCTGCTTAAACTTTCATATGAAACCTACAATGAATTGGTTCTTTACACTTTTATATGAAAAAAGCAACTGAATATTATAATTTAATTGTAACAATACTACCACAATGTACATATAAGTAATTCTAATAATGCATGAAGTTTATTATAATTACTGTTAACAATTATATACAACAACGTAACAATGATAACTGCAGCAACAATTAATGATAACAGACGTTAATAATTGCCACAGACTTTTTAGGTTCAGATCCTGACAATGGCATGAATGTTTGTCATTGGTTCGGAATTTATGTTAAACAGTAGGACCCGGTGTGATTACCCTAAAGTGTACCAAAAAATGACTGTAGAGCGATAAATCAAACTATACCTCTCATCGTGAATCTGATTAACATTGCTGAAATGACTGCACCAAGGCTAGATAAAAAGACTTAGACGGTAGAGTATCGGAGATTTCCCAAATTTGATAAAAAATATTAGCAAAGATATGTGTAAGAAATTGCCGTAATAACAATAATAATAATAACAAAAGAGGATTTATATGCGCAAATTAAAATAAAACAAATAAAAGGATCCGTTTAAGAAAATAATACTTATTGAAAAGAAAACTTATCGGAAACTTAAGAGTTTTGAATTATTATTTTCTAAATGATAAAAATTATTAAAAAGAAACAGAACCCGTAATCTTAATTTTGTTAGAGATGAAAATTTTGATAGTTTTGATAAAACATTTATATTCGGAATAAAAGCATTATTAGATGATGTATTTCTAAGAATAAGTTTTTATCCCTACTTCAAAATTCAAAAGTCTACAGAATGTAAAAAATCCGAACAAAGACATCACTGTAATATCATAATCTTATCTTCATATAACAGGTAGAAAATTAGGGTAATTGTTTTCATATGTATGAGAAATAGAAAAAAAAATAATGTATTAAAAGATTGCATGAGTTTTATGCATTTTGCAAGAACGATTTTAAATATTCGACATCAGTTAATTTTTATTTTGGTTTCATTCTTAGACTAATTAATTTTTAAACATACAATTTTCTTTAGTTTAATGTTTACTATGATTTGTTTTGCAGAATTAAAATTTAGTCCTTAAAATTAGAAAAGTTTGCCCATGACTGTATAATATTTTAAAATATTATTTTGTCATAAAAAAAGGTTTTAGTTCGAAAAATGTTATGCTAGCTTAAAATCATATTCAAATCACATAAACCTAGTTTTATAAGCATAAGAACAGGGGGAAAAAAAGTCAAAGAAACAAATTGTACAGACGCAGATTGTCTGTAGATTGTTACAGTTGACACAATTACGAATTTGACTATACAGCAAAATATAGTCAAATCAACAAGCAAGTAAGAAAATAATAAAACATAAAATTACGGAAATACGACAGTTGCGATTATGCAGTTACGTTTTCACAAAGATTTCGTGGACAGAACAAAAACTATATTATAACTAAACAAATCAAACAGACAGAAATATTTATTAAATCACACTTCATGCATTTAAAAATATACTTTTGAGATGAATTAAATCATTTTGTTGTATCAAGAATGAAAGCATTAAATATTTATTTGCATTGCAGAATTAAAGATATAAATATTTCAAATTTTTGAATGAAATGCAAAACAGATTAAATTTTCATGGTTTAAAACTGTATAAATTAATATAAAAATGTACGAGACGCAGTAAAAAATAATAGAGGGGGTTTCATTATTAAAAGAATGGCTGGAGATAAAATTGAATAAATCTATCAAGTTGACAGTCGAATTAGCTGGAAAAATCAATAGCTGCTATTATTTGAGATCTTAGGTAGTAGAAAATGCAACTCCAATGAAAGTTCTGGTTGATTATTTCGGTATTGTTGTGTTCGCTGACCATGAATCTGATTAGTACAACAGATAGCCAGTTGGTTTTTTTGATGCAAGAGTGTTAGGTACGAAACTCTATTCCTGATACCTTACTGAAAACTTCCATATTCATGTTGGAGATTGGCACTATAAACATATAAACTATTGGTCTCAAGGACCAGGGGAGGATGGTGCGAGTCCCATTCCTCCAGATACCCATTTGGAATTGCTCAAAACTGTGGTGGCACATCATGTTATAAAATAAAATATAATAAGTTTATCAGGTTGGTAATGAGTAGAATAAGTGTTGGCGCTATTATTTTAGACCTTAGATAGAAATTTTAAGTTTATCACACATTTTTATTGATATGATTACTGAACATGAATACAGTAGTTATTATTAGAATTACTACAGTAATTATTATTAGTAGATAGTTATTAGAGTTTAGAGAATTCTATTGGGGAATATATGAAGATTATGCCAAATTTGATTGGTGATGCCTGTGTTATTTTATATTACGAAACCATCATATTTTTTCCCCGCTGACACTGTATATGTGACAGACACTTGCAAAGTTGTGGTTAACTACAAGTTTATTATAAAAGACAATACAACGATTTGTATAATTTTTCTGGGTTGTTAACGGTCAGATATACCTTGAGTATTACGTAATTACTTGCATACTTCTTTATTAATGAAACTTATTATCAATCTCAGCAACTGACAGAAGGAAAAAGAAACTGATGGTCAGCTTAACTGCTTAATGCTCAGATATACCTTGAGTGATTAAGCAGTTAATTGCATACCTCTTTATTAATGAAACTTATTATCAATCTCAGCAACTGACATATTGAGAAAGAAACTGGTTGATGTGACCATCAATCAGCTTAAAGGCTTGGCCGATTAAAGGTTCAGATATACTTTGAGTATTGCGTAATTATTTGCATACTTCTTTATTAATCAATGAAACTTATTATCAATCTCAACAACTGGAGAAAGAAAGTGACTCAAATGGGCCTTCCTCCTTCTTAATCAAGGGCTAAACACGGCACATTATTCACGGACGATCGTTCTTCACAGGCGAAGAGGCAGGAAACAATGGGGGTGGTGAAGTCCGTATTTGCTCTCAAGAGGGAGCCAGGTTTGCCAATCATCAACGAGTGCTTAACAGAGCAAACCAGAGGGGAGGACATTGGTCATTGTTTTCGAAAGGATATTGGGAGGATTCCTGGCAATAAAACCCGCGGATAGAGGGATTCGACTGTCCACCTGCCAGCAGTGTCAACAGTAGGAAGGAGAAGGGGAAGTTAACTCGACTCTTTCAGGAAAGTGTACTGACCAGAACATTTTTCACCAGTGCCCCTTCAATCTAATATTTCACTCAACTGGTCACTTTGACGTTTTCTAAAACGCTATACTTAAACCATTGTTGCTGTTGTTTATGTTTTTTCTACAAACAACTAAGAAAGGTTCAATCCAATATTTTATTTATTGACATCCTAAGTAATGTTTTTTTAGCAAGCTTAAATTGTAATATCCATTGCCTTATTAAAAATTTATTTAATCTTGATTCTTTTGTAGATTTATCTAATCTTGATTTAGCTTCAATCCAATATTTTATTTATTGATGTCCTTAGTGATGTTTTTTTTTTAATAAGCTTAAATTATATCCTTTAACTGAGCTTAAGACTAGAACCAAGCTTAACTTATCTAGGGTGGCTCTAGTCTAAGCGTAAATTATAGTATCCATCGTCTTATTAAAAATTTATTTAGTTTTGATTCTTTTGTAGATTTTTCTAGTCTTGATTTAGCTTCAATCCAATATTTTATTTATTGGCATCCTTAGTTATAATTTTAACAAACTTAAATTATAATATCTATAGGCATATTAAAATTTTTTTAGTCTAGTTTCTTTTGTTGTGTCTCATAAAATTTGGATTCAATTAGTTATTCTTGAAGGACATTAATTATAATGTTTTAAAATCGATGAATAATTATATTTGTTAAATTCAGTTTATATTTTTTATTCTAAATCTTGGCGGCCAGATGGCCAATTGACTAGCGCTGTGGTCGTTTGTACCAGATTCTTCTGGTTCGAATCCTGGCGAGGGCATGGATGTTATTAGTGGTTCGCATCGTTAAATTGTAGGCCTGGTCTAATTAGCCCAAAGTGCGCAAAAGTTACCGTAGAGCGACAAACCGCACTGAGCTATGCTAAATCTTGTTTGAAGTAATACTTCGAAATTTTGCTTATTAAACTTCATGTTAAATTTCTTTAAAAATTAAAACACTGCTGCTTAATTTTATTAAAATCCTTAATCCATCTTTAACGAAAGCATGGTGTTGATAGTAATTTTTTTTCTACAAAACTATTCAAAATCTCCTATTCACAGTTTCCCTTGTTACTCAGTTTACTTTGTTTTCTCACTGGATATCACAGACTAAATGTCTACATGATTTTAGAATTAGCGATTCATCCACTTATATGTTAATACGTTCTGGGAGATATATGAATTGAGAATATTTCGAATATTCTATTGCAATATACAATTCAATTATATTATTGATAAATATTGTGTAGCAAGAGAGCTATTGATTTAATAGTTATACATTTGACATTTGTAATTGATCAAATGGTTAATAATATAGTAAAAAGAACAAAGTTTGGACATTTCTTTTGGCCATTTTCAACAAAATGGACAATCACTTGCTTATAATTGTTTTATATTTCCATTAGGTTTGTTTAAAGAAAAACAAATCTTTGTAAAAAATTAAAATTGATTGAATTGTTTTTATTTTAATATATTATTGTATATTAAAATAAAAAATTCAATTTCAAAAAATCCAATATCTAATTTCAATTTAAAAAATATCTTCAAGAACTGAAATTTATTTAAATAATTGAAAAAGATTAAAATTACTTAAAGAACATAAAACTGTTGTCTTTCATATTTGCTATTTGCAGTTAATTTTTTATTACTTTTATTATTACTTCTTCCCTCTATTGTTCAAAATCACACACACATTTAACATAATAACATACATACATAACCTAAATAATAATAACAGCAATAATAATATACATTGACCATAATAATAACATACATACATACATAACCTAGATAATAATAACACAAATTGACATAGCATAACTTATTTCTGCCAAATTAATTTTTATTTTCTGCTAATTGGACAGTTGTTAATTGCAGTTAATCTAACTCTTCAATTTTCAATTTAATCGCAATATTCACAAGCGTTTACAAATAAAGTAAGTTTTAAAATGATAAAATTCCATATAATTATTTTCCACAAGGAAAAATTTTGGAATAGTTTTAATTTTATTTTAGAGATTGCTCCTTTTTTTTTTCTTTTCTTTTCTTTCTTTCTTTGCTTTTTTTTTTTTTTTTTTTTTTTTTCCTTAACACTTCGAAGTTTTTCTTATGTATGACTGGAAATCTTGTTGAAATACGAAATGCAATCTTAAAGCAAGAATTTTTATGGATCAAAATATTTTTATGAGAAAAGTAAGAGTTTAGTTACAAGTTAGTTAAAAAAATTAGTGCTGTTATAATTTTCAATTAGCTTCATTTAGAAGTTTGATTAGAAGAGAAGAATAAGAATTAAAATTTCTCATAAACCTAAATTATAGATTAAATTGTATTATTCTAATATTAAATGGAAAGCTTTTGCTAATTGCTAACAACGGTTTGTTGAGCATTACATTTAGCTGCTAAAATCTTACAATACTTATTTTGAAATCAGAGGTAAATGTATTTTTTTTTATAGTTTTATTTATTTACTGTAATATTTAGTTCTAAAAGTATCTTAATAGGCTTGTTTTTTATATATTAAATTTTTTATGGTTATTACTTCTTCGTTTTCAATGGTGCAGCAGTCCCGGTGGTTGGCCATGGGGCCAAGGTGGTGGGCTAAGGCAGGGGTCGGCAACCTGCGGCTCGCGAGCCACATGCGGCTCTTTGGATGTGAAGCTGTGGCTCTTTAGTTTCCTACTCAAATATTATTTATTTTATCAAAAAAAAAAAAAAAAAAAAACCGTTTAAGAATCGTTCTGAATCGATTAACGAGGATTAGGCACCGATTCTATCTCTCAGCCACTTGTACTCGCTTTTCACCGCACCCCTCCTCCGTGACACGCGTCGTCACTGTCGTCAGTCCATCGGAAGCTCTCGAATGACGCCATCGTCGGATGTTTCTATGTAAGTTTTAATTCGTTTTCGACGCAAGACAATTTGGCGTCTTCATCAGTGCTTTGGCGTGACGTATAATTTGTTGTTTCAAGTAAAAGAGTTAGAAGCGAATTATCTTCTCAAAGTCATGTATGTACGTATATATAATAATAATAATAATAATAATAATAAAAAAACCAAAGTAAAGGTAGGTAAAGTAAACCATTCACAGATGGTGAGTATGTCAAAGATTGCTTCATACGTGCATCTGAAGAACTGTTTCGTGATTTCAAAAACAAACCAGGAATCTTGAAAAAAATCAAAGATTTGCCACTGTCCGCTAAAACAGTACAAGATAGAATAGCTAAAATGTCTTCAAATGTAACATATTTGCAGGTGGGAGACATTCAACTTTCTTCTGCCTTATCGCTTGCTATAGATGAGTCTTGCGGCATAAAAGGCACAGCACAAGTTGCAATTTTTGTCAGGTATATGTCTTCCCAAGGTCCAAAAGAAGAACTTCTAGGATTGCTACCGCTCTCGGGACAAACTAGAGGAGAAGATATAGCGAATGCCGTGCAAAAATGCCTTGAAGACAATAAGATTGATTTAAATAAAATCGTTTCAATAGCAGCTGATGGAGCCAGAAGTATGACAGGAAAAAAATAAAGGGGCAACAACAATTTTTCAGAGCAAAATAAACCACGAAATTCTTACGTTTCACTGCATAATATACCAAGAAGCGCTTTGTGCCCAAACATTTCCGGCCAAAATAGTTGATGTCATCAATTTTGTAATCAAGATTGTTAACAGCATCTTGTCAAAAGCACTCTACCATCGTCAGTTTAAAGAATTCTTAAGCGAAATAAAGACGTAGTATACGGACCTCCTTCTTCACAATAAAGTGCGATGGCTTTCCAAAGGTAAGGTATTGAAACGTTTTGCTTTGTGCTTGAATGAAATAAATACATTCCTAAATGAAAAACGCATTAATCACCCTGAATTAGAGAACGACAAATGGTTGCAAAATTTTTTACTTTATGGTGGATATCACAGCGAAATTAAATGAGCTGAATCTAAAACTGCAAGGAAAGGGAAATCCAGCCTATGTTTTCGTAGAAGAATTGGTTTGTTTTGAAGAAAAATTAATTCTTTTTGAAGAAGATATTCAGAGCGGTAAATTACTTCATTTTCAGTTTCTAAAGCAATATCGTGATAAAACTAGTGCAACTGTTGACAGGAGGTACTTCAGCACAGTTATAAAAAAATTAAAGATGAATTTGCTGACAGATTTGAGCAATTCAAAACCAACAAAACCACTCTAGCATTCATAGTAAATCCTCTCAACACAAATAGTAACGAAATCCACATTGAGCCATTTGGAATTGATACTAGATCTCTAGAAATGCAATTGATCGATTTAAAAAGTAAAGCTTTGTGGAGTGGAAAATTGACAGAGTTGAAAAGCAAGTTGGAGGAGTTGGAGGTCCAGAAATGTATGTACGTTATGCAACAAAAGTGGACAGCTTTAAAAGAAATGCCGCGAGTTAAGGCACTTATATTCGACGCATGGAATAGTCTTCCAGATTGCTACAGTGAGGTGAAGAAGTTGGCATTTGGAGTGCTGACTATCTTCGGATCGACATATTCGTGCGAGCAAGCGTTCTCTTGCATGAATATAATTAAAAGTAAAGTAAGAAGCCAACTAACAAATGAAAATTTAGAGTCGTGTTTGAAACTTAAAGCAACAAGTTATGAGCCAAATTTATCCAAACTTTCTAAAACCATGGCAAACCCGTCGCTCCCGTTGAATTTGTTTGCTCAATTGTTTGTTATTGAAGTACAAGTTAGTGTTGTAAGTAAATGTTTAATTGTTTTAATTTTTTACTTAAATAATAAGTAATTATCTAATAATGAATAAATAGAATGATATAATGAATAAATAGATATTTTTTCTTATGAATAAATAGATTTTTTTTTTTTTTTATCAAAAAACTTTATTTATGCGAGTACTAACAGGGGGGCTAGTATTATTAAATCGGCGCTACTAGTATTAAATCCATATGATTTTTAGTTAGCCCTAACCTTCAAAAGACACGTGTATAAATTTGACAGCTGTTGTAATATTAGTATGTGAGTTATAGTATTTTTAGTGAAGCCACTTTTGTTAGTTTGAAAAAATGGATAAAAAGGAATTTCGTGTGTTAATAAAGCATTGCTTTCTGACGAAAAAAAATACTTTTGAAGCCAAGGCTTGGCTTGATAAACATTATTCGAACTTTGCACCAGGAAAATCAACCGTAGAGAAGTGGTTTGCTAAATTTAAACGAGACGAAATGAGCACCGAGGACGATGCACGCCTCAAAGAAGCTGTTACCGATGAAGACATCAAAAAAGTCCACAAAACAATTTCTGATAACCGTAAAGTGAAGTTGATTGAAATAGTTGAGACCCTAAAGATATCAAAGGAACGTGTTGGACATATCGTGAATGAATATTTGGATATGCGAGAGCTCTATTCAAAGTGGGTGCCGCGCGAGCTCACAATCGACCCAAAACAACAACGAATTGATGATTCTAAGCAGTGTTTGGAGCTGTTCAATAGTAATAAACCCGAATTTTTGCGTCGATATGTGACAATGGAGGAAACATGGCTCCATCATTTCACACCGGAGTCCAATCGACAGTCAGCCGAGTGGACTGCACGTGGTGAACACTAAAAATGCTATAACTTCACTAAAAATTCTATAACTCACATACTAATAGTGCAACAACTTTCAAATTTATACCCGTGTCTTTTGAAGGTTAGAGCTAATTAAAAATCATATGGATTTAATACTAGTAGCGCCATCTATGTTTCAGCCTACGAACCTTTCAGCCCACCTGTTAATTATTGTTGGCAAGAAAAAATTTTGTGGCTCTTTAAAAACTGAAATTGTGTAAATTGCCATTTTTGGCTCTTCCGTCTCAAAAGGTTGCCGACCCCTGGGCTAAGGCAATCGGCCTACTGGCAGATTCCGAAACATAAGATGCTTTCTTTTTACAGGGTAGGGTTGTCAACCACCTGCCCAACGCTCTATAGTTATATTAGACCGGGATCTATGGTTTAAAGTTGATTCCGAGCCACTACAAACATCCATGGTACCGCCGGGACACGAACCCGAAACTTGTGGCACCGAGAGTGAGACACTCGGCTATCAGGCCTCAGTTATTATTAGTTATTACTAATTAAGAGAATTTGGCGTTTTTAATTAAAAATTTTTTTAATTATTAATAAAAAAAAGAAATATTTATTTTTTTACGTTTATCACAGAATTATTATTATTTTGTTCTTTTTATTTGAAAATTACTTGTTAAAAGATTTATTATCTACTAAAAAGGAAATTTGTAATCCCATGTTTATATTAAACAATAATTGATACCTTAAAAGCTTAAATTACCTTGCATAATAATTGATTTATTCTAAATCGAATTTTTGAAAAAAAAAGACTACACTCCTTCTGATGAGATGTAGTATATTATAGTATTCCAACGGCCGTACCATGCTGAATATATCGGTTCTCGTTAGATCACCGAAGTTAAGCATCATTGGGCGCGGTCAGTACTTGGGTGGGTGACCACCTGGGAACACTGCGTGCCGTTGGCAAATTTGGGACCTGAATGGCCGAGTGTCTAGCGCTCTGGCGCTCGGTGCCACAGGTTTCGGGTTCGAATCCCGGCGGTGCCATGGATGTTTGTAGTGGTTCGGAATCCACTTTAAGCCGTAGGTCCCGGTCTTCTATGACTGTAAGAGCGTCACGGAGCAAAAGACAGGCTTCTACCTACGAGTGCTCCATCACAACAGAAGCTGCTTCCTTCCCCTTCAATCATGAGTCCATATGGGCTTGTGGGCTTGGCCAGCCAAGTGGGATAAGAAACAACAACAAACAACAACAGTATTTTTTTTTTTTTTTTTTTTTTTTTTAATATAACATAGTGTAATAATAAATGATCTTGCATTTCAAGTATAAGGAAATCGTATAGTGTTTATAAAAAATAAAGTTATCTAAGGGATGAGGACTAAATCGCTCATTCATTTAAAGTTCATTAATTAATATACTTAATTATTAACTTATTGTTTATAGGGTCGAAATTATTATTTTGTTCTTTTTATTTATTTATTTCTAGTTTCTTTAGGATTTATTATATTATAATCATTGACTTATTATGTCAGTGATTATGATATAATAATCATTGGCATGATTAGTCAACGACACAAGTGAATGTTTATGATGGCTTTGTTTAATACAAGAGATACATTTTAATCTATTCATTTGAGTTGTGAGTGACGAAAAAAAATATTACCCCTAATAAATCATCTAATCACATAACTAATCGCCACTCAAGTTATATAAAGAACTTTTACATAAATCAAGATCAAACATTCATAATTTGGTTAGGAGCATAATCAAACAGCGAGACACAATTCAACCATTTGTTTAAGTTTGTATTATTCAAAATAATAAAATTTATCTTAAAAATTGACTTTCATTTATTTTAGCTATAACTGATCCAGTTTTAACAAATATTTTGAGATATAAAAACTAATATTTTTAGAAAATCGATCTATAGGTTCTTATTTGTTTCAATAAATCGTTTGAAAATGTTTTTATATTCACATTTGTAGTTATTTTCATAGGAATTTATTCAAATTCCTATTTTGTAAAAATGATGCTATCAGGAAATCATATAAATGATAAATTAAATTGCCGTGAAGCAATACCTTAATTATAATTTATTATTATCGTTTTTGTATTATCAATTAAAAAAGATGCCCTTAAAAAGCACAAAAAAGTTCTATCAGTATTTCGTTTTATGTATTTTATATTTACTCTATGAGTATTTCGTTTTTTTGTGTTATGTATAAAACTATTTCAAATGCAATAAAATGTATCAAATACATTAATATTACCTTCATGACTACATACTTCTTCCTTTATTTGAAACGGCTTAATAGCCAATTGGCCCTCTGGCCCTAGGCTAGGCTTACTTACTGCTACCTGGCTAGGCTTCAGGTTCAAAACCTGACAATGATATGGATGTTTGGTAGCGGTTTGGAATCCACGTTAAACTGTAGTTCCTGGTCTAATTAGCCTAAAGTGATGTAAGCGAAAAAATTTGACCAATCACTAGCCTCACCACGTTCGCCCGAAACCGGTTTGAAATCCGCCGCTTGGAGTTGATCAACTTTCAACTCGAAGCGGAACTTCACTAGGCGTAATGCTATTTCTGACGTTCCGCTGTGAAGGGGTCAAAAAATTTTTCTCGCTTGCCTCTTGAATCTTCACATCTCTCGCCTCGGTGGGAACGAGCTTTAAATGAGTAACAGCCGAACAGCCCTTGCTTATGGCATAAAGATTAACTGTCTCTGTATTGCCAGCTGCATTAAGGCTCGTTCCCACCAAGGCGAGAGACTTGAAGATTCAAGAGGCAAGCGACCAAAATGTTTTCGACCCCTTCACAGCGAAACGTCAGAAATAGCATTACGCCTAGTGAAAAACCGCTTCGAGTTGAAAGTTGAGCAACTCCAAGCGGCGAACTGCAAACCGGTTTCAGGCGACCGCGGTGAGGCTAGTAATTGGTCAAATTTTTTCGCTGGCATCTTGTCGCCTTGGTGAGCACGAGCCTTTAGAAGAACAACAACAGATTCAAGTTGATAATTCTTGTTTCTACCATTTTATATTTTGAGATAATAATTATTTATCTCATAATAATAAAACTTAATAATAATAATTATTACTTTAAATATTTATTTTTTCTGCATCAAATACATAATTATGATTTTTTTTTTTATATTTATGACAGAGGAAATCAGTTTTCCCTATGTGCAAAATACAAAATTGCTTTGGCATATTCCATTGAAATGAACGTGATCTATAAAGACATAGAATTACTATGCCTAATATAAATCACATTATATAATATAATTATATATATATATATATATAACAGTCAATACAATTTTTACATGGTTTTACATGGTTTCTATCATGTTTTTCTATTCTGCCAATTACCTGTGCCTTCTATGATGCTTCTTTAAACTATTCCCTGAAGTCAATAAAAAAGTTATCCAAAAATCGTTACAAAAAAATAAATAAATAAAAAATGCGAAATTTTTTGTATAATTATACGTATGTTTCCTTACACATTTCATTGTATTGCAGCATTTTTACCATTCTAACGCATGGTTATTTGCCGATATGACAGATTATGCCAGTACAGATTCAGGTTGATAATTCTGGTTTCTAACATTTTATATTTAGTGAAAATAATGTTATAAATAATTATTGTTGTTTATTTTTTTATGTATCAATTACATTATTTTGTTTTTTAATTATCCATATTCAGGGCAGAGAAACTCAGTTTTCCCTTTGTATACAACAGAAAATTGCTTTATAATATTTCATTGACATGAACGTGGTCTACGAAGGCATAGAATTATTAACAACCTGTAACCAACCTGTAACCTGTAACCAACCTGTTACCAGCAACCTGTGCCTTTCATCAAACTTCTTTAAGCCAGTCCCCGAAGTCAATTACCAAGCCATCCAAAAAATCGATACAAGCCCAAATCCAGCTTCTTTTCCTTTTCATGCGTCTTCATAATCCTTCACACCTCTTTGCTGATAGCGAACAGATTAGTGCCGAGCGGGGGGCATCATGGGAGACTGAGCGCGCCAACAGATTGGCGAAGAAAGGACCACCCCCGGGACACCACACCGCCGCATTCATTCCAGTTAATCAGGCATCGTCACTCTATCAAAAGTCAAAAAGCCTGCGAGCCAGAACAAACAGTTTACACACCGGGGTCTTCTCTGCGCGGTAATTCCCACAGAGGTGCCGAACTTCTAAATGGAGTTGGGTCATGCCAGGGTCAGACCTCAAGCTGACAGGGCCCACACACGAAGATCGGCCCCTACCACGCGCCACACCTGACCACGGACCGGTTTACCTGCCCACACATCAAGGGGCAGGGCCAACTCGGGAGCTGGTTGGTCGTTTCGGAATTCCTCTTGCCCACCTATTGTCTTTTGATGAGGGACATGTTTTCATTTGAAGATCACATTTCAATTTGTTGAAGACAAATCAATATGTCAGTCAGTTTGGTGTATTTCTATTGTCATGGAAGGTTTGATTGTGGGTGGTGATTTTTTTTTTCGTGGCGAGCACTGTTCAATTGCATATTATTTTGAGTATTTCCTTTCTAGTTGGTTTGGAATATTTCATATAATATAATTTTTAAATTAATTGAAATTTTCAACAGGATATATTTTTTTCTTTAAGTCATTCTCTTATTGTCATGGATTTCTTTGATTGTGGATAATGATTCCTGGAACATAACATTAAGAAATTTTATTTTTTAAAATTTGGTTGATCGACTTATCTTGAAACAATTAATAATGTTTAATAATGCTAATTATTAGAATAATCATAATTACTCTATTATGGAAGTTGAATTTATTGATTTACTTGATTTCATGAGTTTTAAATTTTTTTTTTTTCCTTTTATGATTCCTTGAATTTATTCAAGACAAAACACCTTTCCAATAGTCGATTTGGTGTATTTCTAATCATTGGAACGTTTGGTTATTGGTGTGACGAGTTGTAAAACAAAACATATAAAAAGTACTTCCAAAGGAATATTTGGTGTATTTTTATTCATTGGAACGTTTGGTTGTTGGTGTGACGAATTGTAAAACAAAACATATAAAAAGTACTTCCAAAGGAATATTTGGTGTATTTCTATTCATTTGAACGTTTTTTTGTTGATATGACAAATTGTAAAACAAAACATCCGTCCGATAGTCGATTTGGTGTATTTCTAATCATCAGAACGTTTGGCTATTGGTGTGACGAGTTGTACATTATTATGTTATTTTTTAGTTCAGTTCAAACTGATCAACTCTTATGTGGCCAATTCAAAATATTCTATTGGTGAAACGATAAACTAATAGTATTTCATATTTGATGGATGAGATGATTGATTTAATTATTTTATGATCTATCGGTTTTGTAAAATTTAAGCGGTCATGATTTCTTTCCTAATCCCATTTGAATTTATCCTTATGTAATTAAAGCATATTAGTCGCCTATCAATTGTTGTTTCCGTTGTTACGTAAGTTTATTATGAGCCATAATTTTCAACACATATTTGATTTGAAATATATATTATTTCGGTATCGAAATTATTTGGTAATGTAGTCATACGTAATAATTATTCGGTATACATTATTAAAGGATGTTATATGTACTAACTATTCGGTATCCTATGTAATATATATGTAATAATATATTATTAAAGAATGTTGTCAAAATGCATAATTCTCAATGGCATTTAGTAATAGATGGTTTCAATATTTCGGTTATTAAATTGGCGGAACTGAATTTTGAATATTTGATAGAGGGAATGATTGAATTATTATATTAATATTACTATATAAATCGATTTTCGATACTCAGTTTGATTTAATACATTGTAATGGAATTTCGGGCTATTAGCTTTAAAATAAACTATTTTTACAAATATTAAGTATTTTTATATAATATTATATATTTTTATGTATTATATTTTATTTAATATATATTTTCATATATTTTTAATATAGCATTATTGCTGTGGGAAAATAATATTGAACATTAAGTCGAAAATATTGTTATTGAATGATGCAAAAGAAATAACATTATTAAATTGACTAAATGTTTAAATGTCATTATAAGGCTGATCAACTAGTCAATTTAGAATTTTTTATTGTGAGAATGTTTATTTATAAATTTTGTTTCTGTTTTTTTTTTTATTTTTTTTTTTTTTTTAATGATTAGTTTATTTTACTTATTTTTGTACGGAAAATAACAGTTTTTTTGTCGTAAAAGATTTTATTTAAAAAAAAATATATAAATAATGATGAATAAATTTTATGCAACTAAAATACAACCAATGAAATCTATGCAGTTTTGATATCATGTTAACTTTATATGTATTAAAGACTAATTTGACTTACATCAATTTAAAATAGTCTACTGCTGAGTAATGTTTGGCTTTAAATTATAATCTTCAAATGACTATATCAGTTTAATTTGTTTCTATAAGAAAATATGTTCTAAAAAAAGGAGATTTTTTTGATTAAACAATTACAGAAATGTTTAATTTATTCATTTCGTTATAGTATTGCAATGATTTTCGACATTTAATTCCATTAACAAGAGTAAATCTAAGATCCGTTAAATGATTAAAATGTTGAAATTTTAATTTCGTTTTCTGCCTAATGCTTTCAATCAATTGATTTATCTACAAAATATTTTTTTGTAATAAAAAGGGTATTTATAGTCTACCTTCCAGTATCATTATAAATTAATTACATTTCGTTATTACATCTATTATCAAGGGAAAACGTGGTATGTAACATGGCAAATAAAGGGAAATAGATTGAAAAGTTAGCTGAAATCTGTTTTATCTACAAAATATTTTTTTGTAATAAAAGTGATATTTATAGTCTACCTTGCAACATCATTATAAATTAATTGCATTTCGTTATTATATTTATTATCAAGGGGAACGTGGCTACATGACAAATACAGGCAAATAGACTGAAAAGGTAGCTGAAATAGGTTTTAGCTTACTAAAAAAAAGTTGTTAACAGAAACAGCGAAAAAGAAACAGAGAAAAAGAAACGTTGTTTTACAAAATAAATAACTATATTTAATTTTAATATAATATAAATACAAATTTGAATTCTTCTGTAACACTATGAATCCGTTAACATTTAATGAGTTTATAGTGTTAACGGATTTATAGTGTTACAGAAGAATTCAAAATTGTATTTATATTATATTAAAATTAATATTATATAATTTTATTAATAATTTTAATATATTTTATAATTTTTAATCTTAATAATTTTAATATAATATAAATACAATTTTGAATTCTTCTGCAATATTATAAATCCGTTAACACTTACTGAGTTTATAGTGTTAACGGATTTAAAACGCTATAAATCAGTTAACACTATAAGCCACTAAGTTCTTACTTTCTGGAAGTAGTAAAATATTTTGATACTTGATCTTCATACTAATAATTCTCTTTTTTTAACAGCATAATATCTGAATAATTTTTTACTTTAAAATAAATTGAATTCTTCTTTTGTTATTTCGTTTCAAATACGAAGTATAACTTAGTAAAAATGATATTAAATTCAAGACTTGAATAAGAATAGAAAGATCTCTTCAATGCACATTTTGAGGAATAAAAAAGCGTCATGCTAAAAGTTTGTGATATAGATTGCCTGAATTATCTTTCAAAATGTTAGATAGGAGAAAGAGTCACATTGTACGTTCCTTTATTTCTTTGTTAAAAAAAGAACGATTATAATTACTTATTTAATTAGTGTGAACAAAATATTTTTCATCCAAAGGAAATACTAACTCCATATAATCTAATGTGTCTGAAAAAGTATAAAATATTGAACAACAACTTTAAAATGTATTTAGAAATAAGTTTTCATTAAAAACTTTTTGTTAAAAACCATATTTGGATGTAATTAAATTAACTTTTGTATAGAAAACAATTGCACATATATTTAAAAATTATACAATTTCTTCAATAGCTAATATTAGATAATTGCGATAATTATCTTTATGTTAAACAATCTGAAACATCGAGAACATATTTAATTGAGGTATAACTGTAACACGAAGTATTGCTGAACTTATCTCATGTCACATTTACATTACTTAATATGAGGTATTACTGAAACACCGAGAACATATTTAACTGATTTATAACTGAAACACGAAGTATTGCTGAACTTATCTCATGTCACATTTACATTACTTAATATGAGGTGTTACTGAAACACCGAGAACATATTTAACTGATTTATAACTGAAACATGAAGTATTGCTGAACTTATCTCATGTTCATACATTTACATTACTTAATATGAGGTATTACTGAAACACCGAGAACATATTTAACTGATTTATAACTGAAACATGAAGTATTTCTCAACTTATCTCATGTCCCATTTACATTACTTAATATGAGGTGTTACTGAAACACCGAGAACATATTTAACTGATTTATAACTGAAACATGAAGTATTGCTCAACTTATCTCATGTCCCATTTACATTACTTAATACGAGGTGTTACTGAAACACCGAGAACATATTTAACTGATTTATAACTGAAACATGAAGTATTGCTCAACTTATCTCATGTCCCATTTACATTACTTAATACGAGGTGTTACTGAAACACCGAGAACACATTTAACTGATTTATAACTGAAACATGAAGTATTGCTGAACTTATCTCATGTTCATACATTTACATTACTTAATATGAGGTATTACTGAAACACCGAGAACATACTTAACTGATTTATAACTGAAACATGAAGTATTTCTCAACTTATCTCATGTCCCATTTACATTACTTAATATGAGGTGTTACTGAAACACCGTGAACATACTTAACTGATTCATAACTGAAACATGAAGTATTTCTCAACTTATCTCAACTCCCATTTACATTACTTAATATGAGGTGTTACTGAAATACCGAGAACATATTTAACTGATTTATAACTGAAACATGAAGTATTGCTGAACTTACCTCATGTCACCTTTACATTACTTAATATGAGGTGTTACTGAAACACCGAGAACACATTTAACTGATTTATAACTGAAACATGAAGTATTGCTGAACTTATCTCATGTTCATACATTTACATTACTTAATATGAGGTATTACTGAAACACCGAGAACATACTTAACTGATTTATAACTGAAACATGAAGTATTTCTCAACTTATCTCATGTCCCATTTACATTACTTAATATGAGGTGTTATTGAAACACCGAGAACATATTTAACTGATTTATAACTGAAACATGAAGTATTGCTGAACTTATCTCATGTTCATACATTTACATTACTTAATATGAGGTATTACTGAAACACCGAGAACATACTTAACTGATTTATAACTGAAACATGAAGTATTTCTCAACTTATCTCATGTCCCATTTACATTACTTAATATGAGGTATTACTGAAACACCGAGAACATATTTAACTGATTTATAACTGAAACACGAAGTATTGCTGAACTTATCTCATGTCACCTTTACATTACTTAATATGAGGTATTACTGAAACATCGAGAACATACTTAACTGATTTATAACTGAAACATGAAGTATTGCTGAACTTATCTCATGTTCATACATTTACATTACTTAATATCAGGTATTACTGAAACACCGAGAACATACTTAACTGATTTATAACTGAAACATGAAGTATTTCTCAACTTATCTCATGTCCCATTTACATTACTTAATATGAGGTATTACTGAAACACCGAGAACATACTTAACTGATTTATAACTGAAACATGAAGTATTTCTCAACTTATCTCAACTCCCATTTACATTACTTAATATGAGGTGTTACTGAAATACCGAGAACATATTTAACTGATTTATAACTGAAACATGAAGTATTGCTGAACTTATCTCATGTCCCATTTACATTACTTAATATGAGGTATTACTGAAACACCGAGAACATATTTAACTGATTTATAACTGAAACATGAAGTATTGCTGAACTTATCTCATGTTCATACATTTACATTACTTAATATGAGGTATTACTGAAACACCGAGAACATACTTAACTGATTTATAACTGAAACATGAAGTATTTCTCAACTTATCTCATGTCCCATTTACATTACTTAATATGAGGTATTACTGAAACACCGAGAACATACTTAACTGATTTATAACTGAAACAGGAAGTATTTCTCAACTTATCTCATGTCCCATTTACATTACTTAATATGAGGTGTTACTGAAACACCGAGAACATATTTAACTGATTTATAACTGAAACATGAAGTATTGCTGAACTTATCTTATGTTCATACATTTACATTACTTAATATGAGGTATTACTGAAACATCGAGAACATACTTAACTGATTTATAACTGAAACATGAAGTATTTCTCAACTTATCTCATGTCCCATTTACATTACTTAATGTGAGGTATTACTGAAACACCGAGAACATACTTAACTGATTTATAACTGAAACATGAAGTATTTCTCAACTTATCTCATGTCCCATTTACATTACTTAATATGAGGTGTTACTGAAACACCGAGAACATATAACTGATTTATAACTGAAACATGAAGTATTTCTCAACTTATCTCATGTCCCATTTACATTACTTAATATGAGGTGTTACTGAAACACCGAGAACATACATTTAACTGATTTATAACTGAAACATGAAGTATTTCTCAACTTATCTCATGTCCCATTTACATTACTTAATATGAGGTGTTACTGAAACACCGAGAACATATTTAACTGATTTATAACTGAAACATGAAGTATTGCTGAACTTATCTCATGTTCATACATTTACATTACTTAATATGAGGTATTACTGAAACACCGAGAACATACTTAACTGATTTATAACTGAAACATGAAGTATTTTCTCAACTTATCTCATGTCCCATTTACATTACTTAATATGAGGTATTACTGAAACACCGAGAACATATTTAACTGATTTATAACTGAAACACGAAGTATTGCTGAACTTATCTCATGTCACCTTTACATTACTTAATATGAGGTATTACTGAAACATCGAGAACATACTTAACTGATTTATAACTGAAACATGAAGTATTCTGAACTTATCTCATGTTCATACATTTACATTACTTAATATGAGGTATTACTGAAACACCGAGAACATATTTAACTGATTTATAACTGAAACATGAAGTATTTCTCAACTTATCTCATGTCCCATTTACATTAATTAATATGAGGTATTACTGAAACACCGAGAACATATTTAACTGATTTATAACTGAAACATGAAGTATTTCTCAACTTCTCAACTTATCTCATGTTCTGAAATACCGAGAACATATTTACATTTATACTGAAACATGAAGTATTGGAACTTATCTCACATTGAAACATGAGGAGAACATATTTAACTGATTTATAACTGAAACATGAAGTATTTCTGAACTTATCTCATGTTCATACATTTACATTACTTAATATGAGGTATTACTGAAACAACGTGAACATATTTAACTGATTTATAACTGAAACATGAAGTATTTCTCAACTTATCTCATGTCCCATTTACATTACTTAATATGAGGTGTTACTGAAACACCGAGAACATATTTAACTGATTTATAACTGAAACATGAAGTATTGCTCAACTTATCTCATGTCCCATTTACATTACTTAATATGAGGTGTTACTGAAACACCGAGAACATATTTAACTGATTTATAACTGAAACATGAAGTATTGCTGAACTTATCTCATGTTCATACATTTACATTAATTAATATGAGATATTACTGAAACAACGTGAACATATTTAACTGATTTATAACTGAAACATGAAGTATTTCTCAACTTATCTCATGTCCCATTTACATTACTTAATATGAGGTGTTACTGAAACACCGAGAACATATTTAACTGATTTATAACTGAAACATGAAGTATTGCTCAACTTATCTCATGTCCCATTTACATTACTTAATATGAGGTGTTACTGAAACACCGAGAACATACTTAACTGATTTATAACTGAAACATGAAGTATTTCTCAACTTATCTCATGTTCATACATTTACATTAATTAATATGAGATATTACTGAAACAACGTGAACATATTTAACTGATTTATAACTGAAACATGAAGTATTTCTCAACTTATCTCATGTCCCATTTACATTACTTAATATGAGGTGTTACTGAAACACCGAGAACATATTTAACTGATTTATAACTGAAACATGAAGTATTGCTCAACTTATCTCATGTCCCATTTACATTACTTAATATGAGGTGTTACTGAAACACCGAGAACATACTTAACTGATTTATAACTGAAACATGAAGTATTTCTCAACTTATCTCATGTTCATACATTTACATTAATTAATATGAGATATTACTGAAACAACGTGAACATATTTAACTGATTTATAACTGAAACATGAAGTATAGATGAACTTATCTCATGTTCATACATTTACATTACTTAATATGAGGTATTACTGAAACACCGAGAACATATTTAACTGATTTATAACTGAAACATGAAGTATTGCTGAACTTATCTCATGTTCATACATTTACATTACTTAACATGAGGTATTACTGAAACAACGTGAACATATTTAACTGATTTATAACTGAAACAGGAAGTATTTCTCAACTTATCTCATGTCCCATTTACATTACTTAATATGAGGTGTTACTGAAACACCGAGAACATATTTAACTGATTTATAACTGAAACATGAAGTATTGCTCAACTTATCTCATGTCCCATTTACATTACTTAATATGAGGTGTTACTGAAACACCGAGAACATATTTAACTGATTTATAACTGAAACATGAAGTATTGCTCAACTTATCTCATGTTCATACATTTACATTAATTAATATGAGATATTACTGAAACAACGTGAACATATTTAACTGATTTATAACTGAAACATGAAGTATTTCTCAACTTATCTCATGTCCCATTTACATTACTTAATATGAGGTGTTACTGAAACACCGAGAACATATTTAACTGATTTATAACTGAAACATGAAGTATTGCTCAACTTATCTCATGTCCCATTTACATTACTTAATATGAGGTGTTACTGAAACACCGAGAACATACTTAACTGATTTATAACTGAAACATGAAGTATTTCTCAACTTATCTCATGTTCATACATTTACATTAATTAATATGAGATATTACTGAAACAACGTGAACATATTTAACTGATTTATAACTGAAACATGAAGTATTTCTCAACTTATCTCATGTCCCATTTACATTACTTAATATGAGGTGTTACTGAAACACCGAGAACATATTTAACTGATTTATAACTGAAACATGAAGTATTGCTCAACTTATCTCATGTCCCATTTACATTACTTAATATGAGGTGTTACTGAAACACCGAGAACATACTTAACTGATTTATAACTGAAACATGAAGTACACTTATCTCATGTTCATACATTTACATTAATTAATATGAGATATTACTGAAACAACGTGAACATATTTAACTGATTTATAACTGAAACATGAAGTATCGATGAACTTATCTCATGTTCATACATTTACATTACTTAATATGAGGTATTACTGAAACACCGAGAACATATTTAACTGATTTATAACTGAAACATGAAGTATTTCTGAACTTATCTCATGTTCATACATTTACATTATTAATATGAGGTATTACTGAAACAACGTGAACATATTTAACTGATTTATAACTGAAACATGAAGTATCTCATGTCCCATTTACATTACTTAATATGAGGTGTTACTGATTTATAACTGAAACATGAAGTATTGCTCAACTTATCTCATGTCCCATTTACATTACTTAATATGAGGTGTTACTGAAACACCGAGAACATATTTAACTGATTTATAACTGAAACATGAAGTATTTCTCAACTTATCTCATGTTCATACATTTACATTAATTAATATGAGATATTACTGAAACAACGTGAACATATTTAACTGATTTATAACTGAAACATGAAGTATTTCTCAACTTATCTCATGTCCCATTTACATTACTTAATATGAGGTGTTACTGAAACACCGAGAACATATTTAACTGATTTATAACTGAAACATGAAGTATTGCTCAACTTATCTCATGTCCCATTTACATTACTTAATATGAGGTGTTACTGAAACACCGAGAACATATTTAACTGATTTATAACTGAAACATGAAGTATTTCTCAACTTATCTCATGTTCATACATTTACATTAATTAATATGAGATATTACTGAAACAACGTGAACATATTTAACTGATTTATAACTGAAACATGAAGTATTTCTCAACTTATCTCATGTCCCATTTACATTACTTAATATGAGGTGTTACTGAAACACCGAGAACATATTTAACTGATTTATAACTGAAACATGAAGTATTGCTCAACTTATCTCATGTCCCATTTACATTACTTAATATGAGGTGTTACTGAAACACCGAGAACATATTTAACTGATTTATAACTGAAACATGAAGTATTTCTCAACTTATCTCATGTTCATACATTTACATTAATTAATATGAGATATTACTGAAACAACGTGAACATATTTAACTGATTTATAACTGAAACATGAAGTATCGATGAACTTATCTCATGTTCATACATTTACATTACTTAATATGAGGTATTACTGAAACAACGTGAACATATTTAACTGATTTATAACTGAAACATGAGTATTTCTGAACTTATCTATTGAACATATTTAACTGATTTATAACTGAAACAGGAAGTATCTCATATCTCATGTCCCATTTACATTACTTAATATGAGGTGTTACTGAAACACCGAGAACATATTTAACTGATTTATAACTGAAACATGAAAGTATTGCTCAACTTATCTCATGTCCCATTTACATTACTTAATATGAGGTGTTACTGAAACACCGAGAACATACTTAACTGATTTATAACTGAAACATGAAGTATTTCTCAACTTATCTCATGTTCATACATTTACATTAATTAATATGAGATATTACTGAAACAACGTGAACATGATTTATAACATGAAGTATTTCTTTGTATTACATGATTTATAACTGAAACATGAAGTATTTCTGATAACTTATCTCATGTTCATACATTTACATTACTTAATATGAGGTGTTACTGAAACACCGAGAACATATTTAACTGATTTATAACTGAAACATGAAGTATTGCTGAACTTATCTCATGTTCATACATTTACATTAATTAATATGAGATATTACTGAAACAACGTGAACATATTTATCTGATTTATAACTGAAACATGAAGTATTTCTCAATCTCATGTATTTCTCATGTTACTGAAACACCGAGAACATATTTAACTGATTTATTGAAACATGAAGTATTGCTCAACTTATTCATGTCCCATTTAATATGAGGTGTTACTGAAACACCGAGAACATATTTAACTGATTTATAACTGAAACATGAAGTATTTCTCAACTTATCTCATGTTCATACATTTACATTAATTAATATGAGATATTACTGAAACAACGTGAACATATTTAACTGATTTATAACTGAAACATGAAGTATTTCTCAACTTATCTCATGTTCATACATTTACATTAATTAATATGAGATATTACTGAAACAACGTGAACATATTTAACTGATTTATAACTGAAACATGAAGTATTTCTCAACTTATCTCATGTCCCATTTACATTACTTAATATGAGGTGTTACTGAAACACCGAGAACATATTTAACTGATTTATAACTGAAACATGAAAGTATTGCTCAACTTATCTCATGTCCCATTTACATTACTTAATATGAGGTGTTACTGAAACACCGAGAACATACTTAACTGATTTATAACTGAAACATGAAGTATTTCTCAACTTATCTCATGTTCATACATTTACATTAATTAATATGAGATATTACTGTAACAACGTGAACATATTTAACTGATTTATAACTGAAACATGAAGTATCGATGAACTTATCTCATGTTCATACATTTACATTACTTAATATGAGGTATTACTGAAACACCGAGAACATATTTAACTGATTTATAACTGAAACATGAAGTATTTCTGAACTTATCTCATGTTCATACATTTACATTACTTAACATGAGGTATTACTGAAACAACGTGAACATATTTAACTGATTTATAACTGAAACAGGAAGTATTGCTGAACTTCATTGTATGTACCTGTGTAATTATATGTTCATACCTTTACATTACTTAATATGAGGTATTATCGAAACATCGAGAACATATTTAATTTAAAATCAAATCCGCCTTTAAATGAGGGCAGGAACAATTGTTAAAATTCTTCAACATACTTCTTTTCTTATGCATGTCGTAGAATATAATTTACAGATTTAATTTATTAGTAGTTTCGCTCATTAATAATTTATTAATGATTTAATTAATGAATTTCATAATCTTTATTATTATCGTGTGCAAACATGAGGGTATGAGATCCGTGATATCCCCAAAATTTTTGAAGCTAACAAATAAACGTGAGATTGTTCAAACATAGGTTAAGATCTGTGTTTAGAATTTAATAACACTTGAAATGATGCAAAGATTAGATTAATTACTAAATTAATTACTTTTAGAATTTTGATAAAATTTATGATAGTGATGCCATCGAAAATATATAAAAAGAAAATACGGCTATATTTCACACAGTCTGGATTATCAGCCAATTTCCCGAACAGTTTAAGACAAAACTAATAATAATTCAGAACAAAAAAAAAAAAATATTCTTTCTTGCTTTTTAATAAATGCTACGAAATGAATAAATTCTTCTTTCTAATAGCTTCTTTTTTAAGAACAAATATGCATTAAAATAATTTTTTAATTCTCTAAAATTTGCAAAAAATTGTCGCATTTTTTTCTCTCCATAAATTCCTTTGTGGTTATGAACTATATTGTTTATCGTTCGGCGAATTGTAATAACTTTTTTAATATGATTTAACAAATTTTGAATCATTCCAGAAACTTTTATCAGTTATTCAGCTGCTAATTTTCATACACTCACATGAAATCAGTCGTCATTGTCTAAGTTATCTTCTTGTCCTTCATAAGCTCGTTGCTCATCCATGCTATCCCATTATCCCCATCTCATTATCTAGAATATTAAGGTTCAATTCAATGTAGTCAACCACGTTAACCGAACATTTAAGTTAAGATCTGATATAACGCTGTGAAACTAAGCCGTTATCCATTATGTAATTCGTAATCCATTATGTAATTCGTAAAATCATTTGCATAATGTTGTATGTTTCCAAAATGTTCTTATATTCATCATTATCAGTGGCGCAACAGTCCCATGGTGGGCCGAAGCCGTCTGCCTGCTGGAACATTTCGAGACAGGAGATGTTTTTATTTTTACGGGGTAGTGTTGTCAGCCCTGCGCCCAACTCTCTAGAGTCATATTAGATCGGGACCAACGATATAAAGTGGATTTTGAATTACTACAAACATACATGGCTGAGGGGGAGGGGGGGGGTAGGTGTCAACTCGAACCCGAAACTTATAGCACCGAGAGCCACTGCCATAATCACACGGCCATTAGGCCCCTGTTCTTATATTGCTTGCTTGCTCTAATTTATTGAAAGGGGAAATACCGAAATATGATTCCGAGCTTATATATATATATATATACATATACAATAGAATACAATACAATATAATCTAATATAATATATTTACAGTTTTCCGATATACAATATCCAGAGTAGAGTATCGGAAAACTGTAAATATTTTAAATTTTAATGTCAAACTCTAGTGAATCCTGGCTGTTATTGGCCAGAATTGTATTTAATTTATATATTCAGTCTATTATCATACATTATCGTACATATTTATTCAGAATTTTAAGTATTGTACAATGGAAACTTAGCTTAAATTGGTTGTTGAATAAATTTAAATACTGAGTGAATGCTACAGATGAAAGCTTCGTTAATAGAAAACTTTGACTCTATTATAATTTTATTGATGACTATTTGAGTGATTAATGCACTTAATTGATGACCTAATTGGCTAATTTCTGCTTCATGAATTGGTTGTTATTATCGAACGTTGATAGATTTGCGACATTAGGGAAGCGCATACAACCACTGTCTTTATTATTCATTTCAATCAAATTATGCAAAATAAAAAATTTGTGAGTGAATATCAGTTTTTTAAAATCATTATGTAAACAAATTCAATTCAGTTGCTGGATAGAGCAATAATATTATAAATCTTGAAAATTACTGATCAAGATGTGAAGAAAGATATTTCAACAAACGTTATGTAAGAAATAAAAATAATAATAATAAATACTTGGAATTAAATATATGCATAGACATTTCAGAAAATATTATCTACAAATATGTTTGGAAGATTTTTTTAGATTTGTATTAAAAATATATTTATTCATAAATTAAATATTCTATCTAGAATTGTATAAAGGCATAGTCGTTTTTAAAAAGTTCTACGATGAAATGATAAGTTGTAAAAGAGTTCGTCGAAACATCAGTTGCATGCTTTCTATTGTCTTTTCGGATCCGAATGAATATGTTACATTATTTCATATAGAAGGGAGAATTTTTTTCGTATTTTTTTAAATAGGATCATTCTTATTGCGATTCAATATGTAATGCTTAAAATGAAATGATTTAATTGCAATAATTTTTTTTTCTAACAATATTTTTTAAATACAAAAATGCCTTCAAAAATAAAAGAAAAAAACTGTCGTTTTTAATTTTATAATGCATATCATTATGATTTACATAAATTTTAATAAAAGAAGCTTCAAAAATTATTATATTAGTCAAAATACAATAATTTTTGATAATTGAAAGGAAAAGTGCTTTCCAACAGAAAGTGCTTATATAACAGAAAGTGTTTTGTAAGCAGATAAAAGTGGAAGAAAGAAACGATTTAACATGAAATTGAAAATATTTCAACGAAAAACATTAAACAAAATTCATCATTGAAATTATTATCATTAGAAAATTGCATATGATGGTGTCGATGGTTGTTGATGCTTCACTTTGTAAGGATTTATCTCTATGAAAAACCAATCCCTCGTCCTAAGCCAGTCAGACTAGCTTTAATATGAAGTTAGTATTGCCTTAAGTTCCATTTAATTAATGAAAGCAAAAAAGATTTCTTTAAGCAATTAATAAACATCTTGATAATTAACGATATCTGGTAATTTTAATGTCTCGGTAATAAACTAGGACTTTCCACAATCAAGACAAATGGTCAGTTACATCGTGTTTCAATATATCACATTTTTCTCCACCATCCACGATACTACGAGTTGAAAATATAGACGATTAAAGGCTCTGAATTATTAATAATAACTTTTGTCGACACTAGATGGCAGCAGAAATTAAATGATTCTCGGCGTTCGTTTTTTATTTACAAAATGTTATTTTTTTTACAAATTTTTGGTTCATTTTGATATTTATTAATTCCACTAAATTGATACATATGATAAAAATTTGATATTTCAAAGAAATAAAGCAAAATTTCCTTTTCGAACTTTCCTTCAAAACCAATTGAATGAATTTAAAATGCAATTAAAGGGAAAAAAAAAGGGTTATTAAAGGGGAAAAAAATATTTTTTTTATTTCATTCAATAAATATTTATCATAAAAAGCTTATATATATAAAATTTATATATTTATATAAAAAATTTTTATACATAAAGGATAAAAATTATAAAAAAGGATTTTATGAATAAAAATTTTAAAAATAAATCTTATATATTTTAAACATTTAATAATAATATATTGAAATATAATATATAATTTAATATTAATAATATATATTAATATTTCCTAATAATAGTATATTTCGGTTAAAAACTTTAGAATTAAATATTTCTTAATATTTTAAAATCTCATTAATTATCTATTTTAATAATGCCATTTTATAATTTTATATTTAATCACATATAAAATAAATAATTTAAAGTATTAAATATTATTTAAAATATTTTAATGTGTTGGGCTGTCTATTGCGTTTTTGCTAATATGCATGAAATAGTAAAAATAAGTTAATTTCAAAAGCATTAATAATTTTAGTAGAAAAAAAAAATTCTTTTCATAAAAAAGGTATTTTATTCTTAAAAATAATTTTAATTAATTATAATAGTGACTCCAAATTCTATTAATTATAATACAATTTACTGTAAGCAAAACATATTGTTTAATACTTATTTATTTTCATAAAAATGTTCCTAGATGGCAGCAGTGCTTAGAAATTTACAGTTTATGCTAATAAATCGATTATGTAGGTCGCGAAAAATGTAAACTTTAATGTGGTTTAAAATGAAATTTGAGATAATATTATAATTGATTTATCAATTTCTTATATAATTTTGGTAAAACATAAATTCAAGACACTTTAATTTATTTTAAATTTTACACTGAATTCTTATATGGTTTCCCAGTAAAATTTTACCAAAGATTTCGCATTTTTTTAACACTCTTTTTTAGTTTTGAAAATTAAAAAGATGATTTTTCAATAATTTTGGATCAGGTAAAATGATCATAATAATAATACATAAATTAAAAAAAGTAATATAAAATGTATTTCTAGTTAACATAACTTAATTAAAACACATATTTAGTAATAAATTTCATTAGAGCCTATTTAGGATTAATGCTAATTAGACATTTAAGAAATTAATTGGTTTAAAGAAAATGACTTTTTTTGGAAGGGTTTCTCCTTTCTATTTGATAGAAGATTTCAATTAAAAATAATAAACATCTATATACAATTATAAATTTACCCAAAATTATAAAGCAATCTTTAAAAAATGCACGAAGCAATTTTATTAAAACTAAAATTTCACTTTCGTCTCCAAAAGCAACAGATGTAAACACTTTTTTGGCAGAGGATTTTAAAAATGATTTTTTTTCTAAAATTTTCAATTAAATAATTTCATAAAATATATTATTTCAAAAACTTCACAATTTCGAGAACTTAGTACTTATTTAACACTTTTGTACTTTATAAATCTCATCTTGTTTGTTGTTGTTTCTTATCCCACTTGGCTGGCCAAGCCCACGAGCCCATACGTACTCATGATTGAAGGGGAAGGAAGCAGCTTCTGCTGTGATGGAGCACCCGTAGGTAGAAGTCTGACTTTGGCTCCGTGACGCTCTTGCAGTCATGGGAGACCGGGACCTACGGCTTAAAGTGGATTCCGAATCACTACAAACATCCATGGCACCGCCGGGATTTGAACCCGATACCTCTGGCACCGAGCGCCAGACACTCGGCCATTCAGGTCCCAAATTTGCCAACGGCACGCGGTGTTCCCAGATGGTCACCCACCCAAGTACTGACCGCGCCCAATGATGCTTGACTTCGGTGATCTAACGAGAATCGGTATATTCAGCATGGTATGGCCGTTGGCTAATCTCATCTTAAAATTACCATAAGTCCGAAATGTTTCCAATATAGACTCGCGTGTCAAACTTAAGAAACGATGTAATCTTTAAGTGGGCAGTCATGAAATTGTTGAAAAGGACTTTTTGCCATCAGTACCATGAACACCGAATTCAGTAGAAAGGTGATTGGAATGTCAATATTGGGAATGCCCAATCATGCTATGAATACTTAGAATGTTTCAGAAACATGTGTGTCAGAAATGTGAAACACCTAACGTATCATGTATAAAAGTTGTTCGTAACAAACCAATTTTAAATGTTTAAATTTTTTCTTTATTTTATTATTTCTGTACATATGACGCATTCTAAACGAATTTCACCCAATTTTAACTAGCTCAGAATCAAAAATGATTTTCCTTTAAATGTTCTTAAATATTCAAGTTTATTATAATTTTTCTTAATTTAGTATATAAGAATAATTTTCAAACTAAAATATATTTAGTATTTTATGGCGAATTAAGCTATAATTTATTGAAATTGAAGTATAATATACAAATCTTTACTCCATTTTTTACATAAATTTATGTTATTCTTCAGGATCTTCAGGATAAATTGCAATATCTGCGCAAGATCTAAATGTTTCCTGAGGTCCACAGCCGAGTTGTTGTTTCCCATTGGAACAGAGCCCCCAGTTATTTTCTGGAAAAAAAAAGTAAATCTAAAGAAAAACCGTAATATTATAAACACTAAATGCCCCCATAATTAAAAATAAAATATTCGTTATATAGTAGTTTAAGGCCACAGAAACGCTTTATTTATTACATGTTAAATTCATCATCTTTATATGCCTTTTCCTCAGAAACAATGATGCTTAGCAAAATGGAAGTTTAACACAGCATGTTATACAAATTTTAACATAAATTTTTTATTCTATTCTTAAAAATTACAATAAATAAAATTTTTAAACTGAAAATCAGTTTTGACATCATTCAGATTTATGGAATACATGCATAAAAAAAATGTTTAATTGTAAATGAGAAAAGGTATATGAAACCATAAACTCTCATACATTCATGAAACCATAAACATTCATGCATTCTTGAAACGATAAACATTCATGCATTCTTGAAACCATAAACATTCATGCATTCATGAAATCATAAAAATTCATACATTCATGAAATCATAAAAATTCATAAAACCATAAATATTCATAACTATATATACATTCATTACAGGCATTTATATAAAGATATGTAATCGGAATTTTATTAAAATCTTCATTTGTGTGTAATATTCCCTTCCTTATCTTTAAAAATATTTTTGAGCGCAGTTATGGTAATTATATATAATTTTAGTGGCATTCTAATAGTTTTCGTTCTCAGTAAACAATATTTTCTTAACATTTTTACGCAGTGGAAGAAAGTCATGGATAATTTCATTTTATTTAAAGAGCGATTCTTAAATGCATTAAGTTTGCATTGAAAGAGAAACTGCATCTAATACCTCAAAGTTTGGAATATTGATGCCGAGAAACAAAACATTTTTACGTATAAGTATAAAAGTAACGTAATTGTTAGATTCATTTGAGATTCAGTTTTCTCTAGAAATGTCGTTTTCAACAGTTCAGAATTGGAGAAGTAAATTCAGATGTGTTAATTGTCACCATTATTTAAAGACTAAATGTGTTTACTTGCAGCGGTAATCAATTTCTCTTTTAAAAATTTGCTCCTAATTACATTTTTAATTTTCTTCTTCAAACGTCATGTCAGCATTGACAGCTGACGGGAAAGTATAGTAATTTTGAAATTTTCATATATTCAAATAAATAATATTTGTATATATATATATAAGATAAAATATTGCATTATTTAATGCAGCAATAAAATAAAAATTGTTATTCCAGTTGATTTTCGCTTTCCCAACACCCTTAATATTATGCAATTGTTTCTCAAAATGTTCACAAGGTGGCAGCACTAATTAAGATTTCAAAGGTTTTAAAAGCACAATGAAGACAATTCATAAATTCATTTTCTATATGTTTTTTTAATACCATTTAAAAAACTATTTTTCGTAAAATTTTTCATTATTTCTCAATGTCATATTTCACATTGCTTTCTAAGAAAACAATTACAAAATAAAAAAATCCACACCTGTAATATTAAATGTTTACTGAGTAGAAAGTAGATAAAGATAACTGCAGCAGTTTAATTTTGAATGCCATCGTTTAGTTATGAAACATTAAACCGGATAAGTATTATATTTATTTTGGGAGATTTATAGTGAAAAAGTTTTTAAAAAATGGTTCAATAATTTCAAATAAAAGGAAAGAAAGAGAGAAATTTCTTGATTTTAAACCTAACGATTAACGCACCTTTTAAAACATTTCACAGTATTAAGAGATATTCTTTTAATATTTTGTATAAGTATGATTATGAAAATTTTTTCTTCTGAAGAAAACGAAGTTAGATTTATATCGGCAAATGCTCAAATACTATAATAAATATATCATAAAAAAAGCTATTGTTAAGAAATTGGAAAATTTTTTCTTATAAATAAAACTCTTAAAAAAAAAGTCCTGTTGTAATTGGCGACATATGTGCGGAAATTAAAAAAGATGCATGTTTGTAATTAAAATATTGTATAAAAGACCACGGCAAAAAATATAAATTGATTGGAGGTGGCAGGGTTTTAAAAGAATTAATTTTTAGTTGATATTTCTAAAACACTTTATTGAAAACTAAAAAATAATGAAATTTTTCATAAAAGAAAAATGGAAGTAATTCTTTTCTTTTAAAAAATTAAAGATACTATTCTACAACTTTTCTATAAATAATTCTATAATTGTTAAAAAAAATTAAAATTTTTTTTAGAAACACATATAATTTTTTAAATAAAAAATGTGAATGTAAGGCAAATAGTTTTATTTTTATTGAATTTGTTCTCGTTAATGGTCTCTTTTATTTTGTAATATAAAGTCTCGAATTCATTAAAAGTCTTTGGCACACCATTGTCACAGAAGAATTTGGATTAACACAATGACATTAAGCAAGTTGATTTGTTGCAGGTTAATGTAAATAATTTTTATTAAAAATTTTTATGTTAAAATAAAAAAATAAAAAAATTAACATTGGTTAGTTTGGATCACACGAGCGCTATGTACGTTATTCAGTTATTCTTTAAAACTCTCCTTGTAACAAGTAATTTTAAAAAAAAAAAAAAAAAAAAAAAAATAAAGTCAATTCCTACTTTTTCACTCTATTGCAGAAAGTCCTTTATAAATAATTTTCATTCATTTTTTTAAGTTTATCTGGCGCCATCTATTGGTAGATATGTGCAACTTAAATCTAAAAAAAAATAAAATTAATTAATTAAATTTAATTAATGAATTAATATTTGAAAAAAAAAACTGTATTAACATCCAATGTCATCCATACAAGTTCAAAAAAAAAAAAATGTATTTGAAGTTGAGTGGATGAATAAAAAATATTTTATGAACGATTGAAAATTTGAACAAGATATATATAGGAAGAGTGTGAACTAATAGGAGGAATTGAATAACAGGGGGAAAATCACGATAGGTTTTATGCAAAGTCTTCTTTCAGCAAGAGGCAGATGATTGGATCACAGCGAGATCTTGAGGAGCATGGGTTTTTGAGATCAAGATCCCATGATTTCCTGCTGAAGCTCACAGTTCGGTGCACCCCCAAGTTAGCAAGTTAGGAGTAGAAATATTAGAGCTAACGTGATGCTAAGTTAGAAGTAAATTACAATTATGCACATTTAGATTCATTCATATAAATTTAGATTAATCGTTTTTATAAAACCTTATCATATATTAAAATAATTAAGTCAATAGAATGGCGATAGAAATTATATTTCTACGTATAAGTGATTTTCAGACATTTTGCTTTTGTTTTCTTCTTAACAAAGAAAGAAAAATTATGTTGATATATTTAATCTCTTTCATAAATATCAAATGGCTTATTATTTTTTTCCCCCAGTTAAATAGGATTGTAATAATGTAAATAGCTAATAGTAATAAATTTCAAATTTTTTTTTAAAGTTTTAAGAATAGTAAAAAAATTAAGACTAAGATTAAAGTTTAATAAGATTGAAGTTTTAAGAATAGTACTACTTATAATTGAAATAAATGAATTTTATTGAGGTCTAACAATAACTAGATACCAAATATTTAATATCTTTCAAAAAATAATATATAGAAAAAATAATATCATCAAAGATATATGTCTTGATGACATTAAATCCTCAATGAAATAACAAGGTTGTCTATTTTTAAGAATTGATGCATTGTCTGAGGCATTCTTAAAAATTCTTATTAAGTTATCAAGAAACATTTAATTTTTATTTGCGATTTGATAACAGCATAATAATAATAATAAAAGTTTGGCTGCACCTTAGATATGTTGTTAGAAAGAAATCGGAAAATTATATATTTAATATCAATAACCGTTTATTAATCAAATATTAATTATTAGTAATTTTGTATTTTTTATTAATTAAAATTTTAGTTTGTCAAAACGGTCTTCCGTATATTTTTTCATAAATAGCAGAGTCCTGATTATCAGAGCCTGCTTAACTGAGTTTGCGCTTTAACTGAACGAAAAAAAAAAAAATCTTTATGGACCTTTTTTCTATTCTGACTAGAAAATCTTTTTGCTACTTCTCTTTCATCTTCCATCGTCACAGTCCATGGTCGTTTGAAAAGGAGAATAGCAACATGTGAACTATATTTCAACTTTTCTACCATTGAAGGGGAGGAGGGGGGAATGGGAAACATGGAGACTGGTTATTTTTCGCAAATTCGAAACCGTGTTGTATAGTCAGCATACAGGCTTCTGGAAGGGGCAAGGAAGAGATCGCAAAATAACAAAGGTATCCGGTGATATCGAGACACTGTATTATGTGGGCATGCGATATTTCGGAATGCCTACCTTATTTAATTCGAAACGCCACAGGATTGTACCTGTCAGATTCGGCCATTCATTGTCTGTTGAGTTGTCAACTTGGTACAAAGACTTCCCTGCTTATTAAAACCTTGAAGAAGATATTTCCAGAGTAAATTAACGCTGATGAACAACAAAAAATTCCAGATAACATGATTGCAGCCATATTTGAAAACCGCCAACAACTGAGCAGAACATTCAATATATCTCGAAAGGAAAATTGAACAGCAAAACACTACGCTTGCAATTCTGATGGCACTTACATAATGGCGTGACATTATAGTAAGGAAGGTCTTATCACCAAACAAAAAACAACAATAAAAGTGAAACATCGAGAACTTTTTTAAATAAACAATTTCATTTGCTATTTTTATGAAAGAATTGGAAATATCCATCATAATAAATACCTGCAGTATCTTAACATTTTAGATTAACAACATCGTAACATTTTTTAATGAAATGTGTGCAAATTTATATTTCACCACCTTATTTAATGACGATTTATGTAAATCCGGTTTATCAAAGTTTTTAGTTAATCTTCAACGAGCTTAGACCCCTCCTCCTTTTTTTTAGTATACATCAAAGGGCCTCTGTTTCATTTATATGTATATATCATGAACAGCTTGTCAATAGAAGAGAGAGGGCATTGCTCGTGGATTTATAGGGATAGTTACCCCTTTGCAAAATGCTTGGGAAAAAACAGGGAAAACTCTAATCAGACAGCTTGACTGTCGATACGAGAAATTAGCATATGCTGTCACCTCGTTTCTGAATGCAATAATCGCTACTTACCCTGCCAGTACCATTTTACTTTATATCCATTCCATACCTGGATTTTGCATTATGCAATTTGAGAACCATTGTCACAAGTCACAATGAATTTATGTGTCATTCGTCTATTAATCTCTGCTCTAGGAAATAAGGGACGATCAATGTAATGAATCATATTGCGAATATTTGGGTTGGGGAAAGGGTGAGTGATCTTTTCCCCCACTTAGCTTTGTTTTGACTAATGCCCTATTGAGTGGTTTATCAAGTTGGTTTTCCACAGTTTGATTCGTTGTAAATGGCAGTGGTGGTCTGTGAATATTGCATGCTTTACGTTGGGTGTCAGGTTGTTAAATAACAATTACAGGTATTGCGGATTGGTATTGTAAATGCAAGACTCTACCAAAGGAAATACCAGCGGTTTCATTCATCTTTTCTCTGAGAAAGGGCGGTGCTCCATTTTCTTTTGGACAGTTAGGTGTCGGAAGAGAGATGATAATTAGTGTTATTTGAACTTGTTGTTTGCAAACTCGTAATTTTCACTTAGAGAATCCGAAAAAAAGGCAATTACTAGAAATATTGAAAACCAATGAAAGTTTAAATTGAATAGAAGAGTTTAAGCAATTTAATATTAAGTAAAATTTTCTCAATTTATTCCTTCATTTTAATTGAAAAATATAAATAGTTTGATACTTTTCAAAATTAAAAATTAAAACATAACATGTATTGGTGTTGTTTTAATGGGATTTGAAAATTTTTTCACAGAAAATTTTTTTTAAGGAATTTATCGAGAATCAGTTTGAAAGTGAGATAGTTTTCATTTTAGTTAGACATATCCTTTCATATTGGTTAGAAAGTGGGATATTTTTTACAGAAAAACATTTCATTCGGTAATAAATTATGTTGAATTTCACTAATTCTTTCGATTTTTATTCTACTATTTGATTACAATAAATTTTAATAGTGAATTTGTCCTAATAATCATATAGTTATCAGCTCGTTATTAGTATCAAATAATTATATATTATTTATATATCAATTAGTTATTTGAATCAAACGATTTATTTTTATGATCGAGAAACATGTTTAATGTAAAAATAGATATAATAATCCTTTACTAATTTCTTTGCAAAGGAAAGAAATAAACTGATAACATAATAATTACAAAAAATAATATTTCATAAAATAATATTTACATAAAATAATATTTCAAAAAATATTCTCAATGAAAGATTATTGCAAAAAATAATATTATCCAAATATTTTATCAAACTGCAAATAAAGTTAAATTTTACACTTTCTTATATTTACACACACACACGTATATTACTTACACCAATAAGTGGGAGTGGCTGAATTTTCATAAATAACTATTTTGAATTCAATTTTATATTGGAGAAAAGTTCCAAACAGAGTGTCTAAATATCAATATGCGACATTACGTTACATTCTCTACTGAGTCAATCATTATTCAAGACAGTGATTGTAGTATAAGTTATTAATGAAAATAAAGCCATTGGCTTCTTTTATTCCTATTTTATATTTTGATGGGGTTCGTTTTCCATAAATACATCATGGGCAATATACATAAAGAAAAGGAATGCAAGGATGACTTTTATGAAAGGCAGGGGAATGAATGAAGGACATGATAACAAAACCAGTATTTTTGAGTAGTATGAAAGAAAACACAGAAAACTTCTTCTAGCCATCATAACTGTTAATGCAAGACGTTTATACATGGTTTCATTATAGCCATCGAATCTCCTTGTTCCTGAAAGTTGACTGCAATGGATGCTGCCAATGGATTTGAACATGTGCCCTACTACAAGTTAAGTACATCAGATAGCATAGGGTTACAAGTAGCTAACTAGTGTTCATTATCGAAATGAAAGTTAATTACTCTTTTACAGACGTTCATAAATGCTTTAACAAAAATAAAGCATTTCGCATTTTAGGATTTAAGCAAATTATGTATATTAAATCCATGTACAATACCTCCTCTGTATTCCCATTGTAACACACACTGTGAACAAGCAGAGTGGGGAGGAAGCTGAAGATAGATGTCAGTTAAACCCATGAGCCCTTTCTGAACGTGAAATTTCGTACCAGAGCCATCAGCCAATTCAAGCGGATATTTGTCCAAGCAGCTTTGGTCAACTATCTTGTTTATGTTGTTGTTAGGACAAATTCGAAATTCAAAGTAACCTAGATGGTTTGCTGTTAGATCTATGGTGGCTTTGATTACCTAGATGGGGGGAAAAATAGAATAACGTGACTGAGTTATGAAAAAAATTATTTAAAAAAGACAAAAATTTAAAATAATTATCCTTCCAGTCAACAAAATCATATAAATCTATTATATTTTAATAACATTAATTCCTTTTTAGTTCATAAAAATTCAGTTAAAATCAAAATTTTATAATTCAAGTATAACAAAAAGATACAATTTTGTTATTTTTTATAAATAAATAATAGTGTAATAAAAACATCAAATATTTTATTTTATAAAAAAAATAAAATTAATGTTTTTATTACACGAAATTTTACGAATTTTTTTTTATTATTACTTGAAATTTTACGAATTCTTTTCATTATTTGACATATTTTGCACATATTTTTACATTTTTTTCATTATTTTATTACACTGAATTTTATTTTAAAAAAAATAAAATATCTGAATAATTTTGAGATTTTTTATAGAATAATTAATTTTGTTGAATGAAATCACAGACATTATATAATAATTATTTATATTATTATTTTTATTTAATGTTTCAAATTTTAAAGAAAAATATTCTGAACGTAAAATAAAAATGATCTGATTAAAAGTCTGAAAAAAAAAAAAAGTGAGAAAAGTGTTTGCTTTAGTTCTGAGTTTGAATAAAATATTCATATTGTACTAAAAGTTCTATATTTTTATTTACAATAGTTACTTTTATTTATAATTCTTACTAAAAATACTAAACCTATTAGTTATAGACCATACATTTGAAAGTTATATCGATAGTAATTATGCATGTCTATGATGTTAGAGGATTACTATGTTAGATTATACATTGGAACGATACAGTTAGATTATTATATTCGAAAGTCTGACATATCATTGTTTAATTTATCTGTTATACTGTTTTTCTCACCTGCCCAGCTGTATAGTTTCTGACAATTATACCCAGTCCATATTTGCCTCCTGCTTCATTAGGTCTCGGCTGCTTCACATGGTATGGATCTCCGCAAACACCACATTTTCCTCCATTAATTACTGAGTGAACCTGGAAAAAAAAACATATTAGAAAAATCACTGTTTAATTTAATTTAAAAAATATTTTTATTATCATGCTGTATGTATGAACTATTTAGAGTACAAAGTAATAATGGCTCGATTCCTGTCGGTGGCATACACTACACTCATTGCTTTAAAACCAGTAGACTCATTTTAATAGTGAAAATGGATCTTGCATCGACAATAGTATTGTATGAGTGAGTTTCTCTGGGTTTTTTCCCCAAGCAATGCTTCCTTAAAGTATCGAGCTACATGCCTGAATTTTCATAGAAAACCTTTCTTTCCCTGTTCTTCTTTAGAAATAACAATAAAGCTGTCCAATCGATGTGATGTTGTCCATTATTCAGTTAAAGAGCTCATAAGTCAACATAAAGAACAATAATTTTGATTTTACTTTCTTAAAAAGAAAATAAGAACCATTTAAGTATATTTTTTTGTTATGATTATCTTTCATTATTATCATCATTATCTCATCGTTATCTTTCATTTTCAGTATCATGTTTTTTGCTCTTAGTACTTATAAACTCGTTATGCTTTGAATTTTAAGTGTAATTTAAGTTTAAATTAAAATTTTAGGGTGTGAAATTAAATTAATTGTTCTTAATTGAAAAAGCTATCCATAAATTGAAAGGTGTAATTAAAATTTGAACTTAAATTTAAATTGAATGACTTAAATTTTTTAAATGTTTTATGAAAAGTCTATCTTTATGGATTTAGAAAAATAAAACCTACGACATGTTAAGATATTATTGGAAATAAAATTATATCAATTTAATCGCTCTAAACTAACTAAATTATGGGTATTGAACCCTTAATTTTTTTTAATAGCATTTGGTGTAAAAGAACTACTACAAAACACATATAAATTAAACTAGTTCAAGGTTATTTAATAATAATTTTCAAATAATTAAGTAAAATCGAAAATTAATAAATCTCTTCCAAATGCATGATGTATAATAATAAGATAATGAAATTCAAGTAAAAAATTTTAATCGTATTAAAAACTTACGAATTGCCTAGTGAGTATTCTCTTGTTGCAACTTAAAACAAAACTTGGTTTGTGATTAAGTTTTTTTAAAAGAGAGCACAAAAAAAAAATTAATAACATTAATAAAGAAATACGATTAAATTGTGAATGTTCAGTATCGAAATCTTTAATTCAATATAATGAATATCTAGAGATATATATTCAATTAAAATACGAATGGCAATTTTATAAAAAAAATTTTTTTTCGTTAAATCTTCCTTTATTTATAAATATTTGAAACAATTTTTAGATTTTACGAATTTTTTATCATCAAGATGAAACAACATCACTGTGTGAAAAACAAACCAGTTTTTTTCTTATTGAAATTCTTGTGAGTAATTTTCTTTAAAGATTTACAACAAAATAAAATCATAAGAAGCTTAATATTTCACTGCTTAGATAATTGATCCCTAAAGGAATTTTGCAAGTGCTTGTAAAAGAAAAACAATGATTTCATCTTATAAAACATTGTTGCTAATGTCAAATAAAGAGAAACATAACTTCCAGCAAAATATATATTGAATATATTCTAAGATTAAATGAAAAAGTTTCATTTGAGATTTCATCTGTATTTTAATTAGTTATCTATTCTATGTAGTAATCATTAGTGCCTATTAAATTAGATGCTATTGACTAAAACAATTTATAATGATTATTTTTCGCATATATATATATATATATATTGTATATTTGAGTTTCCAATCAAGTTCTTCGCAATGATAGAACACTCCATATTTTTTCATAAAAATTTTGATTTTAATTACATATGTTTAAGAAGACCTTAAAATCTTTATAGTTGTAACTATTTTCATATTTTTATCCATATTCTCTCTATATATTGTATATTTTATATATTGCATATTTTTTATACTTGCAGGGACCTTTATTCTCCACCTCATCCCCCCAAAAAAAAAAATTAACTTCACTCGTATTTACTTATCATGGTGTATGCTTTCTCAAATTTCCTATAATATTTTGATAATTCAGATTAAAAACTCATAATGATAATTAAAATTTTTTTTTTACATACGCTCTCATCAATATAAGATTAAATTCGAAAATTATTTTTAAAATCAAAACAAACATCATTTAGTCGAAATAATTGCGTTATAATTTACTAACGCACGAATATAAAATGTGAGCATCAATATCAAATTAAATTGAGCCAACTTACAAATAATTAAGTTACATTTTAATGCTTACACTTTCATGATTAAAAAATTCAAAATAGATTTGAATATGCTATTTAAATAATTTTCAATTAATAGTTTAATCCATTAATTTAGTTGTTATTTATAAACATTAAAAATAAAGCAAAAATTTTATTCCATATATATATATTCCATTTTATTCCCTTATTTTACAATTTACGCATGTCTCAAAAAATAAAGTTAGCACATAATAATGAATTAGATTCAATAGTATTTTGGACTAAAGTGGTAGAAATAGGACAAACCATGAAATGTAATCAATTTCATTAGTTAAACTTGCTTTTGTAACTTATTAACGAAACAAGAATTTATACAATGGTAAATTGAATAATAGTGACATGGTACGCATTTTCATATTACTTTATTCATTAGTTAAACTTGCTTTTGTTGCTTATTAACAAAACAAAATTATATAAAATGATAAATTGAATAGCAATAATGTGGTACGCCTTTTTATATTATTTCATTCATTAGCTAAACTTACTTTTGTAATTTATTAACAAAACAAAATTATATTCAATCATAAATTGAATAAAAGTAATGTGGTACTGTTATCAGTAATGTGGTACTGTTATTTCTATATTATTTCATACATTACTCAATGACATTATTTTTTTAAAACGTTTAAAAATAGTTATAATAGTAGAACGATATTTAATTGATATTGATTATTATAATAGAAGATAAAGGGCAAAATATTATTTAATAGTGTCTTCGGGTTTAATTGAAATTAATTCTCAGAAAGTTGATATTTTGTTGTTGCCATGACTAAGACTTAAAAGTATATCAACATAAAATATCTAATAGTTTTAGAGTTTCCACTTGACTTTAAACTTGACTCCCAGGAGCAAACCTTTTGATCTGGTGACATTCATACAATTAAGATTGACTTCTTCATATGTAAGCAAATTTACAAATTGTTTCATTCTTAAGCAAAATCAAGATAATAGCAATTTCGATTCCATGATCTCTGTCGTAAGAAAGAGAATAAAGCAAGAATCCAAAAAATTTCATTAATCAAGAATCCATTTCCATTTCAAGAATCCAAACAATTTGCTATTTATCAATATACAGACATACAGACAACATATAGGCATTGTTATTTATAAACATACAGACTTAAACTATGAACTAAAACTGAAAATTTCAAATCTATATTTCATATTAAAAATACTACGAATAACAAGAGACATCGGCAGGTTGAACTTTTTTCTCAACAATAAAGATTCCAGGATTCTAGTGATTTCTGGTTTGTCCCAGTAAACCAAATACTTACGTATAATCCGCCACAGAAGAGTTCATTATCGTTGTAATTAGGCGGGGTGCCATAACCAAAGCGCCACATGGAAGATCTAGAGGGAGGTTCAAGTAACCTGCCATGGCCTTGAACTTGCACTGCCAACAAGCACAACAGAAACTGTGGCAAATACCACATGCCTCCAAATAACCAAGAGGGCCTTTTTTTATCCTAATGATTTTTTTGATGAGAATGGCAAATTTGAGGTGGATTTTGGATGTATTTGTATTTTATCCTTTTCTATAGGTGATAGCGAACCTATGTGTCAATGTTGGTCATATATCAAAATGACAGATTTTCTGGTATGATAACAATGACATGTTTCAAAAGAGGATTTTCTATGTCTGATAAAGATGTTATGTTTTTCGTCAGCAAATAATTTATGTCATTTTTGCAGAGATGTTGTAATGATTATCTAAAATATAGCTGAGCCAATAAAAATTAACTTTATAATGTGTGTTAAAGTGTGCCATGGATAAAAGATGTTAAATTTATTATGAAAGTAAAACAAAAATTTAACTTGAACGGGAGATAAGCTAATTATTTTTTATAATAAAATATCTTATAATAATATAATAAAATATCTAACAATAATTACATAAAATATCTTAAAGTAATAATATTTTTTAATAAAATATCCTGAAAAGTTGAAATAGCACATTCAAAATCATATGCGATAAAATTTAAAAAATATTATAGACTATATATTTATTTATATATTGGACTGAATTAAAGCTTAAAAATAATTCTAGTACTTAAATGTTACAGTATTATTTAAATTATTGTTATTTAACACTCCGGTAAACATCGTTGAATAAGGTGAGATATTTTTAAGTGTGTTTACAAAAAGATGTAAAACAATTCCAATATTTATTACCACAAAATGATTTAAATTAACTGCAAAATGCAAAATTGTTAAACTACTTCTTGAAATTTCTTTCAAAAACATAAATAAATAATTTGAAAAATCCCTTTACATTATTAGTATTACTATTTTACGCATCATACGATTACTGAGCATAAAGTTATTTACATAAATAATTTATAAAACGATTATATATAATTAAATTAAATAATTAAATTAATTAGCAATTAAATATAATTTATAATTTATTTATTTATTTTTACGTAAATAATTTATAATTTATAACATGAAACTAAATTATTGTTGTTAATTTAGCAATTTCACTTAATTAATAATCGCACTTATTATAATTATTATTAATTTAAAATGCTACTTTCAAATGTAGCTTTAATGAAGAATTTTCTTATTATTTACTCCACTCTATTAACTGATTTGAGAATATTTTTAATTTCATATAAACTTTGAGAAGCAAATTACATATTTTTCCTAAACATTTGTTTTGGGTGATTAAAAAGTTCATTATCAAATATTTTAATACAAATGAAGTTTTTTATAATTTATTTATTTATTTTTACGTAAATAATTTATAATTTATAACATGAAACTAAATTATTGTTGTTAATTTAGCAATTTCACTTAATTAATAATCGCAGTTATTATAATTATTATTAATTTAAAATGCTACTTTCAAATGTAGCTTTAATGAAGAATTTTCTTATTATTTACTCCACTCTATTAACTGATTTGAGAATATTTTTAATTTCATATAAACTTTGAGAAGCAAATTACATATTTTTCCTAAACATTTGTTTTGGGTGATTAAAAAGTTCATTATCAAATATTTTAATACAAATGAAGTTTTTTATTTTTTATTTATTTATTTTTACGTAAATAATTTATAATTTATAACATGAAACTAAATTATTGTTGTTAATTTAGCAATTTCACTTAATTAATAATCGCACTTATTATAATTATTATTAATTTAAAATGCTACTTTCAAATGTAGCTTTAATCAAGAATTTTCTTATTATTTACTCCACTCTATTAACTGATTTGAGAATATTTTTAATTTCATATAAACTTTGAGAAGCAAATTACATATTTTTCCTAAACATTTGTTTTGGGTGATTAAAAGTTCATTATCAAATATTTTAATACAAATGAAGTTTTTTATTTTTTATTTATTTATTTTTACGTAAATAATTTATAATTTATAACATGAAACTAAATTATTGTTGTTAATTTAGCAATTTCACTTAATTAATAATCGCACTTATTATAATTATTATTAATTTAAAATGCTACTTTCAAATGTAGCTTTAATGAAGAATTTTCTTATTATTTACTCCACTCTATTAACTGATTTGAGAATATTTTTAATTTCATATAAACTTTGAGAAGCAAATTACATATTTTTCCTAAACATTTGTTTTGGGTGATTAAAAAAGTTCATTATCAAATATTTTAATACAAATGAAGTTTTTATTTTTTATTTATTTATTTTTACGTAAATAATTTATAATTTATAACATGAAACTAAATTATTGTTGTTAATTTAGCAATTTCACTTAATTAATAATCGCACTTATTATAATTATTATTAATTTAAAATGCTACTTTCAAATGTAGCTTTAATGAAGAATTTTCTTATTATTTACTCCACTCTATTAACTGATTTGAGAATATTTTTAATTTCATATAAACTTTGAGAAGCAAATTACATATTTTTCCTAAACAATTGTTTTGGGTGATTAAAAAGTTCATTATCAAATATTTTAATACAAATGAAGTTTTTTATTTTTTATTTATTTATTTTTACGTAAATAATTTATAATTTATAACATGAAACTAAATTATTGTTGTTAATTTAGCAATTTCACTTAATTAATAATCGCACTTATTATAATTGTTATTAATTTAAAATGCTACTTTCAAATGTAGCTTTAATGAAGAATTTTGTTATTATTTACTCCACTCTATTAACTGATTTGAGAATATTTTTAATTTCATATAAACTTTGAGAAGCAAATTACATATTTTTCCTAAACATTTGTTTTGGGTGATTAAAAAGTTCATTATCAAATATTTTAATACAAATGAAGTTTTTTATTTTTTATTTATTTATTTTTACGTAAATAATTTATAATTTATAACATGAAACTAAATTATTGTTGTTAATTTAGCAATTTCACTTAATTAATAATCGCACTTATTATAATTATTATTAATTTAAAATGCTACTTTCAAATGTAGCTTTAATGACGAATTTTCTTATTATTTACTCCACTCTATTAACTGATTTGAGAATATTTTTAATTTCATATAAACTTTGAGAAGCAAATTACATATTTTTCCTAAACATTTGTTTTGGGTGATTAAAAAGTTCATTATCAAATATTTTAATACAAATGAAGTTTTTTATTTTTTATTTATTTATTTTTACGTAAATAATTTATAATTTATAACATGAAACTAAATTATTGTTGTTAATTTAGCAATTTCACTTAATTAATAATCGCACTTATTATAATTATTATTAATTTAAAATGCTACTTTCAAATGTAGCTTTAATGAAGAATTTTCTTATTATTTACTCCACTCAATTAACTGATTTGAGAATATTTTTAATTTCATATAAACTTTGAGAAGCAAATTACATATTTTTCCTAAACATTTGTTTTGGGTGATTAAAAAGTTCATTATCAAATATTTTAATACAAATGAAGTTTTTTATTTTTATAATATTTCATTATGAAATCACTGAAAACTCCTAAAATATAATAAGTAATTAGGTTTAAAAGCTTTTTAACTAATTATGCTTGACTGAATGCTCAGCTTTAATGCATTTTTTAATCTTTGTTTAAATGTTTAAAATAATAAATAATTGACGTTTTAATTCAGAAATTAATCTTAATCTCACTAATTAGCTTACTTTAAAACAATATAAAATAAAAATTAACTTATAAATAAAAAATACTTATAAATAATAATATATAATACTTATAAATAATAATATATAATACTTATAAATAATAAAATAAAATAAAATATTAATTAACTTATAAATAAAAAACAACTTTTACTTTAATACTTATATAAAACAATAAATCACATTAAACTCTGTAATAATTTTGAGGAAGAATTAAACACACAAATTATTGTTATACAATTAATTCCACAACTGGAATTTATTATAATTTTAAGGAATCCGTAATTATTCACATTTAAAACAATTTTTATAAACAGTAAAACTTATAAAAATTATAGACCTAGAAGCATTAAAGTTACTTGTAAAAACTATAGAATGGAAATATTTCATTTTATTATGTAATCAATAATAATAATAAAAAAAATTTTTTCTTGGATTTCTACTTAGAATAAAATTTGTCCCAAAAAAACCTGAACATTTTAGTTTACATATAATGCTTCTAAAATTTTTTCGTTGTTGTGCGGGAATACAAGCCCTTTTAGAAATTGTGATACCTATGGATAGTCTCAATTTTAGACGTTTCCATTTAATTGATAGTCTCAAATTTAAGCATTGCCATTCTATGGAACATCTCAACTTTAGATGTAGATTGGCAACGCCTAAAGGTGATAGTCTAAGTAAGTGGCAACGTCAAAGTTAGTGGATAGTTTCAACTTTAGACGTTGCCAATCTATGGATAGGATCAAATTTAGATATTGCCAACCAATGGATGGCACAAAAATTTAGCGCAGTTCATATTTATCAGATTGTCAAATCAATAGGGTAGGATAAATTTATGAATGTAATTAATTTATTATTAAACATAGGAACATTTTTTCTACTATATTAAATCAAAAAGTCAAAATTAAATATCCAAGTCAAATCCTTTTAAATAAAATTTAATTTATATTATTTATACTATTTAATTTATATTATTTAATTTATATTATTAATTTTACATTATTTATAGAAAATGAAATGTTAAAATGTTTAATAAAGGAATTAATATATTAAAAATACTATTTAATATGCACATCATTTAAATAATAAAATCTAATTAATTATATTAAAATTAATTTAATTAATTATCAATTAAATTAATTTTTGTAATTTTTTTATGTAGCTCACAAACATTTATGAATTGGCAACCAAGTCAAATCCTTTTAAATAAAATTTCTGATTATATGGTGGTAATTCATATACTTGGCATGCAATCAAACAATTTTGAAAAACTTTTTTTTTTATTTTCCAATAACTGACGTAGTACATCATCATTTATCAAGCAAATCCTTGTTATATACATCCTAAAGGAAATTCATCCAGGAAGATGAGATAAATAAGATTGAAAGCTGCTCTCAAAGATATTCTTTACGTGGATAAGTTACAGATTACTGATTCTGTGGAAGACATCAAATGGGCTTGTTTGACGTGTTTATTGCACGAAACGACTGATATAAGCTGTTATTGAATAAAAAAGGTTTAGTATCCTGGCAGAACGACTTATCACTTTTTAGAATTCAGAGATATTTTTAAATACTTCTTCAAGAATAAAGAAAAGTATTCAAAACTGGTTTGGAATTTCTGAGCTATATAAAAACTAATGTGAATAAAAAATTGTTGAAATAGATATAAAATTCTATCGATTCAGTTGAGAACAAATAATAATATGGCGAATGGAATTTAAGGTTATGTTTTGAAATTTCTAAATTATTATGAATGAAGAGCAGGTAAGTTGGAATTCAGGGAGTTTTATTTCGAAAATAGAGATTTGTTTTGCAAAACTTAAAAAAAATAAATAAATAAATAAAAAAATAGCAAGATGAAATAAAGACTTTAAAAGAAATGCACTTATATGTTTGAAGTTTGGAAACATTGCTTTGTAGTATTTTTTAAAATTAAAAATTGAATATAATTACCAAAATTAAATTTTCAAAGTGAAAATCAAATTCTAGTTAAGAGTTAAATTGGTGATACCGAATTGATTAAATAGAGAAATAATATGATAATATGACAAAACCGACAAAAGCAAATGTATGTAGTGTAATGCATATGTTGCTTTAATATTCAAAATACCATTTTTTTATACTATGTTTACCTCAATAATCTCAATAACAAAATCGTCTTAGAAGTATTGAACTTTTTTTAAAAAAAAAAAAAAAATTCAAAAAAAAAAAAAAAAAAAAAAAAAAAAAAAATTCGGTGTGGAACTAAATAAGGTGTATTTTCATGTAAAAGCCGATAAATTTTAGAGCTTTTTTTAAAGCTGAAGTAAGGGAATCGGCTTATATACGGATTCGCTTATTTAGCAAAAGACGTAGGTACTTTTCCGTTAACCGGACACAAGAGATAAATCTCAAAATATTGCTTAATGAAACATATTTTTATTTATTTAATTTATATTTCTTAAATTAACGAAGTTATTAAAGTTATGTGACTTAGAAAATTGATTGGTTTTTTTTTTCAAAATTATTTGTATTACTGGTTTGTTGCTTTGTTGGATTGTTGTATGATAAAAAGTACCAAAATGCATACCAAAAATAACAGAATACCGTAAATAATGAACGTTATAATTTTTCTTCATTTCGTCTTTTATATGAGTTTTTAACTCTAGTAAATTCTTTGAAGAAAAATTCACTCATTGCTTAAACACGGATCGACTAATATTAGGATTCACACCAAAAATAACAGAATACCGTACATAATGGACGTTATGGAATATTTTCATTTCGGCTTATATACGGGTTTCTCACCCTGACAAATTCTTTGAAGAAACAATGCATTCTCGGCTTATACACGAATAGAATAATATTCGGAAATATATGGTAAATAATAAATCAATAAAAAATTAATTTTCTTTCATATTATTATATTTTTATTAAGCCATCAAAAATGAAACTATGCAAAAAAAGATAACATAAAGAAAGAAAATCAATTCAGGAATTCATTAAAATATGTTCATTTTATATACAAAGATCTAATCTTTTCAAATAACTCCATGCATAACGTCTGGAGGTCAAGTTAATGACATTCAGTATTTTTATTCAAAGCATTTTGAATTATGAAATAGGTTTCTGTCTTTTTACTGCGAATTTAATTAATTCTGGCGTGTATTTGAATAATGCCTATTTGTAGAAGAAGAAGGAAAATTTTCTGCAGTTAGTTTTGACCGATAAGTTTGCGTGCATCGAACTATACTTCTTCAAGTCGTGTATCGTAGTCATAAGAACTTTAAGTCAAACGAATTTTCAAGCTTGGAAAATTTCGCTTAGCAATAAATCAATAAAAACATCGCAACGCTAACTATTATTACACGAGTAGGTATGAGGTTAATATAATCTATACTCGAATTCGTTGTCAATAAATTTAAATCTATTTTTGTTTACCATGGCATTGATTTGAAATAGTCTTACGATTTTATTTGTATAAAATAGAAAAAAAAAGTTCATGGACATCTTCTTTACGATAGGTTAGTATTATGTTAAAAGAGTTTTAATAAATATACATTTATTGAAAATAATCCCCCCCCCTTTCAAAACCCTTCTTGGCTTTTGATAAATATAAGTTATTTAAAAATGACTTTTAAAACATTAAAAACTTAATCGTTGAGATTCCTTCCAATATCTTGGGTTTTTTTTTTTTTTGATTTATCAACATTTATTCTTGTAACCATAATATGTTGATAACTTTGTAATATCATTACCATTTCTATGATCAATTCTGTTCATTTCTGTTCTTTTCAGCATTATCATTTCTATTTATTGAAAATAATTTAATGGATCAAAAACCCATATTGACTTAAACCCCCTTTCGGTTGAATATAAGTTATTTAAAAATAACTTTTAAAACATTAAAAAACTTAAATGATGAGATATCTTCCGAACCCGTGTAAAAGTTTTTATTTTATCAACATTTAAATCTTGTAACCATAATATGTTGATAACTTTTCTATGACATTACCATTTCACACTGACATTATTACCACATTGACATTACCATTGATATGTGTGTTACTTATAAATGATCACTATCAAGACAGAATGTTCTTCATTTGCATGTTACGTAAGAGAAAACTAGAAAAAACTCTAATCTAACAGCCAGATTTTAATGCAAGTAATTCCATAATCTTCATTAAATGTTCTGATTTTAAAGCAATATCTATAATGATATGGTAGAATTAGAACTGGATGAAGTAAAATATTTTAAAATGATAACTTGGTCTTAAGTATTTTGAAAGTTATCTATCTGTCCTGGTATACAAATAATATCGAAAATTTCGATGAACAATTTTCTTCAATAATTTTATTGAGCTTCTTCAAGTTTATTTAAGAATTGCTAATCCAGGAAACACAAATGCGTTACTATTTGGAAAAATTATTTTTATATAGGAATATAAAATGAGGATAAAAGTTAATTTATTATTAACAAATTCTAAGAATCACTAATAATATTTAAATAATATAAAAAAGATTCAATTATTGATCATTTTTTGAGTTATTATAATCCATTTTTAATAATTAATTAAAACATTTTTATCAAAATATCTATAAAATTGTTAAAAAAAAATTTCAGATCTTAGAAATATTTGAATCTATAGTACTACGGAAGACTATCTTTTTCTTGAATAATTATTTGTTTCAATAATATTCTTCATAATTATGATTTACTGTATATTTATTTATAAACTTAGGAGTTTATTCAATACTTTTGTGAAGAATTTTAATATAAAAATAATAAATCTATAAAACCATTGGTATCAAGGTATATCGCAATGAATAATTATCATTGGGATATACAATAAGTATTACAATAAATAATACTGTTATAAGAACTACATAAATAAATAGAAAATAAAACATATTAAAATAAATAATAATACTGTAACAAAAATTATTAAATCCAAGGCTCATTGATATTTTTGCTTGTGGAATTCCTGTGAAGAATTCCTGCTTGTTGAAGAATTTTGCTTGTGGAATTCCTGTCTGCTTTCAAAAGATGTAAAATTTTATTTTAAAAGTTAAAATAAAACCACAAACAAATCAAACAATAAATGATTTGTATATTAAGTTGGAATAAAATGAAACAGATAAGTATTCCAATTTCTTCAGGCAAGTGTAATTTTAAGCTAATTCTCTAATTCAACTAAAGAATACATATTATAATTCCACGTATTGCTCATAGAATGAACGTTATTGTTTTTTGCAAGACATGTGCCAGATTAATAGCTATCGCGTATTTTTTGATAGTTTCAATTACCAAATAAAAATATCATTATTAATCAAAATTATCACCTCATCAAGCCTTCCGTTAAAATTGAAAATTTCATTATGTTTCCAGAATTGTACAGTTGGCGTATTTTATTCATTAATAGTGTTTAATACAACAAAATAAATTAAAAAACAAAGCAATTAAATAAACAAATAATTACATAAATTAATATTTTTATTAGTTACAAAAATTTTTCGTTTTTAAATACACATTATTCTAATATAGCATACAACTACTACAATAAGATGACAGCATTAAAATAAATAATATATGCAATATATAACTTAACAAAAAAAAATTAAGGCAAAATTTAAAAACAAATGTATATGCCAAAAATTAGTGTTTGTTGACAATATATATATAATTTTGTAATTATGTCTTTTTAAAATACTCGTATACATAAAATATAATTGTATTATTAACTTTTAGTAAATTCTATAAATAATTTAAAGAAAATTTTAGTTAAATAAAATAATGAAATCAAATGAAAATGAGCAAAATAAATGACTAATTAATCTAGATTAATTCTTATTATTATTTTACTACAAAGAGTAAAATTTTTATTAGAAAAAAGCTCTCGTTCGATTTGTAAAAATTGTGAAATTAAATTAAAGCAATTAAATTTAAAAATAATTTATCATTGTAAAATTTAAAATTTTATGATATTTTATATGATGGAATTTTATTAATTAAGGCAAGAATTTTTATACTTATATTAACCATTAAAAACTAATTAGCTAAAAAATCAATATAATATTATTTCTTTTTTTCCTTAAATAATAATTTAATTAACAAAATTTTTAAGTTTCGTTTTATTCCCTGTGGTTCTTATTATTTATTATTTTTGACAGATTTTTTTAATTTTTTTTAAAATTTTATTAAGTCGTTGAAAAAATTTAAAAAAATCTTTCCTTTCAAATTCATGCCCCAAAAATTCTTAAATTAAATTATATTCTTAAAAAAATTATGTATCTTTTATTAAAATTATGTATTTTTAAAAATATTATGTATTTTTTTAAGTTTTAAAAAAATGATAAACATTTACTGTAATACATCCAAAAGCGCATTGTTTTGCGCATTGCAAAAGCGCATTGTTTTATTTTATTGTTTTATCTCCTTACCAAAAATAAATTTTAGAGCATCCTTTCTTTTTATTAAATCAATGAAAAATCTTCTTCTAATTCTGTTCTGATATTCTTAAAATTTATCTGTATTTTACGATGCTATTATTTCAAGTTTTCATGCTCTACTTCTGAAATATTATTATCTAATAATAGATGTAGCAAATTATTGAACGAATTTTAATAAACGTTTTATATGAAATGTTATTTTTTTTAAATGATTTGTTACTCAAGGAAGATATCGTTTTATGAGTCTCTATTTTTATGAATTGAACAAATAATTTTTTAAAAAAAAGCAATTTTATGAATCTTTTTTAAGTTACTTTTCCCTATAAGAGAAGATCATAAAATTTTTAAACATGTGAATAAATGTCAGTTAATATTTTGAGGTAAAATAAAGCGTGGTTTTTAAAACTTATCGAAATTGTTAAAAAAAAGTGGCTAAAGAAGAAATAAAGGGAATGGAAATTTAAGTTTTAAATATGATTCAGTTTATTTATATATGGACATAATTTAATAAAAAAAATTAAAATTAAAATTAACTTTTATAAGAATTTATCAAATTTTTTAAAACATATATTATACTGAAAATATAAATAAATTTACAAATTTTTAAAATTAACATTTTATTGTTTGCATAAAACCAAGACATTTTCATTACATTGATAAATAGCATTATTATTTTAAATTACAAAATTTCGAAAATGATTAAAAATAAATTCAATTCATTAATAATAATAATAATAATATAGTTTTAAAAAAATATTTGTGAAATAATCGAAATACTTTACATGAAAACTATATTACACTTTATAATTTATATGAAGTCTCCGTAATAATTTAAAATGACATAAAATAATTTTCTGACATAAAATGAATTATAATCTGTAAAAAATTTTTTAATACAGACAGTATTTACATTTTAAAGTAACTTATTAATTTATTAATTACAGTTTAAACAAATCAAAGTTTTTAATGTACTTTTAACGTTACATAATATTTTATTAATTTAATTTTCTTAGAAATGTATTTTTCATAAATTTTAAATAAAAAATAAAGGAATTAATGAATTAAAAATACCATTTAAAATACACATTATTTAAATAAAAATATTTGTGAGTTGCAAATACAAATTTTAAAGATATTATGCAAGTATTGAGAAAATAAACATTGATCCAGAATCCATAAAGAAAAAAAATTATTGCCATTAAAAAATTGTTTGGATCACTAAAACTTTAATTTGTTGTAAATAAAAGAATTGTATAATATTATTTAAAAATAAAAATAATAATTTATTTTTTTCTGCAATTAAAATTTTATTTTAACAATTAGTTGAAGCATTCAATTCTTAATATTAATTCTATAAATTTTTGCTTTTTTTTATTGAATTTTGAAAATATGTTTTAAAATTACTTTTTAATAAAACCGATTTTGAGATTTACATCTCAAATAAAGAAAAACCTTATTGAAATTGGTTGATGATTTGATATATTTTAAATTATGCGATAAGATTTTTGATAAGATTTTTTTAACTGTATGCATAGATTTATAGAATTCATTGAATATATTGTTTTTTTGAAACAAGTAAAATTGACATATGTATTTCTTTATTATTTTCCGATTATTAATCGATTTAATCTGATTATCCGATTATTAATCGATTTTTGATTATACCGATTATCCGATTATTAATTGATATTTGAATATTTTTGTTTTTTGGTTATTATCTAATATAAAAAATAAAATATGTTTATAAATAAATATCCAAAAATTATTAAAATCTGTAAAAATTTTTTTTAATTGTAATGTGCGTTTTACAGTTAACTGATTTTTTAATATATGTTGTAAGTCAGATAAATAATATATACTTGTGACAAAAAATAAATTTATTATTTAATAGTTGATCAATTGAAATTAATCAACAGAAAAAACATCTTTGACTTATATTAATTTTATTAACGTTTTTAATTTAACCTATTAAATTTTTCAAGAAGTTTCAGTATGAAATTTATTTAAATTTTAGAGATGATTTTTTATTGTGAAATTATCCTTTTTACGATTTTAAATATGAGTTATACTATTTTCAGGTATTTTTATGACTGAAATCTTAAGTGTGACATAATATATTTATTATGTAACTTGGAAATTTAAATACATAAATTATTATCTATATTTTTATATAAATTTAATATTTAATAGTTGATCAATTTAAATGAATCAACAGAAAAAAATCTTCGTCTATTATTAATTTTATTAATTTTTTAAAATTTTGCAATAAGTTTCAGTATGAAATTTATTTAAATTTCAAACATGATTTTTTTACAGTTAAAAGATCCCTTTTAAATTTTTGAATATGACTTATATTAATTTCAGGAATTTTTTAAGACTATAATCTTAAGTGTGATTTGATATATTTAATACTGAACGGGAAAATTAAAAAAAAATAATAAATATCTATTGCATATAAATAAATATATATTACTAAATACATAAATAATAATCATTTTTATATTTATTTTATACAGTAATTTTTTTCCAATAAAAATTTACCCTACGTCAATGCTATACTCAATAATATTTACTAAAAAATATTTCGAGCATACAATGTCTAAATAATTGTATTTACAACAATTTTATTAACAATTGTGCTGTATTGTGCAGAAATTACATTCTCAATATATTAATAATTTAAAAAGAACCGAGATGGTAATAATTATGTAATCTGCATAATTTTAAATTATGTAATCTGTATAATTTTAAAATTCATGAAATTGATTTACGATTATTAATAAGAGGAAACATTAAACATTACCATGGAACAATTCTTTACTATTTTAAACTGATTTTTTTAAATGTCTATTTTGAAATTATTTTCTGTTAATAAGTTTGAATAATAGTTTCTGTTAATAAGTTTATTATCTGTATTTAAGTTTGCAAAAGCATATAGTTATTTCATTTTATTTTATTTATTTATTATAATATAATGTATGCATTGGATTGGAAACTTTTTTTTGTCTTCCTAACCTTTTAAAATAAAAGGGGCTTGCATTTCAATTAAAGTATGAAAACAATAGTAAATATATGATATCTTACAGAGAAAATTAAAAGGAATTAAAGTATGTAAACAATAGTAAATATATATCTTACAGAGGAAATAAAGTATAATTAAAATACGTAAACAATAATAAATATATGACATCTTGCACAGAAAATAAAATTTAATTAAAGTATGTAAACAAGGGTAAATATATGATATCTTACAGAGGAAATAAAATCTAATTAAAGTATGTAAATAATAGTAAATATATTATATTTTACAGAGAAAATAAAAAGTAATTAAAGTATGTAAACAATAGTAAATATATGATATCTTACAGAGAAAATAAAATTTAATTAAAGTATGTAAACAATAGTAAATATGTGATATCGTACAGAGAAAATAAAATTTGAGGAAAATATTATGAAAATCTTTCATATGAAAAATGTGAGAAATGTATGTTTCGACTAATATTCAACAAAAGATAAATCTGCACTGCCAAAAACACAGAACAATAACATGTTTTTACAAGGCATATGACATCATTTTTATTGGTGTTTATATACTTTTATAGTTACAAGAAAGAAATAAAAGTACATCGACTCGAGAATTCATCTCTCACGGTTACAGTTTCAAATAACTGTGATGAAAAAAAGGATCTCTATGGAAGTACGTTGTTGACCTCAAGAAAAATTCAGACATTTCACAATCTTCATTTGAATAAATACGAACGGAAGTCTTTCAGAGCACTTTCAGCGAATATTCCGGAATATTTATTCCGAGCAAGATCTTATTTTTTTCCAGAATACTTCAATTTTCGAAGAATCCAATTGCTTATTCGTCCCCCCAGTACGTTGTATATTCGGCAGCTTTGACATAAGAAATTCCACGGCATAATACTGCACCCTATATTTTTATTTCCTAGCATTGTGTGAGGACCTTCTTCCTTATGGTTTTTGCGAAGCATTTTTTTTATATATCTCAAAATTCTCCTTAGGAGGAAATAAAACAATTCTTTCGGTCACCTGAATTTATTTATATATAAGCACTTTCCATAGAAAAATACAACAAACAGAAAAGTGAGACAGAATTCGAAATTTTTTTTTCTTTTCTTCTTTTTTTGTTCTGGTGATTCTCATGAAAATTGTTTTTACTCATTTTCTTGCCAGAACCGACCATCTTTGATTGGCGATGCTTTTTTATTTATATGCTTTACCCCATTCGGTTGCCATGGCTACTGAAGCGTTGAATGTTGGAAATTTATGAGGTCTTCAAGATGATTCTTCGTGCACTGGATATGCTGGGTGATCGACCAGCTATAGGGATAAGATGGGGGTGGGAGGCCTACTATAAATACGAATTTTAAAATATCTTTCCTTTCGTCTATGTTGACGTCTGTTAGGACATATGCATTGGCATTTTCCATGTCTAGCAAACTTACCCAAATAGCATTATTTGCAGTGGATGAATTCAAATGAGGTGAGTGGTATAAAGACTTCAATTTTTTGCACCTATTAAACTGAAATATTCAAATTGTAAATAAAATTATAGTTGAAAAGAATATTAAATAATAAAACAATAAAATAATTGTAACAATTATAACCAAATATAAGAAAGCTTCCAGGACAAGGTTCACAATCTTCAGAATGTAATCTAGACTTTTAACTATAATGTTAAAATGTTTTAAACTTTGCCATCCAGTGGTTTTGATGCCTTGAAATTTACGCATCTTTGATAAATATAATTCTGAAGTATTATCATTTCTATACAATTTTATTTATTTTTATTCTGAAGATAGTATGTTTGATATTGAATAATTGTAAATGCTCCTGTTCAACATACAGAAATGTGATGAAAATTTTGGTAATTTATGTAATTTATTTTTTGGTATTTTATCTATTTATGGTAATTGACATTCGAATTTATGGTAACTTGTTAAATTTAAATAATTACCAACTTTTCAATACAGTTTTGTTTACTTCTATTTGTGAATAACAAATTTGATTTAATAATTTTTTTTATCCATTGTATTTGAAACATAAATATGCAATAACTAGCGCATATATATATATCTTTCAACTCGTGTTCAAAGCAGAATAAGTTAATGTTTTGCAAAAAGGATAATAATATAAAAGTTAAGAATTCGGATGATTTTACCTCTTTCAAAATAATTGTCCTAAAATAAAGATAATTATTTAATGACTTATTTTTAGAAAAAATAAATCTTAACTTTAAAACATTTTAGTTAAACATTTACTTAAAACATTATAGTAGCGTCTTTTAAATTAAAGTAATAAATAAATTGTTTTAAATGAGTAGATTTTAGCAACTAATGTTCAAATAAATATGAAGCGAACCATATCTCATTAATATTATAGAAGGTTTCTTATCTTTCTAATTTTTTACACACAGTAATTTAGATTTTTAGAAATTAAAAAAATTATCCTGAAACAAAAATTGAAGATATTGTATTGATTTATTGACTATACCATAACTATTAAACAAATAAACTCTTTTAAGTAAGTAGTTTTAACAGAAAGCTTGTAAATCAATCTGAAGCGAAGCATATCTCATTACAGAAATGAAAGCAGAATTCTTATCTTTCTCATAATAAACAATAAGACAAAATGAAACTGAGTTTACAACTGAAAAATCATTGTGAAACAAAATTTATTATTAAATAAGTGAGTTTTGAGTTTCTAAGGTGAACATGAAATATTTCACAAACAAATTTTACAACTTAGTGTTAGCAGCGAAAAAGTTAAATCTTATTCAAAATATTTATTATAAATATCTGATTTAAAATATGAAACGGAAAAAACATATTTCAATGCAAATTGCATACCTGAAAAATCCTAATAACTTGGTCTGGTAACGCTATATATACATAAAGAAATAAACAATTTAAAGTTACTCCGATGCAGTAAACTTCTGAGTTAAATATTCAAAAGTAGCTCTCTCTCTATTTATCTATATAAATATATCTAGCTAATCTTTCCCTTTCTCTCTCTCTCTCCTATATATATATATATATATATATATATATATATATATATATATAAATATATATAAATATATATATATATAGAGAGAGAGAGAGAGAGAGAGAGAGAGCTACTTATTAGTTAAATTAATTATTGTTTACGAATTTTAAATCTTTTATTTCTTTATGTAGATATATATATTATTTTTATCTATTTTATATATCTTAGTATATTATTATATCTTTTATATATATTATATACATACATACATACATACATAAAGCTACTTTTGATTATTTGACTCAGAAGACAGCCGCATTAGAATAATTTTAATTTTTTTTTTCAAAACTTACCTAATGACCCCTAGTAAGTGTGAGAAACGGAAAGAGACATGTCTGAGTCATTGAACCATCCTGTAAACTGCAACCGCAAAGTCAAGTTCACCGCTGGGGGTGGGACCATCTAACGGAAACCCTACAGTAATGTATTTTTAAATAATTTTTAAGAGATCATCTTTCGTAGTGCAATTTTTTCCAAAACGTGTGTCATGCTTACTCATCCAATGGTTCAAAGCCCTTTCGTTGAAAATTTTGAATTCGTGAATATTTTTGCTTTTGTGTTGTGTCTTCGATTCAGGGAAATTTCAGGAAAGGAAATGCCGATCTCGAATTATAGTTGCTATATAAAGAATTTGCTGAAGTTTGAGAATTTAAGTTTTTGGATAACATTGCAAAAGCATTGTCCGACTGCATTCACCAAACGGCTGAGATATACGAAATTATTATAGATACCTTAGTTTGGAAGTAGGTTTAAATTGTAATTTAAATTTAATATATGTGTAATTTAAATTTAATATATGTGTAATTTAAATTTAAATACAATAATGCATTTAAATAACTATATAACATTATTATTTACTTAATTTATTTCATTTTCATTGATTATTTATTTTCTTTATTTTATATGTATTCACATAAATTAAATTATATAGAAAATATTTTCTTTGCTAACCTAGACCTAAAATTAAAATGAATAATTTGATTTATTATAAGTTGATTATTTGATTTATTTGATTATTTTTTACTTAATTTATTTCTTTTTGATTGATTTATTCATTTTCTATATTTTATATATATTCATAGAACTTAGATTACAAAAAAAAATAATAATAAAACAATTTTATTTATTAACATAATCCTCAAAATAAAATGAATAATTTGATTTATTATATTTTGATTTATAATATATTACATATATTATATTGTTATAGTATATATATTATTGTAATTTGATTTATTATATTTTGATTATTTGATTTATTCATTTTCTTTATCTTATATGTATTGATAGAACTTAGATTACAAAGAAAATATTTTATTTACTAACTTAGTCTTAAAAATAAAAACAATGTCTTGGTTAGATCAACAATGAAGCAATATCTTTAAGTTTTAAATCATAATATAGATTTTTATAGTTAGTGTAGCATTGATGTAATATCATTCTTACTAAACAAGCTTATATAAATTGACATTTATTTAAATTTTTTTATAACATTTTTTTGAAAATATGTTGATTATTATTATATCTAAATTATTATATACTTCATTATTATTATTATTATAATGTTGATTTATTATGATTATTAGCATATATGTGATTTATGATTATTATTATATACTTGATTTAATATTAATATTATATACTTGATTTATTATTAATATTATTTACTCATTTTATTATTATTATTATTATATACTTGATTTATTATTAGACCTAAATCATGTAATATTAATAAAAAATAACACATACGGTAAATAACCATTAAGCACAATAATTTTACTCCATGATAATAGAAGTATAAGTTTTCTGATGAGTTTTATTTGTTTATTTTTAAACAATAATTAATAGAAAATATTTACTCGATTAGATTTTAATTATTTTTCACACTCAGATTCAGGTCGCTTTGAAGACGAAGTGGCAAGGCCATAATGCAGACAGTTCTGTGGGCTCTCCTTTCAGTATGGTTGCACTTGCCGATCGCGGTGTGGAGTCACGCTCGTCTAATGATGCCCCCTTCTCGCTCGAGCATGTGGAGGTTAGGATTTCCCACCAAGAAAAACTTCAATGACAATGCTCTCTATTGTGGAGGCATACAGGTGAGCATCCCTATATGAATGGATTAAGGTTTAATGTTGTATGCTATGGTTTTTATTTATTCCATTAATAACTTTATTTTCAATAAATAGTGAATCAATAGTAAAGATTTGTTGTTTATCTCTCACAAATCTTTATTATTGATTTAAAAAAAAGTATTAAATTAAATCATAAAATTGATTATTTAAATTATTAAATTAAATCATAAAATTTAGTATTAAATTTTCTCATTTATTTAACAAGTTTAATAACTGCCCATATATTTGATTTTTGAATTTATATACTTGAAGATTTAAAATGTAGATATTTTCTATCTGTATATTTGTTAGAAATAAATTTAAAGGTTTTTCCATACACAAAGGGCCTTTAGCAATAATTTACCCTAAATAAATAGGTAACGTTATAAATAATGGTATAATATGTATCTATTTATACATCATTATAAATAGGTAACTTACCTTAACATATCTAAACAATCGTATTTCATAGTAAATAAAATCTGAGCTTTATTGTTTCATAAATTATCTACGTTATTTCAGAAATAAACACTAATAATAAAGAACCCTTTTTTGAACAAGTGGCAGATTTTAAAATCGTTTTACGTTATTGTAATTTAATTAATTAATTAAATTTAAATGAATTAAATTAAATTAAATTAATTAGGCAAGGTTAATAAATAAGTAACATTATAAATAGTCGTATATTTCTATTTATAAATAGGTAACTTACCTTAATATATCTAAACAATCGTATTTTATAGTAAATAAAATCTCTACTTTATTGTTTCTGTAAATTATCTACGTTATTTCAGAAATAAACACAAAACATAATGACCACTTTTTGAACAAGTGACAGATTTCAAAATCTTTTACGTTATTGTAATTTAAGTAATAATTTGTAATAGATTATTAATAATTTAATTTAATTAATTAATTAAATTTAAATAAATTAAATTAAATTAAATTAAACATAAATTAATTAATTTATAAATAAATAAATAAATTTAGTTTAATTAATCAATTGAATTAAGTTAATCAATTAAATTCAAATTATAGTAAATAAATAAATTAATTAAATTGATCAATTTAAAACGATAATTAATTAATTAATTTGATTGATTATATTTTTTAATAAATGTATGACTTAAATTAATTTATAATAAATTAATTAATTTATGTAATACATTTATTATTGCCATGAACCAATTTAGGATGGACTTAGAACACATTTTTTTTTAAAAAAAAAAGTGAAAAGTTAAAAAAAAAAATGTTTGAAATCTTAAAAATATCATTCATTAATGTTTAACAAAGAATTAAAATAGATATATGTCAAAATTTATACATGAAAAATAAAATTTTAAAAATATCTTTGAAATTTCAGTGTAATTATTATTGCTTTTATTAACAAGCAAGTGCTTTCATTCCATTTGTAGATTCAATGGCAAAGAAATGGTGGCAAGTGTGGTATTTGCGGAGATCCTTACAGCATGCCTCATCCGAGGGATAATGAAGCTAATGGAAAATACGGACAAGGCATTATATCGAGACAATATTTATCAGGCCAGGTAGAATTTGGGGAAAAAATATCATTCAGTTTTGTTTGAATTTTTGAAAAAAATATATTTGACTTGAAGTAAAGTTTAAAATAATAAAAATGTGTTAATTTATTTTAAATTTACTATATTCATTTAAATTTAAATTTAAATTTAAAGATATTTGTTATATATGTTTGATTATAAAAGTAATTATTGCATTATGGATAGTATTTCTATAAGAGTCTTTTGCATATTATACGAATCTTAGTCAAAATCAAGAAAAAAAAAAAAGTCAAAAAAAAAAAATAATAATAATAATAATAATAAATAAATAAAATTGTGTATTATTATATTGAGGAAATATTTCTGTATCATAAGAATTTATTTTGTTATTTAAATTCTTCCCTACAATTTTAGATCATATTGCAATAGTTGCTGTAGAATCCTGTAACATTTTATTCAATATTAGGTAATAAAATTTCTGAGTTTTAAAAGTAAAATGCAATTGAAAATAAAATGTAGTAGTTACAAACTGGAATAAATTTTTTTCATATAAAAACTTTATATTCTAAGCAAAAATATAACATTAATTAAGTTTTGTAATTAATTGCTTTAAATTTCTATTGTATCCTATAAAAGATAATGTTAAAATTGCACACTAACAATTTAAAACTGCATACTTCCTTTTAAATACATTTTTTAAGACATCTTAAAAATAAATATGTTCAGAGGATCAAATCAAAATTTCATTTTGTACAATCAATGAGTAACTAAAGAATATCATCATTTTATTACTAGTACAATAGCAATATTCTTTTTTTCCAGATAATGGAAGCAAGGGTTGATGTTACAACGAATCACAGAGGGTATTTTGAATTCAAACTCTGTCCCAACAACAATCCGAAGAGAGAAGCAACTCAAGAGTGTTTGGATAAATACCCATTAAAACTAGCCCATGGAAAAGGCTCAAAATATTACGTTGGAGACAAAGGAAATGGAGATATATCAGTAAAATTGCAGCTTCCGAAAGGACTAACATGTGCTCAGTGTGTTTTTCAATGGACATACGTTGCAGGTATGTTAGCGTCATCAATACACTTAATTTACAATTTATGATATTTATTTGCTATTTATTAATTATTATAAATTAATGAATATAAATTTGGTTAGAGCTACTTAAAATTGTTTAGAAATTGAGCTGATTAAACTAGTCAACCATCGAAGGATATTTTTATTGTGTTATATGCATGAAATATTAAATAGGAGGTTCGTAAACTGTTTCAACAAAATAGAAGTACACCATCAAGTCTATTTAGTATAGAATCTTCTTCTTCAATAGCATAACAGCCCCATGGTGGGCCAAGGCCGTCTGTCTACAGGCAGATTCCGAAACATAAGATGTTCTCTAATTTTTAAGGAGTAGGGTTGAAAGGCCTACGCACAAAAATCCTATCGGACAGGGACCTACGGTTGAATGTGGATTCCGAAACACTACGGACATCCATAGCACAGTCAGTATTCGAGCCCGTAACCTATGCACAGAGCTCTAAACATTCGGCCATCAGGCCCCAGTATGGACCTGAGATCATAAAAGAGTTATTCAAAACATTTCGAACAAGCGCAAGTCGTCATTTCTTTAATGCTGGAAAAGTAGAACAACTCCCAAAATATCGTCAAATATTTATCGTAAGCAAATTTCTGGAACATCGATAATTACAACTGATTAGCTTATTACGGTTGAAAGTTCAACTTGATCAACTAACTGTACTCTTGCCTTACACACAAAGTGGAATGCGACCTGGTTCCAATGTTAAATATCGTTCATCTTGATGGGTACTGTCACCCATCATATTTTATTAAAACTGTTTACGAACACCTTATCTACTATCTGTACAGATGGTTTGATAAGGTACTATCTATTCTTCATGGATCGAGACGATGCAAGGTAATTTTTTCAAGACATTGGAGTGGACATTGGAACATTCAAGTGGAGCATTTGCAACATGATAAAATTTGGACTTGCTTCCTTAAATGTTTTCAATCCTGGACATATTACAGGATTGAACATATTTAAGGTAGAAATTTAGATTTAAAGAATTAAATTTTAAACTATCTTTAATATTAAGATTGAATTACTATAGTATACGAACTGAAGAGACTCTGCTTAAATAATATGATTTATTTTCAGGGAATAACTGGGGTCGATGTGAAGATGGAGTGTCAAGACTGGGCTGCGGACCTCAAGAAACATTCAGAGGATGCGCAGACATCGCTATTGGCAAAAACTACAACATGTTTCCTTTCACACCGAGCCAAAACGACATTGGAAATAAATATTATGGCTCTTCTTCTTTTTACAAAAGTACAAAACAAAAGCTCACCAAAGAAACTTCCATAACAAAATATCCCAAGTACGCCTCAGAAATTTCAAGACAAAGTCAAATCGGCAACAGCACAAACACCACCAAGAGCAAGCATAGCAAAAGCAAGAACGTAACATATCCATCATCTTGGCTCCATTTTCATCTAGATAAGAAGACGACTAGAATGCCAAAACTGCCAAATGGTTCTAGTCGAGATCCACTGTCCTTATGGAAATATCAGCGACCTAAAAGTTATTTCAACATCTTTCCCGAAAAAAAATCAGCATCAACACAAAAAATTCGTACTTCGAAGCATGATGATGGCTACTTCAAAGGCGTGTCTAATTTTGATACCAGCATTGAAAAATCCCAGTTAAGTAAAATACTTCAACAACGTGAGAAAGAGATTCAACTTTTGAGATTTTACTTGCAGAATTCCAGTCCATCAAAGAATAGTAATGAGACCAGAGGATTTTCTTTGAATGGCAGAAAGTATAAAGATTTTTGGTACTTGTAGAGAATCTTAAATGAGGAGATAGGCATAAGATACTTTGATTTTTGGCGATCGTTAAAAGATTCTTGATGATTAAAATGGGTTGGTGGTCAGAATGTTATGCAAATCTTGAAAGTTGTGGTGCTCGATGAGAAATGGGATTGCTTTGGTGCTTATTTTTTATATATTTTAGCTCTAATATATTTTGAGATTTCAATTCAGATTAAATTACAAAAAATACATTCACTTTTTATTATTCAAAGAATTTAAATACACTTAATTTGAAACACGATAAAAAATTTTCTATTAAATTGTGTATACGTAGATTTAATTGATTAAATTAAAGAATTCAAAATATTTTTTTCCTAAACTTTCCATTATTTTAATTATTATTATTTCGGTCGTATATATGAAACTTAAACTTAGCTCTATATAAGAGATAAGTGTTTTAAATTAATAATTAGAATACAATGATTTAACAATAAATTCCATTTAGCTCTTAATGTTAATAAATATAATATAATTCTTACAAAAATATATTATACACAGTAGTAAGTAAAGATATTTTATAAATAAAAAGATTTATATTATTTATATAAATTTTAATGGCATTCTCTGATTAATGTAATGTATGTTATATATTATGATAATTAATAAATATATAAGAAAAAAAATGTAGTATAATAGTTTACAATTTATGTTTTATTGTAAAGAATTAGAGCAAAAAAATAAAATTAAATACTTTTTTATTATTGTTGTTATATTTTTTTAAAAAGTAACTGCACGTAAAAGAATTTTACATGTTTTGTATATATTTTTTGTAATAAATATGAAAATAAAAATGTACGTTTTCTTCATTATTCCTCAAATTTTATTTAGTTTATTTGTTTTTATAGTATTTTCAAAATATTAATCGAACTAACCCATCACAAGAAAATAAAAATTTTGGGTTTATCGAAATAATATTAACTTTACATAGTTATTCATTATAATAGCAAATTATTAAATATAATTATATTGATTAATATTTATTAAAATACACTGTACTCATTAAACTTTGTTATGGCTTTGCAAATTTATCTTTTAATTACTCGTTTTTCTAAACTCAATTTTCTGCTTATAAAGTTTCCTTCACATACATAAAGAACAGGTTTAGATTGGTGTATAAAAAGAATTAAATTACAATTATGTAATCTTTGTGAAGACTACACAAATACAATTGAAGACAGAAATACAACTCAAAGATAAGATTGAGAAAGTGATACTCACGAAATATAATTTGCAGAAATATAACTGGCTTTTTTGGGTGGTGGAGACTTTGATTTTATCCAACAGAATGCATAAATCTATTGGATATATTTATTGGATTTTATCCATGAATCCATTCTGTTCAACATATGTATTTCAACATTCCACCGTTCGGCATCCCCCTTTATTCACCAAATTTATATCTCCATTAGTTTTGTGGCATCGACAACTGATCCCTAATTGTACCGAATTTAAACTTAAATTCTTTTTATTTTTAATTTTATATTTTACTTTTATTTATTTTTAGTATTTTTTTAAAAAAATTTCATAGTACTCTATTTTAATTTTTTGAAATTTTATCTTGCGTTTTTATACTAACCTTAAGCAATCAACTATAATTGTAAATTGATCTATGAATTAAGATGAGGAAGTTAAGGGGTATATCCCCATTGGTACTTCGTAATCAGTACGCCACTTGCCAATTTTTCAACATTAAAAAAATATTCAATTCAATAATATTAAAATAAGCCGACTGGATGTCAATTAGACAGGAATGTAAAAAAAGTTATATTTTTAATTATCACCAATTAAGTTTTATACATGAATTCTTATTGAAATGTTTGATTTCTACAAAAATTATAAATATTAACATTTCATAATTGACATCACATTACACAACTTTCTACCTTTATATATTCTATTATGCATTTTCTTTCCTTTCACATAACAATTGAGGTAAGAAAAATATAATTTTCTCACAATAATTAAAATTTTGATTAATACTTAGTATTTTTTAATTTATTGACCTTATAATTTAATAATAACATTAAAAACAGAAAAAAAATAATTGAATCAAGTCATTCTAGAAACGTTTGGTTCGAAACGTATTGGATACATTAATATATTACATAAAATCAAAAGCCCACATTGAATAAAATACAAAACAGTGAAAGTATTAATGGTAATAATAATAAACTGTATTATTAATGTAATAATAATGCAATATTAATGTAACAATATAATAAACTGTAATATTAATGTAATAATAATGTAATATTAACGTAACTGTAAACTGTAATATTAATGTAATAATATAAACAAATTTTTATATATTGTTTTGGCTTTGGTAACATACAAATAATACACTTTTTATTGGGTAAGAATATTAACTTCTTAGATGCATTTTCTAAGAATCCGGTATTACGATTTTTTTCACTTTCAAAAGTGAAACCTATTCATTTTTCTATTTCAAAAGTAATCACCTATATACAAACCCGGACTTCTACGAGTTGAGATGCAATTGACAACAGTTATTCTTACCTTTATTTATTTATTTATTATCTCTTTTAGAAAAAAGTTTTTTTTACCGTTAATTCCTCTTTTGTGCTATCTAGGTTTGTTTGGAAAAGGAGGAGTTTTTTCTTAATTCACACGGATCTCCGTCTTAAAATTGATTCATCGGCAACTCCCTATGAATATTCAGGAGAGTGATGTAGGGTCGTAGGAAGGTCGTCGACCGATATTCTTTCCCGCGGTTTGGGGCTGGTGGTTATGGGGTAAAGTGGCCTATTGTAAGATAACGTTACGGTATACCGTTAGAAAAAGGAAAGTAAATATAGATTACATATTGTTGATCGGTTTTTATTATTTGTTTAGATTCTTTTAAGAGACGAGTTTTTTTTTTTTCAAATACAGTTTTATTTTAGAAAATTTTTTAATTAAAAGCAACAGTATGTATTTCTATAATTAGGATTATGTTTATTTATTTATTTTTCAAATTGAAATCGGATTCGGTTTAGAATCAGAAACATAATCCTCTGATTCATCGTCAGCAATTTGCGATCGCTGCTATTATCACTACAGAGCTTTTGATGTCTCTGCTATTCCCTAAAAATGTTCGAATTTTTTCTAAATGTTTGAATTTTTTCAATAATTCTGCTATTTTTTTTAATAATTCTACTTTTTTAAGTAATTCTAATTTTTTTAATAACTACTATTTTTTTAATTTTCTACTTCAATATATTTTTTTAATATTTCTAATTTTATTGATTTAAAAAATTGTTTTTTTTTTTCATTAAAAAATGCTTGAAAATGTAAAAAAAAAACCTTTTTATTCATTATAAAATGTTTGAATTTTTTTAATAATTCTATTTTTTTTATTCATTTTAAAAATATTGGAAAATTTATTGTTTATTAAGTAGTAATAAACAATAAATTCGTATGAATAAAAATAGGTTCAGCTTAGAATCAGAATTATAGTTCTCTAATTAAATGCTTTGATGAGATACGAGTTTATGATACATGAGTACATTCAATATAATCCGTTAAAGAGTAAATGCATAAAATGAAAGACAGATTTTGATATATTAATGGAATCTATAGAATACTGTAATAGTATTGTATTTTTTTACAGAATTTCCATTGAACTTTATTATTGTTACATAGCCTTTCTTGATTAATGAGTTAAAAATAAATTTTTCTTTTGATACTTAAATATGAATTTTCAAATTAAAAACTGAATGATATATAAAATTATTAATTACTCAAGCAATGTTTTGAATATCTAAATTTCGTAAATTAAAAATATTATTATTTTTAATAAGATGTACTAACGAAAAAGAAAAAAGGAGAAATTTACATGTTTTGTAAATAGAAAATATGTACAGGAAAGCGATTAAATATTCTTTCCCACATCTACTACTAAGTCTTTTCCCCCACATATTTTTGGATTTGCCATCTTTATAGGCATCTTTGCCGCCATCTTTTATTGAAATCTCAATAAGAAATAATACACTATATATTTTTGAATGTCATCCTAACGATGGATAAAAACTAATTTTTATAGATAAACTGAAATTTAAAATGTCATTAAATTTGAAACAAAGGTTTAAAAATAATTTACTAAGTTTCCTGTTTTAAAATAATTCTCTACTACAATTTATTTTTATTTCGTCTAAATAAATTTCCAAATTAAATTAAATATACACCTACATTGATACGGAATTTAAATTAAATGCTTTATTTCAATTTAATTCGGACAGTAGTAATCTGGTGATGACAGAGTGGGCCATCTGAATAAAGAAAGCTAAATTTAAAATTTTGCAAGTCGGTCGAATCGAAAGTTATAAGCAGTAAAACTAAATTCTTGTTGTATTAAACTCTTATTAGACCTATTTTGGTCTATGGCTCTGAAACTAGGACTTTGGCAAGATCTGATGAGGTCCATTTGGGTACATTGGAGAGGAAGATTTTAAGGACCATTCTTTTAGGTATAAATGAAAGTGATTGTGGAGAAGACAGTATAACGCAGAAATATATAAATGCTATAAAGAACGAGATATTATAAAACTTATTAAGATCAATAGATTAAACTGGGCTGCTAATATATTTAGAATGAATGATTTAAAGCCTGCAAAAAGGCTCATTTTGGCAAAGCCATAGGGACAGAGAGGAAGAGGACTATCCAGGTTGCGACGGATAGACGCAGTTGAGAAGGATTTTGCTCTACTAAAGATTAAGAATTGGAGGACCCTTGTCACCCAGAGGAATGCATGGAATCTCTTCAAAGGAAAGCATTTGTCCACTCTGGGTTGTCGTGCTATTGATGGTGGTGAGAATCAAAAATTAACCTGTTTATATGATAAATATTTAGGAAAAACTTAATAGAGTCCTTCCATTTTGTTTTAGAAAAAAGGTAGGAGCTTTAATCATTAAAAAAGCAACTTTGAATAATATTATAAACTGCATATCGTGAGGTCCCCGGTTCAAACCCGGGTATTCCAATTCCTTCTTTTGAGAACAGTTTTTTGCAAACTACAAAAATTTCATATTCGTTACTGAATATAAATTAGAAATAAATATGAGTCAGATTACGCGATTTGAAAAATTTAGAATTGAATGCTACTGCTTATAATCTGTTGCGACCATAATATTTGGATTACATTTTTTCAGTATTCCTTCTCTTCGCAGATGCAAAGATTGCTTTGTATTTAATCCGATTCAAAAACTTGAAATAAAGGTGAAATGAAAATTCTTTACTTAAGGTAATTTTTTGAATTATATTTGTATTAGATTTTTTTATACCAGATTAAATTTAAAACTAAATTTGTTTTCTATCAAACAACCGTGACGTCCATTTTGTTAGTTTACTCGGCAATTTGGCTTAAGATCGATGCTTATCATAATCAGATTCAATTTTTAATAGGAGGATAGGTTGAATTAAATTTAGACAAATGGAGGTAATGTTACTCGTACCCGTGACAAACTTAAGTCAAATGTGTCACCTGGGTGGTACTAAATGAGTAACGGTTAGAGGCTATGGCTACTTTGTTTCCTCGGGACTGGACTCTAATTTACAACAGAATGGTGATTTTTGTACTCTTTACTGGAGAGCCAGAGAAAACATGTCCTGATCACACGAACTTTTATTAGAGGGCTTTTTAAATTTTTATTCTTAGAACATTTAACTGTTTTGAAGGCCTTTTGACCGTTTTTGTCTGGTCTTTTCCTTTTGTTATTTTGATTTATTTACATATTATTGTTGTCTCTACGGTAATTGGCCAAATTTGTATGGATTGAGTTCCAATAAAGCCATAGGTAACAATACTCACAATATTATAAACAGAATGGTGGATATGAGAGTTGACTCCCTAACAAGGAGAATTTAACTCTTGAGAATCCTGAGTAATCAGTCGAATAGAAAGTTGTTCCAAGTGTTATTTCTAAAAAGTTCTCATTCCAAACTGCAGATAGCAATCTGCAGCAATCTGGATATCTGCAGCAAGCACCTTGTGCAGTTTAATAATGTTGATTATGCTAAATATCGATCACTTCAGTATCAAATAAACTAATGCTAACCGCTTGGAATTAAAAAATCTCAATTTAAAAATCTACTTATCCATAACTATAAAAATAAAAGTAGAAAATTGTTTTGAAAAACCAATTTATCAAGGGAGGAAAAATACTAAAAATAAAATAAATTTATTTTTAATAATAACTATCCATTGTTTTCCATCATAACAGTAAACATATAGATCACAATCAATCATCCTTTCTTTGATTCCATGGATAATTTAAAATTAACTTTACAAAAACACACTTACAATGGCTTAAAAAAACCACAACCTCATAAAAAACGAAAAAGAGAACACACGACTTAAATCACTTTACTTCCATTCACAAAAAGCATCATCCTCACTGATGCCACAAACGACTCCCAAAAAGCAACCCGATCAACAAAAAAACAAACCCTTTCCCCAGGTATCAGGCAGAAAAGAAAATTAATTAGAGGTTGAGAGAAGAAGAAGAGAACTTTCAGAAATTCTCGAGACGTGAGTGATTAAGGTTGTCGAGTCGAGACCTCCTTCCACTTTATAAGGTGTTTGTGACCCTACCATCACTTAGTGGCCTTCGCATCTGTCGTCGAACCTCAATGTCCGATCCCTATCTCATGTAGTAAGTGACATGTTATTGCACTTAAGGTATCATAATATTATTATATAACAATGAAGAAAGTACTAATAATAGTTTAATAATAATTTTTCAATATGACAAGTTGAATTTAAACTTTCATTAATCAATTTATATATGATAGTAAATTAATTATAGTCTTAGACTATCAATAATAGTCTTTTAGTTGTTAATATTTCCTTATTAACATTTTAATAGTTGATACTTTCTTGCTACTATATTTATTTCTCTCTCTCTCTCTCTCTCTATATATATATATATGTATACATTTGTCATAAACAGATGAATATGACGTTTGTAGGAAAAGTTAAAAGATATTTAATTTATATTGTATATATTATCATTATCATTATATAATTATTATTATATATAACAAATATTGTATATATATTTATCTTAATAAACAGATGCATATACATGTCATCTTATTTGTATAAAAAGTAAAAAGATGTTTAATTTAATTTTAAATTGTAATTTTCATAAATGTATTGGTTGCATTGACAGCGTTTAAAGATTATATAAATTAATATATAACTGTTTAAATACTAATAAAATAAAAAATAAATATGCATGCAGATTTATTTTTATTAAAAATTAAAAAGTAAGGCATTGCAATTAAATTTTTAATTCTATTTTTTATAAATATGTTCATATTTTAATGTTTGTATGGCCTGCAATGATTTCATTAAAAGGTTATATAAAAATATAACTGTTTAGATATTTAAAAACACTTGTTTTAATACTGATAATTATAGTAATTTATAAATTTAATTTGCATCAATAAAGTTTCATTTTTAAATTACAAAGCCTTAATTTATTTATCATTAGCTACATTAAATATTTCTTTTAAATGTGGCTAATGATAATAAAAAGCTACATTAGCTATATTTAATATTTTTTTTGGTAAACTAATAACACTATTTTATTTTTATTAATAAATCTTAATAAACTTGAAAAGGATATAATTATGCTTCAACATTATGCCATTTTCTTTCATATTTCTCTAGATTATCTTTAATGTAAAAGAAAAATTTAAGTTTATTTCTAATGCAAATGTTTTAAAAAGTCTAATAGTCTGAAGTCTATATTTCTAAAAATTTAAATTACTAATATGTTTAAAATTTTATAATTATGAATTATTTTAAATATTTTAAAAGTGTGATACTTGATTCTTCAAAAAATATTCAGCTTTAAAATAAGATTGCCTTTTTAGATAAAAATGACCGTAAATATCCATGGAGTCATGCTTGCAGCTCTCATCACACTTTGCTACGTGCAAAGCGTTTGGTGCCATGCTCGTTTGATGGAGCCTCCGTCTCGATCAAGTATGTGGAGACATGGATATGATACGCCGAAGAATTATGATGATGATGGCTTATACTGCGGAGGAATGAGAGTGAGTAGAACATTACGCATTACAAGTTGTTTTATTCGGATATTTTAATTCAGTTTGCCCATAAATCTTTGTTGGCTTTGCGATGGGAGAACTACTTCGATACTAAGGCTATGCCAACTTCACTCTCTGTGAGTTTGCCCTAATTGCAGAGTGAAGTACTAATTGCCACTGTGAGTTTGCTTCTAATTGGAAACAAAAAGGACATGGCAGCATAGGGGAGAGGATTCATTCCATTATCGTATTTCTTTAATGGGAAAACTTTATGGTCTATACACTCAATGAGCCCATACCCCGCATAGAGAATAATAATTTTGGTTCAGTTCGTTTGTTCAGTTTTAAACTCAAATTCTTAGGCTGAAAATGTGTTTTAACCAACAGGCCTTTTGCATTTATTTATTGATTCTATATAACTATAACTTTCCAATAGAACATACGTTGAATATTCAAATAATGTTTTAAGTAATAAATGAAAATACATAAAATGTTTTAAAACAAGTTTATTTAAAGTATATATATAGAAGTGCAATGCATTATGTTTAAAAGATCGAATAAAGTAAAAAAAAAGTAATAAAACACTCACAAACACACACACATACATATATATATATTAAATTTAATTTAATATAGATATAATTTATATCTTAAATTAAATTTCCAATATTATATTGGAAATTTAATTCAATTTTAACTTCAATTATTACTACTATTTATTTATTTTCATACATTTTATATATTAAATGTTAAAAATAATAATTTTAATTGAAAATTAAAAGCCATATTTTTTAAGTAAGCTTTACATAAATATATAATATCTAAGGTTTTTTTTAGAAAAAGTTTCTTTAAAATAAAGTCGTAATTAAGTTGATACTGAAACTTTTGAAGACGTGAAATTTAATTTGAAAATATAATAATTATAATGATTAAGTATACAGTTATTGCTCACATTATTCTGAATAATGCTAATTGAAATCATATTGACACTATCTGCAACATTATTAATTACAACACTTACTAAAAGCTTAATTTCATAAAATTATTTTATAATCATGGAATACTTAGTTGGAAAATATTTTTCCCCTTACCTTTTATTGTGGTTTTAATGATTCTTAAAGTCTTCTTATAATTATATAATTATATAATTGTAATTTAATTATATTATATGATTATAAGTCATAACAGGCGAATAAAAAGTCGTGTTTATGGGTAATTTAATACTAACTTTATATCTTATTTTATACGAACATTATGTTTCAAATTATTTTTTATACTACAATTAAAATTATGAGCAAGATACGTTACTTCATATTTTTTTTATTATATTCATTCTTCTCATGTGAATTTCGAATTCTTTGACGAAAAAAGCCAGAAGACTTTATCAGATTGCAATTCCTACTTAACAGATGCAAACACCTTGACAAAATCTAAGCTTATAATTCTTTCTAAGTATAAAATTAAATACCAAATTAGAGAACTAACTGTTGACACAAAAACAGCTACTATTCTCACAAGATTAAGGATGAAGCATCACCAAAATATGAAGATTTCTGTTGGTGGCGTTAAATAATACCAAAAATGTGGCAGCTGCACTGATGTCGAGATGATTCATCGTCATGTGTTTGATGGCTCATCTGTTGTAGCCGCCATGCATTATCTGCACCATCCATCGGAAAAAGATTTTTACTTCGATCTGGCAATCATCATAGTTAATATTATTCGAGAGCACCACGAAATTTGATTTTCTTTACTCTTCAAGGGATATGACAACAGCAACAATATATATTCATTAATTTATTTTTATACATCAATAGGCATCGTATTTCAGTAATTTATGGCCGAATAGCCAATCAACAAGCGATGATCGATGATCGAATTGCCATACAGGAAGACTTTTATGAACACGCAATTACTTGAACACCAGTTTGGAATTTTATTACTTGAACTTTTATGAACATAATTTTATTGCACACAGTTGGTTGCCGCATAGATGGAAATCCAGAAATATCACACCAGGCAACTTTATTATCAATTCTAAGCGCTTACTTTATCATAATCTCCATGGAGTCTCCTGCATCAAGCAAATCTGCTTTTGAATCTGCACCATTTTGCATGTTAGCAGCGATTGGTACGATAGTTATTTTGTAGTTAGGTTTTGTATTTCATGTGTAAAAAAACTATTTTGTTTTCAGACTCAGTGGAAAGTAAATGGGGGAAAATGTGGAGTTTGTGGCGATCCATGGCATCTTGAAGTTCCCCGTCCTAACGAGAATGGTGGAAAATATGGAAACGGCATTATAGTGAGGACCTATAAACCAGGACAGGTAACATTACTGGATTTCATATTATTTATTTTCTTTGAGGTGTCGTTTTACAATTCAAGAACCTAGATTTTTTAATTCGCTAGATTTTCGAACTGAAAGTGCACGATTCAAAACCTGACAAGTTAAGTCTTTCATGTTTTTGGTAGGGATAGGCTTGATAAATATGTATGCCAGGAAAACCTTTCGTTGGTGGAGAGAATAATGAAGGGCATATCTGCAGGTGCTATCCTTGGGAGGGATTTCGTCCCAATTTGTGGTAGTATAATGATAGTGTAATGCAGCAGAAACTTATGATTGGCGCACCCTGGGTGAAGCAGAATTATAGATATTTCTCATTCTAATGGTAAATTACCTCAAGTCAAAATACCCGGTATTTGGAAACAACAGTTGATTTAATTTATCAAACATTAGATATCGATATATTGTTGCCTTTTTTAATTAATAACATTTTTTTTCATTTATATTATTTAATTTTATCATTAATACTAGCAGTTTTATATTCTACATCATTACTTAAATATTGAAATTTAGCAATACAAAAATATTTTTGAATAATTAAAATTATTATCTTTAACACCGAGACTTTATGAACATTGATAGGTATTTTCCAAATATCATATTAAAAAAAATGCTGTATTTACAAATATTGAATTAACTTATTAAATCTCAGATTTTTTTACATAAATAAAATTAATAGAACCAATTTTATTTCTTCTAAAAGTTTTATTTATGTTGATTAATTAGAAACAATGTGATATAATTATAAAATATAAAAGTATGCTGCTTTGTATCTAAACTATTATTCTCCCTAAACAATCCATATTGTTTAGGAAGATAATCGCTTGGAACGAAGCAGCCATAATTTTGTTAATATTTTAAGCTTTATATTTATTAAGTTTCATGGTCATTAATTAAGCTAATTAACTAAAAATATCTACAATTTCGAATATTTTTCTTGTGTTATATTTTGAACATAGAGTTTTTCATGACAAATTTAATTTTAAACTAAAATTACGTTAATAATATATAATATGTTTGTAGTTATTTTAGAATTTTAACATGTATTTTCCACAAAACAATATTATCTTTATTAAAATAAATAAATTTATAAAATAAAAAAGTTCTGATTCTCTGTCTCTAAATGCTCTTCTCATTAAATATGTAGCATTTATTCTTGGTTCCATTAATTAGAATAGGTTCTATCACTTTTAAACTAAAATTACGTTAAGAATGTATAATATGTTTGTAATTATTTTAGAATTTTAATATGTATTTTCCAACAAATATTATGTTTATTAAAATAAACAAAATTTATAAAATAAAAAAGTTTTGATGCTGTTTCTAATGCTCTTTTAGTTAAATTTGCAGCATTTATATTTGAGATTTATCACGTTTATTGCAATAATAATTAAACTAATTAATTAGTATTTTTTAAATTTCACTATTTTCTTACTATATAATTTTAATATGGAGTTTATTTTAGAAAATTTAATTTTAATTAAAATTACAAGTGGTAATGTAATTTTAATTAAAATTAGATAATACAACGGGCAAAAAAATATATATTCCAAAATTGTTATCAAAAATTTTTTAAACTAGAAAGCAGCATTAATTCTTTTTTTCACTGACTTTTAATTCTGCTTGAATTAAAATAATTAATTTTTTAATTCTGCTTGAATTATTATTATTATTTTATTTTTAAATCGTATAGTTTTCTTTCAACGTTGTTATAAAAAAAATTTAATTACGTTACTTAATTTCTATTTGTATTTTTCCTCTAGTTTAAAATGCCATAAAAATTCCTTTTTATGATCAAATATTTCTATTAAATTGTAAAAGGTATTAACTTTTCTATTAAATACAAAATCTGAAAAGCCTTTAAAAGTCAAAAGAACTTGCTCTGGAAAATTTACATACTTATCTTTCTTGTGGAAAAGTACATTAAAGTCGCAGGAAAGATTTATCACCAAAACTTCAAGTACATTAATGTTACAGACTAACTTATTCCAAAAGTTATAAAATAAATTAAATATAATGGGCATTATTTTACCCAGCTTTTAATACATTTAATAAAATTTTCTGAAATAAACATTAATTGTGAAATAAAATTTTGTTAATAAAGAATATATTATTTCAAAGCTGATAAAAACCATCGTAATTTTTGAAAAGTGAAGTTGTTACATTGTTCTAAATATCACCCTATATTTCATTGTAATATTAAAAAATTGTGAGGAAAGCAAAATATTTAATATACCAATAAAGTTTCATTCTTAATTAAAATAGAAGTAATTAATAATTTTTGAAAAGTGAAATTGTTACGTTGTTCTGCATACGACACCTAATTGCACCTAATTTGCGATGCACCTAAAATTGTGAGGAAAGAAAAATATTTAATATACCAATAAAGTTTCACTTCTAATTAAGATACAAGTAATTAATAATTTCTTACTTTTGTTTGTCTTTGTTTAAAAACATACAAAAAAAATAATCATCATATTTAACAACAATATATTTAAGTAAGATATCTTCTTTAACAAACATTCTTACTAAAATTAATTATGATGCTGTATTTTGACAGTTATTGCTTTCGTATTATTTAATAATATTATTAAGAACACATAACTTTATTTTAAAAATGTATGATATGTGTACTAAACGTATGTTGATTGTGTTAATATCCGTTATTTCATTTAGTCTTAAAATAGAAAAATAAAGAATAAGTATAAAACATGTAATGTAAAATTTATGAAAAAATCACTTCTAAAATTTTAGCCCTAATTAATTAGTATTCTTCTATTTTAGCGATTATAAAATTTATCTAAATATATATAGCGATTGTAAAATCTAACATGGACATTGTTTCTAAATTTATGCGATTTTGAAAAGGATATTTTCTCCCATTTTAAAATAAAGATGATAGTAAACGCCTTATTTAGATTATTTCATACAGAATTTTTTAAGTTCTTTCAGAATTAATAAACGCTCTTAACGGATGTAATACGCAAAATCTGTGGCAACAAAATCGCTTAATTAAGTGTTATTTTATAATCAATGTTGTTCCTTAATAATAATAATTAATACCTCTCATAATTTTAATCCATTATAATTAAAATTTTTAAATATTATTTTGCACTTTATAAATGCAATTTTTAAGTCACTTAAATGATATTTCATAGTAATTATTGTTCCTTAATAATAATCATTAAGATCTGTTATAATTTTAATCCATTATAATTGAAAGTTCTTAAATGTTATTCTACACTTCATAAATGCAATTTTTAAATTTCTTAATTAAATGATATTTCATAATAAATATTCTTCCTTAATAATAATCATTGAGATCTGTTATAATTTTAATCTATTCCAATTATAATTATAACAGATCTACAACAATATATTGTTGATATACTGTAGTTTCAACATAATACTGTTAAATATGATGCTCTTAAAACTTTTTTTACACTTTATAAATGCAACTTTTAAGTCACTTAATTAAATTATATTTCATAATAAATATTGTTCCTTAATAATAATCAGATTTTTTCAGACTATATTCATTTTAATTCAAACATCACTTCTTACAACTGATATCATCGTTTAAAAATTCAAGTTCCATTCAAGTTCATCGTAATTATTTCCATTTTTTAAATCTCTCTTAATTTACATTTCCTATTTATGTATCTTTATTTTCTGTTTAAATGGACTGGTATAATGCTGGTTTAAATTAAAAAATGAGCTGAATATATAGTCAAAAAGAGTCATCTGTGACGATAGTAATCAACGACAGTTGAAGTTCAACAGCTTCTATCCTCAAATGAATAATTTAACAAACTGTCTGCGCACATTTTCGTAGCTTGTTTACATTGGGATCATTTTCTTAATAATTAATGGTGTCGTTTTTCAAGTGTCTCATACCAATGCTTGTATATCAGCTACATCGCTTCTATAATTCAGAGTTATCTGAAAACATAGGTCGTGGGTTCAAAGCCAGGTGACGTAGTGACGAATATCATCTATCAGATAAGAATTCTTGGAGGAACTCTTATCTTCCGAAATTCCTGTGATTAAAATTACAATATAAATACTTTACAGCTTTTTTTTAATTGCATGTGATTCATAATCACCTAAAAGGAATGGTTGTCTTCAAGAAGACTGCGAAAATCTTGATATGCGTCTTTGAAAAATGACTCCTTTCTATTTATATATGATGCTTCAGGTGAAGATTTCTACACGAATAGGAGAGCTAACTAAGGGATATTGCTGTGCAAAGTTCATGCAAATCGTGCACGTTGTTTTGATTCAAGACAAATGAACTTTTAATGTTTTCAACAAGCATTTGCTGCATGGTTCTAAAAAAGATTTAACAAAAAAAGCACTTTAAAGTCGAATACGTGTGGGAGAAGCAGTAGAATACTCAAAAGCATATAAAAATAAATAAGTAAATAGTAATTCCAGAATAAATTTATGTTTTTAATTACATTCAGTGAAGAATTTTTGAAAATGAACATTTTTTAATGCTAATCAAATAAAGTAAATAAGAGAAGAGTTTGATTTTTTTAAATGTATCTTAATTGGAACTAAAATCTACTATATATATGTATAAAAATGAATGGTTTTATTAACAATATTTTAAAATAACTTAAAAACTACACCACTTGGAGTTAGAGAAGAGATGTTATAGAGAGATGAGATTTCATAAGAGAATTTATTAAAAATAGAAATTAATAGGGAAAATAAAGTGTGTTATAGATTTCTCCTGAATTAATATTCTTTAATCTTATGTCAAACCAAAAAAATGTGAACTTATTCTAATTATTTTTTTCGTTAATTAAACAAAAATTATTTTCTGTCACAGTGTTTGTTTATTTGAAATACCTGGTGGTATCTGGCACCCTCCAGTAGCGAGATTTAGAAATTTTTCTTAAATTAAAGTTGATTATTAAAAAAAAAAGTACTGTTAATTGTTTATATTTAAATTAATTGTTTCAAATATTTTAGTTATGTATTTGTGGTCTTTTAAATATATTTTTGTTTTTTTCTAATATAGACATATTTACATATTATTTACTAAATGTTTTTTATTTATAAATAGTTATTCACAATAATTTATTCTTCACACTTTGACAAACCGTTTCTCAATTGTTATCACTGCCCTTTACTTGCGATTGAAATTTCTTCTTGATTCATTTCCATTTTCAGTTTATTTATTTTTTTTTTTTCATTAAAATTTACCAAAACTTAAAATCGTTGAAATCTCGAAAAAATTCTCAGGAATTATTATTATTGTATAAAAGAACTTATTAAAAATAGGAATTAATACGGAAATAAAATGTGTTATAGAATTGAATTGATAGACATATTCATGAACACTTGAACTCAACGAATAATAACTAACATTTTTTGATATTTTTTAAAGCTGAGTCACCCGTCAACTAATGCGTGAAGAAACAGTTCAAAGGTCAGCACTGCAGGGGCGGGGTTGCCAATTAGAAGGTGAAGGCCTTTTTCTAGAAAACTAACTAGGCCGAATATCTCCTCATAGAGATTGGAATATATATTTTCCAATATTTCCCCATTGGGGTTGTAACTATGGGGTATCAATGAGATAGATGTCTTTTTAAAAAGTAGGATTGCAGTCCAATAAAAATCAGTGCATGTGATAGATTCACTTCGCGTTTTTTGGTTGATTCTAGAAATTTTTTCTACTTTATTGCCCAAAAAATGCTTCCAAGGGAAAGTAAGTCAAGTCATTTTTACACTATCATCCTTTCCTGTCATATTACATTCTCATGACTGACGAAATTTGGAGAAAATAAATATCAGGGCAATACAGGGTAGGTAGCTAGTTTTTAATGAACTTTAGATTGATTTAATAAGAAATTCCTGTCATATTACATTCTCATGACTGACGAAATTTGGAGAAAATAAATATCAGGGCAATACAGGGTAGGTAGCTAGTTTTTAATGAACTTTAGATTGATTTAATAAGAAATAATGATGTATAATTTAGCATGTTAAGAAATACAGCTATAGAAAACAGTGTTTCTGAAAATTATAAATCTTTCACAAAATTATGCAGTGTAACCATGCTTCCTCTTATCCACTGGTAAAAGCGCCTTCTGTGGCATTCAAGAGAAATGGTCAGTTGGCCTACGGACTATCAGTAAGAGAGGAAGTATATTTTTCACACCTTGCGCGTAGCAGAGTTTCGGGTTTTCGACTTAGAAGTGGAGCCCTTCCACGAATCTATAATTATCAGTTCTTTAAATATGTTAAATATTCTTCTTCTTCTTAATTGGCGCAACAGACCCATATTGCACCAAGGTCATTTGCCTACTGGCAGGTGTATTAAATATTGTATGTCTCTGATTGTATGTCTGTGGTGTTTGTGCGTATGTAAATAAAGCTGTGAGTTCTCCAACCTATGCGTCAAGTATTTCCACCCAACTACAACCCAGTTATCAAGTATTTCAACCCAGTTACAATCTGGTTGCCCAATCTGCCTACTACAACAGTCAATGAAAAATTCTGCAAATTTCATTAATCGGCAGAATGTTTAAGCATTTATAACAATATTAAGATCAAACTAAATAATTAATGCCAAATTATTAAAATAAATAGGCACAATCATTGGTTTAGTGTAAAATATGCATTAATGTGTACAATTTGAAGCAATGCTATAATTAATAAGTTTGTATAAGGAACATTTAAAATGCAAAATAAAATTCATTTCATAAGCACTTAAAGTCTAAACGAAGAAAATTTTAACACCATTATATTCTACGAACTAATTAACAGTTGTTTTAATAATCATGTTGATAACAATTAAATTGATGTAATTTTTCAAAAAGTAATAAATGAGAATAAATTTTTTTTTTGCTTAATGTAGATTATTCCTGCCATAGTGGATATTACTGCCAATCACAGAGGTTACTTTGAATTCAGAATATGTGCAAATAAAAATCGAAAAAAGGAAGTAACTCAAGAATGTCTGGATCAAAACATACTGACGATTATTAACAGTACAAGTACTCAGTACCATGTCGGAAACCATGGAAGATCTCGCGTGACCTTGGCTTTGCAACTACCCAAAGGATTCACTTGCAAATATTGTGTGTTTCAATGGACATATACTGCAGGTAAGTCATAGAAGAATTTAATTTGGTCTATAAAAGTAATTCAGCATGATAAAAGTAATATACCTTGAAGGAATTTAAAAATCATAAAATTTAAAAATAAAATACAACTTTTAAAATAATTATACAGCATATTTTATATTTTAGATGTGCTAATCTTTTTATACTTCTATATTCTATATTCGTCAACATCCGTCATCGTCAACATTCGTCATAGACGATGAAACTGGTATTATGATATCAAATTTAGAAAACATATTTTCAATGGGTTATTAACTATGGTAAAATATGAAGTATCTTTCACCAGGTCTTCTTTAAAGAAAGCTGAATTTGAAATAGAAAATTCGAATTTCTTTAAATTGCTTGCAGGTACAACATTTTTAAAGATATTAATTAGCTAAAAGAAGAAAGAAACAGAATAATTTCTTTTGAAGCCCGTCATGATTTAGTAAAATTAAACTGCAACTGACGTCAAATTCTACTGCATATACATACATATATATATATATATATATGCAGTAGAATTTTTAGTTATTTAAATGTTCTTAAATATCTGTACTATATATATAAAAATATAAATAAATAAATTATAAAATTATATATATATATATATTTTATATATATATATTTAAGATTAAATATGACAGTTATACAATAAAACCATAATGATTTTTAACATTACTAATTATTTTCAGGCAATAATTGGGGAAAATGCAATAATGGATCCTATGGATTAGGATGTGGAATCCAAGAAACATTCAAAGCTTGTGCAGATATTTCCTATCAATGAAAGATCATTATCAGATGTCAAACCAACAACAGAAACCACATCAACAACTGTTAAACCTACAAAAGCAAGCCGGCGGCCAACATTTACTAAACCAACGAAGATAAACCGATTACCATTAGTTGGCAATACTAAACCTACAGTCTCTGCTTTTCCTAATCGTAATAAAGACAAAAACAAGAAGCCAGTGCAAAAACCAAACATTATAAGAGGAGAAACCTTTCAGGAGGCATTAAATCGCATAAGAAAGGATCCTAGGCTCAGGTGGATGTTGCAAGGGAAAAAAACACGTTAAAAAAGGTTTTTGGGAACTATAAAGTAAATGATGTAGTAGTTTTCTCATAGTTTTTTTACAACAAATCTGCTTTCTTTTAGATATTTATATTTCATACAAAGGATACATATCTAAAAATATGACGATAATAACGTATGGTATCTAGAAAATGTTAAAATAGGATATTTAAGAATCATAAAGTAGGATATCTAAAAAAATATTTAAATATGTTATTTAAGAATTATATAGTATTATATCTAAAAACGTTAAAATATGATATTTAAGAATCATAAAGTATGATAACTAAAACCGTTAAAATATGGTATCTAAAAACGTTAAAATTTGATATTTAAGAATCCTAAAGTATGATATCTTAAAAAGTTAAAATATGATATTTAAGAATCATAAAGTATAATATCTAAAAGCGTTAAAATATGATATTTAAGAATCATAAAGTGTGATATCTAAAAACCTTAAAGTATGATATATAAGAATCATAAAATATGAGATCTACAAAAGTTAAAATATAATATTTAAGAATTATAAAGTATGATATCTAAAAACGTTAAAATATGATATTTAAGAATCATAAAGTATGATAGATAAAAATGTTAAAATAAGAACCATAAAGTATGAGATCTAAAAACGTTTAAATATATATAAGATTCATAAAGTATGAGATCTAAAAAATAACTAAACTAAAAAGTATGCGCATTTAAACGATAAAAGTTTAATAATGTTAAATTTAAAATAATAATGATAAATTTATGACAAAATACTACATCCTCTTTAGTTATTTTTCAATAAATATATTATAAAATGAATAATTAAGCTTTCTCATCGTTCAGTTAATGTTCCATCAGTCAATTTCTTGCTCAATAATTCTTCAATTAGCAGCGGGTTCTGCGACGTGATATTTTTGAATCTGGTGGAAACTCAACTTTAATTTAAAACTCTAAACGAAGAAGGTTCACATTAAAAAACAATTTGTGGTCTATTTATTAAAATGATATGAAAGTAACTACCTTGATCATTTGTTTATGTTATTGGGGAAGCATTTTGTGTCTTAATAAATCATTGCATCTGGGTCAAAAAGTCCTACTATTTGCTCATCATTTCAAATGTTCGTGAGGATACGCATCATTAATAAAAATGAAAACACATTTACATTTTTTATAATTATTTATTCTTTTTTTTTTTTTTTTGGTTGTTGTTTTTGGAAAAAAAAGTTATTGTGCCCTAACTATTTTTGTTAATATTTATTGTCTTTAAATCAATAAAAATATTTTGTTAAATAAAAAAATATTTGTTTGGTCTTTATTATTATTTTTATTTTTATAAAAAAACAAGAATACAAATATCAATGGTATTTGAACAATTCACTTGGAAAATGAAACCTCTTAGCTACTCAATGCATAATAAATATCTAAATAAAAGATCGGGTCAATATTATAGACATAATATTCTGATATCATTAATGTTATTTGCTATATATACAGGAGCAGTAGTAGTAGGGTTGTGAGTTTTCTAAATAAACGGAAACAGTTGTTATTAAGAAAATAATAAAATGATTAAACATATTTATTACATATGTTTGTTAAGTATTATAAACTACACAACAAAAAGTTTACAATCAAATCAGCCCAATAAACGCAATTTTATAATATTATACTCAATTAATTGATTAAAGTAGGATGTGAACTTGGTGGAATTATAAGAATAATATTTGCTACTCATGACAAAAATGATCCTAAAATAGCAATGTAGATAATATTTAAGCATGAGATATATCAAAATCAATTAAATCCATGTAACATTAATTTCCCTTTTAAAAATGCATATGAACATCTTACACCACAATCAGTTTTCAAATTCTATACTGATAAAGAAGGCAATACTTCATAATTAAATTTTAAAACCACAGAAGTTACGTCTTTTCTTAAGTTATTGCTTTATTTTTAGAGGCAGGAATGGAGTTGTTTTGCAAAAATTAAATAATTAATTATTGAAAATCAAAGGAGTGTTGACGAATGCTGTAATCAGTGGCGTAACAATAGGTTGGCAAGATGGCAAATTGGCATGTACCCTGGCCCTAGCAGAGGCTATGAGTACAGGAAAGATCTGACATTTATTAATTTAAACCACACCGAATTATAAGAAAAGGCTGAATAGTTTCTTGATGTATATAAAAAGGATATATCTTTTCATTTATTAAGGAAATTCTCAGTTTCCGCTCCACTTCTATACATGAAATAAAAAAGTTTTCTTACATAAGGGAACTGAGTGATTTATTAATCATAAGGAATCATTTTATGTCTTTAAGCTTTCCTGAAGTGTGCGCTGCATTTATGTTATTTGTAGCAATTCCTGTGACTACGGCTAGTGCAGAGCGATCATTCTCAAAATTAAAATTAATAAAACCTATTTAAGAAATTGTATGGGACAAGACAGATTACACAATTTGTGTGTTCTATCCATCGAATCATTCATTCTATCCATGGCTCGAAGCTTGAACTTTGATGTTGTCATTGACACTTTTGCAGATTGGAAATCCCGAAAAAAGAAATTTTAATAAATAAATTTTTTATTAAAAAGCTCTGTAATTTTAATTCAGTACCTCCTATAAATTAAAAAGTTCGTAGTATCAACCAAAATAATGCCTATTTTAGGTAGACTTAAATTAAAAATTAAATACAGTGATCATATGGGGGGCACCCCATTCGAAAATTTGCCACGGCTTCAGAGTGGCTGTAATGCACACTTTTATTTTATAAGAAGTCATTAAGGATTACACCTTAAAGTAATGTTCAAAACCAAAGTTAACAATGATTTAATGAACTGAAAAAATAATAAAAAATATATGCAAATATTTGCAGATCTGCACCATTAATGAACAGATCTTCATAAGTTAAGATGAAAAGTCCCATAACTCTAACGAGCAATATGCAATGGGCATAAGCAGCAAATGGCTTTAATGTAAATTCAAAGTCATTTTATTTTGTGACAAACAAAATCCAAATGGTCTTGAAACTATACGTATATAAATGCAAGTACAAAAGATTTACAGCTAATAGAGAGTTAGATTAACACCTCATATATTAATCAATACACAATCAGCATGGAAGAATGCATTTTAATTAATAAAAACTTAACCTTTTAATGATTTTTCATGCAACTACCAAGACACTCTTCAATTTTTGATTGTACAATACTAAACATTACAAAAAGAAGTTCAATTAGTTGTCTGACAGCTTTAACAAGTTCTAGTTTTACTTAATAACGTGTGCCAATTTTTACTAACTATTGTTTTAAACATGCACTAATCGAAGTACTTACCAGAAGAATTTGAATTTAGAAGAATTTTTAAACAAAAGAGTTTCATGGAAACAAAATGAAGGAATTCAAAAAATTCTATTTCAGAGTAAAAGAAAATAATAATTTCACTGCACATCATCACTAGGAATAGGACTTTACCCCCTCACTATAGGAATTAATATACTACTATAGGACCGCAAATAGAGCTACAAGGTTAGAATTTTTTCTTATTTCAAACTACTTATTACTTTTAAAATTTCGGCATCCTACTATGTGGAGATTATCAATTGATTGATAAATATAACCTGTTAACAGAAGCACTATATCTAGAACCGAACACAATTCACAATAATATTCGATCTAAATCCCACATTTTGAGTATAAAAATTAAATAAATCTAAAGGAACAATAATCAGATAAACTATCCTGTACATGAAGTATTTAATGGGGGAATTAATTATTTTTGCTTCTTTGATTATTTAAAAAAAAAAAAAAAAAAAAAAATTTAAATTGAAGAATTCTTGTTTCTTACTTTCGACTTTTCATTTTAACTGCAATGGAACAAAACTAGATCGAGTCTATAGGATTTTTATTAAAATTATTCTACGATTCGGACGAGTCTATAGAGTTTATATGATTAGAATGACTAGAATTATTCTATGATTAGAACAAATTTATAGGGTTTTAATTAAAACTCCAATTTTTTAACTTGTGTTCAAAATCTATGTACAATTTATTTTGATTATAAATACAAGCAATGAATTGCTAATAAATTTAATATAAATAAATTTCTAGATTTAAATTTTTAGGAAATATTAATAAATATGGAAAATTTTTGTATTATATCCATAGTAATTTTAGTTTAGGCATAAATTTGTATAACTGCTATTCCTGATTTTTCAGTTAATTGAAAAATGTGCACTACAGTGCAAGTATCAGATGTTTAAACATTCTCAAATAATATTATTATCCTAACTATCAAATAAAAATAATGCCATTTGATTAATTTACTTCATTAATGCATATGATTCAATTTAACGATAGCTATTTATAAATTTTTGTAATACATTTTTGAAAAAATGTCTTTCTCAACAGTAAATAATTTAATCTTTTCTCAATAGATGGCACTACCATAAACAACAAATGTGTAGTATGACTGTATAAAGTTGAATAATAGTAGCAATTTGAATAAAAACGAGTATTATAACATGACTAAAAATTCTCTTTTACTACATTATATAAAAAAATTTGAATTTGGTTTATCATTTTTGTAATATATATCAGTGTGAAGTACATTGGCTGTGAACGTTTAATGCTCCCTTTTGGATAATAATTCATGACAACAATGACAGAAATATGAAAACATCTACTAATTATATATTTTTTTATAAATATTTTGAAAATTCATTTATTTTATCTTAGATTCAGAAAATATTTATTTATATATATTTTATTTTCGAATATTTGTAGTTTAATAAACATTCTCCCCTCCCCTTACTAATCTGAATTAAATATTTTATATATTTGTCTAAGTTTGTGTGTATATCCGCCATGAGCGGCATCAATTTACGTCCAAATTTTCTCAAAATTGGCAGAGATATTTCTAATTCAAAGCTTAGAATAACAGAAAAAAAAAATCGAAGTATCAGTACTCGTTAACAAATTACCAATTTGGGATAAATTATGTAGTACGCCAATTTGACGATTTTTTCATGGTTAATACTTTTTATGCTGTTGTACTGTCTGAGTTTTTGATCCCTTCTTCTGGTCAGAAATCTTCATTTTACATCTCCTGTCCCAGCGTAAGTCTAGGAGAAAGAGATCGTAGAATTTCGCATTGTTTTTATTGTTAAATTTTCAATGCTGTATAAGAAAAAAGCGTATTCAAGCAGACCAGAATTGACTCTAAATGAAGATCAGTAAACAGATTTATAAAAAATGTGGAGACAACAGAAAATCTGCCTTAAAAAACCTGAATGTAAACAAAAGAGATTAAAGTTTATTTAAGAAAGATATCTTTTATAAACTTATGTGCAACTTTCAACTGGTTTATCAATAATAATTAATAATTATAAAAGCAACACACTGAGTAAAAGAATTCGCGTATATTTTTAAAATTGCTCTCCATATTAGAGAAATTTATTTTATTGTTTTTATATTTCTTATAAAGGTATATTACTTAAATACTTTAAAAAAAATCAAAAATCACTAACAATTTTTTTCATGATTTTAAATAAAAAATGTAAAAAAAAAAAATTGATTTTTAAGATGAATAACTTTCTAATATGCATATTGAAATAAATGGAAATAATTAAATTTTCTTATTTTTATAGAAATCATAAAAACTTAATTTATTCCACTATCATGATTTTATTTTGAATTATAAATACCGGATTCAACACTGTATAACAAACGTTTTTAAATTCAAACAATAACGAAAAATAAATACTACTAAAAACCAACGGTAGATGGCACCACTATCGGAAGTTAATGCTGATTAGAGAATAATTTTATCGCTATTTTGTAGCACTTCGGTTTTACCGAAAGTCCTATTTTTAAAAACAAAACTTTTTTATTTTTAAAACTATTTAAAAAACAAAACTTTTTTTATTTTAACAAAATTTGATTCTTTTTTTTTTAAATGAGACTAAAAAGAGACCTGTAATAAATATTTATTTCACATACAAAAATACAGACAAATTTCAAAATACAAAAAAACAAGACACATTTTACACGACATAATAAATAAGATTAATACGGAGGACTAAAAAAAAAAAGTTGAATCAACTGTAACCACAAAAAGAGTGACTGAAACAGTCATACAAAAACAGAAAACAAATTCATCAACCAGCGATGATTAAATAAAATGAAAACGACAATAATTAATATAGCTATAGCTATTTGTGTGTAAAGCTAAATATAGAATTACAAGCACAATTTCAGTCTTTTGATCAGAATACAAATATGTTTCTTAAATTTGAATAAGAAACTACAAATAAACAATGAAAAGTATCCAAATGACAGAGTCAAGTTGTCAAAAAAAATATGTGATTCGCATTTAAATATTTTGTAAAAATGTAAATAAAGCTATATAAATAATTTATTCTTCACAAAATATTAAGTTTACAAGTGTAAATATTAAATATTTATATATTTAAATAAATTTATTGTTTTTGTAAATAAATATTTGTATATTAAATACTAATTATAAAAATCATAGTTGAATTATCATATAAGCAATTCATTAAATACTGAAAACTTTTTGTAAATAAAAATTTCATTTAGAAGAACAAACTCATGTTTAACTTAATTATTGAACTTAATTATTAATAGTATTTTTTAAATTATTGAACTGATTATGGAATACTTATTATTTATACTTTCATAAATAAATGCATATATTTTCAGATAATTTTTGTCTTAAATGAGAGTAAAAATTTAATAAAAACTCACGTGTAATTATTAAATTAATTACGTGTAAAGTTAATAAATGTGGAAATTTAAAAATTGTAAAAATAATGAAATGATAGTAGGTTCAACAAAATGTTGAAATTCAAAATTATAAAAAGTATTTAACTAGCAAATTGTGCGACTATCTATTAAAATGTTCTAAGAAATTGTTCTTTACAGCATTAACTGTAACACTATAAAATACTAAACTTTACATGGAATTAAAGCAACAATACATTTAAAAGTACATCAATAATTACTGATATAAAACATGATTGTGCTATTTTAAAAATCAACAAATTAATGTACCTAACTTTGAATGATTGAAACAAATATATATGCAAAACTATACCCCTTTTACTAATCTTAAAAAATAACACCCACAATAATAATAGTTTAAAAATGTTCAAATATGCTGAAAAAATTGCCAATGATGGATTGTCCTTCGTTTTGAAATAAACAAAACATTCGTAGATTTAATTTCAGTAAAAGCTATAAAATGATAAAAATCCATTCACTCTTAGCAATTGCAATCAGAAAAATTAACTGCAATCACAGTGGGATGATGGACAATATCCTCTTGCACAATTAGTATCACACCAACTAGCGATTCCAGAAATAGACGCCCAGACACCAACAGCTTTGCATCCGCCACCATTGCCTTCAGTTTCTATATTAGTAACCTTTTTGGGAGATGTTTTAGGTTTGTATGTAGGTCTAGCTTTGTATGTGGGTCCAACTTTGTAAGTAGGTCTAGGTTTCTTGGTAAGCGGAACCCTAGTATTCAGAGGTCTGTAAGGTGTTGGTCTGGGGGTATAAACAGGCCTGTAAGTAGTAGGTCTGAAGTATGTTGATCTCTTAGTAGAATATCTGTTTGGCACATTGTAGTACTGAGTTGGTTTAGATGGTCTAGTTGGTCTTGTTCGTCTTGAGTATGGTTTCCGGGTTATTGGACTTATTGGACGACGATTATAGTATGGTCTTCTGGTAGATGGTTTGGATGCTGGAGCTTGTGTTAATCTAGGCCTGTATCTTTGTTTCTGAGTTGTTCTTCTTGGAGGAATAGCAGAAATAGTTTGCTTTTCTTTAGGGTTTTCTTTGAAGGGCATAATGTCATTGGTTTCTACATCGCCAACTGCAACATCGGCGCAGCCTCTGAAAGGTTTCTTGGGTCCACATCCAACCTTTGAAGTACCGTTATCGCAGCGTCCCCAATTATTTCCTATGAAAAAGAATTGAGATTTATTTCAGTATTCTAGGAATTAGCATAAATGTAGGAGATTTCCACCATAAAAATCTTTTATAAAAATTTCATAAATTGGTAATTAGTCTTTCATTTCATTAATATAGTTTAAGGTGTGGTTTTTTTAAATTATTGAAAACTAAGTTGTTTTTTAGGAATTAAGTTATTGTAAAAATAGTTAGAAATTTATAAAACAATCTAATAATAATTTATAAAATAATCTAATAATACATAATAACAATATAAAACAATCCAATAAAAAATATTTCCCACAAAAATTCACACTTCAAATAAATAAAATTATAATAAGCAAATAAATAACGTATACAAAACGAAATAAATTAACGAAATGCACAAAAAATAGCAACAGACATTTATCAAACAAAATTGACACAAAGGAGAATTTAATATACCAATGAATATGCTTATTTTAAAGAAAAACCTCCATCGTTTTTCTTGATAGATGTTTCATGCATTCAAACAACAAGATTTTGTGGGAAAAGTACGTATATTTGCATTCAGACAAAGATTTACAAACAGATATCTTTGCTTTAATACGCCGGTAATACAAATTATACTTTGCAAATTAATAAGAATACGAACTAAAACCTGCAGCATATCAAATTGGAATGTTGCGGAAAGATTTTGTGGGCGAATTGCTTCCTAGAACTCCTCTAATGTATGTATGATATTCTAAGTAACACGACAGTAAAGCATAAAAGTTTATTTTCTTAACAATTAATTAATTTTTATTTATCAAAATTTTGTTTTTTTATCTAATTCAATGAAGAGAAATATTCACTGAAGCAATAGAATCTCCTCTTCTCTATAATTTTAGCATAAATATCTTCAAATATAGAAAGTTACTATAATAATGGACAAATAAAAGAAGTGATTTACATAAAAGTAGTACAATTCCTCATACGAATATTTTTGTCTAAACTTGAACGTTAAAATGGTCAATTTACTATGAAATATTCTGAAACTATCTTATTAATCTGCAAGTTTTAATTTATAGCTTTTCCACCTGATTACAACGATTTATTTTTTTTTGTCTTGGTGGATTCATAATACAATTCATGCAGCCGTACGTATGCAGAAATGTCAAAATACAAATGGATTTAAATGTCTGAAAGACATCCAAGAATAATCTTCAAATTTTTATTGGGGAACGCTCTAAATTAATTATCCTTTCCAAAAAGCAATTCAATTATACAAATATATCTGAAAACTTTATAAAGTTATTTCTTTCATACATCATTGCTTATCACTACTATCTGTCAACAATAAGTTAAAACAATAATAACTGACTTTTTTCATCCAAAAAAATTTTTGATATAAATAATTTCATCAATTGATTTCAATTATATCCAATCCTACAATTCTTATGAATTTTTGAAACTTTTACAAATTTATGGATATTGTTCATATGTATTTTATTTACAACTATTCAACCTTCTTAAAATTGGATCATCTTTTAACATTCAGTAATATTTCGATCAAATCTTGTGAAATTTATGATTGGATGAAATTTATTTTGACACGCCCTAATATGTCTTTATTGTTCTGTTATAATGAATTATAATATCTCCACCACAAAAAATTAGAAAAAGAAAGCTGAATGTAATTAAAGTATACCTGCTGTATAGGTCCACTGGAAGACGCATTGCGAACAAGGTGAGGTGCTCTGGCAATTTCAACTCCACACTGAAGCCTCCAGTTCCAGCAGATGGATAATATTTGGTACCGTAACCATCAGCGAGTTGTAAGGGTAACTGTCAAGACAGTCTTGAGTAACCTCAGTCGAGGGATCGTTATGAGGACACAACTTGAATTCAAAGAATCCTCTATGGTTTGCAGTTATTTCTACAGTTGATTTAATAACCTGTTGAAAAAAAATGTATAAAATAGGTTAAAAATAACTCGTTCTGTATGAAATCTAAATCTAAATAGTATTTTATTGGCGAGATTCACATTTTTTCATTGGCGCAAAAGTTGCTTGGTGGGCCAAGGCAGTTTGCCTACTGGCAGATTTCGAGACTGGAGATGGTTTCTTTTTACAGGGTAGGGTTTGTCAGCCCTATGACCAATGTTCTGCAGTCATATTAGATCAGGCCGGTCGATTCAAGTCGATTTAAAGACCCTATGATAACACCAGAATAAGATGATGAGAATTTCTTGGGTGATTGTCAAGGGTGTCAAGAGTGTTTATTCAAAATCATATTGATTCCACACCAAAATCATATTGAATCATATATAGGCCTACAAGTCGATATGTGTTGTAGTACTCCGCTTTTAAAACTAATCACGCTCAGTATGCTACATATCTTCTATATTAATATTGAATGATCTTGAGACAGAAGAATATTTTTCTTAGTATCTAGACACATGCGTTCTTTGTATAAAAAAAAATATTATGAATTGGGAGGGAAATATCTTCGAAGGTTTCATACCAGACCTTCTAAGATTCCATATTCTTAAATTGCATTCTCTTCCAAAAATCATATGTATGCCTACAAGTCGGTATTGTGTAGCAGTACTCCAATTTTAAAACTAACCCTGCTCAGTATGCCACATATTGCTATATTAGTATTGAATGACCTTGAGACAGAAGATTATTTTTGCTCTAGTATCCAGACACAAGCGCTCTTCGTATAAAAAAAGTGTTATAAATTGGGAGGGGCACATCTTCTAAGGTTCCATATATCATCATTAATTATTTAATGTAGCAACACACAAAATAATTCGCGAAGCGTAACATCCAGAAACTGGGTGGCAGGTCATGCATGCACGAAGGTCACGTGACAATTGATGCAGAACGTGATTGATGAAGATAGACCAGTTGGTCTTCGAGCTTGATAATCAATCAATTGGAAAGGTTGGGCCGGTTACTATAACACAACACCGATTATTCTATTAACCTATTGCCACTTTAGACCCTCAGCACGCTGGTGTCATGAAAATATTAATAATTTGCACTTGTTTCAGAGTCATTTAGTTCTTTTTATATGTGCTGCTTCCGCGCTCTGTTTGAGATCTTAATTCCAGATTAAAAGATGGGATGAACATGTTTGATTAAGTTCTCAACGTACAAGGCTGAATTTGCTTGGGTAAGTTTAGTAGATTAATAAAATGTGTTATAAGGCATTAAAGAGGTAAATATAAATTAATGTAAAAAAAAATCTGTTAACTAAATTTGTTCCTGTAATTCGTATCGAAATTTATTTAATAACAGAAAATTAGTAGCAAAATTTCTAACTTGGAATAAAAATATATTTAAAGTTACGTTTATAAATATTATTTTTGTTGAAAGCAAATGATTAAATATAATAATGATGAATAACAGATAGTGTAGTTGACAGAACGAAAAAAAAATTTCTTTAAACTTATATCACCAAATTAAAAATTAGTTCACCTGCTTTTTTAAAAAATAAATGCCTTAACATAGAAAACAAATAACAATATGCGTTAAGCCTTTTATAAAAGCATATTATTCTATTTATACAATATTTGTACATGAAAAGTATTTCACAAATTTGAAATTAACTTTTTTTCAATGCTTTTTTTCAGCACATGCAAACATTTCTAGTACAGCATTCAAATTTTTTTTTTTTAAATTTTGAATTCTTACAATGTTGAAAAATTGAACAATTTTTGAATTTAAAGTCATACTGTGTATAATTGAAACATTTCAGAAGTGATAGCAAATTCAGAAATTCAAATACATCAAATTTATCAGAATAAATTTTTGGGCCATTGGTAGATCTAAAATTGTAGATCTGTAGTGTTTGAAGAATGTAAGGGAAGTGATTCTTACCTGTCCTGGTTTGTAGCTCCTGACAATTATCCCTCTTCCGTAAATTCCACCAGCTTCATTGGGGCGTGGCTTAGGCATATCCCAGGAGTCTCCGCAAACACCGCACTTACCACCATTCCTTTGCCAGTGAACCTGAAAGTTCAAAAACTCTTAGTCAACATAACATAAGCCACATTAGGTTAGACAACATAACTTAGTCACATTAAGTTAGTCTACATAACATAAGTCACATTAAGTTAGTCTACATAACATAAGTCACATTAAGTTAGTCTACATAACATAAGTCACATTAAGTTAGTCTACATAACATAAGTCACATTAAGTTAGACGACATAACTTAGTCACATTAAATTAGTTTATGTCAGTATCGAATTAGCATACATGTGAATCTGATTATTTGAATTCATTTTTGAATTATCTGAACAAATCAGACACGGATTTTAATTTTTACATGCATAATATATGACTATTAAGATGCAATATCAATAATTAATTTATAGCTCTTCTAATTTTGTACTTTACAGAAATATTGTTTTGGAATATTTGATTGATTTTAAAAATCATTTATTGATTATAAATTATTTATTAGTTCATAAGAAATAACAGTTCATTGTTTCAGGTTGGTTTAAAGAGTTCTGGTAACTGAATGAAAATCATTTAAGAAGTAACAATAAAGGAACTAAATTCCAGCATAAAATTTTAAAATTTTACCTTACAATTTCACAGAAAATCATTTGAGTTGTAGATCTTTGAGTAGAAAATCTGAAGAATATTGTTTTTTATTTACTTGTCATTTACACTTCTTAAGTCATATTTGAAAATTTCTCAAAATAATGTATTACAATATTCCTTTACACTGTAAATTCTGTATAATTTATGTCATATTCCTTTATTTGTCAGTTTTTCATAGATGAGTTAACCAGTACATAAAATGAATTTTTTAAATTGTAACGATCCAATGATATTTGCAATAATGCAAATAAGGAAAAGATTAACATTTGTTTTTATTTGTGCCATTAATATTCTCAATCTTAACAGAACAGCAGTGTTGTTGAATTAAAATATTAACTAAATTAATATCATCCACTAATAATCAAATCTCCATAATACAATTAAATTATATGTCTGCCCTTAAGCTTTTTTAAAATAATGCCACACTTGCCATTAGAATCCGTAGTAACCAACTACGCGATAACCCACCAAACTAGCTTCATCAAAACTAAGTTATACATCTGTTAAGTTAAACATCTGTTTTGTGTTCCGCAATAACTAACATAATCCTATATCTAGTAAATACCGTAACATTAAATATAGCCCAACAGATTCGTTTGAGATAAGAGATTGCTATACACATAATAAAGATTAAAATAAAAGAAATAAAAATATAAAATAATACAGGTTATTCAAAAACAATTAAATTACAACATAATATTATTATTAATATTATATACAACAGAATATGATTAAGCAATAAAGGGGCTCCTGAATGTGAAACTGATAAATCCCAACAATCAAACATTAATTGTCGATAGGAACAATGCAAATTATGTTTATGATTTAGCAAGTTAAATATGTATAAAAAAGGTCTAAATATACAAAGGATTAATAAATACAAAATAGGAATGAGCTTAATCACCAATACTCATGCATTGTTATCACTGGGGGCACAAATTATTTTATTTATCATGTAAAGGTTGTACCTTATTTTTGTCGGTCATTTGCCGAGGCTGGAGGATAATTCTCATGTAAAATATTATGTTATTTCACCACCACCTTTTCCCATTGCAAGTTATCTTTTCTAATCACATTTTTAAATCACCACACCTTTTCTCTCTACTCCTCTGACTTTCGACTACTTCTTTCACCTTCTCCTCTCTAACTTTAGGTCACTATTCCATAATCACCTCTCTCACTTTTATTTTCAAAATCGCTTTATATAACCACAAGGATTGAATTTTCATTCCTCATGTGATTATTGGAGCACAAGCGCTATTTTACCTTTCCCCTTTTACCATTAGTTGAGAATTCAATTGTTATTTGAATTTCGGTCGTAGCGGGTGCAGATGTCTATTAAGGTTGGTCTGCTATTCGCTTGTAAAGTATACCATTTTATAGCCGGCATCCTGTAATGATCCACTTAAGGGCTGTTAAATCATTAATTAGTTAGGATTGAAGTGATGAATGCTAATTGGATAAATAAAAACCCAAACAGGGTGAAGCTATTGAATTGCGCTTTTTTTCCTTTGTGATGAAACCATCCAGACCAACTTGTTCGAAGATTTTTTTATTCCTTTCCCCAGTGAAAACTGTTGACAATTTTATCTATTTTTTAAACATATAAGTATAAATTACAAATTAAAACACATATATACAATTCTAGACAAAAATATGATGCAACACTGTTAAAATTTAATTTCAATAATAAATTTAACTCCAGACAATATGTCTATACGAAAGAAATTTGAAGATAAAAAATTGAATTATTCATAGTTTGTCTTATGCAAGTTGTCTTAAGTTATGTAATTTTTTTTTATAAGGAAAAAATTAATCCTGCCTCTATTAAAACGATTTACAAACATAACATAGATTAAGTGTAAATTTTTAACTTATGATCCTGAAATAAAAGACATTTTTTTGAAAACCAGATTAAATGACAGCTAATTTCAATTGATTATGATAACAATACGCACGCTTTTATCACCGTCTAATCTCGTAAAGATCATGTCTATAGTATTCTGACGAACACAATGCCAAAATTCCTGATAATCCTATCTACTGCACGTGGTGTCATATCTGAGACTTATCCATAACAACTTTCAGTGTTTTGCCACACAAAAGTCAGATAAAAAATTTAAGGATAACAAAGCGGAACGTGCTTTGCTTTTAATTCCAAAACAAGTTGATAGAAGAGGACAATGTACCACAAAGAAGCTCGAAGGAGTTCACTTTTCTTGTATGTTTCTGGCATTTTTATTAGGGATCGCGTGGGTTAAAAGAATTTTTTAACTTACTCACGATTTTTTAAATAATTTTGGAGAAATGCCACGTACCCGCACTAAAAACTAAATTTTCATAAGTTGCGTAGAAATATTCATGTCTTGCTTTCCTACATGATTAAATTGTGTGGAATTATACGGTCTACGGTCAACTTTCGCAAGTGCTATATTCCAGAGACCATGAGATGTTTAAATATGTTATAAGTTTATGCATGGAAAGGGGTAGGCATGCAAATATTTCAAACTAAAAAAATATTTCGCCCACGTTTTATTAATATTTTAAGCATATACGCTTTATTAATATTTTAAGCATATGCGTTTTATATTTTAAGCATATGCGTTTTATATTTTAAGCATATATAATACAAAAGGGTTTATTATTTATGATTGTTTTCAAACATATTGATAAGATAATTTCAGTACTAGCAGATTTCCTATTACATATGTCAAATACTGAAAATTAAAGATTTATTATAATTGCCATAATTTCAATAAGAAAGTTTTGTTAGAAATATACAGTCCCACTTTCAAAATGCTGTAAAAAAACATTCGTCACAATGAGTTCAAATTTGAACTAAAGATACTTGAAGAAAGGGAAATGGTACAGCATCAAAAAATATCCCAAAAAAGTTTCACTGATTTTACCCATCCAATTGGTATGGCCTTGTCGTAGTGGATGGGCATTTCACTAACAGTGTTACAACTCTTGAATGACTTGGAAATCATTTTTTCCGTTAAAAACCGAAACAATCAAGCACTACAGTTGGTTTAATGTACAACTCATGCCAAATATGTTGTAATTTCAATTCAAAATATCAGTGGCAATCGAATTCACTTTCTTTATGCCGCTTACATGCGCCATCTATTAATACACTTTGGAATATTTTTTTGATGCCGTACCGTTTCCGCCTTCTTCAAGCATTTTATCAAGTATCAAGCATTGTGACGAGTGGTTCTTTTTTTACAGCATTTTGAAAGGGGGGCTTTATTTATAATGACTCTGTAATGCTATTTAATAAACTGTAAGTAATATTATAAATACACAAAATATTTTAATAGAACTATAAATAAAATCGATTAGAACACTTATTAAATGAGCAACAAATTGTTTCATTTTGTAATTAAAGACTAATATAATATTTTTTTAAAGTAAAAAAAACTCTGAATATTTTTTAATTATTAAATATAATTCTAATTATTATACTTAGTAATAGGAATGCAAATATTTTTCTCAAAATACTAGGGAAAATAAAGTACTTTTTTTTAATCTTTTCAATAATATTCATATGAATATAAGCCTATTTTATCAGACTGTTTACGATGTTTTCTGTATAATAAGATAAATATATCCATTTACATATATAATGAAGGAATTTAATATTTTTTTTAAATTTCATCATAATTTATTATACTTTTTCATTAATATGGGAAAACAGTTATTTAGAAGTTACATTAGAAAATATTTATAGCCTAAACATTTTTTATATATTTCAAAAGTCTTTATTTCAGAGCATTTTTTTTTTGTCTTTTTTTTTAGTAATGTTTAACTGTCGGAGATCAATTTTTCACATACCTCACTAATTTTTTTATACTATATTTTATATAATTTGATACAAAATTACATAAATATATATTATATTTAATTACTAGCAATACTTATATGAACATAAAGATTTTTCTTTTGCATAGAGAATAAATGAATTTAATTTATTAATTTTATCATAATTCATTACAATATTTCATTAATAGGGAAGACAATTATTTAGCAGTTAATTTAAAAACTATTCATGACCTAGACATTTTTTTATAGAATTTTTTTTATATATTTCAAAATCTTTTTTTTTTTTTTCTACAGCATTTTTTTCTAGTAGTGTTTAACTGTCAGAGATTTAATTTTTCACATACCTCCTTAATTTCTTTTTAAAATCGATATAACATTACATAAATATACATAACATTTAATTACTAAACGACCCTTAAAAGTTAAAACTAAATAAAAGTTGTATCCAATAATAAAAAGAAGACATCCTGACAAACAAAGTTTTATTCAAGCAAAAACGCTAAGAAAAATATTTGGGAGTTGTCAGAAACATTTGGAAGTTAAAAATGAGAAGTAAAAAAAAAAAATATTTACTCAGGATGACAAGCGTTATAAATGTATATATTTCTTTTTGCCGTTGGAATTTTCTGCTTGACACTATTATAAGCAGAATAAAGTAAATTGTTTTTGAGTGACATGATGGCTTGCTTGATAGAGTGTTAGAAAAATTGCAACAATAACAGGCTAATTGCGAAGAGACTTGTAGCAGCTACATCATTTTTATTGCATCATTTATTTTTTTAACAGATTCTGAGGATAAAATTTTATTTTACTTATATTAGCAATTTATTAGACAAATTAGTACTCATTTTACTAGAAATATTACACATTAAAAAATAAATGGTCAGTTTTCGTAAAGCTGTATTTTCTCAGATGTTGTCAGTATATAATTATTGTTGTCAATTCAAAAGTACCAATTTGCTAGAGATATAAATAAATTAATTGAAACCTAAGAAGTTTTATTGCAGTATTTACGATTTTTCTGGGAGTAAACTTGAAAAAAATGAGACTATAAATACTATTTTTATTTTACTTTTTTTTCCCCTATTGCCTTCTTCTATTAATATTGGAGATGGAACTTGCAATATTACAGAAACACTTAAAATAAATATTTTTTATAAGTACCTATGGAAATGTATACGTTCCAATAATGTATTGGAAGCCTTCATAAGAAAATAATAAATTTAAAGAGCAAGTAGAGGTATATTTATTCAAGTAGTTTTAGCAAGTAGAGGTATTAAGTAAAAACTATCTAAAAATATTAAAAAACATAAGTAAACATTATCTAAAATATTAACAAACATTATGAGTAAACATTATCTAAAAATATTAAACATTATAAGTAAACATTATCTAAAAATATTAAACATTATAAGTAAACAATATCTAAAAATAATAAACATTATAAGTAAGCAATATCCAAAAATAATAAACATTATAAGTAAGCAATATCTAAAAATATTAAACATTATAAGTAAGCAATATCTAAAAATATTAAACATTATAAGTAAGCAATATCTAAAAATATTAAACATTATAAGTAAGCAATATCTAAAAATATTAAACATTATCTAAAATATCAATAAACATTATATGTAAACCTTATCTAAAAATATTAACAAGCATTATAAGTAAACATTATCTAAGAATATAAACAAACAATATAATTAAACATTATCAAAAAATATAAACAAATATTATAAGTAAGCATTATCTAAAATATTGACGAACTGTAGAGAAGTAACACTAATACTAAATTAGAAGTAAGCATTGTTTTTAAAAAAAATTAATGAAGGATCCTTTTAAAATTACATCCAAATTTAAAATCTTTTATAAGTGAGTTTAAAAAATAGTTAAATAATTAATTAAAATTTGGCTTAATTTTGTTTTTGTGGAAGACGTGCTTGATTTGTAACATTTTGGTGTTTGAAAAAAGTACTTGTTTCGAAATTTCGTAATCGATACCTAAATTGAAATCCTCCATGTCTATGCTAAAGATGGGATCTATAAATCGTTAGACTGGAACGTCTTTCATTTGTGACTGAAGGTTAGAAAGGTGCGAAGATTTTACAATTTTCTATAAATTTATATTTTAATAATATTCTAATAATGCTTAATATTTATTCAATATATAATTTATTATTGAGTAGTGCAATTATATATTATATTCGTGGGCATTATTTAAGAATTGGGATGGCATAACGTGGGTACAGTGTAGCATGCAGAAGTCCTTCTCCCTTTCCACATGATGCATCCTGGCTAACGCTGAATCTGCTACATTTCTGTTGTTCCCATCAATAATGGCTTAGGTCAAAATGGCTGACATCAGAAAGCAACAAACACCTTATTTCAAAATTATTGAATCATTTACATTTCTAACACTTAAGGAAAATATAGGATTTTTTCTGTAAATTTTCAATAAATTATATTAAACGACATTTTTTATCATTAACCCTTGAAAATTTTATTGGTAAAACTATATTCTGATTTTAAAAACATAATTCAGCATTAAACAGTAAAAAAAGTACAAAATTGAATTTCTATGTAAATTTCAACAAAAAGTTATTGTTTTAGAAAATATTTCAGTAAAATTAAGACGAAAAATTATTTTAATAGAATTCATTCTGTTTAATGGATTGCATATTTTAATTTGAACAACAAAATAAAAATTCATTAATTAAATTTCTTTATAAGTTTACAAATACTAGTTTTTATATTTCCTATTTTTCATTTTCTACCTCATTACATTTTAATCTTGTTTGGGATTTTTTTAATGGCTGTATTTTTTAATTAATAAAAGATCAATCATGGGAACAGAATAAAAAAATTTTAATTAAAAACTAGGATTTTTTTTTAAGACCATGAAAATTTCTACGAAATTTTTTTAAAACTCCAAAATTTCTATGCATTTTTTTAACAATCCTTATAAATATTTATTTTACAATTAATTCATGATTCAGTAATGTAACTATACTCGAGATTTTTATAGCTCATTATTAATTAATCTCGACTTTAATTTCAAACATTAAATTAAAAACTATTTTATATTTTATCATAATTCGTAATAGTAAAAACAAATGTTGTATTTGTATCTTTTTTTTTCCTATAAAAAAGTTTGTACAAAGGACTTTAGCACTGTTTAGCTATTAAGAAAATAATAATAAATGAAGTTCCATTTACAAATAATAATAATAATAATAATATTATTATTATTAAGAATATAGTATTGTTGTTTCTAATTCCACTTGATAGACAGCAACATCTAGACCAAGTCCCAGAACCTGTACGATCTCATATATATATATATATAATCAATAATAGACATTTGTTGCTGTTTCATTCCCACTTGGTAAACAGCAACAACTAGACCATATCCAAGAAATGAAAGGAGGGAAAAGGTGGCAGCCTCTGTAGTGAGGCAGAAGTCTGAATTGCTGCGAGTCACTGAAGATAGAGGGCAGTGCTTTTTGTTAGGTCTTTTAGGGGAACTACTCACATTTACGTATCGTATAGGAGAAACACAGACAACTCCCATCAGGTAGTCCTACTCAAAATGCTGAACATCAGAAACGCCATCGAGTCTGCGACCTCGTTTTTTGAAATAGCGTCTACAACAAAGCCGCCATAGGATTGAACTTCAGCCCTACTGCTCACCAGCGGCGCACGTTGCCACTGAGCCACGAGTCGGGCGGCGAGAGAACTTTCATGGGTAACTGCCTCACATTTGCATACCTTGTAAATAATGTAACAATAATTCGCATGAATATCTACTCATGGATGGAGAGAAAGGAGCAGCTTCTGTTGTGATGGAGCATTCGTAGGTAAAAGTCTAACTTGGCTCCTTGTCGGGAAGAAAGAGGGCAGTGCCTTTCAGGAGGATTTTTTAGAGGGAATTATTGTAGAGGAGAAAAACTTGAAAGCTTCTACCGACTGACTCACGAGGCAAGATGCTGAACATCACAAACGTCATCGAGCCTTCCTGTTTTTCGAAACAGTGTCTACAATAAATCCGCCAGCGGATTGAACTTCAATCCTAATCTCCACCAGGGGCACACGTTGCCACTAAGCCACGAGTCGCGCAAGATTACATTTGTTTATGCTATGTAAATAAATTTCATATTGTTTTTACAATCAAACAGAATTATGTCAAACAAATATTTACCGTATATCCTCCGCAGAACAGTTCGTTGTCGTTGTAATTAGGCTTAGTTTTGAAGCCAAATCGCCACATACTGGACCTAGATGGAGGTTCAATCAATCGCCCATGACCAGATACCATGGATGTCAACTGAAGAAGGACTCCAACAACGACTATGGGAAGGTAAAATAATGACGCCATTTTATTTCCTTTTATATTTGGTAGCATTTGGGATTTCAATGTTCAAAGCTGTAAGAAAAAACAAGATGATTAGAATAAAATGAAAGAAAGTTTGAAAAGTACTTTAAAGAAAGCAAGTAATCGATTTTGCCAGCTTCAAATTAGATGTTAGATATGGAATGTCAAAATAGCTGGAAATAAAATATTTAATTCTGGTAAAAATAGAAAAGCGTGAAGTTCTGATTAAAATTAAGCAAAAATGTTTGGATTTCACAATAAATCTCAATTCTAACGAGTATTTTTTTGCATTCTAGGGATCATATTCCATAAAATAAAATTAATGTTGAAATAAAATTGACCTTAAATAATACCTTTATTCCATGAAATGATGCTGTATTAAAGAATATCAGTTGGAAATTAAAAATTTTTGATTCGAACGATTGTTAATATATTTACAATTTACAAAATAATTTTTTTTAAATATGAAGTAAAAAGAAATCTTTTGCATTTGCAAAATTATTTTTTAAATATAGAGAAATCTTTACCATTTTCAAAAATATTTGTTAACTATAAAGAAATGTTTACCATTTGCAAAATTATTTTTTAAATATGAAGTAAAAAAGAAATCTTTATCCTATGAAAGAATTTACCATTTGCAAAATTATTTTTTAAATATGAAGTAAAAAAGAAATCTTTATCCTATGAAAGAATTTACCATTTGCAAAATTATTTTTTAAATATGATATAAATTCTTGTTAATTTTAAAGATTTCTTTTTACATCATATTTAAAAAATAATTTTGCAAATGGTAAAAAATTCTTTTTACTTCATATTTAAAAAATAATTTTGAAAATAATAACCATTAGCAAGAATTTACCATTTTTATTTAATAGAATTGGTAAATTCTTATAAATTCTTGTTAATGGTAAAGATTTCTTTTTACAAGAATTTACCAATTCTGTTAAATAAAAATGGTAATTTCTTGCTAATGGTTATTATTTTCAAAATTATTTTTTAAATATGAAGTAAAAAGAAATCTTTACCATTTGCAAATTATTTTTTTCTAATAATTTCAAATTATATATATTTATTATTTAATTATAAAAACATATTTAATTCAAAACTATTTTTTAAATATAAAGTAAAAAGAAACCTTTAATTAATTCAAGTAAATTATCAAGAAATGGAACAAAATCAATAATAAATCACGCATTTTTTAAAAACATTTTTACTGGCATCTAATACTACATTCTATTGATTTTAAAAAGTATGAATGAGAATAAATTGGAAATTGCTACCGAGAAAGTAAACAGAAATGGAAGAAGAAATCGGAAACTTTGGTTTCAGAACATAGTACAATTTACACACCAAACTTTGAACTCGGTAGTGCTCAAGGTAACATTTGCCCGTCGTATTTACATACCATTCTTCACACACTCCATGTTTACTTTGAGAACAGTTCAGAAGTTAAACAAACTCGCGCAAATCAATAGATCCTTATTCATATCACGGAAATCTCGCTTCATACCTTCGTATAAAAGATCGTCAAATAAGGTTGGTCAATAAATATTCATATTTGGCTTTTATATGTTATCAATCTACTAGAATTGAAAGGAGAATTCGTGGGAGGATTTTAAAAATGTTTCCAAAAACTTTTTATGTGATGATATGAGTTTCTTTGGTTTACTTGCTTTGATATAATCGAAACTTAAAACAATTGTAAATAAAAATATAATAATAATGAAATGAATGTTAAAAGGTAAAAATAATCTTATCAACTTAGAATTGAATAATTTATTATTTTTAATTATTGTTACAATTTATTATAATTACTACATTATTAATATTTCAAACCTAATTGCTGTATACAACAGTGAAAGGACATTTTAAAAAATTATTTGGGAAGTACTTTATTTCCATTTAATTGAAGAGTAACGAACGAACCTCAGTTATTTTAATAAGACCAATATACTTTAATACATAGCATGATAAATATTACAATTTAAAAAAAAAAATTAAATTTTTGTGAATTTTTTTATTTTTTGAATAAATATGCGATAGCTTTAAATTTTTAGTTGGCAGAAGTTAGTCAGATATATTTTAAATTTCTATTCGATGTAGAAATGCAAATTTTACATTATACAATGTCTTTCGAAGTTATATTTGCAGGGAAGAAAGGGGATATTTTTTTTTTTTGCGTATATATTTTAGATTAATTTAAAGGAAAAGCATTAAAATACAAAAATTTAACCAATCAGTTAAAGTTAATGCTTAATTATGAAACTTATTTCATTCTAAATATGAATGTAGCATTATGAAACATGACGATTCTAAAAAAAGTATTAAAATAATTGATTTTCAACTTATAAGGATCGGTTTTCCATCATTTTGATCATTTCATGCCCTGAAGATCAACTATCTTAAAAAATATAAAATTATTATTTTTTTTTAAATCAGTTTATTAGTCAAGCCGCTTAGGGGCCAAAAAAGGAATTTATTCTAAAAACGAATGTAGTTTTATGATGCATGAAATTTCCAAAAAAAAAAAAAAAAAAAAAAGAAGTTTATTAAAATAATGAATTTTCAACTCATAAGGATCGATTTTTTATCATTTTCATCATTTCAACTCCTGAAAGTCAACCGTCTTAAAAAATATAAAATTATTTTTTTTTAATCAGTTTTTTAGTAAAGGATGTTAGGGGTCAAAAGGTTACATTTCCTTTATAGAAATAGCGCCACCAATATAGACATTTGACCTTGTACGAGTTAAAAAAAAAAAAAATTATATCAGGCATCTCACACTATCCTATCACTTCAAGCATTTAATTTACCATTAGAACTACTGATGTTGAAAATGGGTTTTTAGGTTATGAAAACGACATTTCGGATGAGAGTGAAAGTTGGAGGACACATCCCATCCCGCCCCTAAATTCGAAATCACTTTTTCCGCCGATGGAACGAAAGTGGTGGCCCACACCCCCTCTCATTTGATAGCTGAATGGGCATTTAGGGCGCATTATTGTCGTTCTATATCGTTCCCAAAACTGTACAGAATGGACGATGCTACTTCTTCTTTTGCAAGCAGACACGCAACCGGATGCACAGGATTTTGTTTTTGTCGTGCCGTATGATAGTTATCGGATAATGCTGTTTACAGTATAATGGCGGTTTACCGGTATTGTATTCGCCATAAGTGAAATTAAAAATGGCGAGTTTAAGTGTCTAAACGTGCTTTGTATTTCTTGCGTTGAGAATTGAAAAAGAAAAGTTGGTGATAATATAAAATGAAATTAATATGTCGTTTGATTTGCACTTAGTAATTTTAATAAGAAACAATGGATAATTTTTTATAACTCGACACATGAATATTTTTTTACTATATAAATAATAGTTATCTATTTTATAAATAACAGTATATAAATTACATTACTATATAAATAACAGTAATCAATAAGTATAAGTATTAATAATACTATATAAGTAATAGTAATCTGCAGGTATAAGTATTAATAGTACTCTATAAATAACAGTAATCTATAGATACACTGCTTAAAAAAAATAGAAGGACAGTGTTTTTTTGCCAATTAATGTCTCTTATTTTCTCCTAACTACCAGATATTTATGCAGATTTAGTTTAATGACCCTTTTTTTCATTTTAGGCAAAAATTAAACATCTACCATTAATATTAATAATAAAATTAGTATATATAATTTCCGATGCGTAAAAAAAGTAGAAGGACACTTGCTAATATATTTAATTTAGTGAGTTGTTCTTTAGTTAAATTGTGATTTTGTACTTTGTTTTATCCTTTTCTGTCAAAAAAAATCTAATTTGTTTAAAAGTTACGCTGTTTCTCCGTTCTCAGAAATGCCTAAAGGAATACCTTTGATCGATTTTCAAAAAGGCCAAATTTCCGCATATCAAAATGATGGTAAAGGTGTCAGAGATATTGCTCGATTGTTGCAGGTGAGCCCCAATACAGTTTCAAGCTTTATCAGAAATCCTTACAAAAATGGAAAGAAAAAGAAGACTGGTAGACCGAAAAAGTTAACACCATGTGATGAAAGAAAACTTGTTCGTGTGCTTAAGAAGAACAAAGGAAGTGTTTCAAAGGCAAGAAATCAAGCAGGACTTAATTATGTGACGAAACAAACAGTTTACAACTATATTAAAAGATCTAAAAATTCATTTTCAAGAAACGGAAACATCATCCTAAGTGGACACAAGCTCACATTGATAACCGTTTAGCGTGGGCTAAGGAGCACATGTCCTGGACTACAAAGTGGACTTCTGTGATATTTCCCGATCAAAAGAAATTTAAGTTAGACGGTCCAGACGGATATCAGCACTACTGGCATTGTCTGGGGAATGAAGACGAATACTATTCAACACGACAAATGGGAGGAGGGAGTTTAATGGTTTGGTTGGCTGTTGGATAAGGAGGAAGGACAAGTCTGGTTTTCTTAAATGGTAGGCAAAAACATACAGACTTCATTCAAGTACTGAATTCCGAGCTTCTTCCTTACGGCTCTGACTTGGGGGGGAAGAGTGGAAGTTTCAGCAAGACGGAGGTTCCATTCACACCGCGACTGGAGTCAAAAATTGGTTCCTAACAAATAATGTGAATGTTTTACCATGACCAGCCAAAAGTCCTGACCTTAATATAGTGGAAAACATCTGGGCAATGCTAGTTCGTCGAGTTTATGCTGATGAAAGGCAATTTGATTCGCTAACTCAACTTCGAGAAGCATTGAATAACTCGTGGGACAATTTTTGTCAAACAGAAGTTCAATCTCTATACAATTCACTTCCAAACAGAATATTTGAAGTTATAAAGGCCAAGGGGAAGAACATTCCTTATTAAAATCACTATTTTTTCATTCATTATAATGCTGTCCTTCTACTTTTTTTTACAAAGTTTCAAAAAAGAGAAACTATTTTTGTTGCCATTAATATTTTATGTTTGAATATCATAATTCTGATGTTAAAATTGCGTTTTTAAAATATTTGTAAAATGTTTCTAATAAAAATTTTTAGTAAAAATAAAATATTTTTCGGTTATTGTTACAAAATGAAGTGTCCTACTTTTTTTACGTAGTGTATAAGTAACGGTACTACATAAATAACAGTAATCCATTAGATATAAGTAACAGTACTACATAAATAACAGTAATCCATTAGATATAAGTAACAGTACTATATAAATAACAGTAATCTACAGATAAAACTAACAGCACTATATAAATAACAGTAATATACAGATTAAAGTAACAGTACTATATAAATAAAAGTAATCTATCTTTCGACTGATACCAAATGACTTGGTAAGGATTTGGTTTGTCACTCTACGATCATTTTTATGCACACTTTAGGCTAATTAGACCGAAAATTACAGTTTAAAGGGGATTCCAAACCACTAACAAACATCCATGCCACCGCCAAGATTCAATCCTAAAGCCTGTGGTACCGAAGGTCAGAGCTCTAGCCAATTGGCTATCAGGCCGCAGAATTCAAACCTGAAGCCTGAGGAGATTTACAATTACGCTATTTTTTATATGATTAGTAAATTTTAAGCAAAAGAATTCATATAACTATATCACTTTTGCTTAACTAATGGATTACAAAACAACTAAAACACTTACAACTAAAGGATTACATTATTTACAAAAAAAAGTTTACAAAATTTAATACATTTCATAAAAAAATTATATTTTATAATCAATATCCTTTAAATAAGCAAAAGTGATAAATATTTTATTTATAATGTTAAAAAAGTATATTATTACAAATAATTGGCTATTTAAACCAGAGAAATATAAGCGTGATTTAAAAAATATTTAAACTTGATTATTAAAGAGATATATTCGAAATATGCTTACCACTTAACTCTGATTTCCAAAAAACGGGAAATTAAATGTATGGAACTCATGCGGTATTAAATGAGAATAGCTTGAAATGCTGTCCGATTTGTGGTATTTAATAGCATATAGATAAGTAAAAGAATTTACAGCGTGGGTTTTAAGTAAAATAAAAACCTTGTAAATGGTTTTGGGATCCGTAATCCTATAAGATAAGAACATTCGATACTGACTGGAGATGTCAGAATGATAAAAGAAAAGATAATTTTAAAAAAAGAACTTATCACTTTATGGTTCTTTCAACTTTGCCAAAAGATAAAAACACAAAAGGTGTGTAATCGTGTTCGAAGAAGATTGAAAAAAAAAAAAAAAAAAAACTTTCATTATTTCACAATCCAAGGATTTATTTCAAAAAAGTATTGCCAGAGGTATTGGACATTTATTTAAAAGTTTTATTGGAATATAATTTATAGCAGCTTTTTGGAATTTAGGCAATACCTAAATTTAGTAAAATTTTTAAAAAACCATTCAAATAATAGTTCATTTAATTTTAAACAAATGTTATGCAAATTTTTTTTTCTGTAGAAAAAACTAAAATTAAATCTTTTCAATAAACTGGAGCCTGATCGCAGAGTGGCCATTGCTCTGACACAAGTTTCGGTACCACAAGTTTCGGGTTTGAGTCCCGGCGATGCCATGGTTGTTTGTAGTGATTCGGAATCCAATTTAAACTATAGATCCTGGTCTGTTTAGTTCTCGTGTGCACAAGATGACCATAGAGCGACAAACCAATCTCAATAAACCTTTAAAATTAAACTTTAATTTTAAAAAATAAAATGATTTCGATACAACCATTTTCAGAAAACTTTTCCTTTTAACAGATTAAAAAATATTTACGTTTTGACCTAATAATAACAATTATTATGAACATTAATCTACTTTATTCCTTTTCATGTATTCATTCATCATCATTGGCGCAACAACTCCATGGTGCGCCAAAGCCGTCTGCTTACTGGATTTCAACAGGATACATTTTATTTTTACGGGATAGGGTGTCATAGGGGGGGACAATCATAGTAGACAGGGACCTACGTTTTAAAGTGGGTTCTGAACTCCTACAAACACCCATGGCGCCGACGGGACTCGAACCCTTTTTCATCGAGTGCCAGAGCGCTAATCACTAGACATCAGGCCCCATGTATTCTTTGCATACCGTCTAATTTAGCACCTCTTGCCAATTTTCATTGCGACATTTGATCTGATAGTGCTGGGTAATTGCAATGGAAAATATAGAATTATTAGTCAGATTGCATAGTTGAAGTTTTACATCATTATAATGCAAAATAAATGCTTTATTTCCGTTTTTATGTTCAAGGAAGGGAGATATCCCAAGAGACAACTAGAATAATCAAACATCTAAATGATGTTTATCATCACATATGAACAACTTGAGTTGGTCATTTTCTGACAGTTCACAAAACCCGTAACTAAATTATCCTATTTATGTTGCTAAACCAAATTTTTTCATCCAGTCTACAATAAACTTATTTTTACAACTTTATTATTAGGCATTCGCATACGCATTAAATCAATTAAAATGACCAATAGAATGAAATTGAATCAATGGATTGGATTTAGTATTTTAAATAAAATATTTGCATGTTCAGATATACTTTATAAAACACAAAAGTAATTTTAAAATCAAATTTACCCATTAAAATTAGGGAGTTAACTTTTCTTATTATCTCTAAAGCAATTAAAATTTTTAGAAAAAAAATTTATAATGCCATTTATTTTCGTTTTAAATCCAAATATTAAGAATAAAGATTCTTAAAATATTCATCGCATGCGATGTCTTAAACTCCAAATCATGCAAGATAACTTGGAGCACAAATTGAAGAACATCCATTCTACAGAGATGTTAACGACTAAGCGAAAACGTCTTGTAGAATGTCTTGGACTAATCGAAGGATACGACAGTAGAGGGTGGGACGCAGATGTTGGGCCATTCGGAAAATAAACAACCCCTCTTCTCATGCGATGATAACAGATTGGAGTTCCTGGAATAGTTGGAAGCATTCTTCGAACAAAATTATCGGTGGCAACTTGGGCTGGAACGATGCTGATTATATGCTAGGCTTTGTTGTCGCTCAGATTGGGGACTCGTAAGGGTTGACAGGATACTTACCTGCGGAGATTCGATTTCGGAAGAAAACTTCTATGCGAGATATCAAAGGATGGCTCAGCATTTTAGAGATTTAATGTTAAAGTGTAAGGTGGAAAATGCTTAATAGAGTGTTTGAATTTTTCAATTGTTTCTCTGTGGATAAATTCTTGGTTGCACAGATGGAATTTATTACATAAAACAATTGTGATTTAAAAATATTTTTTGACTTTTTTTTATCTAACTAAAAAATAAACTTTACGTTTGATGGTATTATATGTATAACTTTTTTTTAACTGTTTAAATAAATAGGTAGATAAAAATCCATATATTATTATCCAGATATTCAGATTAATAGATAGATACATAGAAATACTATCTAGATATACAGGTCCAGATAGATAAATACACAGAGATATTATTATCTAGATGCTGGTCCAGATAGAAACATAGAGATGTTATTATCTAGATATACAGGTCAAGATAAATAGATAAAGATATTATTAACCAAATATACAGATGCAGGATCGTCCCACTGGAGATAATAAACGACGTTTCTATATTTAAAACATGTCGTAAAGTAACTATAACTTGATAATTTTAAGAAAGTTAAAGTTAATATTGATAACTTAAAGTTATGAAATTTTGCTACTTACTTAACTTAAAAAAAAATGTATTTTAAAAGATTTTATTCATACAAAACTGGTTCAAGCAAAATTTCTAAGAAATTTTTTTTTAACCGACTAATTAGCGAAGAGATTATGTTTCTCGAGACAGACTTCCTTTTAAAAATCTACTAACAAGAAAAAGGGGAATAAAGAATATATTCATAAAAACTATTCATAATATTTAAGATAACAAGCCTAGTTTTGTTTTCTATGACCTTTAAAAAAACTAAGAACAGTGAAATACAGTATTTGCGACCGTTTATTTCACTATTTTTTTATTTCTTCCAAACTTAGCAGATGGCCTCTTTGCAAAATATTTTTTAGTGCACTGGGAAAACTAGTCTAGTTATTCACGTTCGGATGTGATATTTAATGATTTGAGCTCTGAGTTGGATATTTTTTAAAAATTTATTTAATAGATTTCAGCTCAACTAGTTATCAGTCAACTGGTAAAGGTTTGATGTTGCTTCTTATCCCACTTGGTAGACAGCAACATCTAAACAAGCCCACAAACCCATATGGCCTCATGGGTGAAGGGTAAGGGGGCAGCTTCTGTTGTGATGGAGCACCCATAGGTAGAAGTCTGACTTTGCTCCGTGAAACTCTATGGTTATGCGAGACCGGGACCTACGGCTTAAAGTGGATTCCGAACCACTGCAAACATCCAAGGTACAGCCAGGACTCGAACCCGAAATCTGTAGCACAGAGAGCCAGACACTCGGCCATTCAAGCCCCACTGGTAAAGTGTACAGCTAATATATGTGAATGCTAAGGTTCAATCGATTGGTGACCATTGCTTTAAAAATAGTGACTCTTTGGTGATTGTGAAAAAATATGTTAAACATCTCGCATTGGAGATCAGGCTGCCTGGTAGGTTTGGTTTGGTTTGATTTGATTTGTCGCTCTACGGTCATTTTTTGCACACTTTAGACTTATTAAACCGGCACCTACTGTTTAACGCGGATTCCTAACCACTAAAAAACATTCATGCCCCCGCCAGGATTCGAACCCAAAGCCTGCGGTACCAAAGGCCAGAGCGCTAGTCAATTACTGCCTGTAGGAATTTTCTAGGTTTTCACCCATACGATTGCAAATGCGAGAGTTACTGGAGAGTAATGTTCTCCATTCATCGCCAGTCAGTAAGCCGTTTATGCCATATATAAGTGGAACACCAGGCAAGAATAAAAAACTAAAATCATATATAAAACTAATATAGTCATACATAAAACTATCTATATAAAACTAACTAACAAGCTATAACTAAAACTAAAATCGAAATATCTGATAGAAATTTAATTTAATAAAGTTACTAAATTTTAAAAATTGTTATAATAATTGTTGAATTTGAATACAATAACAATATAAAAAGAATAACGAATTGACGGCGCCTGATGGTCGAGTGACTAGCGCTCTGGAGCTCGGTACCACAGGTTTCAAGCTTGAGTCCTGGGGATGCCATGGATGTTTGTAATGGTTCGAAGTCCATTTTAAACCGTAAATCTTTGTCTAATATGACTGTTAGTCGTAAGGCTGACAACACTATCCCGTAATAAGAGAAACATCTCCTGTGTCGAAATCTGCCAGTAAGCAGATGGCCTTGGAGATGTTGCGCCAATGAAGATTTGTTTGGTTTGTTGGTCTGCGGTCATCTTGTGCACACGGTAGGCTAAACAGACCGGGACTTACGGTTTAAAGTGGATTCCGAACCACTACAAAACACCCATGGCACCGCTCGGTGCCACAAAACCTGTGGCGCCGAGCGCCAGAGCGTTAGCCACTCAGTCACCAGGTCCCTTTAGGCTAATTAGACAGGGACTTTCAGTTTAACGTGGATTCCGAACCACTAACAAACATTCATGCCAGCGCCAAGATTCGATCTTAAAGCCTTCGGCATTAATAGCCAGATCGCTAGCAAGTTGGCCATCAGGCCGCCCAATGATGAAGAATAAGGAATTGACAGTAAAATATAGTGAATGACATGGAATATTACAATAATCTTGATTTTCAATAAAAACTATATTGAGAACTAATACATATATTAATTTTACATTAGAAGGAAACGATTTCTAAGTAAAATAAAATTCAATAAAAATGTATAGCGATTAATTTAAGTATATATTTTAACTGTAACTTTTTTTTCAATTTTCATATAACTCGTTGAGATATTTTATTTCATATTTTTAGATATATTTATAGAAATATTTTTTTATAAAAACACAAAATTAAATTTTACGACTATTGTACTTATCTCGTTACTTTTTTTTACGGAGGCAGTCTGACTTCATATGCAAATACTTCACTGAAGTGTGGATCATGTTGATAAAGGCATTTATTTACCTTCACACAGGAAATATCAAATAACGTTTCTATATTTAAACAATGTCGTCATGCAACTCTATCGATATTTCAAGTTTCTCTTTCAGTGATTAATTTAGTTAAGAATCCGGGTAATAGTTAAAATGAGTAATAGTACTTGAAATATTACAAAACAATTTGAAATCTATGATTCGATTTGATTCATTCCGTCATCTGATAATCCCGCTGTTGTGGTCACATCAAACTATATATGTCCGGGAAATTATTCCGTAGAAAGAATTTGTACAAATGATATGAACGTTAATAGCTGGGTAATATGGGTGTTCTGCAGAGAAAATAATTCGTTCCTTGATTTTCTTTTTTTGCTTCAGATTATTACAGTTGCCAAAATTTGTAGACAATTTCGTATCTTATAATTTCAATTGTTTATTTTTGTATAATTGATTTTCTTTATTATTATAAAATTAAAAGGAATGAGATACTTGGAGAGGGAAAAACAACCCCACAACAACAACAACAACAACATTTTAAGGAACTTATGTAAGGAAGAAGAATTTAAACCACAAACTGGTTTTCACTGGAGCGGGTAGCCTTTTACGTAGTGTAATTTGGAAACGTTGTTGTTACTGAATGGGCTATGACTGGATTCAGTAATTTGTCTAATATAAAAGAATAAAAGAAATGTCGCAAATTATTGGACTCCTATTGCGATGAAATAATTTAAAAAATAAATTCCTGAATCTTTTCAAATCAAGTTTTACTGAAACTGACTGTTTTTGTTTTGTTTTAAAGTAATTTTTGAAGGAAAATTATCGGATTCTTAGATAGGAAGAAGTTTCTTTTTACAGGGTAAGGTTGCCAGCTCTACGCTCTACAGACATGTTAGTCCGGGACCTACTGTTTAAAGTGGATGATTCCGAACCACTACAAACATCCATGGTACCGCCGGAACTCGAATTCGAAATTTGTGGCACATCAGCGCTAATCACTCGGCCATCAGGCCCTTAAAATTTTTCAGTTTGGATAAAAAAAAAAGTATGAATAAATATTATTTGATTTATCACTTCGTGTTTGGTTACCGCAAAAATCAAACCATACATTAAAACACTTATTTTTTTTTTCTAATACAGCTGGCAAACACTTAGACAGTTGTCTTGGATGTCTTAAGGCAAGAGCAGCACCGACGTTACTCACTTAGCACTACCCAGGAGGTGCGTGCAGCTTGAAAATAAGCTACGGATGCGGAGTAACAATACCCCCACAACGCTCTACGATCCTGTTAAATCGGGACCTACAGTTTAAAAGGGATTCCGAACCACTAGAAACATCCATGGCACCACCGGGACTCAAACCCGAGACCTGTGGTGTCGAGCGCTAGCCGTTCGGTCATCAGGCTCCTTTAAAACACTTATTAAATATAAGTAATATCCCACATTTAATTCTTCATTACATTATTTACTTTTTATAACATATAAAAAATCACATGCATATTATATTTAGATAATTTTCCATGTATTTTTATGAGGCCCGCAATTTTCACAAATTTGTGCATCAGTACATTAAATAATACAAATTATCAAAAATTATTTCTTTTAACACAGGAAGAAGAAGTTGTCAAGAATTCCTTTTGCATCAACCAGGAAGCGAAGAACGAATCGCGCCGAATTACATGTGTGCAGTTCAAATGGCGAATGACAGCCCATCATTTTGCGTATGCCATTAGCTGCAGCGGCAGACGGCGGGGCATTCAGTTACCGTTCAAAGGAAGAAAAAAAAGCAAAGAACGTGACTGAGATAGCAGGTCAAACGGAGGGAAATGCATTGGAGATGAAGGTCAAGGGCGGTTTTACAGGTTTCCCATTCCCAAGTCATTCACTTGCAACTTTACTACCGTGTATACATTTCTTCTCCGCGTAGTAAAATAGAAATGCCATTAGCTTAATGTAAAGAAGTTTGTGGTTTGCATTGTTAAAATGTTTTAAAATGGAATAGTTTTTTTCAGACAAAGACTGGAAATAATCTCATTTTGGGTGGTAAATAAAGATTTGTCCTTCAAAACAAATATGGCTATTGTGTATGTAAAGTTTTTAATGAATTAAAATTTTTTAAATAAATTTTTTTTAATGAATTGAATAAAAAAAAATCATTTTTAATTTTAATTAAAATAAATAAAATTGATTAATTTTTAGTTTAAAAATAATTTAAATTATTACATTAATTTATTAATAATCAATTTAATTAATTTAATTATTAATAATTAAATTTTTAAAAATTATTTTTACTTTTATTATATTAATGAAAATGTTGATATTTTGCATTATTAAAAGTTCTAGAATTTTACAATTTTTCTCAGACAAAAGAGACAAAGACTGGAAATCACATTTTGGGGGTTAAATTAAATTGCTAAATAAAATTTTTCTCAAGACAAACATGGCAGTTGTGTCTGTGTGTGTGTGTGTTACGAGAATATTCAAGTTTCAATTTGTATTTTCTTTAAAGAAAAGTAAACTTTTTAATTAATTTTTTTTTTTTTTTTTAAATTCTATAAAAATAATTTTATTTAATTTATAATTGGAAATAATTTATGCTCATTTGAAATGATTGTAGAATGTCGATTTTTTACCACAGTATTTAAAAAAAAATTGTAAAAATTTAGTTAGTGATTTTTAATTTATGTTACTCGCTTGAATAAGAAAATTAAAAAAGGAAAAAAAGAAATCACGTGGAAAATGTTAAATTTAAAAACAATTCAAGGTCGAATCAAGGTTTAGATGCAATATAACATAAAAAAAAAATTGCAATATCTAAAAAAGAAATAAATAAAAATAAATGCAAGTAATTTACTTAGAAAAGAGATATTGTACAATTTATAAATATAAATTAATTTTCAATTTAGCATTTTTCTTTGATAATGTATAAACAAAAGGGAATAAATTAAATGAGAATTTTTTTTTTTATGTCAACAAAATAAATCTAAAAACAAATGCGTTAAATGTGTTTTTTTACATTTGATAGCTAAGTCTTAAAAAATAACTTTTACTACTTTTTTTTACATGCTACTTAAGAAAGTGACTCTTGATTTTATGCCAGCAAAATGATTGAAAGTCCAATTATCAGAATTATAATATATATTCTTTGGCGTAAAACAAATATTTTTTTATTTGCAAGTATGTTTTTATTAAAAACTAACGACTATTTACGTTTTTATTAAACTATTCGACAAAACTAATACAACTATATTAAATCATTTAAAATATTTTCATTTTTTAAATCATAATATTCTACTTAAGGGAAAGTAAAATTTATTAAACAGATTTAAAAGATTACTATAATGAATCAGTTAAAAACTACATACAATTAACACTTGCTTAATTATTTAAAGAACAAATATTAACGCTTATTATATACGAATAACATTTTTTTTTTTTTTTTTTACCTTCCATTCATTAATCAACAATTTTAAGATTACGTTTTCATAACATTTAAAACTAATATTTAAAATAAAACAAAACTAAATGTTTAAACTAACATTTTATATAAAAATTCAAAAATTCTCTAATAGAGAATTTTTTAATACCGTTATGGCATTATTATACCGTTATATTTTTATTACCTATCCTAAAGCCATGTGTATCGGATACTTTGATTATTGCGCATGCGTTTATATAGCGTAATTACAGCGGCCCATCCGTTCCAAAATAAAGATGGCTGCGAAATGATGCTGATGCCAACTTAATATGAAACGCGAAATTCTTAATCATATCCTATAAGATTATTTTAAATGTAAGCGCATTACAAAATTTATATTAAAAAACTATGTTGCTAATGTTCACGAAAGAATATCATGAAAGATGATCATGATCAACTTCTCATCTCTGATTATTATCAATAAATGCCTAATGCATGGACATGCTTGTTCTGATCATCATGGAATGCTCATGTACGATCAACTACGAATCACGAAAGTAAGTTATTCAGACATTTTTGTATTAAAAATATCACTTTACATAACTGCATTTAGTATTAAATTATTCCATGAGAAACTATTTTAGCTTAGTAAGTATCAATTCTACTAAATGTATGTAATAAATATCTACAAGGATGTTCAAAAATCAAATTAACTACACCAGTAGAATGAAATAATTCTGTATACCATATTGAATGTGGTCAAAATAAAACTTAAATAAAATTCTTATTTTATAAACATATTTTAACATATTTGTTGCATTTACTTCTGTTCCACTTTATTAGTTTTGATTATTATTTACAAATAATTGTGGATTTTTAATATTATTTACATATAATTTTGATTATTATTTACACATAAGTTTCTAACATTCAAACAATTCAAATCATTGATTCAGAATAACTCATTTAACTCAAAATTAACTTTTTCACAAACTTTAGAAATAAAAACTAAAGAATCAAAAATAATACTTGATTGCGAATTAAATATTTTTTTAAAAATATCTCGCTTAAATTTGAACGAATATATAAAAAATTTACGCTTTTCTTTAAAATGCTTATAACCAGATGAGGATTAAAACTAACAACTTCATAAATCCTATATTAAAAATAAACAACATTTTTAAAAAATCCTAAATTTCCCTCTAAAAAAATTTTCCCTTTAAGTAAAAGGAAGAAAGTAGGGGAAAAAATAAAGAAGAAACTGGATTGCTGAGTTTCACTTATGGGAGACGGAAACTTTCTTCCCTTAACACTTCGCAGCGTATATTTGCTCATTAATCCTCAACGTTGAATCGGTTGGATGCCAAGAGACGGAAGCCATTCATCTTTGGCTACTTACTACTATCCTATTGCAACACTGTTTGACTCTGGTGAATGACGGTATTGCATGTTACATGGTTATGAAAATTGGCTGCATAAACAGTAGCAGGTAAAAAAGGAGGAGGTAAATTCTGAACCTTGATGATCAAATAAAGATACTTTGTTTTAAAGAGATGTCACGATTATGAATGCTGGTTTAAAAATAACAGCATGGAACCTCTTTTTCCGTTAAGTTATAACAAACGAGAAGGAAAATTCATTTTGTGAGGCAACTTAATAAATTCTCTGAAAGCAAAGTATTCTAATTTGGTTTAAAGTTAGGTATGAGACAATTTAATAAATTCTCTCAAATCAAAGTAAGCAAAAATATTATAATTTGGTTTAAAATTAGATATGAGACAACCTAATAAATTCTCTGAAAGAAAAATATTATAATTTTGTTTAAAGTCTGTATAGTAAAAACATTGTATATATGGAAATGAATAGTCAATTACCAACAGTCTGAAATTATATTTTCAGTAGTTAATCCAAACTGTTTCTAGAAATATAATTTCTTTTAAATAATGCAAGAAAACTTAAATGAATTGTTGCTATGAATAAAATTTAAATCAAATCTGTAATTACCAAAAAAAGCAATATTATTTTACTTCAAAGTTTAATAAATAGCTAAAAATATGCCTAAAAATACCAAATACTAATTAGAACTTTCATTAAAATAATTATTAAAAAAATTAAATACAAACCAAGTTTTTTTAATACTTTTAATTTTGCTTCTAAGGAAGATTCACCAAAATTTGAGAAAGATAATTCTGAAATATATAGTGCGAATATACTTGGAAAAGTGCATTATTTGACAATAATATGTACAAAAGCTTTGGAGATTTTTCAAGAAAAATATTGTATGATTTGTAAAAATTAAATAATTCCGCTATTTTAAAAATAGTCTAAAACTTTACACTTTTAAACTTCACAGAAAATTTTAATTAAAAAAAATTTATTCTATTTATTAATCAATTAAATTTATGTGCACACATTTTAAAAAATCAATGCATTTTAAATCGAACAAAATTGAAGTGAACGATCTATAACTTTAAAGTTAAATTATTCTTTAATTTCCTAATAAATAAAATAAATACAATAAACTTAATACAATATTAATTAAATTAAAAATCGTCAAGCATTTAATATTAATTAAATATTTTTGAAATGAAAATAAAATTTTCAAACAGCAATCAAAAACTCATCTAGAAAGAATTATTTATTCGAAAGAAATTGAATACTTTTAAAAAAGTCTTAAAATGTTAGTATAAAAATTCAAAGTCTTACCAGCAAAATAATCCAAGTCTTTTATAAAGTAGACAGACAGCGACAGCTCGAGGTATGTACCTCATTAAAAGTAGACTTGCTACATTTATATATCCCCTCATCTGCCTGACTCCCCAAGCCTAGCCCCCTTTTCATATCCCCAGGGTCTGAGGTAAAACGTGTTTTGAAGGGAATGGTATTCTTCCCTCCCCCCCTCCCCAACGCCCTCTAAAAAACTTGTGCAGCCAAACAAAATACTTAAAACAAGTAAAAATTTGAACATGTAAAAAAACAAATAATAAAAAAAAAAATTTAAGTCAATTCCTACTTAGATCAACAAAGAAAAATTTTATTTAAGTTACTTTTTATTAAATAATTACAATTAATATAAATATGTATATAAATATGACAGAATTACAATATTAAATGGCAAAATTGAAATGAATTTGAATTTTAAATGTAGTTTTAAGTTTAAATTTAATTTAGTTTGAAGTTTGTAGTAAACTTCAATGTAGTTTTTTAAGTTTACATTTAATTAATGAATTAATATTTGAAAAAAACTGTATTAACATCAAGTGTCATTCGCTACAAGTTTCAAAAAATGTATTTGAACTTGAGTGGATGAATAAAAAGTATTTTATGAACGATTGAAAATTTGAACAAGATATATAAATATATATATAGGGAGAGTTTGAATTAATAGTGGGAATTGAATAAATAAAACTTAAAATTAAAAAGACATAAAAAATAACAAAAATAATTTTTATGAATTGTGAGCTAAAAATTGAAAAGTTCTATTTAATATATATCCAATTCAATAGCTTGATTTATGATAGGAAATACTCATAAATTTATGCTGAAATAATAAATGTGAACTTGAAAGATTTTTTTTGCGATTGCTGAATTAGTTATACAAAACAAACATGTTAAAAATTTATTTAAATCACTCGAAATCACATTTAAATTCTTGTATTACTGATGATAAAATACTTGAGGCAATAAATTTTGCTTTATCACAATTGCAATTTTTGATTTACGCATCAGTGATTTTGAAGATCTTCAATGTGCGTATCATTTACCTTTCATTTTCTTTCAGTAATCTTAAAAAAACTCAAATTCCTTGTTATTGGAAGATTTTTGAATCCATAAATAAACTTCTAAGCAAAATAACATGAGATTGGAATGTTTATTTGATATTGTATTTCATTCCTAAGTAAATTTAATTGAAAAATTTTCTTAAGCTGCAATTTTCCAGATAATTGCTCGGCAAAGCATAGAAATGCTTAAATTCCTGAAGTTATTTGAGATTTCATTCAATACTTTTTCACATAACAAAAATTTAAAAGTATTAAAAATTAATAATCAAAAAAAGTATTTAAAAATGAGCTATATATATATATGATTTCAGTTGGACATTTAAGTACATCAATTTTCTTAAAAATACTACTAGAAGCAATAAAAAACGTTTGAAATATTTTTGTCAATGCTTTGAATGAAGTATTTGATAATTCAGTAGCTTTAAAATTATGTAAATTAAAGCAGTTTTGTGAACAAGTATACTTTCACAGAATAATAAATCCAAATAATAAATCCAATAATAATAAATCCAAAAAAAGTAAAATTTAAAAATACAAACTACATATAATTATAGATTCAATTTAAATTCTATATTTATGAAGATTTAAGTATAGACATTTCCTTAAGAATAACACTACAAGAAAACATACTTTAAACATTGTCAGTGACTCGATAGAAATATTTTGATATTTCTGTAGCTTTAAAATTTTGTATACTAAAGCAGTTTTGTGAAAAAGTACTTTACTTTTTCACAAAATTCTAAAAATCTTTACTAACTTGATTTTTTTAAAAATTAGTAGCTGCTTTCTAATAAAACACGGAAATTCTTCATCCACTTAAATTTTTCACTGTATGTCCACGAAAATCATCGAAAATAGACTTGATTTAGACATTTCAATACAATGTTTATGAAGATTTAAGTATATATAATTTATTAATAATAATAATACAAGAAGTGACAAACATACCTTTGAAATATTTTTGTCCTCGATTGAAATATTTGATAATTCTATAGCTTTAAAATTTTTTAATTAAAGCAATTTTGTGAAAAAATATTTTTTTCACAAAATTCTAAAAAAAGAAAAGTCTTCCTTACAAAAATCAAATTAGTGAATTATTAGCTACTTTCTCACAAAACGGAAATTTTTCACTCCATGTCTCCAGTCATCGAAAGTACAGAATGACTTCGACTCAAAATGAAAAGTCCCAAATTCGTAATTATCGAAACTGGTGGGTGACTTCCTCTTTTCCGCAATTTTCTTTATATTTATACAACGTCGGTGCAGAGTGCTCATCTTTAAATTGTGTATGGGTAATAAATAGTTGGCTTCCCTTAATCACACCCCGTGAAACTTTATACAAGGTCATTGCCCGTCTACTCATTGAAATAATCAACCGAATTCCCTGCGTGTAGTATTCCAAACCAAGATTAAATTTGGACTGATAAAAGAAAACCAAATTCCTGTGCTCCAAGAATTCGATTCATAATATTTATTACATATATAATTTTATTCAAAGGTCGTCTACCTTTGTCTAGATCAGGGGTGGTCAACCCGCGGCCGGCCTCGAACATTTTTCCGGCCCGTGAGATTTATCACACTTTTTTAACAAAATATATTTATTTTAAAATGGCCGAAAAAGTGAAAAACAATGTATTAAAAAAAAAATAGATTATGTGTGCATCCATATATTCAAAAATTAAATTGATTTTAAAATAACATTCTTAAATAACATTCGAATATAGGACAGATATTGTCTGTTTTATTTATGAGTTTACAGTTATAAATTCGCATAATAATTAAATTATATTTTGCGAACTCATGATGATAGTGCATCGATTTGTAAACGCTATGTGAAAGACTATAGAAGCAAATATTGCACAAGTAAAATAAATATTTTTTAATGATTTCATTTGTTTATTTCGCTTATATATTTTTTATGTTTCTTTTTTAGTGTTACGTATGTATTTACAATGTGCGTTTAGTATCATTATTATATTATCTTTGCTTACATGCAAGAATAATAGTAAACACAAAAATAATATTTCATTATGTTTCAATTTTCCACTCCAAAAAATGTCTATAGTTAGTCTAAATCCAATATGGGGATATATAATTTTATATGCGGCCCACAAGATCATTTGGGTTCCCCCCCCCCTAGTCTAGATATATATTTCTAAATAAGAATTTTGGTATGCAAATCTATTGTGATTACTTCTGCAAGTTAATGCCTCATGGTTTTTCGAAAAATTTAAGTTTGGATTTATATTTATCCTATTATGAAAATAGATATTTATATTTGCTGAATATACCGGTTCTCGTTAGATCAGAAGTTAAGCATTTGGGCGCGGTCAGTACTTGGGTGCGTGCCGTTGGCAAATTTGGGACCTGAATGGCCGAGTGTTTAGCGCTCTGGCGCTCGGTGCCACAGGTTTCGGGTTCGAATCCCGGCGGTGCCATGGATGTTTGTAGTGGTTCGGAATCCACTTTAAGCCGTAGGTCCCGGTCTCCTATGACTGTAAGAGCGTCACGGAGCAAAAGTCAGGCTTCTACCTACGGGTGCTCCATCACAACAGAAGCTGCTTCCTTCCCCTTCAATCATGAGTCCATATGGGCTCGTGGGCTTGGCCAGCCAAGTGGGATAAGAAACAACAACAACAAACAAGATATTTATCAAACTAATGATTCATAAAAGAAAAATGTTTAAGAAATAACTATTTATAAAAGGTATAAAGATAAAACTAATTAAAAATTTGTTATCTTTGACATTTGTAAAAAGAAATTCAGCGATAGTAGGCTATCTACAATTTATTTTTAGATAACAGACAGATCATATTAAAAATTTGAAAATGACTCCTCATTCGAATTCGATTGAATAGTACCATTATCAGTAGTATAATTTCGTTCTGAGAAATCTAATACAATGTTCTTTTATCTGGAAGGACGATTTAAATCCCTATTTTCAAGTAAAGTGGAAAAAATTTAGTATTATTAAATTAGTCGTGATATACAAAAGATCAATTCATAAGGCGTGAGTTAAAAGATCAATTCAAAAGTTGTGATATAAAAGATTTTCAATTTTTTTAAATACTTGCTACTATGGAAAGTATGCCAACGGCCGTACCTTGCTGAATATACCGGTTCTCGTTAGATCACCGAAGTTAAGCATCATTGGGCGCGGTCAGTACTTGGCTGGGTGACCACCTGGGAACACTGCGTGCCGTTGGCAAATTTGGGACCTGAATGGCCGAGTGTCTAGCGCTCTGGCGCTCAGTGCCACAGGTTTCGGGTTCGAATCCCGGCGGTGCCATGGATGTTTGTAGTGGTTCGGAATCCACTTTAAGCCGTAGGTCCCGGTCTCCCATGACTGTAAGAGTGTCACGGAGCAAAAGTCAGGCTTCTACCTACGGGTGCTCCATCACAACAGAAGCTGCTTCCTTCCCCTTCAATCATGAGTCCATATGGGCTTGTGGGCTTGGCGAGCCAAGTGGGATAAGAAACAACAAACAACTATGGAAAGTATAATTTTCCATGATTGTTAAAAACCGTTTAATTTTATGGAAAATTTTATGTTTATGTTTAATTTTTGGTTATTCTTAATTTTTAGTCTTTTTAAAAAAATAATCATTTTCATACATAAATATATTATATATATATTTTCATAAATATAAAACGGAGATAAAAATACCATTTCAAGTATTAAAACGTTTTGCATTCTTCCACAAAATAGATATGCATTATCAATTTTTAATCAAAGAAAGGGCTAAATTAAAAAAAAAAAAATTTTTTTAAATAATTCCATGAAGCGGAGTAAAATCAAATTCAAGAAATTAAACATCTTGCATTCTTCTACAAAATAGAGATATAGGACTATAAATCCATTTTTTAATCAAAGAACGGATTACATTTAAAAAAAAAAAAAATGTTTTTTTTTAAATAATTCCCTCCCAAAGATGGAATTTTATTTACATTTCATAATTTTAACTTCTTATAATAATTTTACTTCTGTAATAATATATATTTTTTAAAGTTTATACAAATAAATAAAAACTGAAACTGAATTAAAATTCCAAAAAGTAAAACTTGAAATTTTTATTAAAAATGAAATAAAAACCACAAATTCAGTTTCTTCACAGTTTATCATACATCTGGATAGAATTATAAAATCTAGATAGAAAATATAAGATAAAATCCAGGTAGAATAGATGTTGCAAAATATTCCATACTTTAAAATATTTTTATATGTATTTTTTTTTTTTTTAGAACTAATAAATTTATTTTTAATTTTGCTTAAAAGTTCTATATAATATTTTGTTATTACTATAATCTTAAAACATTTATTTATTCTTTATTCATCATTTTATTTAATCAACAACCTTTTATATTTTTAAAGCCTTTTTATTTATTTATATTTTTATCTGCTTTTACATACAATTTTCATATCTCACTTTTTCTATCAAAATTATCCATACATTTATTAGCAAGATTTTACATTTAAGAATGGCAAAAGAACAAAACATCATCCCAACAAGCACCGTTTCAAAACCCAAACAAGAGCGAAACATAACAAAAATACAACAATCCCAACCACAATTTCAGATTAATGAATCACAAGCAACGACTTTAACAAACAACAAACAAACACATCAAGTCACCATGTTATTACCCGTTTAATACTACCGCAATTAATAAGCAGCAACATCTAAATCAAAACCCTTACCTCTGGTACGCGAAACGTCAACAGCACGTGTGATATCTTTGAAACTCAACAAGTAGCATTCCCTGCTTGGAAGCACTTCCCAGGAACAGCAGCACCGGCTGCTCAGAGCATTGCACTGAACTGGAACACAACAAGCAACGCCAGCGACAGTTAGGGGGAAAGTGAACTAGCAACGCAATTTCATTGTCAAATGATCCTAGATGCTTACTAAAACGAACGCGTTTCGGAGGGAAGTGGCTGCTTGCTTGCTGGATGTGAACTTTGAAAAATTTATTTCTGTGTAGTACTATTTGCCAACTTTCCCTAGAGGTGGGGTTGGTTTGGTTGAATAAATTGACAATAGAGGATGATTGTGAGAGTTCAACTTTTCTGTTTTTTCTTTCCCCGTGTGGTTAAAATGTGGCTTCGAAATATCCGTTTTTGTGAAATTGGAAAGCTTTTTTTAATTGCGCTTCAGGTCATCGTGTTTCTTATTTTTGGACGGGAAGGTTTGTTAATCAGTGTGTGAACGGGGCGTAGAGACAAAGGTTTATAATTATCAATTTGCATATCATTGTTTAATAATAGTTTTGGCATTAATGCTATAAATTTTAATAATTATTTTGGCATTAATACTATGAATTTTAATAATTATTTTGGCATTAATACCATAAATTTGAATAATAATTTTGGCGTTAATACTATAAATTTAAATTAATACATATAATACCATAAATTAATACTATACATTTTAATAATAATTTTGGCGTTAATACTATAAATTTAAATTAATACATATAATACCATAAATTAATACTATATATTTTAATAATAATTTTGGCGTTAATACTATAAAATTAAATTAATACATATAATAATATAAACTTCAATAATAATTTTGGCATTATTGCTATAAATTTTAATAATAATTTTGGTATAAATACTATAAATTTTAATGTTTTATGTTTTATTAAATAATAAATATCATAATTCAACAAATTTAAACTTAAAAAAATAATAACGGACAATTTGGTTGAGAATTTTTGTAATTCAACATTTTTACCATTGTTATTTTAATAACTTACAAAGTCGATTTTTGTGTTTCATACTAAGTTACAAATTATTAAAAAATTGTGTTTTCATGTATTTCATTTATATATGAAATAATGGTCATTAAAAATATCACAAAAAAGGATTTTTTATAGACAATTTTAATATTTATGGACAACTTATTTGTGTTGGATTTATTTAAAATTGTTATGATATTGTAATAAAAGTGAAATTACGATAACAAATGCAAAATTGACATATTTTCTTAAATGTATAGACCAAAAACAAGAGAGATATTTTAGATTGTTTTAAATTAAATTCCCTTTTATAAAAAGGAAATGTCGAATAATCTGGATATTTATAAGAGAGGAAAACTATTTATGTATTTGTGTTTAACTTTTCAATGTCTAAAAGTTTAGGATAGAAATAACGGTTTCAATTACAATAGTATTTTTCTAGAAGTAAAACAAAACGAATTTATCATGCACCTTTATTTTAACTCTATTGATAACTTCAAAATTGGACATACAAGTTTAAGTGCTTTATCAAAACTATGACCTCAAGACTTTATTTATCAAATGCTGGAATATTTGTAATTGATATGAAAATTCTAGAACAATTCTTTTAGAATGTTGTTTATCTGACCACTATTTATATTTAAGTAACACATAAGCAAAAATAACCTTTTAACAAGGAGAGTAAACATAAATAAAAATGAAATAATTTTCAATTGTAATGTACATCCTTTACATGACATCGAAATTTATAATATGGAAAATTCCAGGGCCTGAATTGCCGAGTGGCTAGCGCTTTGCCGCTCGGTACTACAGGTTTCGGGTTCGAGTCCCGGCGGTGGCAGGGATGTTTGTAGCGGTTGGGAATTCACTTTAAACCATAGGTCCCGGTCTAACATTATCGTAGAGCGTTGCGGAGGTATTGATACTTCGGAGCTTATCTTCAAGCTATGCGCAACCCCTGGGTAGTGCTAAGTGGGCAACGTTGATGCAGCGCTTGCCTTAAGGCATCAAAGACAACTGTATAAGTGTTTGCCAGCTGCATTAGAAAAAAAAAAAATTTCTTGCAGTTATTCAATTATGTTTTATGCAGACATCATAAATTGTTGATTAACAATTATTTACATATTATTGTGCTTTTCAGTATTTGTTGTTAAGCAATTTTTATAAATTTACGAAAAAACTTATATAGTGACTTCATTTGTAATAAACTTTAGAAAAAGATTACACAGAACGTATATATTCGTTTTTTTTCAACCCTCATAGTATTTCAGTTCGCTTTAAAAATATAATAGATATTTTTTTTTAAAAGATTTTCAGATTTTGATATAAGATTAAATAATAATGATGATGAATGAAGTTTTATATGGGGATGTGAAGCAACAAAGACTATAATCCCCTAATCACTATATATATGAACAGTTAGTTTTTCCTTATTTTTAGTATTTACACGGGACCTACGGTTTGGCACCGCCGGGACTCGAAAAATGGCACCGAAACTCGGCCATTTTAAATAATAGAATTGGTCTGAAATTTGGTTTAAAAAAAAATAAACATTTAAATATTAGAAAAATATTTTATCCGTGTTTCTTTATTCAATAAAATTAGAAGATAAGAATTGTCCTAGATGAAGGGTTACGGTACGATGAAAGGGTTACTTATTTGATTTAATTTTTGAGATATTTATTGCTAAATTCATGATTTATTGTTAAACGTATGAGTCACACATATGCTTGCATCAACATATATTTGTAAACAATTTTTTTTAGGAATGAATATCAAAAAGTTATAGTTAAAACCATTTCACTAGAGATTTTTGATCTTGGTTACTACAAAAATCAAACCAAATACTAAAAATATTTATACAAATACTATAAAAATACTTATAAGTAAAATAAAGTATTTAAGCATTAATAAGTATATAGTAAAAATAAGTATTTTAATACTTATATACTAAAATTCTTATAAAAATACTTAACCACTTACTAAATTAATGTAATATAAGAATCAAATTTGTTTACTTTTTATTATATCATGTTATTTATCTTTTTCATATAAATGCATATTAGATAAATTTCGCGGTTTTTTTTAATTCTTGTGGATAAGTTACAATGAGCACATGCGATTCTTTGGTTTTTACAAGACTGTGCATTCTTGTTTTAGAATATTTATCTGCAGAAAAATTAGGAGAGCAAAATTACCATTCACATACTACTGATTCAAGAAAATAAATATAATTTAACATAACTTCCAATATAAAATTACCCTCTGAAATGATAATAGTAAACACTATACTCTTTCTAAATTTATTTTATTCACTTATGACGATTAACGTTAGACGTTGGGTTAATTATTAACGTTAGCAACGTTATTACAAACGTTAGGATAATTATGATTAACGTATAATGTTAATCGTTAGCTTAACGTTTTTTTCCTTATGGATAAGTTACAATGAGCATATGCGATTCTTCAGTTCTTACAAGACTGTGCATTATAACGAAAGTTATTTTCGTTATAAAATTAATGTCTGAAATAATAAAAGTAATAGCCAACCGTACCATACTCTAGTTACATATAACGATTAACGTTAATGCAGGTTAACGACTAACTATCACAGCAAGCAATATGTATTGTAATAGTATACTAAACTTTTATCATATTTCCTTAAAATTTAACTTCCTGAGCATGGTTTAGTAAACATCAAAATTCAGTTTTGTATTCGGTTTGCATCAGAATGGTAACTACAAAAACCTTGAACTATTTACATAGATATATTTTTAATTACTGAACCGACTTCGAGTGCATTTGAATTAGCATTATCAATTTAGGCAGAAATGTCACAATGGCACTTTTTTTCCTCTACATAAGTTGACAATAGATTAATTGTATAAGACTATTATATTGAGTACTTTCTATCTATTGTTTGAACAATTGATCCAGGTTGATATTCCACATATCTTAAGGCGTTTCCATTTACCATATTTTTGAATGAAAAAGAAAAGGAACCATGCAAGTTCTTTGTTCAATGAAGCTTAGCCATTCAAATTATGTATAAAAAAAACAAAAGCAATCGTCGGTAGCATTGTTGCAGGTAAAGAATTATTCGAGTAAGTGACTTGGTCACCTGTCGTCCTTCCGCTTGAAGATTTCAAGATTTCATGCGTTTTGCATGTATCAAAATGAAGATAGTTATGCATTGTTAGCCAGATGTATTATTGTTAAGCATGGTTACGTTTAGGAGCAATCAGTTGACTAAAACTTGATGGCAATGATAGCGAGCTATTTTGACCCGACTGAAAACATAATGATAGATATTACTCTGGGAAATAAAAGTGTCATTCATACGAACAATTGAAAATTATTTTTCAACGCACACTTCAGAAGAATTTATTCTTTCAACAAACAGAGGGATCATTTGCACGATTTAAAACAAATCGCATTGCAGGTTTCTGATAGTCTTAAAATTTTTTTCGTTATTTTGTGTATTTTATTTTATATATTTATTTAAAATAGAGGCAGAAAAAATATCTTGGATGGGGTATTCAATTTCTTAACTAAAATAATTTGGTTTGAAATATGAAGAACCAAAGGCTTGCACTTTACTCAGTGGATGAACATGATAAAATTATAAGTTGTCAAGTTCTTCGTTGGTTTCGTGAAGAAGATTTGCTTTGCCTTGCCGTTTTACAGCCATCTTGTGCACAGTTTATGCTAATTAGACCGGGACCTACAGTTTAACGTAGATTCCGAACCACTAACAAACACCCATGCGGCCGTCAGGATTCGAACCTGAAGCCTGTGGTACCAACGACCAAAGCACCAGCCAGTTGGCCATCAGGCCGCTCAAAAACTGTTGAAGAATATTTCACCAACGAAACAAGTTTGAACGGCCATCAGACACCGAATGGAGTTAAATTTAAAGCGAAAAATATGGATTTTTATTAGAAGTATCTAAAATCTGATATAAAAATCAGTTAACCTAATTAAATTATTATACTAACCCTTGTTATATTATGACATTAAACTGAACCTGAATGGCTGAATATCTAGCGCTCGGTGCCACAAGTTTTGAGTTTGAGTCACGATGGTGACATGGATGTTTATAGTGGTTAGGAATCTACTTTAAGCCGTAGATAATGGTCTTAAATGACTGTAAGAGCGTCATGGAGCCAAGTCAGACTTCTACCTACGGGTGCTCCCTCACAACAAAAGCTGCTTTACTTTCCACCATGAGAGTCCATATGGGTTCGTGGGCTTGTTCTAGATGCCTACCAAGTAGGATAAGAGACAACAACAACATGATAAATTTATACGCTGTCGAAGTTCTTCTTGAGGCTCGAGAACAAGAGATTTGGTGTGACGCTCTTTTTTTGTACGCCTTTTGGCCAGTTAGACCGGACCAACAGTTTAACGTGGGTTCCGTACCACTAACAAAAATCCATGCCACTGCCACATCGTATCTGAAGCCTGTAGTACCAAAAATCAGAGTGCTAGCCAATTGGCCATCAGGGCGCTTGGCCTGAAGAAGAAGGGGAGGAGTATGTGAAACTCGTTGGAAATGTTCGTTTCAAATTTTGATGGCAAAGTGTTGGGTTCATTGGTTGGTTTAGTATAACTGACACACATAATAACACCGAATTTACTACATATTTCCTCAAAGTGACTAACATTCGAAGGATTAAAACAAGGAGCATGGTATGGTTTGGTATAATGAAAAAGTAAAAATTTATATGTTAGAAAAATTTAAATAAAATATTTTCCTAGCTTATTACAAAATAGTAGAGCAGTCTTTGCCAGAGACGCACCGACCGGGACGCAGGATTTCTACCAATTTGATGATATTAAAGCCGTAAAACTGATAGAGATATACGATATGTAACGATAATTATTGTCAAAATATCGTAATCATTGTCAAAATATCGCATTTTAACCATATCAATTTGAAAATTATTTGGTACAACATGTATTTGTGAGCAAACATTTTTAAGCACGAAAACATTAAAAAACATTAAACATTAAAAAGTAAAACATTATTAAAGTAATGTAATAACATGCATAAAATCCGTTCTTTGCTTTTTATGGCATTGTATTGTTTATTTTATATTACATATAGATAAATGAAATAAATGTATCTTAATTAATTATCGAGGGGTTTTTTTCTTACTGCCCGCAGTTAAGTTAAATTGAGTTAATACAACCACCACAAGTCTGTGTATCCTTTGAATTAAATGAAAAGAAAACATTTTCTATTTCTTTTAAAGTATTCTCAAGAAATAAGAAATAAGAGACCAAACAACTGTGGACGAAAGTAGAAAAGCAATATAGGGGATCTCTTTGTCAAAGTAAACAGCATTTTTATTTGTGTACCAAAGTCTCCTCTTCAGAGATTATCGATAGAGACCGAAGGATTTACTCGCTCCTGTCAGGGAAAGGACTGTTTGCTCAAGATATGGCATCGGGGAAAGAAGTAACCAACTCTTTTTTCTGTTCGCAAAAAATGTTTGTATTAACAGAAACATAATAACAAAATAGCCTATTATTGTTCTAAAATATTATTCTTTGAAAACACTTGTAAGTTATTTTAATGACTGTACATTTATCTTTCAAGTGAAGAAAAAAGTTTGATGAATAGAGTATTTAAAGTCACTATCTTATAAAACGAGAAGATTCGATGATGATTGTGATAAAGAGTCTTGCATTGATTCGGACTGCTGTTTGGATGTTTTCGCAAAAGACACGTAAATGCACCGCGGGTTTTCTTTGAAAAATCTTTTGGAAAGCATTACTTCATGTCACAGAAGTTAATATCACATCATAGTGGTGATCATTTAGTAAGTTCACATTTATAAACGAGTTTCGTAAGTCCAATGCCGAAAAAATAATTATGCGTGTATTGGAAGTAAAATTTTTAAGAAAATTTTTTAATTGCAACAAATAAATTCATATTCATTTACATTTGTGTGTACATATATATAATTATACTAATCTTCGCAATTACATTTGATCATCGCTAAGATAGGCTTCTGACTTCTATCGCTAAGACAGGTTAAGATAGGCTTCTATCGCTAAGATAGGCTAAAATAAAAATAAAAAACACATCAAAAGAATGAAGATAAAGAGTTTTTGCATACCGTACGTTAGTTACCGTAGGAAGCTTTTCTCCCAGCGCGCATGCTCATAGGAAACTGCGCATGCGCGCTGAAAAAGCTAACGGACGTCCTACTAACTAATGCAAAAACTCTATTGATGATGGAAACGTTCTGATGATGAAGTAAACTGATTAATACTTCATTACAGCCCATTGGCTGACTACTGACAGATTTCGGGAGAGGAGATGGTTTCGTTTTTCTGGGTAGGGTTGTCAGCCCTAAGTCCAATGCTTTACTGTCACATTAGACTGTGACCTACAATTTAAAGTGGATTCCGAGTCCTTACAAACATCCAGCATCACCGGGATTCGAACCCGAAACCTATGGCACTGAGAGCCAGACACTAAGTCATCAGGAATGAAGTAAATACATAAGACAAAAGAAATTCTTTGACTTAACAAAGGTCATAAGATGACTATCTAATTCTCTCTATATGTTAAAATTTTTTGCAAAACATATCACCAAAATGATTTTGATAATATTTAAGTTTTAAATAAATATTTTATATTAGAATTTTATGAGCAAATATTTAGATTAAATTCTAGAAAAATACATTTAATGTCATTTTAAAAATATATACAGTAACTTGTTCTCAAAGATTTAAAAAATTCTTAAACTAAGATTTCTATAACACTAACAAATATGCATACTCGTTTCTTTTAAAATGGATGTTAAATAAATAGGGCAGTTGACAATTGCAAATCTACTTTTGTTAAATTGAATAGAATTTTTTTTTTAAATGACCTTGAAAAATTTATTCAGCCTACTTTAATGAATGCAAATTTCAACGGGGAAAACTGAATAAAAATTTAATAAGTCATTTGAAAGTACATTTTTTAATAAAATATTTATTTTATTGAAATTTAAAAGCTGAGTTCAGCAGTGTTGAAATCATTTATATTTTTAAAAAATGTAAAGAATATAGAATATAAAAGATCTGCTTTATAAAGAAACACTAGAATACCAAAAATACTTGTGTAATATTTGAAAAGAAATTTAAATAGTATTTTTGTATGAATAGGTTGTAGTATAACAATTGTAATAGTATGCATAACTATTTTATCTATCAAAAGCGCAAAAAATAAGTTAAACAAAACGAAACTAGTAAATAAGTATATCAATTCATTTGCTCTTTTCAATAAATCATCGAAAAGTTAAATGAAAACTATAAAATTTTCTTACGAGTTAACATTTATAAAAAAATTTAAATGTAGAAAAAAATATGAATATCATATTTTTCCGTATCTTTTGTTTAAAAAAATTATACTTCATTACCTAATTTTTAAAAAAATTTAAATTCAGACATTGAGAAATTAAAATGTGTTGGAAGTACTGTTTGATATTCAAACTGTAATAATTGAAATTTTTAGAAAAAGATCAATTAACGCCAAATTAAAACTTTACGCCAATTTTTGGCAATTTTTTTTCTCTGCGAAATTGGATTTTAGTAATAAAGAAATAGCCAGCACACCGGCAAACAATGAGAAAAGAGTATTTCATGCAATATGTATAACTAAATCTCCGGCACCACAGTCTATGTAGGATTATGGCCATTTACATACTGTAAAATTCAGAAACAGGAGGTGTTTTTTTTTGTACGGGGTAGGGTTGTAAGTCTTATCTATATTCTAGGACCTCGTAACCTATGGTACCGAGTGCCAGGGCGCTAATCACTCGACCGTCAGATAATGTTATAATAAGTATAACATAAAGCTAATTTTGCATTTAAATTAACTAAATTTATAAGATTAAAACTTATATTATTTTATAAGATTAAAAGTAAATGTTCATTGCATCATATACAGTATATGCTAACAAATATAATTTTCTGGTACCATTAAACAAACCGTACGATTTTATGTTCCTTTTTAAAAAAAATTATTTCAGATTTTATTAAAATTGATTAAAAAACACAAGTTTAGATACAAACAGACAGAAGACGATTAATTATTGAGATTCAGCCTTGAAAAGAATTATTTCATTTTTTTAGATTGTATTTATTAATTATCTCATTTCATGCAAGATCTCATTTTACATTTTTGGGAATACTGTAAAGGGAAAAAAAAACACTACTTGTATTAATTTCGAGGTTCTTTTAACATTTCATTAGTAGCGGAAATAGTTCTGAGAAAAACTGTATGGCCACATCCGCCCTTTAAACGTGGGCGATGTTCTACTTACAGAATGACACCATTTACAACAAAACTTTTCTTCCATTGAGAAATATTAATATGCATTTTATTGAAGTGTGATTACTGAAGATTGAGTGTGAAGATTTTCAAAACTAATTTTGCATACATTTCTTATATATTAATTGATTTGAAAATGTATGCGGGAGTCTTTGCGCTATTTGCAAATGGTCCTGAAGCTATTAATGCTGCTGACCTCTAAATGACTGGTATTAAAGATAACATTATCTTCCGAGAGAATTTTATTATCCTACTGTGTCCAAAAAGTAAAACTAATTTTCAATTTAAAATTCTTAGGGCTTATGGAATTCAATTTTTTTTTCTTTTTTGGTTGCTGGTACTGCCCTTCACATCTGTGTGAAATTTCACGTCAAAATATTTATTAGTGTTTGAGTTAAGCTGGGTTTTGTGTGAGAAATTAAGAATGTATAGATTAAATAATTCATAATTGACTAAATGCATTGGAATAATTAATATTTGAATAAATACATTGAAATAATTGATAATTGAATTCATACATTCAAATTAATAATTGAATATATATATTAAATAATTAATAATTGAATAAATACATTGCAATAATTCACAATTGAATAAATACATTGTAATAATTAATAATTGTATTTATAATGATATAATTGATATATTTAAATAAATTCATTTCCTTCTCTATACAACGTCAAAAATGATACAAAACAAAAAAACTAGCATTAAAAAAAATCAATAAATCAACCTTGAATCCAGTTTAAAATTCAACCTATCCCTTAAAGAAATGATAAATGCTTTATTGACATATATGGAGTCTCCTTACAAAGAAAGTGCTTAACAAATCTTACTCGCCAGAGATAAAACCGAATTTAAATAAATAATTTATGGCGCTACCCAAACAAAAATTGGCACCATTTTTTAAAAGAGTGGAATGGGAAAAAGTGTTATTTTGGACACTTTGAAATGCAATGAATCAATGGTGAAAACAACTTCCAATAATTCACGAGGCGAGTTCTTCTGCGGGCATCGCAGGAGAATAATAGGGGAGTCGGTGTCACCGACATCTGTTCTTGCACCCATTATAAATCAGTGGAAAGAATTAATTGACAGGTTTCTGTGGTGGGGAAAAAGAAAGATTTGCCGTGATTTATGTCCCCATCTGTCACCTGGTGGATAAAAAGGAATTTTTAGAGCGATTTCGTGTACTTTGCTTTGATAGTATTGAGACGCGTTAAAATTAATAAAATAAATCAGATTTATTTAATTGTACTTTTTTAAATCGTACATTAAGCATATCTCAAAAGATAAACAACATTTATTCATTTTTAACAGAGTAAGTTGAACAGCAAATATTTTTTAATTGGATAGATTCATGTATTTATAATGTAATATAATTATTTTTAAAAAAGGTGTGAGAGATTTTTTTACATTGAAAAATAATATGAATTTTAAAGAAAAATTGTTTGTTGTATCTTAAAAATTATATGCATACCATCTTCTATTTAACTGTTGTATTCTTAATGCAATAAAAAGAATAATTATACAATTTTAAAATTTCATTATTTAAAGTTTTTCTTAATTACATATAGTACAAGATTGTATGGACCATGTCCCTCAGAGCAGCACACACACTATAGCTTGAAGATGTGCTACGGACTCGAGTAACACTACTCCCCCCGCCCCCCCCAACGCTTTGTATCTTCTTTAAAATCATATGAATATCCTCTTCTATTTAATTGCTGTATTTTTATCACAATAAAAAGAATAATTATAGGATTTTAAAATTTCATTATTTAATGTTTTTTTGTTTTTAATTACGTCGAGAACTGGGATGTATTGACCATGTCTCTGTGAGCAGCCCAAAGTGGGCTGCAAAGACTAACGTTACTCATTTAGCAATACCCAGGGGCCACGTATAAGTTAAAGATATGCTACGGACGTGAGTAACATCAAGTATTTAATATAATGAATAAACTATTTAAGAATGTATTTCAACGTATTATTTAAATAATTCAATTACAACCCCTGTCATACAATTTGGTAACGCTGAATGTACTTACTATATAGATCATCCATTCTCAAAGTTCTAATTCATTGTTTCATTAAATTCCACTATAATAATTCAAAAGGCAATAGTTTTCAAAGTTAAATTGTATTGTGGCATCATGATAATATAATCTTTTCGAAAGAAGAAAAAGTTATTTTTATGAAATGCTACAATTTATTGTTATTATTATCTATAAATAAAGTTTGAAAAAAAACGCAACAGTTAAAACATAATTTTTTAAACAAAATATAATTTTTCGTTTCAAACAATCAACAAAACGCAATTTCTCTAAAAATACAAACATGACTTTCAAAATAATGCCTAAAATAAAAATACAGTTCAGCTTTCACTATGTGAAGATGAAACACGCTTTCAAACTGTCCCTGAAGGTGTTTTTAAAATGAGGCATTGAAATTATTTTGTCTTTAGCCGCACGATATACAAGAACCTCGAAGGAATTTGTCGCATTGAATCAAGCTAAAAGTGAATTAAACTCGATGGAAATGATTCAGTTTAAAGGAATTATTTCAATAATTGTTACTTTCTCTTTAAAACAATCGTCAGTTCTGCTTCATTTGAGAAATGTTAATGGTTGTAGTAAGTTTCCTTGTAACGTTAGATTAAGATTGAAACTGAAAATTCTCTCAGTAAGCGTAATTGATCGAAATTGAAGAACGGTTAAAGTAAATTTGAAGACTAATTTCCATAATGTTTACAAAGCGAGGTATTTGACCGTTAAATAATTATGATTAGTTGAAAAAGGAAAATAGGAAATTGTGTCTCAACAAATGAAACCACACGCAAGCATTCGATTTTATGTAGGAAAAAAAAAGTTTATTTTTGAAGAAACAATACGTTTATTTTTAGTTATTCAGTAAAAAAAAAATCAGCTTAAATTCTTAAGAAATCTGTATTTTATATTAATAGCTTTTATTCTGACTTTCAAAAATAAAGGGGCCTGATAGCCGATTGGCTAATGCTCTGGCGAGCGGTATCAGGTTCGTATCTTGGCGATGTCTTGAATATTTGTAATGGTTGGGAATCCACTTTAAACTGTAAGTCCCGCTCTAATAATGATCGTAGAGCGTTGTGTGGTAGTAGTGTTACTCGCGTCCGTAACATATCTTCAAGCTGCACGTGTCCGTTGGGTAGGGCTAAATGAGTAACAGTGGCGAAGCCCTTGCTTATGATATAAAGATAAACTGTCTCTGTATTGCCAGCTGTAGTAGAACAATTTTCAAAAATAAACATTTTTGAAATTATTTCATCTGTATTGCTACACATTGGACAACTATTTGAAAAGACGCAAAAGGAAATATTTAAGATTTTAAAAAAAATAACAGCCCGACTCGTGGCTCAATGGTAACTTGCGCCTCTGATGAATATCAGGCCGGAGGTTCTATCAGCTGGTGACATTGTTGTAGAAACGAGGATGGCGTTTGCGATGTTCAGTATTTTGCCTCGTTAGTCGGACTACCTGATGGGGGTTTCCGGGTTTTTTCCCATACTGTGATCAATTTCGGGTAGTTCTCCTATAAGTCCTCCCTGAAGGCACTGCCTTCCTTCTTCAAGACACGGAGTCAAGTCAAATTTCTACCTACGGGGTATTCCATCAGAACAGAAGTTGCCTCTTTTCCTCCATCCATGAGTAGACTACTCATAGAATGTTCGTCACACACTGTAGACCACTGAGGATTAGACACAACAACAAAAAAATAGCATGAAGAAATAGAATGAAGATAGTGAGAAATTGAATGAAGTTTGTATGGCAATTGAATTTAATTTATAAAAAATTTTATATTGTAAAAAATACATTATAGTGTAAACATTTTTATGTTCTAGTCAGCATTCTTTACAACTGCGCTATGAGATACTAAATATTAGATACATAAAAAATATTGTAAAAAGTCATATAACAAATGGCCATGATTTTACAATTTGAATTAAAGACGCAAATTAATTTAAAGTTTGATTATTTAAAAGAAATATTAATTTATCATTTCAATTAAGGAAATAATTATACTTGTAGAGAATAATCGTTAGTCATTGAATATAACTATTCAAAAATTTGCAGTTATGTTACACTAATATTAAACAGTATGATTTCAAAATGTTACGATATGTTGGTGTAAAATGAAAACAAGATCATATTAATGATCATATATTTTTAATATTTGAATAAAATTTATATGCAGAAAATTTTTTAATGTTCTTTACGTAATAACAAGCACATGGAAAGTTTTACAGTTTCCATGAAAGTCTTTTAAAAGGACATTTCTTTAAAAAGAAAGCGAAACCTAAAAAAAGAAATATCAAAAATAAAATCTTTTATTTAGTGATTCATTTCTTTAAAAGTGTATAATTAATAGGATTCTGTAAACAAAATTTTATTTTAAAATTTACAAAAGTTCTTCGTTCCCCTGCTATAAATAATTCTAATAATGTGACGAATTATATTTCAATAAAATTAAAAAAAAATTTTATTTCGGTATTTTTTAAAAAAACATTTCTGGTATATATATATATATATATATATACCAGAAATGTTAAATATATGTATATATATATATATTTTAAAACTCTTGTATGTATATATTTTTTTTAATTTTTTAGTTTAAGTTTGCTACATGGTTTAAAAATGTCATATTATGGTTATTTATTATTTTATTTATGTTATTAATTTCAAGAAAAGCATTGTTTTTATGACGTTTTAATGAATTGTTTTAAAATTAAATTTTAAATAAACTGTGGTAATAGTTTAAAATAAATATAAAATAATCTGTAACGCAGATAACTTAAAACGAAAGCAGTAGAATATGTCTGCTTTATTAGTTGTAATTTCATACTAATTTTTAACATACTATAAAAATTCTATTTATCTCCTTGTTCAAAATAAAAGCTGAATTATAATTGTCCATTAACTTAACAAGTGTAAATGATAGCTTAGCATCAAGAACGAGGGAAGGGTACTTTCTGAAATTATTAAAAGATGAATAAGTCTTTCTTTAACTTCTTCATAAATCCTTAATCGATGGTTATCATATGGTTATGGCTATGGTTAGTCAACAAATGGTTATTATATAAATTAAAAAAAAAATTTTCAAGGAGCTAAAATTTCAACGATTAGTTTACACTTATATCAAAACAAATACATTTGTTAGAATTCTCGATAAGAAACAGTTCTTAGGATTGCATTCATTTCACTTTTAAATTTCTTTGACATTTATTTTTTGAAATAGTATGTGGGTTAGGATGCCATTTTACATAATGAAGGGATGTCCTGCGACACATTTTTAACAATAAAAAAAAATTTTTTTAATGTATTTTTTTATAAAAAAAATGTCAACATACCAGTCCATCAAGAATAAGTAGATCCTAACCTAAGAATACAAAGATTTTTCACATCTACGGGCCAGAAACAATTTAGTGAACAGCGCATAACATTTCCGCATTAAGGAAACCGGGTTCGAAACTCCACAATCAAGGTCGGGCCCAAAACTTCCGTGCCTGTGCCAGAGATGCTCACGCTGAACTTGTAATCCGGAAATGATGACTGACTTTTATCTGTCTCAAGGACGAAAGGGGCTGCGAATTTCTCTGTTACCATTAATGAAGTATTCGTTCGAAGTTGTAAGCGTAGGGTATGTCTCAAATGGTGGACCTTCAGTAGAACTTTATTGGCAACAAAATTTAGTGGGGTGTTCCCAGTTATCACATCCAAATGCTTAGCATTCGTCTACGTAATTTTAATGTAAAATATTTTAATGATTACAAATATTAATAAACCCGACTGTGGGTAAATGATAGCACAGCTAGTAGCATTACAGAAGGGATGAGTTTCAAATCCTCTTGGCAGCATTCATTGCAGTCATTGCTTTCAGAGACGGGAAGACTCGATGACAATGAAGAATGTATGCTAAGTGCCTCGCATACATTCGCATGCGATAGTCAGGCTGTCTGAGGAGAATTTTTCTGGGTTTCTTTCATACGCCCTCTCAAATCTAAGATAGTTATTCCTAAAGTTCTGCCCACATACCCCGTCAGTACGTGCTATATACAAATAGAGCACGAAGTCCACTGATTAAGACAACATGTTATTAGGGCCTGAATGGCCGAGTGTCTAGCGCTCTGGCGCTCGGTGACGCAATTTTCGGGTTCGAGTCCGGGCGGTTCGGATCAATTCAATTTAAACAGTTGGTCCCGGTCTCCTATGACTGTAGAGAGCCATGGAGCCAAAGTCAGACTTCTACCTACGGGTGCTACGGGTTCACAACAGAAGATGCTTCCTTCCCCTTCAACCATGAGCACATATGGGCTCGTGGGCTTGGCCTGGATGTCTGCTAAGTAAGATAAGAAACAACAACACATGTATTGCACTTTACACTTGTGACGATTAAGACTTGTGTAAAGTGCCCCGAGTTAGATTGCCTGGTGGTAATTCCTCTCATATGACAGCAAATACAGGGCTGTTACTCCTAAAGTTCTCCCCATATGGCCCGTCTCTGAGCTATTTGTGGCATTCATAATTAGAGCACAAGACCCACTGATTGATCCAACATGTGTTGCACTTGGGACGATTGAGACAACTTGTGTAAAGTGCCTACCATAATCAGTCAGATTGCCTGTTTCCAATAGGCAATCTGACTAATCAGTGCAGCACAAGATCCACCGATTCCGAGAACATGTATTGCCCTTTACACTTGTGACAATTAAGGCAACTTGTGTAAAGTGCCTTGTATAGGCTGTCAGATTGCCTGGTGGGAATTTTTATTATACGACACGCAAATGTAGGGCAGTTACTCCTAAAGTTCTCCTGTCATGGCTCATCGGCGAATTGTGCGTGGATGATACACGAACACCACAGATGCGTATTAAAAATATATTAACAAAACATACAACATTTTTTTTTTTTCAGTTCAGCATAAAAATCTTTTTAGAAATGCTATTAATTAAAAATATTAATTAATAAAAATAATTTCAACAAATAATTGATAATGCTTATTGATTTTAATAAATTATTATGTTGCTCAAAAAAATGAAGGAAGAAAATTCCCAATTAAATTTGTCAAAACACAAATAAGAATTTCAAACAAAAGAATCAAATATCTACCATTTACAAAAATCAATTTTCTCATTTGATTTTGATTGACAAACAGAATTTATTTGATAAATTATTCCAATTATTTCAAATGTTATGACAACTCTGTCAGTAAGGTTGCAAGATTTCGGATTTCGTTTGAAAGAAAATGACACGAAAGAATTTCCTTGAATTATCTATTCGATTATTTATTTGATAAATCAACGCATTTATTATTAAATTAATTAAGTTATGACATTGATTCCAACATTCTGTTTTTAATTAATTTAATATTTTAATTTTTGTTTCAAATTTTAGTTATTCTTATTTCTAATCTTGTATTAATTTTTTATTTAATTACTTACGGAAAGGATTGTCATTTGTCAGTGGCAAAACTAAACTTAATTTGAAATCCCATTTTTTTTATTCATTGCGTTGTTAAATTGGATTAAAAATTAAGTTTTATTTTAAAATATATTTTTATGCAAGTTTTTTAAAAAGTGTGTGCCTGAAATAGGTGAAATAAAAAAAGGGGAATAAATTCTAAAAAAAAAAAATAATATTAACCATAATAATGAAATTGTGTTTTTTCAATCAACATAAATAACTTATGAAAATAACTTTTTATGAAATCCATTTGTGATAAATTAAAGTGGATTGTACGAAATCCAAATTTGAATTGTTAAAATTCTTTTAATTTATAGTGAATATATTTATTTTATATTTTCTTATTGTAATTAATTATTTTATATTTTCTTAATATTATTCTAATTTATGCAATTTAAAGGAACCAATGAACTTTGTGGTTTGATTTGGTTTGTCACTCTATGATCATCTTGTGCACACTTTGGGCTAATTAGAATCTACAATTTAACGGGGATCATTAACAAACGATCATAACATCGCCAGGATTCAAACCTGAATCACCAAAAGCTAGAGAGCTGGCCAATTGGCCATCAGGCTGCTAAATGAAATTTGTGTATAGTTATTTTTAAAATTACTGACTTAATGGTTAATAAATATATTTTTAGAATCGTACGGGTAAATAAAAATTAATTTAATTTGAATTTTAAAATTTAAATATCTTTTTTTCGTTTCAGGAACAATAAACCTATTTATAGTAATTATTTTTCCAAAATCGTCTATGCTCTATGAATTTATCATATTTTCCCATAACATCTTAACTTTTTTCAAATTTTTCGAGATATTTCAAATACCATCCTACTTAAAAAAGCACTACATAATCACAATATTACATCATACTTTGTTTAAACATATTTCCGAGTTTGCATAGTCAGTCATCTGCAGAAAATGACGATGCAGAAAATTACAGATGTCGGAACTCATTGCGATAAAGACATCAAAAAGCTGAATTAAATATTTTAATATATGAAAATTCATCATGGAGCCATGTAATGGCAAAGGGAAGTTATGTATTATCATTTACTGCCCATGGCTACAAAAAAGTCCACTAAAAGTGTTGACAAAAAGAAGGAAGGGGTCTTTTCTGGTCGTCTGCTTTCCTGGTGTCCGTCCACGTGGTGATGAGGGATAGCCAGAGGTGCCGGAAGGGTAGCCGGTCGGAAGGGATTGGAGACAGATAGCGCTTCCGATCGGTCACTTCGCAGAGATCAGGTATTTAGAGAGTTTTAGGGGCGCTTGAAAAATTGAGAAAGGGGAAAATTATAGATAAGGTCAGGTTCTAACGTCTACAGGAAATATGCATACTTATGAATCACTGCGTTGCTCGTTAAAATGTAATCGTCAAATTGCTTCGTATAAGCTAGAGAAAAAAATAACTTAGAATATTTAGAGTACTCAGAATAAACAAAAAGAATGTATTCAAAATATGCAAAATACTCAGAATATACGAAGATCATCACTCAAAATAAGATGTTTGTATTTATTACTCGAGGTTGTATTTATGTATAGGATGTATGTATGTATTACTAAAGAGGATGTATTAAAATGTATAAAATACTCAGAATAAAGAAAAAAAATGTATTCAGAATATGCTAGGAAGCAGAATAAACAAAAAGGATGTACTATAACTACATAATGTACTATATATTCCCATATATATGTACTATATAAGTATATGTACTATATATGTACTATATATGTACATATATATGCATTATATAGTACCTATGTACAATATATGTACTCAGAATAAACAAAGAGAATGAATTTAAAATATGTAAAGTTAGCTGACTATCGGAAGATAATTACTCAAAATTAAAAAAAGAGAATGTAATTAGAATAATCAAAGAAATTGTACTCAGTGTAAAACTGTACTAATTAAAAGGAATGTAAACTCAAAATACAGATAGAATATACAAGTATGCACTTAGAATAGTCAAAGAAAATATACTCTGAAAACACAAAGAGAATGCATATTAAGTATACAAAGAGTAAATAAAGATAAGATATAGACAAAAATATATATAGATATAAGATAAAGAAAATACAAAGATAATGTAAGGAGATACAAAAGAAAAAATCCATAGCAACCAGTGCCCGACTCATAGCCCAGTGATAAATGTACAAAGAGGTGAAAGATCTAATCATATATAATAATCAAATATCCAATCATATCATCATCTAATCATATAAAAGATCTTATCATATATAATCTATATATAATATGATATATTTCTAGTGTGCGTCATAGCCACTGCTTTAAGAAACAAGAAGATTCTGTTGAAGTAGTGAAGCAACTATGAACTTCTCGGACCGACAGTGGTGAGAGTTATCTGAGTTTTCTGCTATACAATACATAATAACACAATTTTCAAAGATTAATTAAGTCTGAAAATGATGGATAAAGGACATTGATTCTTAGATCAAGGCCCACATATATTACGTAGAACTAGTTCTTGATGGTAAAAACAAGTAATATTAAAAAAAATAATAATAATAAAGTCAATTCCTACTTTTTCTTTTCACTATATTACAGAAAGTCCTTTATAAATAATTTTCATTCATTTTTTTAAGTTTATCTGGCGCCATCTATTGGTAAGATACATGCAACTTAAATCTAAAAAAACCTAATATTAATTAATTAAATTTAATTATTGAATTAATATTTGAAAAACGTATTAACATCCAGTGTCATCCACTACAACTTTAAAAAAAATGTATTTGAAAGTATTTTATGAACGATTGAAAATTTGAACAAGATATATATAGGGAGAGTGTGAACTAATAGAAGGAATTGAAAAAAAAAAAGGAATAAATCTGAATTAGTATCACGTTCTGTTACTTAAACTTTGGGTGTAAAGCAATATATTTCGTAATTACTTTTCCTACATTTTGTTCAATGAAAATTATTTAATATAAAATATCTTGCTATAATTAAATGCTATTTTGCCTGACAATAAAAAAAGCCTTATAATCTGATGCTGCAAGGGAGATCTGATGTATTTAAAAACTAGTGATGATGGAGCTGATAAGTATATAGAAATGTTTGAGTTTCACGTGTAAAACTAAAGAATTTTAAATTTAGAAAATACATTGAATTTTACACGAATAATTTTACTTTTATTGTAATGTCGAAAAAAAAGCAACATGAGCAAATATGACTGAAAATTATGATGGGAATGAATATCAAACAATAAACAAATGGAAAGTGATTTAAATATGACTAAACATTTAAATTGCTACTATGTGTAGCAATTTAATTTATGCCTATGCATTTAGTATTTTCTCTTTTGACAGAATCTATGTAATTTTAGAAGAGTGCTTTAAAATGCAATATACACGGATATGAGTAAACTTTCATAAAAAAAATTAAAAGGGAATCAAATAATGATATATAAGGAAATATTTAATTATGAATTACACACCACATTTGTTGAAATAATTTTTAAAAAAATTATAAATATCCCGAAGAATATATTTTTTGGATATAAATTTCGGGTATTTTTGCTAATAGCTTACGATATACCAGATCAATATACTATGATTTTATAGCTCCCTATTCAGCAACAAAATAAAATAAAAATTTCACATATTAAAATTACACTCGCCAAATTTAATTTTTAGGATCACATAAACATTGTATTTTTTGAGGTCGTTATAGATTTATTAAATCATTTTCCTATCTATATATTGTTAATTTGAATATACTGGTTTGATTAGGTTAGAAAAAAATATGACCTTTAATTGTAAGCTAGATTAAAACTAAGCTTAAATGAAATAATGCTAGGTCAGAGAATCACAAGCAATGATTTTCAATTAAAATTTTTGAAACTTATTATTTCTTCCGAACTTATTTCTTTTATAATTAATTTTTATTATTTGTTTCACCAATGTGTTCAATTTTTTTAACGATATCTTTATTTCAAATGAAAATTAGCATTTGTTTATTTATTTTTCCATGCGAACTCTTAAGTATTTTTTAAATAATATTTACTTATTTAGTATTAATATTTTACCTAACTGATACTCAAAAAATAATAAACCTGATAACTGATAAATTAATGATCAAAAAATAAAACCCTAAAACAAAGTAAATAAAACTATCATTTATTTGAAGGAAAAATATTTATTTTCTATCAATTTTTTGTAATTCAAATCTAATCAAATCAAATCTAACTAATCTACAAATCTATCTAATTTTTGTAAAGTAAAGATGTCCATAAAAATAGAAAAAAATGAAAGGCTTAAATTATTTGAATCTTTTATTATTGATAATTATATCACATTCCAACAAGAGGCTCCATTCATTATAAAGCAATCCTAAATTTCAATAATTAAGAATTTTTTACAACATATTTAGCTGAGAGTTTATTTATTTTTGATTACATGGGACCTTCATTTCAATGCATCTTTAAATTGAAATACATATATATGTCCCAGGTATTCGTAAGAGTGATGGATTTATAGTATTTCAACATAACTAAAGCCACACAAAAATTTGCAAAAGTAAGAAATAAGTGTTTGAATTGCGTTTAATTAAAATATAATATATTTAATGAATATTGCTTTAGATCCTTAATCCTAACACTTGGATGTAATTCACAAAAAAAGTTTTACGCCAAGGAATTAGTAATCTATAATAAGGTATACAGAAGTTGTATGGAAATTTTAGGCGTTTTATAATTTCGAATACCATCAAAGTATTACCGAATTACACGTATCAAAGTATTACCTGTTTAAATTGTGTTTAATTAAAATATATTATACTTAATTAGTATTGTTTTAGACCCTTAATACTGACACTTTGATGCAATTCACAAAAAGTAAATTGATAACAGTAAATTAATTATTAAGTTAACCAAATAACAGTAAAGTTAATTGGTAAGGTTTCCGTAAAACATTCTGTGTACCATACAATAGATTACAAAAAGAAATCATTAATACAAAATGTTTTACGGAAACCCTAGGCGTGTTATAATTCCGTATACCATCCAAGTATTACCTGATTAAAGTGTTTAATTAAAATATATATTATTTAATTAATCTTGCTTTAGATCCCTAATCCTGATACTTGGATGCAATTCACAAAATGTTTTGCAAAAAAGGAATTAGTATTCTATAGTAAGGTATACGGAATGTTTTACGAAAACCTTAGGTGTGTTGTAATTCCGAATACCGTCAAAGTATTACCGAATTTCCTGTATCAAAATATCAAAGTATTACCTATTTAAATTGTGTTTAATTAAAATATATTGTATTTAATTAATATTGCTTTAGATCCTTAATTTTAACACTTGGATGAAATTCCCAAAGAGTTTTACCAAAAGAATTTAGTAATCTATTGAAATGTATACAAAATTATTTTACGGAAACCTTAGGCGCATTATAAATCCGAATACCATCGAAATGTAACCTGTATCAAAGTATTACCGAATTTCTTGTACCAAAGTATTACCTGTTTAAATTGTGTGTAATTAAATTCTAATATATTTATTTATTATTGCTTTAGATCTCTAATCGTGACACTTTGATGCAATTCACAAAAAGTTTTACAAATGTAATTTATAATCTATTGTAAGGTATACAGAATGTTTTATGAAACCTTAGGTGTGTTATAATTCCGAATACCATCAAAGTATTACCAAATTTCCTGTATCAAATTATTATATTCCTTTATTCCTGTATTAATTTCCTGTATTCCTGTATCAATTTCTTGTATCAAATTCCTATATTCCTTTATTCCTGTATTAATTTCCTGTATTCCTGTATCAATTTCCTGTATTCCTGTATCAATTTCTTGTATCAAATTCCTATATTCCTTTATTCCTGTATTAATTTCCTGTATCAATTTCCTGTATTCCTGTATCAATTTCTTGTATCAAATTCCTATATTCCTTTATTCCTGTATTAATTTCCTGTATTCCTGTATCAATTTCCTGTATTCCTGTATCAATTTCTTGTATCAAATTCCTATATTCCTTTATTCCTGTATTAATTTCCTGTATTCCTGTATCAAATTCCTATATTCCTTTATTCCTGTATTAATTTCCTGTATTCCTGTATCAATTTCCTGTATTCCTGTATCAATTTCTTGTATCAAATTCCTATATTCCTTTATTCCTGTATTAATTTCCTGTATTCCTGTATCAATTTCCTGTATTCCTGTATCAATTTCTTGTATCAAATTCCTATATTCCTTTATTCCTGTATTAATTTCTTGTATCAAATTCCTATATTCCTTTATTCCTGTATTAATTTCCTGTATTCCTGTATCAATTTCCTGTATTCCTGTATCAATTTCTTGTATCAAATTCCTATATTCCTTTATTCCTGTATTAATTTCCTGTATTCCTGTATCAATTTCCTGTATTCCTGTATCAATTTCTTGTATCAAATTCCTATATTCCTTTATTCCTGTATTAATTTCCTGTATTCCTGTATCAATTTCCTGTATTCCTGTATCAATTTCCTGTATCAAATTCCTATATTCCTTTATTCCTGTATTAATTTCCTGTATTCCTGTATCAATTTCCTGTATTCCTGTATCAATTTCCTGTATCAAATTCCTATATTCCTTTATTCCTGTATTAATTTCCTGTATTCCTGTATCAATTTCCTGTATATTACCGCATTTCTGTATTTCTTGTACCGAATTACCTGCTTAAATTGTGTTTAATTAAAATATATTTAATTAATAATGCTTTAGATCCTTGGTCCTGAAACTTGGATACAATTCACAAAAGTTTTACCAAAAAGAATTAGTAATCTATTGTAAGGTATACAGAATGTTATACGAAAACCTTAGGTGTGTTGTAATTCCGAATACCGTCAAAGTATTACCGAATCCCATTCTGCACAGTTCCAATAGCGAAAGCAATTTCCGCTTAATTGCATTTTTGCATGTGGTGGAAGGTTGAGTGATTATTCACGTTTCCGGCACAACGTATCTTCAGAAACGAAAGCAACAATTAATTTCACGTTCAATACGCAATTATGCAGGAAACTCAGCTAACTGTCCGACTCAGCGCGGGCAAAAACGGAAAAATTAATAAATAAACTTCACAAATATCTCGGTTTGCTGACAAAAGTCACTGCCCTGGCATTTCCGAAGTGAATAATTGATGGGTGAGTACGTGCAGTTAAGTAAAAGCAGTGCCAAAATATCACATTCGCCTACAACGCATGAATCAGCATTGCAAATGGGGGCAATATACTTTTTGTTGAAAATGGGAAGTTAAAATATGACATTGAAAGTAATACTAAAGTTTAAAAAGTGTTATGCAATTTTATTTTTGATTTTTCCCTACGATATTTCTTTTTCATATATGTAATAACACGCGCGATACATTTTTGATTTCAAAATCTACAATAAACAGTCTCAGTTGTTGAAGTAATCACTATTAACTTTGCAATCTCCCATTTTCTCGTAAAAAGATTGAGGCTCCTGTCTTTTATATAAATATTAGCAAGACTAATTATTTTGCTTCGTCTACTGAGTCCTATTTCTTCTTTTACTAATTTTCAATCTATTATCATCATCAATAGCACACCAGCCCAGCTTTCTTTGAAGAGATTTCCATGAATTCCTCTGGGTGACAAAGGTCCTTTTTAGTACAGCAAAATCTTTTTCAACTGCGTCTATATGTTGCAACTTGATTTGTCCTCTTTCTCTTTGTCCCTATAACTTTGCCAAAACGAATCTTGTTACAGGGTTTAAATCATTCATTCTAAATACATGAGCATCTCAGTTCAATCTATCGCGATTTATTAAAGAAAATATCTTTTCCTGATTTGATTTTTAATAACTATTCGCTCTGACTGATTCACTCGCAACGTTCAGATGTACGGTTTGCCGTTCTGCCGTCATCACCAGGACATCAACTCAATTCCCTATTTTTTAAATTTCATGTTAATAAAATTAAGTAAAAAGTTTCATGACTTCCCATTTTCTATATATATTATGCATTATGTATTCTTGCTAGTTTTTGCATATTTCATAACAATCTAAATTTTTTATAATTTTATTCAAGATAATTAAAAAGCTCACTGGAATATTATTTGTCCGCGTGGTGGATTTCTTTGGGAAAACTTCTGTTAAAAAAAATTAATACTTGCAACAGACTGGCATCTCACCAACTGTTAAATCGTAGAATACCCCCCCGTGATCAAATATGTACCCCTTGTTGCCAGAAGATACCTTTGAATGAATTGACAGCAGAAGGCATACGTTTAGTCAATTCAGCCAGATAATTTTGAGAAATAATAATGGCTATTTATAATGCTCTATGTCAGCCAAACTGGTATTTTTCATGTTAATAATTGTTCTATTATTCTTGTTCTATTTTATGTAAAAAAATTAAAGCGAACACTGGAGTATTATTTGTCTGTTTGGTGGATCTTTTTAGGATAATTTTTTTGTTAAAAAAATTAATATTTGTAACAAACTGGCATTGCACCAACTGTTGCATTTCTTTCAACAGGGAGTCGTAAGATATCAGAAAAAATTCCCCATGATCCAATCATGTATCCGTTGTTGCCAGAAGATGCTTTTGGCTGAATTAACTGCAGGAGACACACGATTAGTCAATTCAGGCAAAGAATTCAACCAGTCAATTCAGCCAAACTGGTATTTTTCATGTTAATAATTGTTCTTTTTTACCATTAAAACATGATTACTAAATATTTATTATTCATACAAACATCCTGCTTAACGACATTGTATTATATACTTAATACTTAAATGTCATTGAAAATAATCAAAATCTTATCAGTGAAACTATCCGATTTTACAACATAGAATATAAATTTGAAACTATGATTCATTTTTTAAATCCTTAAAACGTGTCACGAATATACAAAAATAAATTTCCAGACGTTTTAAATGTCTGAAAACTTATTTTGGACAACTTTCAAAATATTATTGAGTAGGTTTTTAAACTACCTCAGAACAGAATTTCGTTAGACATAAATATTAAAGAATTTTTTTAAATTTTTAAATTTAAGCTTTATTTTCTAAAAAGATTAAAATAATTAATGTAAGTATTTCTCCAAATTCAAATGCCTTTAAAAGTTTTTGCAAATATAATTTGTTATTTAAAATACTTTCATTCTAAACAAGTTTATTAATTGCATTTTGAATTTATAATTTAGCATCAAGGCAATTTTATATTAAATGCCTTCATTTAACCACACAATAAATTATTTATTGAAATAAATACGCTTCAATAACTGGAATTTAGCGATACTTAAATAAAATTTCACAACAAACTGTTTTTTAATCTAATAAGTGTAGAATTATTCCTTAAATAAGAGATAATCCTATAATTGTTTTTTATTTTTTATTATAATCCATGAAATACTATGAATTTGATTCTGAGTTCAAAGAACAAAATCAAATGAAATAAGAATTTATACAAAATAAAAAATAAATTTCGTAATTGTAAAATAATATAATGGAAAATATATACATTTTTAAAATTAAAATGGACGTTTGATAGAAACCATTACTTCATCAGGATTACACTAAAAACAAAAACAAAAAATTCGGAAAACGCACTTTCAATAAAAAATATTCCAATATATTTTACCGAAATATTTCTGGAAACCTCTTACCACGTTTGAATGCATTTTATTAAAGCAATATCTTTAGGCCCTTAGTGGATTTCAATTCCATTTTGTTGGATTCCCACTTTTAATAACGCCGAACACAAGCCTTATTCTACTTGGCCAGCTTTCAATATTGTACGTAGTTCAGATTCATATAAATCTGGCGGTGGAGCATGCAGAAAAGGTATAAAAATATATTTCATTCAAAATACGCAGGTGATGATTGGTTTGCGAAATATTTTTGAAAAGAGAACTCTTGTCTGATCGTTATAACGGCTTCAAATGTTTAGAATGGATAATTTATCGTATTAAATTTATTAATATTATTATTTTAATTTTATTTATTAATCTTATTATAACTATAAATTTATCATTATTCTAAATATTTTATGAACATCATTATGAAAAATAATTGTTATTTTTTATATAGTATTAATTGTGTAATTTATTTATGTAATAATATCATTTTTTTATATTAAATATAATTTTAATAATCTATAAGTCACATAACCATAGATTAGTTTCTTTTTTTAGTTATGTAAACAAATTTATAAATTAATTCTATCAATTTATCCAAATATTAAGAATGGTTATGTTTTATACAGTATTAATTGTGTAATTTTTTTATGTAATATTACCATATTTTTATGATAAATATAAAGAATTCTGTAAAACATATAACCAACCCATTAGTACCGTTTTTTGGTTATGTAAACAGCCTTATAAATTAATTTTATCAATTAATCCAAATGTCAAGAATTGTTAGAATTGTTATTTTTATATGGTATTAAATGGGTAATTTATTTATGCCATTTTTTATAATAAATATAAAGTAATCTGTAGATCACATAACCAATCAATTAGTTCCTTTTTGGTTATGTAATCAAATATAAACAACTTTATAAATTAATTCTATCAATTAATTTAAATGTTAAGAAGGGTTATTTTTTATATTGTATTAATTGTGTAATTTATTTATGTAATATTATCATGTGTTTATAATAAATATAAAGTAATCTATAGATCACATAACCAACCGAGAAGTTCCTTTTTTTTTGTCATGTAAACAACTTTATAAATGAATGCTATCATTTAATCAAAATTCTGTTAGAATTAGTTTTATATAGTATTAGATTAAAAAAAAAAAGGGCCTGAATGGCCGAGTGGCTAGCGCTCTGGCGCACGGTACGATAGGTTTCGGGTTCAAGTCCCGGCGATGCCATGGATGTTTGTAGTTATTCGGAATCCACTTTAAACCGTAGGTACCAGTCTAATAGGATCGTAGAGTGTTGCGAGGACATTGTTACTCCATGTTCGTGGCTTATCTTCAAGTTACACGCCCCCCCCTGGGTAATGCAAAGTGAGTAACGTCTGTGCAGCGCTTGCCTTAAGGCATTCATGACTAAGCTGTCTAAGTGTTTGCCAGCTGCATCAGAAAAAAAAAAAAAAACCACGATAGAACCCAAAACTCCTGATCCCTATAGATTTAAAAAAAAAACATCTTTCTTATTTCACAATACAATTACCTAAAAAAACATGCGGGGATATTATAAAGTAAAAAAAAAAAAAAAAAGAAAGAAATACAAAAGTATAGATAGTAAGATTAAAGACACGAGTGGCCTTCTAAGCTAAAAATTAAACAACATTGCAAATACTGTTCTGTGCTGCATCATATTCACCTTATTGCTCTGTAAATCTGTCAAAAAAAATCCCATCTTCCTATGTGAATCACCGAATTATGAAGATCACAATCTACATGAATGAAAATGAAGAAGTTTTTGTGATTTAAAAATCAGTCGCAAAGGTGCTCCACAACTGGTATGCCCGTTTCTCTGCTTACTTCGTTTAAAAAAATTCTTTTACTTTTTTTATATAATGAAATAACACTATATATTTATCTAAAAAAAACATGCGATCATAACGTAAAGTAAAAAAAGGTTTTAAAAGTATAGATAAGATTAAAGACAGAAGTGACTTTCTAAGCTAAAAATTAAATAACAGCATTGCAAATGGTGTTCTGTACTACATCATATCCACCTTATTGTTGTAAAGAAGTCAAGAAAATCCCATCTTCCTATGTGAATCACCGAATTATGAGGATCACAATTTAAGGGATTGAAAACGAAGAGGTTTTTGTAATTTAAAAATCAGTCAAAAAGTGCTCTACAACTGGTACGTTCGTTTCTTTATTTATTTCTTAAAAAAAACTCTAAAATCTTTTTTTAATTTCTTAATTCACTATATAATCACCTACAAAAATATACGGGCATAATGTAAAGAAATATAAAAGTACAGATAATAAGATTTAAAGCCAGGAGTGACCTTCTAAGCTGAAAATTAAACAACAACATTGCAAATGCTGCTCTGTGCGGCATCAAGTCCACCTTATTGCTCTGTAAATAACTTAAAATATCTCCTCACAGAAATCACCGAACTATGAGGATCACAGTTTACATCGTAAATGAAAATGAGGAGGTTTTTGTGATTTAATAATCAGCCACAAAGATACTATAAAACTGGTAAATTCCTTTTCCATGCTTATATGTCTTAAAAAAAATTCTAAAATCTTTTACTTCGTTTTTATTTTATTATATAATTACCTAAAAACATGCGAGCATAATGTAAAGTAAAAAAGAAGAAATGTAAAAGTATAGATAGAAGGCCACTCCTATCTTATATATTACTAAGCTAAAAATTAAACAACAACATTGCAAATGTTGTTCCGTGCGGCATCATGTCCACCATATTGCTCTGTAAATAAGTCAGGAAAATCCCATATTCCTATGTGAATCACCGAATTATGAGGATCGCAATTTATAGGAGGACGGCGCGGGACGAAGTTTTTATGGAATGGTAGTGGGATGCGGCTCTCGGGGCTATTTACGATTTGATAGAAAGCCCCTAAACGCACCCGAGGAAGGGGGAATCATTTTCGGCAAGAGTGACAGCTATTTATTACAGAGAAAATCCGCTGAATCTGCGGGAACTTGGGCAATATTCTGACTTATCTGTAGGCCTGCTCGCTCGCCCACCCCTGGGCAATACTTGTATTTGATTTTCTTTTTCGCCAACGAATCTTTATTTTTTTTATCCACGGCTTTATCGAGTTTCGGACGGGAAAGGCAAACTGAAGAATCTCCATTAGTGGTCAAGGTTCCTCCATTAATGGCCAACTTTGTGAAAAACGAAATTCTAGTATTTACTATTTCTTAAAAAGTTTCATCAATAAATCTCTTTTTCGGAGCCTAATGGTCGAGTGGCTAGCGGTCTGGCGCTCGGTATCACAAAGTTTCGGCTTCAAGTCCCGGTGGTACCATGGTTAAAGTGGTTCGGAATCCACTTTAAACTGTAGGACCCGGTCTAACATGATCGTAGAGCGTTGCGGGGGTAGTGTTACTCCGTGTTCGTAATTATCTTCAAGGTACACACACTAAGTGTACAAGGAGCTAAGTGAGTAGCATCAGTGCAGCGCTTGCCTTATGGCATCAAAGACAACTGTCTGCCAACGGCCGTACCATGCTGAATATACCGGTTCTCGTTAGATCACCGAAGTTAAGCATCATTGGGCGCGGTCAGTACTTGGGTGGGTGACCACCTGGGAACACTGCGTGCCGTTGGCAAATTTGGGACCTGAATGGCCGAGTGTCTAGCGCTCTGGCGCTCGGTGCCACAGGTTTCGGGTTCGAATCCCGGCGGTGCCATGGATGTTTGTAGTGGTTCGGAATCCACTTTAAGCCGTAGGTCCCGGTCTCCTATGACTGTAAGAGCGTCACGGAGCAAAAGTCAGGCTTCTACCTACGGGTGCTCCATCACAACAGAAGCTGCTTCCTTCCCCTTCAATCATGAGTCCATATGGGCTTGGCCAGCCAAGTGGGATAAGAAACAACAACAACAAGACAACTGTCTAAATGTTTGCCAGCTGCATTCGGAGAAAAAAAAACCCTCTTTTTTTTATTCGCGATTTTTATTTGCATCGGTTTATTCGATTTACGACACATCCAAGCTGTAAATTTAAATATCGGAAAGAATCTGGTGTTATCATTCAGAGAATAATAGAGACAGATCATAAAAAAAAAACAAAACACAAATAATGTGTCTTTTTAATAAGAAAATTAATTAAAGATATTATAATATAGCAAGGGGCCTGATGGCCGAGTGACTGGCTCTCGGTGGTTCGAGTCCCATCGGTGCCACGGTGGTTATAATGGTTCGGAATACATTTTAAACCGTAGATCCTGGTCTAATGTGACTGAAGAGTGTTGAATTGGCAAACCTACAATGTAAAAAGAAAACATTTCCTTCTTAGAAATCTATTAATATGCAGATAGTATTGGCCTACCATGGGGCTGTTGAGCCAATGAAGAAGTATATAGGAAAAACCTGAATTTAATACGCATTATTTTGTATATTTAAATCCATCAAAAAAAAAAAACTTTACGATTTATCCAAGTTAAAAATTGTGATTATAAGCGAGAATCAATATGTTGTGTACATTGTTTCAGAGTTTCAATTTCTTACAATATAAACTTTCACAAAAACATTATAAAAAACTTGACATCCTTTTTCATAGTCTTAAAAATCGCAGTAAAACGGTCCTTTTTATGTTTTGGAAATAATAAAGATTTTATTTTTTAGTGTGAAAGAATTTTATTCTTTTATACGTTCAATTCCTTTTTTTTTTTCAAAAGAATCTGTGTCAACGTCTGTCGACGTAATTTTGAAAGAACCATTCCAAGTATAGCTTCCAATTGTTTGGAATCTTTTTATTCCTCAAGATTTGATGGCATATGGATTTATTATGTTTAACACAGTGATTTTAAATTCTTGCAAGATTTCGAATCGAACTCCTTTAGATCAAATGGTTAAAATACTTACAGCTATGCTACTGCAGGGCCACGTATTGGTTTGGTTTGTTGCTCTAAGGTCATTTTTTTGCACAATTTAGGGTAATTATACAGGGACTTATAGTTTAACGTGGATTCCGAATCATTAATAAACATCCATGGTACCAACAGGATTTGAACACGAAACTTGTGGTACCAATTACCAAAACTCTAGCCAATTGGCCATCAGTCCGCAAAAAGCCCAAGGAAGAGAAAGGACAATTTTAAATTTATCAAAATTACACATTCGTAATTATGATACATTTTTTGGTGGAATTAAATGCCAGATGTACTTAAAAACTAATGCTTTTGAAACGATATAAGCACATTTATTTAGATAAATGAAATAAAATGTAAAAATTATCAAAAGCAAATACACTAATTTAAAAATTAGCCAACATTCTTAATTTTCATTAATGAATTGAAAAATGACACTACTTTTTAATACGTGATCTGTATAAAACTTCCGAAAATCTTGTTCAAACATAATTAAACGGTTCGCAGCTTTAATTTTCAAAAACATAAATTCCAATTCCGCTGGAGAATTTACAACAAAGCTTTGTGGTTAAAACACGCAATTTACAATTGTGGAATATTTCAAAATGCCATACGGAAGTAATGAAATAAGCCAAATGATCTGTTTTCACTAATTAGTTAAAATGCCTTAGAAATGTTATCTTTAATCATCGGAGAGGATGTTTTTGACATTCGTAATGACTCGGCGAAGATTACTAGCTCACACAGAATGTTCGAATAGGTAATTTGTTAGCCGACTTTTATATTTGAAGTCCTTTAGCAATGATTAAAAATTTCAAAGAAATTACTTCGACTCATTAATAAAAATTCAGCTAATTTATGGCTCATTATAACGGAATATGAAATAAAATGAATAAAAAATATCACCCAACAAGTTTGCAGCTTTATTTTTACATTTATAAATGTAAAAATAATTTATGAAATATAATGAACAATTTGGAGCATTAACTGGATAAACAATTAGTTTTTAAAAATTATATTATGTATTTTTAAAAAATTATATTACATATATTTGAAATCCTTTAGCAGCGTGTAAAAATTGTCAAATTTAAGAGATTACTTCATACATTATTAAAAATTCAGCTAATTTATGGATCATTATGAAATAAAATAAATGAAAAATAACATCCAACAAGTCTGCAGTTTTATGGATTTGTAAATGTAAAAATAATTTATGAAATATAATGAACAATTTGGTACTCTAGTCAGATAAATAATTAGTATTTTTAAAAAAAAATTATATTACATGGAGTCTTACTGTAAGAATCCTGTTATGAAGAATAATTATGATAATAATAAAATGGATATGAAAATTCAAGATACCAGAAAAACATTTTATAAAAATTCAGCTAATTTGTGGTATACTTTAACGTAATATGAAACAAAGCGAATCAAAAATAACATCCAACAAGTCTGTAGTCTTATTAATTTGCATATATAATAATTTATAGAATATAATAAAGAATTTGGTACTCTAGCCAGATAAATAATTAGTATTTTTTTAAGATTTATAATACACGGAGCGTACTGAAAGGGTCATATTATTAAGAATAATTATGGTAACTATAAAATGGATAAGAAAATTCAAGTAATGTTATAGAAAAAATTTATGCTTAAATATTTTGATATTTTAAACTACAAAAATTAGCATTTTTTAACATTAATATTTTACAAAGATACCAGAAAAACTCTTTATAAAAATTCAGCTAATTTATGACTCATTATAACAAGTCTGCAGCTTTATTAATTTGTAGAAGAAATAATAATTTGTAGAAATTAAGGCTTTAAAAATAGAAATAAAATTAAGTTTTAAAAATAGAAATGCTGGGAAGTAATAGAACAAAAATCATAAATAAAATTAAAATTAGAATAAAAGCAAAAGAAAAAATATATATATTAAACAATGACGATCAAACCTAAAATTATAAATATTCTATTTGTAAATGATGCATTTATATACTAATATATTTCAAGCAATAATAAATTAAGATTTTATGTTGTTATTATTCTGACATTATTTATTTTTTTCTTTCGTATAAGTTTTACTTCATTTTGACCAAATTTTTTCATCAACCCTTCTCATATCAAGCATGTAGAAATCTTCAAAAAATAAGGTTTTTATAAACAACGAAAGGACAACGACTATTATTTGAAACTCTAGTTGTTTAATCTGTGACAAATTATAACCCATTTCTGTTGTTGTCTTTTATTTGAAAATATTGAAGACACCTTTTCCGTGACACTGACCTTCAAAGCCACAGAAGAATAACGGCTGATAGAAAAGGGCGGGAAGCGGATACTGTCTTCCGGCAATACAAAGAGGTTCAAGGTTACTAGCTAGCGAGCTTCACAACTTGTATGGTACAGATACGCCTATTTGTTAATGGTCTAATCCACCTACGGTTGTTCCAATTATACAATCTTTTTTCGTTTTTCAGTAGTTTGGTTTATTGTAAACCTACACTATTACTGATATTTTTGCGGATCTATTTCCCGGACGTCTTTTCATTTGTTTCTTTTAATATTTTTCCTCAATAGATTCGTTACTATGCCAAATAAAATTAAAATCTACTTTTTTGGAATGAGATTCAGGAATTTTTTTTTTTAATATTTTGGAATTTGTTGTATATTTTAATTTTCTAATAAAAAAAAAAAAATTTAAATATTTGGTTCTGCAAATCAATAATAAATGCTGTTAAAAAAGAATTCAAGGAATTATTTGCATATTGGTTAAAGAAATGTCTTGATTGGTAAGGTTTGGTTTGTCATCTTGATACATTTGGTTTGTCATCTCATACTGTCATCTTGTGCACACTTATCCTCCTACGGTTGTTCCAATTATACAATCTTTTTTCGTTTTTCAGTAGTTTGGTTTATTGTAAACCTACACTATTACTGATATTTTTGCGGATCTATTTCCCGGACGTCTTGTCATTTGTTTCTTTAATATTTTGCCACTATAGATTCGTTACTTTCCCAAACCAAATTAAAATCTACTTTTTTGGAATATTTGGAATATTGAAATATTCGAATATATATTTTTTTTTTTTTTTAATGTTTTAAAATTTGTGGTATACTTCAATTTTGAGTTCAACAAAAAATAAATGGATTAAATAATTTGTTTCTGTAAATCAATAATAAATGCTGTAAGAAAAAAAAAAAAACAATTCAAGGAATTATTTGCGTACTGTTTAAAGAAATGCCTTGAGGAAGCTTTGTGAAATATTTACCTTGCAATTCATTCACTACGTATGCGGCTTTGATGTTTTAATAGAAGTATAGTATAGTACATCATTTAGTATATACATAGTATTATCATTTAATGAAACAATTGTTTCAACCATGAAACAACATTGAATCAGAACCACACGCATATCCGGCCCTAATTTGTATTAAGTACAAGCAGTTTTATTTTTCAAGCAATAAAATATACCTGGATTTGTATTGTATAAAAAAAAACGTGCTAAACGAATTATTTATGTTTCTAAGGAATTTAATATAAAAGATTAATTAACCTAAAACTAAGAGCAATTATGTACTCAAAATGTATTTATATATGCAAAAGAATATTTTTACAATTTCAATGTTTCATTAGAGGGCCTGAATGGTCGAGTGGCTAACGCTCGGTACCCCAGATTTCGGGTTCGAGTCCCGGCGGTGCCATGGTTGTTTGTAGTGGTTCGGAATCCACTTTAAAAAGTAGGTCCCGGTGTAATAAGATCGTAGAGCGTTGCGGGGGCATTGTTACTCCGCGTCCGCGGCTTATCTTCAAGTTACACGCGCCCCCTGGGTAATACAAAGTGAGTACGTCTGTGCAGCACTTGCCTTAAGGCATCTAAGACCAAGCTGTCTGTGTTTGCCAGCTGCATTAGAAAGAAAAAAAAATGTCTCATTTAGAATCTAATACTTTTCAGATGATTTACATAAAAAAATAATAAAAAAATGGAACGCACATTTTTAAATATAATAATGATATATATGATAACGAATGCATGTATATGAATGAATGACATGTATGTGACAGTATCTATATGTGATAATGATATATCTAATGTAATAATATAATCTGATTTTAATAGTCTGAAGTATATAAATAGTAATATATTCTGAAGAGTGACTTGTTCAAATATAACTATTACAATAGATACGTACTCGCATAAGAATGCATGCATGAATAAATTTATTGCATGCATGAATTATTTTTATTTTTATAATTTCAATGTCACATTTAGAATCTAATGCTTTTCAGATAATTTATATGAAAAAAATATAATACTGCAACACACATTGTTAAATACAATAATTACATATCTTAATGTGATTGATAATGATATATCTAATACTATAATGATATAATCTGATTTAATATAAAAGATTAATTAACTTGAAAATAAGAGTGTCTTGTTCAAATATAACCATTACGTACTAGCATAAAAGTGCACGCAAAAGAATAATTTTTACAATTTCAGTTTCTCATACAGAATCTAATACTTTTCAGATAATTTACATAAAAAAATATAAAACTACAACACACATTTCCATTCAAGAGAAATTAAAAAAGAGATGTTAAAATACATAGTGAGTAAAGAAAAAGAAAAATAATCTTCAACCACACATTTTCTTAAAAAATTCCATACCAACAAAAGTTGGCGAAGAGTCTGTCTGATGAATGATACATGATAAATGGTCGAGACAGTTATTGATAACTGTCGAAATAAGTAAACGTACCACCACTCATTGGTGATTTATGGCGTTTCTCTTTTGGAGGTGAATAAGTAAAGGAAAATGGAATTTAATCAAGAAGCCCTTGTATAAATCGTTCCCAACGCAAATACTACAGAAAGTTCTACAGACCTTGCCACTTGAGAGCCTCCAAATGGGAGCTGAACCACATAAAAAGAAAATGGGCAACCCATGACGGAGACAAATGGAAGACGAAACCCATGAGGAAGGAAAAAGTTTAATGGCAATCGCTATTTTCCGTATTTTCCGGTACGTTGATAAATTTTGTGAGATCTTATATTGTACCAATTGTGTTCCAAAGAACAGCTAGCTAGCTACACGTCTTACAAAAAAAGGTAAAATTAAAGAATATTCATTTAAAGAATATTTATTAAATGGAACACTAGCTAGCTTCACGTCTTTAAAAAAGCTACAACTTAAAGAATATTTATTAAATGCGTTAGAACTTTTGTTAGTTTTTTTATCATGCTGTTTTCAAAAAAGACGATCGTGTATTTTGCGTTTTCTTGCTTGTTCCCCTGGGAAATCTACCTAAGCTGTAATTCCCATTGAATAATGGTCCGTGTTCGAAGTTATTATGAAAATTACAGAAAAACCATTAAGCATAATGGACTTCAGTATAGTCTTTTTGAAGTTAAAATAATGTTCTAACGTTTTTCTAGACTTTTAAAAGCACTTTGCTTTGCGTAATGAAGAAATAAGAATATCGTTTTATGGGTTTCGGAATAAATGAGTTATGGAATGTATAATTATGGGAATTCGACATTTGTTTTTAATTTATTTCGTTCAATGCATAATTTTCTTGGTTTTTTTTTTATCAGTTATTAAATTGGTTTATATTATTTTGTTTTTTGTTTGCATTTAATTCTTTTAAAGTAGGTTTAATTGGTTGAAAGGCAATTAATTGGTGTTTTTTTATCGATTGATTGAACAAAATTTTTAATTTGATATTTTTAATTTTTTAATATTAAATAATGTTTTACCAGAAATTTAAGTGAGCGCGATAATTTGTATTAAAATACATTTAAAGGCCTCTAAGGGTATATCTGCACTTTTTTTCTGAAATAATTTTCTATTTGTTTACTTATTTATTATATAATATTTATGTATTTAGTTTCTTACTTATATTTTATGTAACTTGATGGGATTTTTTATTATCATTTTTGTCCTTTTTCCCTACGCATTTCCAATTATGTATTATTATTATTACTATTAGGTATCATTATGTTAAAATTTCGTATATTTTAATTTATGTAATTAATTTATGATAAAATATGATAATATATGTTTTAATTAATGATACAAAACAAGAATAATAAGATTTCTCTAAAAATTTTAATATGATATTATTAGAAAACGATTTAAATATAATAAATTAATTAATTAAATTTAAATATAAAATTATTAGATATTATTATTAAATATGATTTCATTAGAAAACGCTATTAATAAAATGAAAACATTTTTGGCATCTTCTTCATTATCTTTCTTAATAATACAAAATCGTTTTTGCTTTGCTTAATATAACAGTAATTTTTTACTTAAAATTAAAAAGAAAATGAAATATATTGCAAAATTATTCATTAATAAATAAAAACAATAAAATAGAAAAAAACAAAAAAAAACAGGAAAAAAAATATATATATAATTAAATAAAAATCTTTATATAAAATAATGAAATGTATTAAAAATGAAATTAGACCTAGTTAAATTCGTAAAAACTTCAAAAAGTAAAATTAAAAATAAATAAAGATAAATTTCTTACTTAATAATGTTCTCCAACTACCACATAAAACAGCCTTCAATTATAGATATAGAAAGTAGCAACACCAGATTCAATGGCTTGGAGAAGGCTGCAAAAAATAAGAATTGTTAGAATATAAATGCATTTAACACCACATACATTCAAGTTAAGCAATTAATTTTTTTCCGGAAATTAATTGCATTTTATTGATCGGATATTTAATAATCATTTATTTGTGGGAAATTTCTTCAACGAAAAGTCTGCAAAAAAGGAAACGTCAATGAGCCGCAATACTTTGCGGATACAAATGTCATTGACTTTCATGTTCGTGACGTACTTCGTGTTTTGCATGTGTTAAAATATCATAGATATTGACTTGAGTCATCTATTCATTTTTATTTACAAATTTTTTTTTTTGGTTTATCCACATTTATTATTAGTGTATTTTATTTATACCAACTACTATTTCCGGAGAAACTATTTATCATAAAAATTATTAATATCTAAATATTTTTTGAAATTTAAGCTCTTTATAAGTTCAAGTGATATAAGGTAGACATTGATATTCTGGGATGACTTTTAGGGGTAACAGTCCCACATAAGCATGACGAGAGAATCTCTCACCCCGGCATTCACATTATTGACTATCGACTATTCACATAACGAAGAGAATTTCATCGAATCCTCTCTTTTGTGAATGCTAGGACTGCAAGAGAAGCAAGCTACCAGGGGATTCGAACCTGAATCCTTATGTAAACTAGCAATGCAGGTTATCACCCTTTTTCTTTTCTCCACATCTCATACAGCCCTTAGCTTGACTATCGAAATAGGGTATTTTACAAACGTGGGTACGAACCCCATTGATTCTTCTCGTTTGTGAATGTGGTGACTGCAATAGACGCTACCAGTGGATTCGAATTTTAACCCTTCTGCAAAATAGCAACGCAGGTTACCACTCTTTTCTTTTCTCCACATCTCACATAGAGTTATGTAGTCCCTTACCAGTAAAAAAGGTGAGGCATGATTAGCCATTCTGTATACCACGAAACACCTACCAACGCGTGATGAATAAAGGATTTTTAGGCATAACTGACTCACATTTGAGTAATTTTTTTCAATAGAACTCTTTGCTTGCATTTTCTAATCCATGTTTTTCACTTATATCATTAGGTGTCTATTATGCGTTTTAACATACGGATCTTCAACTAATAAAAAATGTAAAGTCGTGAGAAAAATGCATAAACATTTAATGCATATTTATCATCAATAATCCTTTATGTTCTGCCGATTACTTAATATTCTATGAAAATCTTCACACGTATTTTTGAAGTACTTTATGTTCGCATATCTAATTCAATGATCCATCAAATTCCGGAAATGTTGCGGTTTTGTAAAAGAAGAGATTAAATGTTCTTAAGTCGCTCTCACGATACTCAATTCACGAAAAAATAAATCCAGTGATTTGATTCATTAACTTTCTCCATGTCCTTGACCTTGGTTAATTTAATGCACGTGCCTAATACGTCACTGTCAAGCAGCCAATCATGAACATGAAAGAGAACGCTTATGAACGTGTGATGAGCATATTATTCAAATGTTTTTATAAATTTCGTTAATCATTTAAAATATATCAAATATAAATAAATAAAATTGAAAAGTTTTCAAAATATACGAATAGCAGTAATCAATTTTGCGTCCTGATGGCCGAATGACTAGCGCTATGTTTTTCGTGTTAAAGCACGGCTGTGTCATGGATGTTTGTAAGGTTCGTAATCCATTTTAAATCATAGGTTCCGGTCTAATATGATCTTGGCTGACAACCCTACCCCATAAAAAAAACATCTCCCGTCTCGAAATCTGCCAGAAGGCAGACGGCCTTGGCACCCCACGGGGTTATTGCACCGATGAAGGAATAGTAATCCATTTTATCTATTATGCGTTTATTTTAATTTATTTAAAAAACAAGGTTTTTTTTTATTTAGTAAACAATTTGTTGGGAGGTTCAAATACATTATGCCTGTATAATGAATAGTTTATGATATTAGTTTCTCGGCGATTTTGTAATTATTTCTAAATTTATGGCCTAAATTTAAAAAAAAAGTTTTTTTTTTTAATAAATGCTTTAAATGTTTAAGGAGAGAAAAAGCGATTTTTAGTGATATTTTAGCAAAATTTGGGGTATTTTTAAATTGAAATAATTCACTATTTAAGTATAATTTTACTAAGCAAATTAAAGACTATTTTAATTTTAGTACAAAAGCGCTATTTACAAGTGTCTGTAACGGAGGACCAATATCAAGTCACGTACTCTGTTGTTCCTTTTGAATTATCCGGCTTTAAAAATATAAACAGATTATTGTTCTTTTGTAATAATTGAATAAAATAGTTCTTGTAGTGATTCTGCATTTTAGGGCTCCGATTTCGCCAAGTCTCTTTTCCGCACGAAATGAAATCACCAAAATCGCAATATTTTGTAACAGCAGCCATTTTGTTTGTTTAAGGGAGGAACAATAAAAATCTATACTTCTAAAACTTCTAAATAACAATTTTTAAATCAATATTTATACCTGAAAATTTCTTATAATTTATCAATTTTTAATAAAGGCTAAGTAAATCGATATAATTAAAAAATAATCAATTTATAAACAACTTAAAATTTTAAGAATAGATACACTGGTTTACATAAAGAAGTAAATAACGTATAACACTGATTGTAAATAATCAGTGACATCACTTTTTGCCGGTTAATAAAAAAAAAAAAAGGGGGAAAAAATAAAACAATTTTAAATCAATGTTTATACCTGAAAACTTTTTATAAACTTATCTATTCTTAATAAAGACCATGTAAATCGTATGTAGATGGATTATTATTATTTATATCAACATAAAATTTAACAAAATAGATATAGCGATTTACATAAAGAAGTAAATATCTTGTACGAAGCTGATTGTAACTAGCCAATGGCATCACTTTCTGCGGGTAAAAAAAAAAAACAATGTTTATACCTGAAAACTTCTTATAGCTTTCCTATTTCTAATAAAGGCTAAGTAAATCGATATAAGTGAAAAATATTCCATCCATAAACACTTATAATTTTAAAAATCTATACAATGATTTACATAAAGAAATATGGAACTGATTGTAAATAACTGGTAGCATGACTTTCTGCAGGTTAAAAAATAGAAGAAAAACAGTAAAGCAAAGAATTTTTTCATATGCTAACAAGATACTTAAAATAACGCTTCAAGTCGCACTTTAGATAATGATTTTCTCATCTTCAAAAACCAACGCATTAAATGATGCATCTCGTAACAAGTGACAGTCGTCCAATCTGGAAAGTTTCCGAAAAACCTAATGATTCAGAAAAAGAAAATAAAATAAAAATAAAACTGAAAGTGGAAAGCGAATCTCAGACAGAAAAGCTCACGCTTCGCTGTCCCCTGCGCTTCAGGGTAAACGAACGCTTTTCTTGGAGATTTCTCGCAGGCACATACTTTTGGACGACCAGCGAAGAAGACATTCTTTGGCTCATATGCATAATGCGATAATGGCAGGAATTCCCGTACCCGGATCTGGCATATGCCAAAGTTCAGGAACATTGCTATTTGTTGTCTACTTATTTCGGGAGGAATCTTTGTAGCTTTTTTTGCTGCTATTTCTGTTTTCATGCTTGGCGGGCATGAAGGGTCTTTCGCGTCGTTTGTGATTAGACTGAAGACGGGACGCGAAATTGATGACGAGAGATATGCTGCTGTGACCTCTCCCTCAAAGTGAGCTCATCAATCCATGCTTTTATACCAAGTTGCGTGCGAGAGGGATTGTTATGCTTAATTGGTTTTTAATTGTCTGAAGTTTACGTTAATAGAATATGAATATTAAATCTGGAGATTTTAAAACTATTCCTATTCATATATGAAACTATTTCATTAGGAGACTATTTCATACAAGAAAATATTGAGTTTTATGTATATTGAGTTTATTTGAGTTTTAGATTTGTTGAGTTTATTTAAAGATATTTAAGGGATAAGTTAGAATCAATAAACTATCATGTAAGTCATGTTATTTATTCCAATAAATGTTTAATGTGCAAGCCATGTAGTTAAAATGTATGAAGGAATAAGTTATGTTCAATAAGATATCGTGTAAGTTTGGTTTGTCGCTCTATGGTCATTTGTGCACACTTTGGACAAATTAGACTGGGACCTACAGTTTTGCGTCAAATATTGTGCAAACCAGTATATATTTTACATGAAATTTTTAATGTGTTAAAAAATTTAACAATAAAATACATTTTAACAGTTGCAAAATACTTTTTTTCTTGAAACATTTGCTTTTCCAGTTGTTGAAATAATATGAAATAATACATATTCTTGTGTTTTGAATTAGGAATGAGTTATGATTGAAATTCTTTTCTTAGTCATGCCATTAGTAAAAATTTATCTTTATTACTAAAATTGCTGTTTATATGTTCATGGTTCATTAGTATGAAGGATCTTTTGTGTCACTTATGATGCCACTGAAGATAGGATGCCAAATTGATGACGAGAGATATGCTGCTGTGACCTCTCCCTCAAAGTGAGTTCATCAATCCATGGCTTTATATCAAGTTGCGTGAGAGAGGGATTGTTATGCTTAATTAGTTTTTAATTGTCTGGTGTTTACGTTAATGGGATATGAATATTAAACCTGGGGATTTTAAACCTGACTGTTGGATTCTATGAGAATATTATTTGAGTTGTGCTTGAAAAATGTGTTCCTACTATTGAAAAGATATTTAAGGAATAAATTAGGGTCAATGCAGTATCGTGTAAATCATGTTATTCCTTCTATGAAATTTTTAATGTACAAGCTCTGTAGTTAATATATTTAAAGAATAAGTTACGTGTAATAAGACATTGCGTAAGTTTATAGCCAATTTATTTTTTACATGAAATTTTTAATGCGTAAAAAATTTAAAAACGAAATTATATTTTAACTGCTGCATAATAAGTTTTATTTGAATTTTGCTTGAAAAATTGGCTTCTGTTGTTGTCGAAACGATATGAAATAATACACAAGCTTGTGTTTTTAAGGAATGAGTTATGATTGGAATGTTTTTCTTAGTCATGCCATTAATAAAAAGTTTCCTTCATTATTAATTTTGCTGTTTATATTTTCATGGTTTACGGACATGATGGATCTTTCGCGTCACTTGTGATATCAGTGAAGATAGAACGCAAAATTGATGACGGGAGATAGGATCTTCAGTGCGCGACCTCTTCCTGAAAGTCAGTTCATCAGCCCATGCTTATATATTAAGTCGTGTGAAAGAGTGAACGGTGATGTTTAATTAATTTTTAATTGTATGATGTTTGTGTTAAGAGAATATTAATAAGAAATATTAAAAATGGTGATTTTAAGATTGTTAGGGTTTCATAGTTCACAGGGAAAGAAACATTATTTACATCACTTGTGGTTACACTGAAGATGAGATGCCAAATTGATGACGAAAGTTATGATGCAGTGACCTCTTTCTGAAAGTCTGTTCATCAGTACATACCTTCACATCGTCACGGGGAACAAAAACGGAGATACTTAATTCGATTTTAATTCTCTGGTGTTTGTGTTAGGAGAATATTAATAAGAAATATTAAAAATGGTGATTTTAAAACCGATTGTTTAATTCTATTTAAAATATAATATTATAAATAATTACATTATTAAACCATCGTGTAAACCACGTTATTGATTCCATGAGATTTTTAAGGTTTTTATGCAGAATTTTAAAATAAAATCTATTTTATTAGTTACAAAAGTACATTTTATTTCAAAAATTTTGCTTCTGCTGTAGTTGAAAATATATTGAATGATAAATCATTTTGAGCTTTTGAAGAATGAGTTATGATTAAAATGTTTTTCTTAGTTATGAAATTAATAAAACTCTTTTTGCTGTTAACATTTTCATGGTTCTTGGGCATGAATGATTAATTGTGTCACTCGTGGTTACACCGAAGATGAGATAACAAATTGATGTCGAGACATATGATGTAGTGACCTCTTACTGATAGTCAGTTCATCAGTCCTTACCTATATATTAAGTCGTGTGAAAGAGGGACGGTGATGCCTAATTAATTTTTAATTGTCTGATGTTTGTGTTAAGGGAATATTAATAAAAATTATTAAAAAGGGTGACTGTTTAATCCTATTTAAAACCTAATATTTTAAATAGTTACATTATTAAGGCATCGTGTAAACCATGTTATTGATTTCGTGAGATTTTTAATGTTTTAATACAGAATTTAAAAGTAAAATGTATTTTAATAATTACAAAGATACAATTTAATTGAATAATTTGCTTCTGTTGCTGTTGAAAAGATATGGAATGGTAAATAAATTTGGGCTTTTAAGGAATGAATTATGATTAGAATGGTTTTCTTAGACATGAAATTAATAAAAAGCTTTCTTTATTATTATATTTTCATGGTTCACAGGGGAAGAAGGGTTATTTGCGTCACTTGTGATTACACTAAAGATGAGATGCCAAATTAATGACGAGATATATGATGCAGTGACCTCTTCCTGAAAGTCAGTTCATCAGAACATACATTTACATCGTCGAGTGGAATAGAAACGGAGATGCTTAGTTGGTTTTTAATTCTCTGGTGTTACGATATGAAATAATACACAAACTTGTGTTATTAAGGAATGAGTTATGATTGGAATGTTTTTCTTAGTCATGTCATTAATAAAAATGTATCGTTATTATTAATTTTGCTGTTTATATTATCATGGTTCATTGGCATGATGGATATTCCGAGTCACTTGTGATACCACTAAAGATAGGACGCCAAATTGATGGAGATAGGACGGAATGATCTCTACCTGAAAGTTAGTTCATCAGTTTATGCCAATATATTAAGTAGTGTGAAAGAGAGACGGTGATGCTAAGTTAATTTTTAATTGTATGATGTTTGTGTTAAGGGAATATTAATATTTAAAATGGTGATTTTAAGATTGTTATAGTTTCATGGGTCACAGAGGAGGAAGGATTATTTGTGTCACTTGTGATTGCACTGGAGATGAGATGCCAAACTGATGGCGAGAGATAATGCAGTGACCTCTTCCTGAAACTCAGGCCATCAGTACATCCATGCCTTTACATCGCCGCGTGGAAGATAAACGGAGATGCTTAATTGGTTTTTAATTCTCGTGTTTGTGTTAATAGAATACTAATAAGAAATATTTAAAATGGGGATTTTAAAACTGATTGTTTAATACTATTTAAAATCTACAGTGACCTCTTCATGAAAGCAAGTTTTATCAGTACTTGTTTTCACATCGTCGTGTGGAAGAGAAACTGAGTTGCTTAGGTGTTTTTTAATCGTTTAATCTTATTTAAAATATTATTTAAAATAGTAAATTATGTTAATAAGGCATCGTATAAGCCATGTTATTTGATTCCATCAAGTATTTAATCCAAAATTTTAAATTAAAATATATCTTAACAATTGCAAAAAAAATTTTTTATTTGAGTTTGCTTGATAAATTTGCTCCATCAATAGTTGAAAAGATACGAAATACGGCATAGTTTCGTATATTTAAAGAAGAAGTAAAAGTTACGATTAGAATATTTTACTATTTTACTTATTCATATCGTTAAATTCTTTTAAAATTTAAATAGTTGGAGTTTATAATTTGAATTTATCATATGAGTTTATTATTTGAAAGTGTGTAAAATACGCAGCAGACAAACATGATAAATCTCCTTCATCAAAGTTAAAACGATGTTATGAATATTAAAATTGAAGTATAATAAATAACAATAAAAGGAAGTTTAGACATTGTTAATGTTACGTCGAAACCCAGGCTGCTTAGGGGAGGTCAACGCCCTATGCCCAGAAAAACACCCTGTCTGTGGGGGTGTCTGGCAGGGGGTGAGGGCCAGGGAGAGAAAGAAAGAATGTAAGTAAAGGAGTTGAGCAACTGCGACCAAAGAGAGAGGTCGTGTAGCAGTACATCTCCGAGCATGATGGCTGCATAATTAAAAGAGTTGAACTTCTGTAACCAACGAGAAAGGTTGCGTGTGGCAGTCCATCCATGAGTACGATGGCTGCATAAATAAATGAGTTCAATAAGTGTAACCCCAGAGAGAGGTTGTGTGGTCAGTTCATCTTCGAGTTTGATGGCTGCCTAAATAAAGGAAATAAATTTATACAGTCCACATCAGGTGTTTATTGTTTGAGTTTATTCATATGTGTGAACTATCGAACAGTTAATATAAACCGGATTTCCTGCTTTACATAATAACTCTTTGCAATCCATTCTTCAAGTCTGAGTCGATATCATTTTTCGTTGCAGCAAGTCCGAGTCGAGAGTGACTCGATACGGTTTATAAATTTAAGTTTGCATATTTTAACGGTTTTATGATCCTTTTTGCTGGTATAATTATATTTTGTTTTATTTTTATGTAGCGTAATACATTATCATTTTTGCTAGTTACAACGGATGTCGCTATAATCAGTCGTAGATGAATCTGGTATAAACTTAACTTAAATTTCTTGTACTTTCTACTTTATACAGAATATACATATACGAAAATTCAATTAAAATTTCTAGGTTGACATTGCATTGATATAACTCAAAAACTTGTTTGGACCAGACTGTTGCTAAAGAGGAAAATTAATTTGGGCCCCAAAGGGTTAAACTAGCGAGCCTAACAAATGCTTTTGAATTCCTATTTATTTAAATACCAAAATACAATAATAAATTAGAATTATAGTGAAAACTTTATATTAATAGCCTTCCATTATCTATCAGATTATTCTGATAGGTAATGGAAACAGGGCATTGCCTTCTGGGAGGAATTTCATGGGTAACTGATAATTTGCGTGTCTTATTAGAAAATTCTCTGAAAAGCCCCTCCACTTAGCCTGACAATCGACTTGCGATCCTTATGCATGCTGTTGGAATCCCATAAGTCTTCTCATTTCCGGAAAAAAGTTACTGCAGCAAACTCCGCCAGCGGATTCAATAAACCATATGCTTGCTGTAAGTCCTCCCACAAAAGCGAGCAGTTATCGCTTCGATTTCTACACTTTAAACTTATCTGAAGTGTGCATGCCGATCAAGATTCTTTGAATATAACAAATGCCAACCAATGATATTTGAATTTTAAAAATTCAATACATAGAATATATAAATTACAGTACAGCACAGCGCAGCATATAACGTATGTGTACACATTCAATGCAAAGAAGATATAAATTATTTAAAAAAATTGAATTTAATCACACTCTAAAATTATCAATGAGTGGAAAAGATTTCCTGAATACTACATCATTCTCCATTATCATTCATCATTTTAGTAACATCATTTATTGCAGTCTTAACATTATCGTGTTGGCTAGCGGAACAATTTGATGTTTAAGCCCCGTGTGAATTGAATAAAAGAAAAAAAAGTCTGATCCTAATTTTCACGAAAATAATTTACTCATCATCATTATTAACACAACAGCCCCTTTTTTACCATGTCTGTCTGCCTACTCGCAGATTATGAGACGAGAGATACTTTTTCTTTTTAAGGGATAAGGTTGTCAGCCCTACGTCAAGCGCTCAACAGCCATACCTAGGGACCATACCAACAGCCATACCTAGTGACCTACGGTTTAAAGTGGATTCCGAACCACTACAAACATCCATGGCAGCGCCTGGACAAGAATATGAAACCTGTGGCACCGAGCGCTAGTCACTTTGCCATCTGGCCCCAAAATAATTTACTATACTTTTAAAATATTTCATTAATTGCTTACATTTTTTAATAGAAATAATGAAAATAAATAATTTGATGATATTGCTATTATTTATTGTTTATTTTTCAAGGGTAAGTTTTATTAAATTTCTATCATAAATAGGAGTAGATGTTATTTAACGCTTACTTTTCCCATTTTGGGAACTTCCTATCGTTCGTTGCACATAATCCAAAACATTTAGCGATAAAATTAATTAATTCAACCAAAATGAATCAGTTTCTGCTCCAATGGAGCTTGTAGTACACGAAACTTATTAAACAAAACAAAGACACGAGAATTCATCCAGTACAGCAGCCAAGCCGGAAAAAAAAATGTAAGATGACCTTTAAACTGTTTCAAAAGTTCAATACCCAATGAAACATAAAGCGTGACTATAGTCCAGACAGAGAAAATTACATAATAGATTTTGTGTTGCGATATTTTGACATAATTACGTGCTTTATGCTTCACGACTTGCCATTTAAGAGCAAAGGAACTATTAAAGAACTGGAATTTAGAAAGAGGTGCCTAAACAAGCACACTTTTGTTTTTAAACACCCACATGCTGTGATTTTGACTACCAGAATATTTAAAACTTGGATATTTAGATTACTTATGCCCTGGGTAACGTTTCTTCCGGACGTAATAGGAGTAAGCATTAAAAGTTTTTGAAAGAATAATGAATTTCCTTGATTGTGTAATATCTATAACGACTTCAAAATAATTGGTAGCGCTAACTTATCTGTTGCATCTTTCCGAAAATAAGATCTCGTTAGCATGTGTGAATGGGATTTAAATTGGATAATTAAAAAACTGTCAGAAAAGATTAACCCAGATTCATATAGTTAGTAATTGTTAATATTATGTGCTACAAGTATAGCTACTCCAAATTTTTCTTTTTCTTAAATTCAGGAGATGCCTTTCTTTGTCATGGCTGTTATGTAACATAATAGATAGTTAGTTTCAATTGATGAAAATTTAGTGGCTATTACATTGAATTTTTTGTTCATATTGTCTTCATTGTATAAAGGCATAAAAAAAATCGTTTATGGTGGAATCATATGTTAGAGATTTTTTTCTAGAATTTTTCCAGCATTAAATTCCCAATCTTCATTTTTATTTTGTCTCAGAAAATTTACCAACATAAGAATGTGCTATAAATATAACTACTCTAAATTTTCCATTTCCTTAATTTCAGGAGGTGTTTTTGTCTCTGTCATAGCAGTTATGTAATAGATTGTTATTTTTAATTGATGAAACTTTAGTGACTATTACAATGATTTTTTTGTTTTCATTGCATAAAGGTATAAAGTAATCCATTTTGGTGGAATAATATGTAGACTTAATAAGAAGATATTTTTACTTGAATTTTTCTAACTTTAAGTTCACAATTTTCATTTTGTTTAAAAAAACTTAAAGTAAGAAAGAGCTACAAATATAGCTACTCCAAATTTTTTCTTTTTCTTAATTTCAAGAGGTGTTTTTGTCTATGTTACAGCTGTTATGTAATCGACAGTTGTTTTTAATGGCTGTTTAGACATTTAATTTTTTGTTTATATTGTCTTTATTGCATTAAGGCATAAAGTGATCAATTGTAGTGGAATAATATGCAGACATTATTTATTAACTAGACATTATTAATTTTTTTAACTTAAAATTCACAATCTTCATTTTTATTTTATCTCAGAAAATTTACCAACGTAAAATACTTTTAAATGTGACAGCAGAAAACTATATAATATACTAATTTGTAGTAAATTAAAAACACAGAAGTTTAAAAGATTTTCTAATTTTTGAGTGTTTGGTTTTCTTATTATCCAAGACTCGAAACATATTCCATGTCCTTTATTTTTACTGATATATTTTTTATTTTGTAAAAATTTGCTCAAATTTTTTATGTAGAGAATTACTTGAATAAAATATCTTTCTAATATTTGAGTGTTTACTTTTCGAACTGTAGAAATACGTTTCCTGTTTTGATAAAGAAATTAATTGTTGAACTAACATATGTAAGAAATTAAAAAATTAAAAATTATTAATAAATTACATTTTTTTTAAATAACATAATTTATTTTAATAAAAATGAGATAAAAATTATATTTATATTTTCTTTAGAAAATTAATAGATTTCTGTTAAATTGGGATTGTCATTAAAGTAAAATTAGATTAATTCAATTTATTAACATAGATAAAAATAATTTAATTTATTTTAAGTTCTGTATTTTTAAAATTAATCTTTAACTTTATTTTGTAAAAAGTCTTTTTGAAATTTTTTAGATGATACTTTTAATGAAATATGTGTTTTACATTTATTGATATTTTATGTAATTAGATGAATAAAAGTTTATAATTAAAGTATGAGTCTCTTCTAAATATGGAAATAAACTTATCTCTTTAATTTTTCATTCTGCTAAAAAGTATTCGTAATAAAATAAATAATATTTTTAGTAAACAGAACAAGTTTTATCAACATAGTTTTTCTGATATTAAAATGATATTTAAAAAAAGAAAAAGGAAAAGCAGGGATTAATTTCTATTTCGAGTTAACTTTCGTACTCTTTCTATTTTTATTTCAAATTTTTAACAGAATATCGAGTTAAAAAATTGTTTAATGGGCTTATCAGCTTTGTTAACATAGGATGAAAAATTATTGGAAAAAAACGTAATGATATTAAAAGATATGTACCAAAATAAAAAAAACCGTTTCTACTACAGATAGTTTCTACAAATACGATGTAAAATTTTTATCTTAGCAAGCTTTTAGTTAAACTTAAGGGAAGTGGTTTGGATAGAAAGCGATTCTTTGTTAATTCTCTGGAGTAAATATTTGCTTACTGCTGAAAGTTTAAGAACAAATAATTTCTAAAAGAAAAATTTCATACGCATAAATATTTTCACAGACGAATTTTTCTGTTGCAGTTAAAAGTTTAACGGAACTATGAATTTTAAATTTTTAAAAATAAAACAACTGCTTTATTTTTAGCGTTTATGTTTGTTTTCATTTATGAAACCTCATAAGGATTAAGTAGTTTTAAAAGATGTACAATTTAAAATTTTTTTATTACTAGATAGCTTCGTTGTAAAAATTTTACAATAAAAATAGCGTCACTTGCAGTGCATAAATATTTTTACGTTAGTTGGATAAAGTTGTTCATGAAAGTTTCTGCATTTGAAATATAAAAAATAAGTATGCATTATGTTGTTTAAACTTAGAACTTAATTATTAAAAGCCATAGTTTAAAACGAACTTGTTTCCTTTAAAGAGGAAGCAAGATGCATTTGCAACAATTTTCAAAGAGAATAAAATTTGGATAATATTCTTAAGCTTTAAGATAAAAATTTAAAAACTCAGTGTATCAGACATTAAACAACAAAAATACATTCTTATAATATTTTAGAATTATATATATATTGTTTTATATAAAGCAAAGCTATTACAATACTATATATGAAATAAATATCATTTGTCATTTTAATAAATATATATATATATATATATATATATACCACTTTGCACGTCAAGAGCTGCTATAGGTATTTGATACACTCAAATTGTACAATAAAACCATCATATCATTTGCAATGCCAAAACTCTAAAGTACCTCACATTCACACTTCATTAAATAACAGGAAGGAAAGAAGAAATTTTCAAGATCCATAATTGTTTAAGATTTATCATAGATAAGCTGCAGCAAAGCAACGAAACTGGAAACCATTTAATAAACACAATGATCAAAAGGTCGTTCGCAAAAATTGCAATGGCAAATAAAAAAAACGTACGCAATATTTTGTAAATATACAATGGCAGCTTATGAAAACATGGTGTCCGAAACATTCGTGAAAACCGAAAGAAATTATTAAACTAAAATTAGTCTCTTACTTAACTTTTTGAAATTATAAATCTTACACGAAAAATGAAAATAAAAATTTTAATGTCAAACATTTAAATAATGCAAGATATTCTTTAAAATTAATTACCATCCCATGCGTTATTTTCACGTTCAAGAAAACTTTTATTATTCCACAAACAGCTGAGCTAAGGCTACCATTTCCCAAGTTTGATGCATCTCGCCGCTAAGCAAAGCGCTATTATACAACTGAGTCACGCTAATAATTCATTAGACGATTCATTCATCATCGTTCACACGCGCCTATTTAAATTATACGAACTATTAAGGATGAAAATCGCGAACGAATCGCATTCAAGCTGTCACGAGTTTAAGTTTTCAATCATTTTATGAGCGATTCATTTTTTTATAATTCGGATGAATTTTCCTGTAAATTTTACCGAAATATTCTTTTTGTAGCGAATGTGGTTGAATTTATTGAAGCGTTGTAAACATTCTCGGAATATGCTATTCAATTGCTTATTTTGTATGCAACACGAAATATAGGTAGTGGTTTTCGCTTACTAGTAAACTTAAGTATGATTAATAAATATAAATTGCATTTATTTATAACTTCAGACATGTTTTGTCTAAAAAGAATATATATCAGGGTTCGTAAACAAGTTGTTTTTATTTTAGGGGAATACAGCTTAAAAAATATTATTTATTGTAAGCTTGCAATATATATGATAAATTTAAATCAAAAGAACTATCTATAAAAGGTAAACAAAACATTAATATTATTTTGACGATGTTTAGTTTTCATAAAACAAGATAAATCATTTCAAAAAATGTAATAAAACCTAGTTCTGAATATATAATCTCTCATGTAGTAAGATTTTTCAAGAAATTAACAAAAAAGCATTGTAAGTTACTTGGAAAAATTTAGCTTATTTTATATACAATACGAAAAATAAATAGATGTTTTCAGTTACTAGTAAACTTAAATATGATTAATAAATATAAATTGCCTTTATTTCTAACTTGAGACATGTTTTGTTTAAAGATAAAAAAAATTATATATGTATCAGGATTTGTAAAAAGTTTTTATTTTAGAGGAATACATCTTAAAAATTTATTTTTTATAAATATCCAATATATATGATAAACGTGAACCAAGAACTATCTAATAATTTTTTATTTTCTTTTATTTGTTTATGATTGTAAGGTAATTTTGTTATATTTGTAAATATATTCTAGGCAATTTTCGTTGTTTGAACTGTATTTATCCTGTAATATCGGAGATGGAGCCCCCAGGGGCTAAATAGCTCCAAAAGAATACGTCAACCAGTCAAGAACTATCTATTAAAGATGAACAAAACATTAATATTATTCTGACGATGTTTGATTTCATAAAATAAGATAAATCACCTCAAAAAAATAAAATAAAATATAGCTCTGAATAATTTATCTCTCATCTAGCAAGGTTAAATTTAAGAAGTTAAAAAATGCATTTTAAGTTACTCGGAAAAAGAACTAATGATTGTTTTCCATTGTAATAATAGTAGCTTTTGATGTTATTTCTTCATAAATTTAAATTTGACCTTGTTCAACAAAAGAAATAAAAGTTAAAAAAATAATAAAAAGAATGTTCTATCTTCATAAAATTGGAAATATACGAATAGAGTACAATTAATGAAAGTTTTTTATTACTATTTTATTTAAATATAAATTTATTTGGCGTTTTATTATAAATATCCAACATTACTTAAGAACTTAAAGTTCAATGCTGATCATTCTAGCGTATTCTTATAATTATGTCTCCGGTTTATAGGATTTGATAATAATTCTGATAATAAAAAATTTGATTAGTATTTTTGTATACAACTTTTTTTATCATCATTTGTTATAAAAAATTAAATCGATGAAAAGTATAAAGTGAAAATATTTAAAAAAAGTTCATTTTAAAATAAACATGTACTATATATTTTATCCCAGCCTGAATAATTACATATCTAAAAATTAAGATTTAAAAAATAACATTTCTGAAATTTTGCTATAAAATTCTTTTATTTTACTCAAATTAAAAAGAAAATAAATTATTTAAAAAATACTTTGTTCCAAACCTAACATTAATCTGAAATAGGTTTGAGATCAACAAGTTTTTATATTTCAACAATATCGTTATCACTAACTTTCAGTTACTATGAACACTCATTGCTCTTGAAGCCATTTGCAGAATATGGCGATCACTGAATCCTTCAAATTTTGTTACTAAATTATTTCACTTTATACAAAATAAAATGAAAATATATTCAATTAAAAGTACTCCATTCAAAAATTAGCAATAATATTACCATTTTTAAATATGCTTGAATATTGTTGGTAACATTTTGGTATATCAATAAGACTATCTTCACTAACTTTCTGTTAATATGAACATTCATTGCCCTTGAAGCCACTTGCAGAATATGACGACCCCAGAATCTTTTAAATTTTATTATTAAATCATTTTACTTTATACAAGCTAAAATGAAAATGAATTCAGTTAAAAATACTCTATTCAAAAATTAGCATTCATCTTACCCATTTTGAACTACGCTTGAACAAACCAGAGATCAACAGTCTTTGGTATTTCAACCAGACAGCCATTATTAACTTTCAATGAATAAGAACACACATTGCCCTTGAAACCACTTACACAATCTGAGAGCAGCAGAAGATCTTCAAAATTCACACTTCAGTCTGACCTACTGACACGGGAGAAGCCAAACCTCAGAGACCAATGTTACTGTGGTTATTACGGATGTTGACCTATACCGGAAACCTACGCACGCATCACTTATGGCCTTGTCCGTGAGTCATATTAGATCTGCACCAGAAGAACTACAAGAGATGAATGTGAACTTCTTTATTGTTACATTTATTTCTCTTTGTTGTTGTTGTTAGCAGAACCATTGTATGAAACAGCCAGTGAGCGTCATATTAAATGAGAGATGGTAGTTCAAATGTGTACTTTCTCTCAACACTGAATAAATAAATAATTTTCATTTTTTAAAGGATATTTTAATACTGATATTTAGAAGTGTAATATCTATATTTTTTGAGCTAATATAAAATTTATAGAATTTAGAGAATATGTTATAAAATGAAGCTAAAAAATATAGAAGTTTTTGAAGCTTATTTGATTAGTCAATGTCAAGTCAATATGTAGTCATTCATAATTGACCATAAAAAATTGTTTATCAATGTACTTTTTATATTAAGTTCGATAAAAAAAAAAAAAAATATATTCATATTTTACTAATTTTTTTGTTCAATAATAATAAATAGTTTCTTTTTGTCGTTAATTATTTTACTACTTTTTAACTATAATTTTCTTGCCTATCAGATTGCATAGTATGCAATTTTTCTGCTTAATGTAATAAAATTTTACTATAATATCATGTTCATATCCTGATCAAGTTCATATCCGGATCATGTTCATATCTTGATCAAGTTCATATTATGATCATGTTCATATCTTGATCAAGTTCATATTATGATCATGTTCATATCATGTTCATAATGATATATATTCATATCCTGTTCATAATGATATATATTCATATCCTGCTCATAATGAATGATTATGATCATGATTATGATTATGTACATATCAATCATGATTATGTACATATCAATCATGATTATGTACATATCAATCATGATTATGTACATATCAATCAAAAATTCTCAAAATTCATTAAGTAAGTATTAAATTTAATTAAGTAATGATATAATAATCTAAAATTTATATCTTATTTTTAATTGTAGTACAATTTGAAAAATTTGAAATTTATTTGTTTTTGTGTAGCAAATATAAAGATAGAATTTACCCATGAAGTCACAAGACAATTTTTTTTCAATATTGTAATATAAAATTCTATCATAATCTAACATAATATAGTAAACTTTGGCATATTTTTATATAAATATACATAAATTATATGGATAAAAACATCAAACAAATTCTACTTTCTTCAAATTTTATATATATATATATATATATAGATAGATAGATAAAGTTATAAAGTATGTTAAAAGTTATGTATGTTAAGGTAAGGTAAAATAACCCAAATTTATTTCAAGCGTAGTAAAGAAAAAATATAGTTCTAAATCGTGATTTAAGAATGTAATGCGGTTACATGTAAGAAAATTTTATTTCTTATATCATATTCAGATTGCATCCAATGCCTCTATAGTATATAGATCATTGACCTACATTCACAAGTATTCCAACTAGTAGTTACTTTAATTAGCATCAGAAATACCACTCAAAGGAAAAGCGGAGTCATTTTAGTGGAGAAAATGAAGGTGAATTGGAATAATTACTGTTTAATCTGATATTTATATTCAAGGCTGTTGGGAGCTCTAAAACACGTTTGATATAAAGCGCAGAAAAAGATGATGCATTTAATAATTATGTTATAACAGGACGAAATAATAACTAATATAAAGTAAGTCGTCGTATTCCTGTAAAAAGTGTTACTCGAGTGAATTTAAATTGAAGTAGAAGATAAAAATTTTATTATATTGTTGTTCTGTAACTTCTGTTTAGAGGATAATAAAAGTACTTAAGAAATCTCGCCAATATATTCAATAGAAAATTTAATTTAATTGCAATCTTATACATCAAATGAAAAAAAAACAAACAAAAATGTGATTATCACTGATTATAAGAGGTTTTATGTCTTAACCTACTATTAAAAAAATTTCACAAAACAAAATATTCTTAAATAAGCAAAATTATGTGTGACAATTAGCAGTATCTGTAATTTTAATTCAATTTTGTTAAATCTATTTATAAAATATTAATCTTATGAATTTTTTAAATCAAGTTTGGACTGTTTTAAACAGCAATTCGTATATTGAAAATATATTTCTTGTTTATTATGAATCAATTAATTCTAGAGTAATCCTGGCCACAAAATGCAAATTAAAAGTACTGAATGCATTTAAATGAAGATTGATGAAATAAATATTTTCTGTACACATTATTTGCATGCATCTTTTACTATAAGCTTTAATTACCAGTTATTTTTTGGTATCAGAAATCCTGTACTACTGCTCTATATTTGTTATTCTCTTCTTATTATTCTGCCTTTGTAGTGTGCAGGTTGGGCAACCAGATTGTAATTTAAAAACTAAATATTTTTAAAAATTCTTAATTCTCTTTTTGGAAATTAAGTTTTCATCTATCAAAGCTTTAACTTGTGTTCTTTCAAAATGTTCTTTAATATTTTTTGTCATCTAAGGAAAGGCACAAAATAATTCGTATCTTATAAATGGCGAAATTGAAAAATACTGGCACTGTACTTAAGCACAAATAGAAATGATTTACTTTCTTTTGCATTTATTAAATTCTATCTTATCTCACCACATTTGCCATTAGTTATTTGTTTATAATCTTTTAAATTTTTCTATACTTGTGGTTTAAAAATTTAGTTTTAAAAACTTAATTTGCAAAAAAGAGAATTAAGATTTTTAAAAAATATTTAGTAATCCATAAAAAACAAATTTATAATTTACATTTTATTATTAAAAGGTTTATTTCAAGCCTCTTTTAATTTATAAAAAAAATAGAAAAATATTATCTGCCATTTTTGTATTTGTTAAACTACAACAAAAAGTTACCCAAATTTAAAACGAAGGTATTGTCAAAAGAGCACATTTAATCTAAAATTTAATCAGTATTTTTAACCAACAAGGTTTTCGCGCACGTAAATCTATTTGTTTAAAAATAATTTTAAACTGGATCTCACAGGAAATAAATCTCATTTTCACGAATAGTCGGTCAGTATTTTTTTTCTACGAAAGTAAAATTGTTGGCAAACTTTCTCTTACAATAAATTTGTTGGTGAATATCTTTCTCCACCAAGCAATAAGTGGCCAACCAAGCATGAAGATTGGTGATGGTTGGGAAGGCATGCTAGCTCCTTACATCTTTTTATGTTTTAGATGTAGGAAGCCAACGATGTCATATTAAATGCTGGTGTCTTCACAAAACTTGTGCTGCTGCTCCTCTGTCGAGAAAATATGGTTATCAACTCAGCGTTTTCGAGGATAGTGTTCTTCAAGGCTTTATGAAGATCTAACAACAATGGGCTTTTCGCTTTATGCCCTCTCTATTGTCTCGTTACAAGGGAAAGTAATTCTGGGTGAAGTTCAATAAATTGTTACGCAATTTAGATCACGAAACCAAGGTCTCGACATAAATGGCGAACGAATTCTTCGTAAGGTTTATTTATACTTCATAGCAATGCGATAAGCTGAAAATGCTTTTTCACAATATTAGTTGTTTCAGCAGTATTTCTCATTTAAATCGCAATAATTATTTACATTTATTATTAAACTGAAAACTCAATTATAGTATAAAGTTCTTTTTAATCTTTTATTATTTAATAATAGGGATTTAATATTTGATACTTAAATTGAAGTCTGACTCTGAATTGCAATAATTATTTACATTTATTATTAAACCGAACATCCGATAATAGTATATAGTTCCTTTTAATGTCTTATTATTTAATAATTTACATTTAATATTTGATGATTAATTGAAGCCTGACTCTGTATCATAGAATTGCAATTATCATTTAAATTGCAATAATTATTTACATTTATTATTAAACCGAACGTCCAATAATAGCATATAGTTCCTTTTGATGTTTTATTATTTAATAATTTTAATTTAATATTTGATAATTAAATTGAAGCCTGATTCTGCATTATTTATTTTTCTGTAATTATTTAAATTGCAATAATTATTTACATTTATTATTAAACCGAACATCCAGTATTAGTACATAGTTCCCGTCAATGTATTATTAATTTTGTTAATAATTTGCAGTTAATATTATATAATTAAATTGAAGTTTGACTATGCATTATTGAATTGCATTAATCATTTACATTTATTGTATTAAACCGAAATCCAATAATATCATATAGTTCCTTTTAATGTTTTATTATTTAATAATTTGCATTTAATATTTAATCATTGGTAGCATCATTGCTAGAATATATAGATAATGTCGATGTTGAAAACGATGTTTTAGATCGTGATAACAGACGGACAAGATGCGAAAAAAGATCATCAATTCCGCCCACGCATAATAGCAATTTGCAGCTGTCTCTTGTTATCACACAAAAATCTATGTGATTTTTATCTACATTTTAATTATTTACTAAAAAAAATCTACGAAAAAAATTACGACTACGTAATTATATATTTATTCTCTGATATTTTTCAGAAATAAATTTAGATTCAATATCATCAATATTTAGAAAACAGAATATATAATACTTCAAACTTATCACTGACGTATTTATCAGTCATCTTGTGACATTTTAACATTTATAAAGATTTCTGAAACTTAAAATATAGGATTTGTAAAGAATATATATTGAAAATCGATACTTTGGTCAAAAATTATGTTGATAAGGTATATCAATGTATAATTTTGAACTGTTTTGGAGGTCTTTTTGCAAAGCAAAAGGGATTGTTTTGTCGCTCAACGGGAATTTTCTGCACACTTTGGGCTAATTAGACATTGTGCCTACAGTTTAACATGATTTTTTGAACCACTAACAAACATTCATTCCACCGCCAGGATTTGAACCTGAAGCCTGTGGTACCAAAGGCCAGAGCGCTAGTTAATTGGGCATCAAGCAAAAAGAAGGAAGAGAACAGAAGAAAATATAGAAAAATCATTCGTAGAAGATTAAAAGGCATCTACAATTCTGGTTATAAAAGCAAATACTTACAGATAATTATTGCAGTGTGGGATATAATTCAAAAGGTTTTTAATTGCATTTCCTTCTTTATATTTTAAGTTACGTGGCTTTAGTTTGATTATAAATTTGTTAACAGATAAAAAAATAAAAAAAGCTAACTGTAATTAGCGAAACGTGGTAATTTAAGAATATTAATGATAAAAATAGGGTCGATGATTAATTCTTTGGTAGTAATTCACCAGGTTCATTTTTCTCATTAAAATAATTTTTATTTTCGTATCACCCTTCATTATCTTAATTTCTACTTCGTTATTTCTATTTTTCTATCCAAAGTTATTATGATTGATTTTAATAAATAATTTTCTAATTTAAAACTTCAACATACCTTAATTACAAATTCTTTATTTATTATGTTTTAAGACGCAAGTATATCTATAGATACATAAAAGAAGACATGAAGACAATTTTTTTGTCTTTATCTTTCTGTTTATTCGTTTAAAAGAAATTATAGGATATTATAGGTTATGGAAAGCCACTGAATATTTTTTTTTCTCAAAAGATTGGTTGATTTGATTTGTCATTCTATGGCCAGTTTGTGCACACTTTAGGCTAATTAGACTGGGATCTACAGTTTAACGTGGATTCCGAACCACTAAAAAACATTTATGCCACCGCCAGGAGAAAAGCTTGTAGAACAAATAAATTTGGAAACCACTGATTTAGATGACTAATTCAAAGTGGAATATTCTAAATCAAAAGTTTAGCTTTTTTCATTCTTTCTTTAAAAATTTTTTTGTTTAAAATTCATTGGTATAATACTAAACAGCCTAAAAGAACTAACAAGAAAATTCATATCACTTTTAAAACGAACGAAACAGTAATACTTAATCAGATTTCTTAACGTTTTTGAAAAATACGCTCATTACTTTAATTGAATATGATTTTTATTTGCATATGAATTCAAAAGAAATTCTTAAAAAATTTAAAATAGGATCGTCTATGCAAATAGCAGGTAAAAAAAGTAATAAAAATAAAAACAATTAAATAAATGATGAAATCGAACTATTTGTCTATAGCTAAAAACATTTTGTGGGTATTCGCCAGTCTGTAAAATGAGATAATTGTAGCTTCACTACATTCTTTCTGAAAATATCTTGCATTCTATATTCTGGTAAAAGAAGCTTAAATGCATGTCAAGGAATAGAACATATACCGATTGATTGCAAGTAATGAAAATATGTAATCAATTAGAATAATCTACAAAAAGGACATTGGAATACATAAAATAATAGGAGATTTTGCAATTCTGACAAACGAAGGGAATGGAAATAATTATTTTATTTATGAAATGATTTGTTTCCATTCTTTCTTTTGTCATGCCTGCTAAGAAGACTAAATTATCAATTACTGTAAAGATTCTTCCGTCCATTATCAGGTTTTGAAAGCAGAATTTGTTTCCTTTAATTGGCAATTACTTTCTAAACTTTTTACTTAAATGGATTTTAAAAATCACTTATGAAACAAAAATGTGAAATAAATTCCACATCACATCACTTTTAGTATGAACTTAATCAGATTTCTTAAAATGGTTTGGAAAATCACCTCATTGCTTTAATTGAATACAATTATTATTACCATATAAACTCAAAATCACTGACTAAAATAGCAAACAATTAAGCAAATAATAACATCTAGCTATTTGTCTATAGTTGTAAACATTTTGTGTTTTTTTTAAAATAGAGATAATTTTAGCTTCCTTCCATAGCTTCGGAAAAAATCTTTTAATATATTATTAAAAAAATGATTGTGATAGACAATAGGAATTAGACATTTATATGAATTAGACATTAGAATGATAATTAGACAATCAATGTCAAGGATTGAAATTGATTGTCTAAAATGATTGCCAAGGGCTAGAAACTTAAATAATTTACCATATTCAGATTGATATCAAATAATAAAAATAAATAATCAGTTGGAATAATCTACAAAAAGAATATTGGAATACATTAATAATTCTGAGATTTTGCAATTATAACAAAAGATTGGTATGAAAATAATAATTTTATTTATGAAATGATTTGATTCCATTCTTTTTTTCCTTGTCGTGAAAGCTTAGAAGATTAAATTATCAATTACTGTAAAGATTCTTCCGTCCATTATCGAATTTTTGAAGCAGGATATGTTTCCTTTAATTGGCAATTACTTTCCAAACTTTTTACTTAAATGCTTTTTAAAAATCGTTTATTGAACAAAAATGTGGAATAAATTCCACATCACAGCACTTTTAGAACGAACGAAACAGCGATACTTAATCAGATTTCTTAACGTTTTTTGAAAAATCCTCTCATTTCTTTAATTGAATCCAATAAACACCCTAACTACTCGGTATTCCTTACGCTTATTTAAATAAACGAATTAATTGCATTTTGCATGGGGAAATTCTTCTCCCAGAACTTGGATCGACGAATTGATATCGTTGTTGAAACATTTATCGTTTTATTGTTTTACGATAGTCCGATGCATTTAAACTCGGCCATGTTCTTTTTTTCTCCCATTTTTCCCTTTCATACAGCGTTGAAATATTTATCGCTTTTGTCAAAGCTAATAGTGAAACATAGCTGGAGGTATTTTCGTTTCATTAAGTTTTCGGTCAGCTTTTAACGATGAATTAATTTTGGATTAGTGTCCGAATGGCTGAAAATATTTTCTGACTGGCGATTCTAATTTGTTTAATTATGTGTACACAGTTGGATGTTTTTTGTATGTGACTTCTTGGTGCGTAAGGAAAAATGAGGTACTAACATTTCATGACACTTCATTTCATTATCTGCTCTGAATAATACTAGTCTTGTGGTTGCTTACAAAAAAGGATAGTTATAAAGTATTGTGTCTGTTTAACTGCAATTTTCTTAAATTAACGTTTTTTTCATTTACTGGATTTGAGATTTGTTTCTATTGTTTGCAAGTTTTTGGATTTACTATTATATGCGTATAACGAGAATGAGAATGTATAATGATTGGAATGGTTTTCAGTCAACTTTTAAAGATGAATTAATTCTGGATTAGCGTCCCACTGGCTGAAAATATTTTCTGACTGGCGATTCTAATTTGTTTAATTATGTGTACACTGTTGGATGTTTTTTGTATGTGACTTCTTGGCGTGGAAGGGAATTTGAGAACTCGCAGGATACCGGAATAATTACCGGCTTTAATGTTCTAGTTATTATTTTGCTTGTAGTTATTTACAAAAAAGGATAGTTATAAAGCTTGGTGTTTGTATAATTGCAATTTGCTTAAATTAATGTTTTTTTTTAGCTACCGGATTTAAGACTTTTTTCGATTTTCAATTTTTTTTATTTACTTTTATATGAGCATAGCAAGAATGAAAGCTTTTCGGTCAGCTTGTAACTATGAATTAATTCTGGATTAGTGTCCCACTGGCTGAAAATATTTTCTGACTGGCGATTCTAATTTGTTTAATTATGTGTACATAGTTGAATATTTTTTGTATGTGACTTCTTGGTGTGGAAGGAAATATGAGGTACTCGTATTTAAGGACACTGGAATAATTATCGGCTTTAATGTACTAATCTTGTAGTTATTTGCAAAAAAGGATAGATATAAAGCTTGGTATATATTTAATTGCAATTTTTTATAATTAAATGATAAATATAAATTTAATAGTAAATTAAAAAAATTTTAAAATCGAGTTGTATACACAAACAATACTTAAAAAAAGTAATAAAATAGCCAACAATTAAGCAAGTAATAAATGTAACCTTTTTGTCTATAGCTGTAAACATTTTGCGGGTCTTTAAAATAGAGATCATTGTAGCTTTCTTCTATTGTTTCGGAAAAGATCCTTCAATCTATATTCTCTTAAAGGATACTTAAATGGTTCGCAAGGAAGAGAACATATACTGATTGATAGAAAGTAATTAAAATATCGCATCAATTAGAATAATCTACAAAAAAGCATATTGTAATACATAAAATAATCGGAGATTTTGCCATTCTAATAAAAGACGGGTGCGAAAATAATTATTTCATTTATGAAATTATTTGTTTCCATTTTTTTTCCTTGTCATGACAACTTAAAAGATTAAATTATCAATTACTGCAAAGATTCTTTCGTGCATTATCGGGTTTTTGAAGCAGGTTATGTTTCCTTTAATTGGCAATTACTTTCTCAACTTTTTACTTAAATGGTTTCTAAAATCATTTACAATCATCAATTTAAAAAAAAACGTCATAAAAATAGCCAACAATTAAGCAAGTAATAAAATCTAGCTATTTGCCTACAGCTCCAAACATTTTGTGGGTCTTTAAAACGGAGATAATTTTAACTTATTTCCATAGTTTCGGAAATGATCTTTTAATATATTATTAAAAAAATTATTGTGAATGACAACATGAATTAGACATCAGAATTACATTTAGACAATCAATGTCAAGGACTGACATTGATTGTCTAAAATGATTTTAATTATTAAATATTAATAATTTAAATTATTAAAACTAAATAATTTATCATATTCGGATTGATAGTAAGTAATTAAAGTATATAATCAGTCGGAATAATCTACAAAAAAGAATATTGGAATACATTAGATTATTGGAGATTTTGCAATTCTAACAAATGAAGAGTATGAAAATAATAATTTATTTATGAAATAATTTGTTTCCATTTTTTTTCCTTGTCATGACAGCTTAGAAGATTAAATTATCAATTATTGTAAAGATTCTTTCGTGCTTTATCTGGTTTTTGAAGCAGGAGGCGTTTCCTTTAATTGGCAATTACTTTTCAAACTTTTTACTTAAATGTCTTTAAAAATCGTTTATTGAACAAAAATGTGAAATAAATTCCACATCACATCACTTTTAGAACGAACGAAACAGCGATACTTAACCAGATTTCTTAACGTTTTTTGAAAAATTCTCTCATTGCTTTAATATCCGATAAAAACCCTAACTACTCGGTATTCCTTACGCTTATTTAAATAAACGAATTAATTGCATTTTGCCTGGGAAAATTCTTCTCCCAGAACTTGAATCGATGAATTGGTATCGTTGGTTGAAACATTTATCGTTTTATTGTTTTACGATAGTCCGATGTATTTAAACTCTGCCATGTTCCTTTTTTCTCCCAGTTTTCTTTTTCATACAGCGTTGAAATATTTATCGCTTTTGTCAAAGCTAATAGTGAAACATAGCTGGAGGTATTTTCGTTTCATTAAGTTTTCGGTCAGCTTTTAACGATGAATTAATTCTGGATTAGAGTCCCATTGGTTGAAAATATTTTCTGACTGGCGATTCTAATTTGTTTAATTATGTGTACACAGTTGGATGTTTTTTTGTATGACTTCTTGGTGTGGAAGGAAATTTGAGAACTCGCAGGATACCGGAATAATTATCGGCTTTAATGTTGTAGTTATTGTTTGTCTTGTAGTTATTTACAAAAAAAAGGATAGTTATAAAGCTTGGTGTCTGTTTAATTGCAATTTTCTACAATTAGTGTTTTTTTTTACCTACTGGATTTGAGATTTACCGTTTAGATTGTTTGCTATTGTCTGTTTGTTTACAAAAAAATATATTTATGAAGCTTGGTGACTGTTTAATTGTAATTTTCTTAAGACAATAGTTTTTTTTTAATTAATAGATTTGATATTTGTTTCAGTTGTTTGCAATTTCTTGGATTTACTTTTATATTCGTATAGCGGGAATGAGAATATGTAATGAATGGAATGATTTTCGGTCAGTTTTTAACGATTAATTAATCCTGGATTAGTGTACCATTGGCTGAAAATATTTTCTGACTGGCGATTCTAAATTTGTTTAATTGTGTGTACACATTTGGATGTTTTTTGTATGTGACTTCTTAGAGTGGAAGGCATTTGCATTTCAGTACACTAGAATAATTATCGGCTCTGAGTAATGTACTCGTCTTGTAGTTGCTTACAAAAAAGGATGGTTTACAAGCGTGGTCTGTTTAATTGCAATTTTCTCATATTAAAGTTTTTTTTTACTTACTGAATTTGGGATTTACCGTTTCGGTTGTTTGCAGTTGTCTGTTTATTTACAAAAAAGGATATTTATGAAGCTTGGTGACTGTTTAATTGCAATTTTCATCAATTAATATCTTTTTTTACATACTGGATTTGAGATTTTTTCGGCTTACAATTTTTTGGATTTACTTTTAGCAAAATGAGAACCCATTGTGAATGGAATGGTCTTCGGTCAAATGGTGGTTGTGAGCCAAGACTGTCCGTCTACTGGCAGATTCCGAAGCATGAGAAAAATTTCTTTATACGGGGCAGGGTTGTCATCTGTAAGCACAACAGTCCTATTACACCGGGGCTTATGATTTAGAGGGGATTCAAAATCACTACAAACATGAATGGACTCGAACCCTGTGGCATCCAGCGCCAGCAGACTAGTCGCTCTGCCAACAGGGCACTAACCAAATATACTATTTTTATTAAACAAATATTTCCCCAATTTCTTTTGTGACAACATTTAAATTAAACGGCGAAAGATATAATTAAAAATTTTTAATTTGTTAAAAATTTACTGGATTACACCATGCACTTATAAATGAACTTAGTTTTTGCACAAATAAAATTTTTAATTGACTCATTTTATCAGTACGATAATAACCACAGCGGAAACTTATAAAAATTTCTACAACAAATCTTTATGAAGTGGATGAAATGAGACAAAATGCTATTATTGCATTAAAATACACATATTTCGTTTAAAACATAGATATTTCATTTAAAATATACATATTTCGTTTAAAACATAGATATTTCATTTAAAATATACATATTTCGTTTAAAACATAGATATTTCATTTAAAATATACATATTTCGTTTAAAACATAGATATTTCATTTAAAATATACATATTTCGTTTAAAACATAGATATTTCCTTTAAAATATACATATTTCGTTTAAAACATAGATATTTCCTTTAAAATATACATATTTCGTTTAAAACATAGATATTTCCTTTAAAATATACATATTTCGTTTAAAACATAGATATTTCCTTTAAAATATACATATTTCGTTTAAAACATAGATATTTCCTTTAAAATATACATATTTCGTTTAAAACATAGATATTTCCTTTAAAATATACATATTTCGTTTAAAACATAGATATTTCCTTTAAAATATACATATTTCGTTTAAAACATAGATATTTCCTTTAAAATATACATATTTTGTTTAAAACATAGATATTTCCTTTAAAATATACATATTTTGTTTAAAACATAGATATTTCCTTTAAAATATACATATTTTGTTTAAAACATAGATATTTCCTTTAAAATATACATATTTTTGTTTAAAACATAGATATTTCCTTTAAAATATACATATTTTGTTTTAAAACATAGATATTTCCTTTAAAATATAATATTTTGTTTAAAACATAGATATTTCCTTTAAAATATACATATTTTGTTTAAAACATAGATATTTCCTTTAAAATATACATATTTTGTTTAAAACATAGATATTTCATTTAAAATATACATATTTTGTTTAAAACATAGATATTTCATTTAAAATATACATATTTCGTTTAAAACATAGATATTTCCTTTAAAATATACATATTTCGTTTAAAACATAGATATTTCATTTAAAATGTACAGATTTCATTTAAAACATGCATATATCATTTAAAATAAATACACACTACTATTTAAACTCGCATAGATACAAATTAAAGGGAAATTCCATTCTTTAATAGAACTAGGAAAAAAGCAAACTCAACGAAAACGAAATTATTCAAGACTTTTAAACAATCAATTAGATTCACGCAGACTAAACGCTTTTACTCAAACGAATAAATTAAATTACGTTCTACCTTGCCGAGACCGAAATGATTTTTGGAAAACCCTAATTAAATGGCGGGGGCTGTACAGTGACAATCGTTCAACTCTATTTATCACACCAATGCAGGGATGCCCAGTTTTCAACAATCAGTTGAGCCCCTACATTGATATCTAACCGAGCGAAAAATTCGCTCTAATAGCTTTTAACGCCAGAAGTCAAACTTCCCAAGCCCTGGCTAAATCCTCCCTCTGCACCTTTAATCAAATTTTCTGCTTCCTTTCACACGACAGGTTCCATTAGAACACTTTTGTGAATGGAAGGTATTGAATAAACTGATTAATTAGAATCGGATTGGGGAAAGGTATTTAAAACTCTAAAGTTCTTATCTCGGGTTAACTTCTACCAGAGGAAGTTCGTGGCTCATCCTTATCGCTATATTACCCCGTGTTTGTTAAATAAATTATTGGTTTGTTAATTAATTTTCTCTTAAACACTGCAAGCAGTTGGGATTTTTAATTCTGGTGGAGCTTTGCTTGTTCGTTTTGGATGGAAGATAATGGTTCGAAGAAAAATATTTACCACAGTGCATCTGGGTTCATTCGATAGGTAAGGGTTCTTGTAAGCAGTACTGGTGCTGATAATGAGTATGAACGATTGGGATAATTATGCTAAACTGTTTCGATAAATCATTGGTTAATTCATTTGTCAATAATCTCAAAAAGTGGGGAATTAAGCGCTGAATAGCGTTGTCGATATTTGGAAAGAAATGATGGTTATGTGTTATCGAAGTTTTCTCGAAAATCTTCTTGAAGTACTGTATGTAAATTTAAGATTGTTGATTCTCGAATGAGGCTTTCGTAAATTAAAATTATCGTAATTATGCTAATTTATTATATATTCTTTTGTCAGATGTATTCCGTGAAGTTAAAAGTTTAAACGTTTCCAATAAGGATTATTTTTTAAAATTATACAATCAATTAATGAATTAAGTAATCTTACATTGTCTTTTGGAAACACTCTCTAAAAGTTAACGGGGATTAGAAATTGAAAGGAGTTAATTATTAAATTATGATTTTTAGAGCACATTTGAAAAATGACGTATTACGTGAAATTAAAAATTTAAAAGTTTTCAATGAGGAGTCTTTTTTATAATTATACAATCAAATAATTAATTAAGTAATCTTGTATTCATCTTCAACAATCAGTTGAGCTCCTATATTGATATCTAACCGACCTGTTATTTAGTTGTAATTTTCTCTTAAACACTGCTGCAGTTGGAATTTTTAATTCTGGTGGAGCTTTGCTTGTTCGTTTTGGGTTGAAGATAATGGTTCGAAGAAAAATATTTACCACAGTGTATCTGGGTTCATTCGATAGGTAAGGAATTGTAAGCAGTACTGGTACTGATAATGAATATGAACGATTGGGATAATTATGCTAAACTGTTTCGATAAATCATTGGTTAATTCATTTGTCAATAATCTCAAAAAGTGGGGAATTAAGCGCTGAATAGCGTTGTCGATATTCCCCTTTGGAAAGAAATGATTGTAATGTGTTATCGAAAATCTTCTTGAAGTATGTAAATTTAAGATTGTTGATTCTCGAATGAGGCTTTCGTAAATTAAAATTATCGTAATTATACTAATTTATTGTATAAAGAGAACTTCTTTTGTTATGTGTTACATAAGGTAAAAGTTTAAAAGTTTTCAATGAGAAATCTTTTTGATAATTATGCAATCCAATAATGAATTAATTAATCTTATATTGTCTTCTGGAAACACTCCCAAAAAGTTAACAGGGATTAGAAATTGAAAGCAGTTAAATAAATGTTAATTATTATGATTTTTAGAATACATTTAAAAAAAAAAGCTTATTACGTGAAGTTAAAAATTTAAAAGTTTTCAATAATTTTGTTTTCAAGACTTTTTTATAATTATACAATCAAATAATGAACTAAGTAATCTTACATTGTCTTTTAGAAACACTCTGAAAAGGCTAACCTACATTAGAAATTAAAAGAAGTTAACTCTGAAGTTAATTAAGACTTTTAGAGCATATTTGAAAAAAAGCGTAATTTTTAAAGACAATTATTTATTTAAATAATTATAATGGAAATTTACTCAAAATTCGAAATTTGCTTTAAAAAACATAAAAATATTTTTACATAAAGATAATTAGTTAAATACCACACATTTGATTACATAATGCAATAGCAAAAGGATCAACAAATTCTTAAATTAATTTAACTCAGCATTAACTCGTTTACCATTAAAATAATTTAAATAAGAATTTTATTATTTGTTACTCCTGCGGTTCATCCCCCCGTGTCTAAATTCTCAGATATTTATTATTCATTCATTGAATTATTCACAGGCTATTCAGAAGATCTTTGGTCAATTTTTTTTAGAGCATATAAAATGCTATTAAGTTGGGTAATACTGTCAACGGTAATTCTATTCTATAAGATTTCATTCACAGCTGAATAAATATAAATCACTCTTACCTTTACAAATACCTCTAATCCGCCACAAATAGAGACGACAACGCCTTTTGAAATCCGCCACTATTATTTCCGATTAAAAATGGGATGTCCAATATTTATGCCTTTCTAAGGTCAATACCAGACTAGCACGATCTCGGAACAAAAGACGTCTGTTGGTAATGTCTCTCTTCAGGGTAAATCCTTGGCAATGAACTCTCAGCAAGAGTGAGATGATCTCTTTCTGGGTATCATCTCTTTTGACCTTTTATCCTCACTGAAAAATTGCCGGAACAATGAATTTTGCCATGACTTGTCGTCTTCTTATTTTCATACAGATCTTTTTATTGGTCCCCGGCTTTCTCCAGTTTGCCGGTTCGTTTCCCATGAAAGATTCGGATGGCAAGAACTGGTCATGGGGATTCTTTTCTCTTGTTGTCAACAGAGAGGAGATCGGCTTGCCCTTTGTGGAATTGGCAGAATTTATTACGGCCACTCACTGTTTTTTTGTTTGGTAGATGATGTTTTTGTGTCATTGCTTTCTCTTCTCAGAGAAGATTATTTCTAGTTGCGGAATCTAAGCTGACCACCCCCGATTAAGTGTTGTCTGATAGAAATGATTTTCCTATTTCCGCTTTTCTTAGGATTTGTCAGTTAATGTTGGCACTGGTTGTGTTGGAGACTCTTTTCAGAATTTTTTTAAGTATTCCAGCACTAAATTTAAAATTTTAAGAAAAAATAAATTTGTTAAAATTTTTATGTGTTCATTTATATAAATTTTGTAAAAAATTATTGTCGTGTTCGATTAGGAGTTTTTATTAATATGATTTTATATTTTTTAAATGAGTTTATATTTTTTATTAGTATGATCAATTATGAGTAGAAAATATAGCAGATAAGTTATGAGTAGATAATATTGCAGTTAATTTATAAGTAGTTAATATAGAAGATCAGGCATGAATATCGTGTATTTCTGGCTTATTTAATTTGATATTAAAATTTTAAAATTTCTATATGAGAAAAGAAAGAGAAACAAATTAAAAAATTTTACTAATTCAATTTTGAATGAAAGCGTAATACTATTTAGGATCCTAAAACTAAAGAATTTATCTTGATTTTTATAAAAATTCTTTATTTTAAGGAACTAGTAATCCACATAGATGCTTGATGGCCGAATGACTAGCACTCTGGCGCTGGGTGTTATGTATGTTTCTAGTGGTTCGGAATCCATTTTAAGCCGTAGGTACAGGTCTAATATGGCTGTTAAGCGTAGAGCTGACAACCCTATCCAGTAAAAAGAAAATAACTTCTGTCTCGAAATCTGTAAATAGGCAGGTGCCCTTGGCCCATCATGGGGCTATTGTGCAGATACAGTAAATACAGATGATGATAATGATTCCCATAACTATGAACAGTGGATGGATAAAAGGTGTGGCTTGCGATGGATTTTTTTATCTATCTGACATTTGCTTTAATATGCAAGACAATATCCTCCAGTCTATCTGATCTGGACAATACCAAAATACCCTCCGGCAATTCTATACTTCACATGGATCGTTCATACACACGACGTCGATCCTTCTTTTCCGTTCATTAGGTACCGAATATCATAATCACAATCGAATCTTCTCAATTCTGAATACAAAACATGCCCTCAGAGATAATTTAACTCTCATATACTAGCTATGATACTGATTTTGGATAAAATTTTTTTATCTTGAAAACATTTAAAATCGCATTTCCTTAAATACATTAAATTTATTAATTTATTTATAATTTTTCTTTATAAATAATAATAATTTTAAACAAAACAAATATATGCAAACATAGACCATTAAAAGTTTACTGTATTTTAATTATTATTAATTATTATAAAAAGAACCGAATATTTTTTCATAAATTATTAATGTATATTGCATATTTATTGAACTATTATTGATTATTTATAAGTTGTTATAAAATTAAGAAGATGGGAGATATAATTAAAAACATTTTGACAATTCTTTTCAAACTGCATTACGTAAATTGCTAACAAAAGTTGAAATAGTTGAAGTTAAATATTATAAAAAATTAATGAAAATTTTAAGGAATTTATTATATTTAAAAATGATGAATAATTATCATCATTTGAATTTGAAGAATTGTATCATCATTCGAATTTGAAATCAAAAATCAAATCAATTAATAAAACAAGTATCTAATTAAATCAAAGAAAAATAATATTATTTCAAATAAAAAAAATTGTTATATATTTTAACAAGAAATTTCATTTTTACAGAAAAATTAATATATTTTTACATGGTAATTTAAATCATAATATTTATTCATGTTCTAAATTACATTAATAAAAATGTGGGTATTCATAATACCAGAATTATAATACATAATTTCCGATTAAAAAGAAATTCTTTGCTTATTCGAGTATAAAAAAATGAAATATTTCTTTCTTGCTTCAAAAGTAATTAAAAATTAATTAAATTATTAACTATCTTTATTATAGAATAAAGATTTTGCTTTTCATAAACTATCTGTTGAAAGACTATAGAAATTTTTCTACAAATAGATCTGTCACAGTTACAGTCAACATTGATATATTGTTAGTTTTGTACGTCATTGTTAATTGTAATTGCAAAAGACGGTTAACTGTAATTGCAAAAGACTGTTAACTGTAATTGCCCTGTATTAAAAAATTACGATTGGGATGATAACTAGTTGCAGAATATACCAATTCCTATAAATGATGATGTATTGTGATATTTTTCTTTCTCGTTTGTTTTTTGATATGGCTTTTTTTTAATTATTGTGACACTTTTTTTAACATATTAATGTATAATGTCAATACAGGTGAATTTCTTTACAAGTGTTTATCCTAATCTCGATTTTTCAATTTTGGATACATATATTATGTGTTTAAAGCTGGGAGGTATAGAGGATGGCCCACCGTTGCTTTTTAAGTAGCCATCTTCTTAGGCCAATTTTACTATAAAAAATAATAATAAATAATTAACATTTTTTAAATGCATTTTAACTTTTCTATAGATTCTGACTATCTCATTATTTTTTTTTCATATTCTAAGACAAGAGTCTTACCTCTGCTATCATTAATCGAAAAATGCTTTTTCGAAAATTTGAGTTTCGTATTTTATGGTATTTACTAACGACATATTCTATTTTTAAACTGAACTCAACAATATCAGTGGGCAAATAATGCAATAAAAGGGACATGATATATATATATATCTCTCTGTATATAATTAAAATAAAATTAATATTAAAATAAATCTTATTTATTTTAACTATTCCCTTGTATCTCTCTAACACACTCATATAATTATGACAAATCAATTGGGATTTATATTTTTCATGCAAAGTCTTTCATAGTGATAATAAAACCAACTATATGTTTCGTGCAAAGTCTTCCACAGTGATAATAAAACCTTAATAAAATCATCATATCTCACTACAAATCACTAAAAGAACCAATCACCAATCAGTCTGTGATCAGACACATTCCATTTACATTCTACAGCTCCACACCCAACTAATTGAGTATTTATTCTAGACTTCTTGAGATTACCAGCGTCGGCATACGAAAGGATTAATACTTGTCTATTAGAGATCACGTGAATCCAAGAACCCGTGTCTGGCTTGGAACATAGAAGAATGGCCAGCCAGACCAATCGAATCGCTGGACCACGACGAGAACCGCATTTTATTATTTGTTCGTCTTTCCTGACCTCACGAATCTCTTCGGGAAGGTCATTCTCACGCGTTGACTCATGAATGGATGCATCTCTTTTGTAGGACTGCTCTTGGCAATGGCGATCACGTAGCAGCAGCTTCTACGCCTACGCGGACATCGGATGACTCTGCCATCACACACACATATTTCCATCGCGAACTTGACCGAAGAAATTGGTGACTTTTGGGAATCGAAGGCATTCGCATCAAACCGGAAATGTTCTTTCGAAGAACACGATTCGGAATTGAATGCCTCAATTAATACAAGTTTGGTTAATCTTATGCATTGAATATCTAAGCGTTTTTTTTTTGCATAAAACCAGAAATGTTTTTTGTAACACAGTGTTCTGATGTAAATGGCTTGATAAATAAAAATTTGATGTGATTTATTTAATACGAACAAAAGCTGAAAACATTTTTTTTTGTAAATTCGTATTTCGTGACTTTTATAACATTATCAAGTACATTTTTAATTAATTATTTAATAGATTTTACTTTTGTTTACAAATTAAAAAGCTTAGATAAGCAACTTTTTTTAAGTTTTATAATTCTATTTGATGTTCGCATTAAAAAAAAATCTAACGATATGTTTTTTCAGTAAAATTAACTTACACAAAACCAAACCGATAACAATTATAAGTTTAACAAAAACCGTTTTAAAATAATTAAAATTCGATAATTAAATTTGTAAATTACAGAACCAATTTACCCTTAAACATAAATGTTAAAGACTACTACCAAAAAATTGAAAAAAAAATGTTCAACTCTGCATTAAATGCTAAAACAATACACAATACAATTTCTAGTAGAGGAAAATAGAAAAGAAATTCCCACTTCAATCAATACAGCTAAATGTTTAATAACAGAAGAATTTGTAAGAAATACAGTTTACATTTTATATAGCTAATTGTTCAAGTCTTAAAAACATTATTTTTATTCATTTAAAAACATTTTAAATCATCATCATTTTTAAATTGATAATTTAAAAATGATACATAGTTTTTAAATAGTCTAAGTTCATTAATTCTTTATTGGCATATTTAAAGTGTTAAAATTAACATTTAATTGTGAATCAATTAAAAATTATGGCAATTATGGAAACAATCAATGATAAAAAACGCCAGTAAAAATAAAGGAATAAAGTATAGAATAAAAGCAACAAATAATTTCATACCTTTAAAGAGAACTTGTATGTTCCTTGTAAGACTGAAGTGTTACCTGAAGTCTAGTAAAATATATACTTTCGTGCGAAAGAATGCAAATAAAAAACTTCAATCGAAAAGTCTTGTAATCAAATATTATAAGACCATTCTTGGTAAATGAAATATATATACATATATAAGAAAGAATATTAAGTTACCTAATTTATGTAGATCTTCGTGAATTTTTGGAAAAGCCAACTTTGTTTTTTTTATTGTTTCATTTTGTACCGTGATTCAATTTCAAAGCCTCATGAATTTTAAAATTACGTTTCTGTAAAGTATCATGTTAGGGTCGTATATTTCTCAAGTTAATTTTCTCAGAATTCTGTTTCATCGTAGTTTTATGCAATGCCGTAAAGTATAATATAAAAAAAGTATGTAGGCTATCAAAAAAAAAAAAAAAAAACATTGTACATTTGAATTTTAATCAAAATATTCTAACAAATTGAAATGTAACACAACGTATAAAAGAAATGTATACAATTCTTTCAATGTATTGCTACATTATACTGTCAAGAAATATTTTCTGATTAATAAATATTTTTTAATTATTTTACATTATATTTACAAGTAAAAAAAGGAGGATTTAAAAAATATTAATTTTATAATTAAATTTCATTATATTATATTATAATGCAGGTTCTGGAATCCTTTTTATCGAGAACACATTTATAAGTATGTTTTATGGAAATGAGAATATAAGATTTTAGTTTGAAGATATCAAGTTGATGAGGCTTCAATGTTTTAGTACTTTTTCTATGCTTTAAATAACCACAATAAAGGTATGAATATTATTTTTAACAATTCTGATTATTTATTTAATTTTTTTATTACAACGCTAAAGTGTAATATTAAATACTTCATGCACATAGGGGAAGCATATGTAGGGGTAAAGTTTTCTACGTTTTTGAGTACACTAGTCCAGTCTTCGTAACCATTCAGAATACAATAAAGTATTTTTTTAATTAATACAATTTACTGTGTAATTAGATAGGATGTAGCTATACATTTATGTATTTAAATCAAGGGACATATTTAAATATGAGATAAATGAGTAAAAAAATATTTTTACTATATCATACACTGAAATAAAATAAGTAAAAAACTAATTGGACAATATGATACATTGAGATAGGATAAGTAAAAAAAAATATTTAGATTAAAACATACACTGAGATAAAACAAGTAAAAAATATTTGGATTAAATCATACATTGAGATAAAATAAGTAAACAATTATTTGGACAATATCATGCACTGAGATGAAATATGTAAAACCAAATGGATATTAAATTTTGATGATTGAATTTTGACAAAAAATTGGTTAAAGAATCTTTAAATTTCTTTATTAATAAGAGGAACCTAATGTCCTTGTTAGCAATTAACATACAATTTGTATGTCAGTTCCTGAGCAAAAAGTTTAATTTTTCCTTTCTTCTTTGCCTATTTTAATATATAAATTACATGGATATTAACCATCCTTTTAAATAATAGTTCTATGAATTATATTTATATATATAGATAATTCAAAGGATTATTAGTTATATATATATATATATATATATATATTAAAAATTCTGACATACTATGTCACAGATTTTACAATACTTCACATATTGTACTCTACTTCACATATTTTAAATTTTTCTTAGTAATTTTTTCATTTTATAAAAATCATCAGATTCACTCAAAGGCCATGAATAAATTAATTACTATCCATTTTTTTCTTTTAATTTTTTTCATACTTTGTAAATAGTATTTTCCTGTTTGGTATTATGGCTTTCCAGAATAACGTTTTCTAAAAACATTTCATTTCCTCATTTTCTAAAAAAATTATATTAAAATATCATGGAGAACGCTCCATGCTTCTGCAATTAATTTTCTAATATTTTTCTTATCATCAATCATATATGACAGTTTCAAAAATCTTATATTTCTGATAAAATAACTTTAGCTTGTCAACTTCTTTTCTGAAGAAATTGTTCGAGCAATCGTTGCATCTTTCCAGAAAATAAATCATTTTATGAAATTTCTTTAATTAATTTTTGAAAAATATATTAAATTCTGAATTTCTTTCGACAACGAAGAATTATTTTTGAGTACATAAAAAAATTACTAAAGCCCATAAATATAGATGGCCATGCCAACCATACACTGTAAAATGATGGTCCACTTCGCTTCAGAGTAACAAAATGTATATTATATTAAGAATTCTTACAGAATTTATGCATGCATGCATGTAAACGTTTAGCTTTTATAAATGAAAATATTTTATTATTCTTGTAAAATTATTTAATAAATTTTAATGGACTATTATTTTAAATAAAAATTAAAAATGTGTTGAAAATTTTAGTCTGGAATTTTAGTCTTTAAAATTTTCCCAAACAATTTAATTTACACAAAATGTCTGCTAAAGACCTTTCATGGCTTTGTCCAAATCGTCTGTAATTTCCGTCTATGAGCCTCGAAAAGGAGCTTAAACCTAATAAAAAATAAATTTAGTAGAAATGGTTCCTATGCGAATATTTTAAAAACAGAAGGATGAAATTTCTGGGTAAGTTAAAGAGTCTAAAACACAATATATTTGAAAGATTCCTTATAACAGTTAAAAATTAACTAAATTATATAATGTTTGTAGAAAAACAACATAATAATATTTTATTTAATCATACCATTCACACACATAAACATCCCCATATACATAAATTACACAACATATCAACACAAACGGACAACAAATCCACAAAAATATTTGCTACATAATCTTCATGTTCTTCATAGAAACACGTTCAAATTGCATAACAAATTATAATAAGTTTTGCTATACATAAACCCCCGCTATATATAGCCTCTATACTATTTGCTATACATAAACCCCCACTGTACATAGACCCTATACTATTTGCTATACGTAAACCCCCACTATATATAACCCCTAAACGCTATTGCTATACATAAGCCTTATAACGAACTGATGGCCAATTCACTAGCACTCTGGTCGTTGGTACCACAGGCTCCAGGTTAGAGTCCTGACGGTGGCTTTTTTAAAAATATTTGCTGAAATTAAACTTTTCGCAAAGTGGGTGTAGATTATGCAAAAAAATATTAAAAATTTAATTTTTTTAACTGTCACTTTTTGTGAAAGTAGGCGAAGTATAAACTCGTAAAACTATATGCCACTATGTAGTACCATGATTTACTGTGTTTAACCATTCAGAGAAATTTCGGCAGTTTTTTTCAAGGAAGCGGATGTTAAGTTTCTAAAAACGGATAATAGGTCACTAACATCTTTACGACATCCGCATCTTTAACAAGCATCAACGATTAAACCAGACCAATCCTTCTCCAGACCAGACCATTCAGTCTGTCTCCATTCATGGTTTGCTGTATTTTAACTCGAGGACAATTCCGCGTGACGAAAGTTCGACACGCAAATGAAACGAAATCGACAAGTGTCACTTTCTCATTCGTAAATAAAGATGAGCATTCTGAAGTTCGTGGTTGTTAAAACGTCAGCTCCTCGCTTCGCAGGCCAACCTGACGAAATCTCTTCCATTCGCTGTTTGGAGCGTTACCTTGTTTTTTATGAGAATTTTGTCGGCATAAAAGCTTTCAAAACGATTCAGTGAACGGATTCGGAAAGTAGAATTCGATAATCATATGATCGTTGATTCACTTTTACAACATGATGATTCGGTTACATGAACCACAAGTCATGTGAAACTTTGATAGTCAATTCGTTCATGCTTAGAACTTTTCAATGTATAAAATTGTTTTATTACGTAAACTTTTCAAAACATATCTAATAAATAAAGTTGAATATATGTCTGTATTGCTTCCAGAGATTCGGTTTTGCCATTTATATTGTTTCTTAAAGCTTTATGCAACTAAAACAATAAAATTTCAGTTAGAGGCCAAATTTGTTTCTCTTATTCATTATATTTTTGTCTGACTAAATTTTAAACAAAAATTACAAAATACTTTTAATTAGATATGCTTAATAAAAAAAAACTGCAATTTTAAGGTTTTATAATAATATGAATGTTATGTAGCTGCATTATTTACTGAAGTAAGAGAATTGGACATTGACCAAACTAAAATATACTATGATATTTACTGAAGTAAGGAAATTATACTTTGATCACACTCAAATATACTATGATATCTACTGTAGTAAGGAAATTGGACATTGGCCAAATTAAAATATACTAGGTTAATTACTGAAATAAGAGAATTGGACGTTGACCAAACTAAAATATATGATATTTACTGTAGTAAGGGAATTGGACATTGAACAATTTACAATATACTATCATATATAATAAGTAGGGAAACGCTTATTCACAATTTCTGATTCTATAAGAAAAGTTTTTAAATATATTAATTGAAATATTTATTATTTATTATTTTAACCAAAATATATAATTTATATTAATGAGTTATCTTCTTTCATTACTACTTATTTTCTGTCCTCTCTTTTTAATTATTGCATATATATATATATATATATATATATATATTTTATTTAATAGCAGATACAACACAAGTATTATATTGCATTGAATTTTTTTCTGGAGTTTTTCACTTAAAAAAAACGAAAAATCCTTTTTGAAAAATTTATTTATTTAATATCAGATGCAAATGGCTATATTGACTTTAAATTTAAGTATTAGTAAACAATAAGACAAAGAAATATGAAATATTTTCGTGGTGTTATTATTAGTTTTAATTTTCTAAAAAAATAGGAAAAATTCATCACATAAAAATTTTTTCACATGAATAATTCTTTCAAAAATTTGAAAAATTATTATTTTATTTTGAGATATAATTATTGATTGCATCACAAACAACAAGACATATTATTTTGAAACTTAAATTAGTAATTCATAATTTTAAATATTTAAAAAATACTATAAAATACTAATTAGCTTTTTAAAATAATATTATTTCCCTTTTTTTTAAGAAGTAAATATTAAGAAGACCAATATGATCATAAACTCATTTCTAAAAAAAATTTTTAAAGGGGAATATTACCTTGTCATCTGTAAACAATTGTTTTTTCAAAAATATTTGAAAATGTTAGAAATATATAAAACAAATTGTATTTAAATCGAACAAAAATTATAGTAACGGTATTAAAAAATGTAAAGGTCAAAAGGAAACATTTAAAGTGTTTTTCAATCTTTCAAAATGGTTTTCTCAGTTTCTGCTTTTCGCACTTTTTTTCAAGATTATTAAAAAAAAAAAAACTATGACTTAGAGTTATAAACATTTCCAGCAATGTACTATATGTTTACTTTTATTCTGCGAACCTTAGTTATATTAATAGGACCAATGCATTTTAATATATAACGTGATAAATAGTAAAAATATTTAACAATTTCAATTTTTAGGTCCTTTTAATTTTTTTTAAAGATACTAAATATTATATATCTTTAAAATTTGAGCTTTGCAGAATCAACATATTGTTTAGTTTTTATTCAATATAAAAATTAATTAAAGATTTGCAGCAATGTACTATATGTTTTTTTTAATTCTTGTATTTCCATTTTATGTCATTTAAAAATATATTAATTGAATTACAAAATGGAAACCAATTTCTTAAAGATTAAACTTCATTATAAAACGCCAAAATTTAATTCAAATAAGAATAAAATATTATGAATAATGATGAGTTTTAAGAAACGTGTTAAAATAATTAATTCGTAAGATGCTATGTCCCCTTAAATAATATTGTGCCTTAAATATTATTGTATCCCCTTAAATATTATTGTATTTTAATATCAAAATATTTTTAAAAAAATTATTTAAAGAACATAAAAAAAGTGTGTGATTGACAAATTCTTAACTTTTACGTCATAATTTTAGCAACACAATTAACATGTTTAAAACAGATTAAATTTATAAATAAATTAAAATTTCTGACAATTTCATAATTTCAAAATATGTTAAATTATTCATAAACATTCACCTTTCTAATCAAAACTAAAATAAAATGAAAACTTTTATATTATTTTATTTAATGAGTCGAAATAAATAATTATTTGTATTTTATTACTAAAGCTTTCCAAAATGATGTTTTTGTTTATAATTACTAAGTGAGGCGTTTCCTATAAATTCATGGCTTATAACTTTCTAGGAAAAACAACAGAACAGTTCATTGCACTTTGTTTTTTCATTTAACTGTCCTTGAACCTAGTGAAAGTGACTCTAGAGTTTAAATTATTGTTTCCTTAAATAATTCAAAGAGATTGATTGAGCTATCAAATACTGTAATGGCACTATAGCTTTTTAAACTGAATCCTCAAAGATTGTTTATGGTTATGACATTGTTTATACTATTCTACCTGAATCTTTTATGTTTTGATCGTGGACAATCGCTATTCAATTGTTATCGCATAGTTTATGTTTCTGCGAATTCAAACCGTTTCCTTTTGAATCGGAGAGTAAAGCCCAACATCCGGAAGATTCATAACAACATAAAATACCTAAATTGTTTTTTGGATGTGTTTTTATATAATATATACTAGTTCTTTTACCTTCAAAAAATTACATAGTTCTTTTACTTATACTTCAAAAAAATTATATAGTTATTTTACTTATACTTCCGAAAAATGATAAAGTTCTTTTATTTATATTTCAAAAAATGATATAGTTCTTTTACTTATACTTAAAAAAAATGATATAGTTCTTTTACTTATACTTCCAAAAAATTACATAGTTCTTTTACTTGTTCTGGTTACTTATTCCAAAAATTACATAATTTTTTAGTTTCACAATTTATTTCTTAAAAAAATAATGCCTTTTAATGACCGGCTAAAATGGTATCCAGGGGACTGATGACCGAGTGATTAACGTTCTGGCACTCGGTGCCAAAGGTGTCGGATTCGAGTCCCGACGGTGCCATAGATGTTTGTAGTGGTTCGGAATCCACTTTAAGCCGTAGTCCCGGTCTAATATGTCTGTAAAGCGCAGGGCTAACAACCCCACCCGTAAAAAGAAAATATCTTGATCCACGATGAAGATGTTGCGTCAATGAAGAAGAAGAAAACAGTATATGGTCAATGTTATTCGTGCTATATATACTATGATGGTTCTGTACACTACATGCATACTTTGCCATGACAATCAGGACCCTAACACTAAACCACCAGGGCGTTAATATTCTCCTCTTATTTTCTCCTAATCCAAAAGGATTTATTGGCTTACAGATTTATGGTGATGATCTTAGGAATAGACATTAAAGTTTTCGATTCGGATTCCTTAGTTAACAAAACTAATGCGCTCTGTATCAACCTCAAAAATAAATAAATAAAAGGTGTTCACATTTGCAGATTTTTGAATTTCCTTTGGATGTTGTTACTATAATCTCAAAAATTGCAATTTTTTTTTTTTAGATTGTAAAGAATCACACAGTGGTTAGTTTTTTCCATTATCTATTTGATTGAAACAAAAATCATTAAAAACTGAAAATGTACACAAAAAAGAAAAAAGAAAAAAAAAAAAAAAAAAAAAAAAAAAAATTGAAAAAATTGCGTGGTATTTTTTTTAATGATGAAAGGATTATAAAAATTATAAGAAGTATTGACAAAAGAATTAATTTTTCGCTGTTAATTTTTACGATATTTTGCAAATATAGAAAAGTTAGCGAATAAATAATCCATTTATGAAATAAAAAAAAGGGATCCAATTGTCGTGAAATGGGATAGATTTTATTAAGTAAATATTCCGGTTTCAATAGACATTCTTTTCAGTTTAACTTGTTAGACCAGCATTATTACCAAATTTTCCTACCCATAATCCATAGAATATACGCTAAAATTCCGCACGATTTCAGATACGGATTATGGACCGTTGCATACAATAGGTGAAAACGCTTTTTCTGTAAGTTTTAGTAATATGCTTTATTATAAAAGCAAACTTAAAAATACTTTATGCCCAAAGAGAACTTTTGTGTTAGAGAAAAATAACCTTCTTAACATAAGAAAAAAGACGTATCAATTGTGGTTGTTGGTAGGAAACTAATTTGAACAAAAGTAGATAGAATGTGACACATATTCTACACCACTATGTGCTACTACTACTACTACACCACACTACATCACATCACTGTGCTTAGAGCTAAGTTGTTCCTTTACAATTTCGGAATGATGTAGTTGAAAAATCTGATTGGGCTTTATGACGCTCTACAGTCATATGAGACCGGGACCCACGGCATAAAGTGGATTCCGAACCCCTACAAGCATCCATGGCATCTCCGGGACTCGAACTCGAATCCTGTGGAACCAATTGCAATTAATTGTACAGATAATAATTTGCTAATACCGGCTAATAATTTGTACAATTGGAATTGTACAAATCATATTACACTCTGCAATCATATTAGACAGCATCTACGGTTTAAAGTGAGTTTCGAATCCCTACAAACATCCATGGAAACGCCGGCACTTGAACCCAAAACCAGTGGTACCGAGCGCCAGAGCTCTAGCAATTCTGCCATTAGGTCCTTTTCAGTTAAAAAGGCATTAATAAAATACAAAGTTGGAATATATAATTAATAATAAACTGAGATTAAAGTAATTATGAGTTTCTTACATTCAGTTCATTTTTAATATTTTTGCTTAAACACAATTACTCTCCTCATTGCTCAATTTGTTTTTCTATAGTGTTAAAAATTTAATTAACGACGAAATTTTTTTTTAATCACAAAGTTGGACAAAACCGATACTAAAATTTCGTACCGTTGGTGGGTTAAGGACTTCTGTCTATTGGAAGATTTCGAGATAGGAGATATTTTATTTTTACGGGATGGGATTGTCAGCTCTATGTCCAATGCTCTACAGTCATATTAGACCGGGACCTACGGTTTAAAGTGGAATCCGAGCCACTATACACATATATGGCACCGTCGGAACTCGAACCCGAAATCTATGTCACCGAGCACTAGTCACTCAGCCATCCGCGCCAAAATTATTTTATTACTGCTATTATAATATTATTTTGACTTGATATACGATAGATATGATATGACACGACTTGATGCCTTTCAGTTAAAAAGTCACTAATAAAATATAAAGTAGATGTATAATTAATAATAAATTAAGTTCCTTCACTTTATATTTAGTGTTACGTTAGTGGGGTAATGTTACTCGCGTCCGTAGCATATCTTCAAGCTACAAGTGCCCCCCGGGTAGTGCTAAATGAGTAAAAGCAGTGCAGCCCTTGCTTAAATTAACTGTATTGGCAGCTGCATTAGAACAGCAGCAATAACAATAAATTTATATTTTTCACTCAGTTCATTCCCTTTATATTTTTCATTCAGTTCATACACTTTATATTTTTCATTCAGTTCATACACTTTATATTTTTCATTCAGTTCATTTCCTACCTATTTTTTACTCAGTTCATTCACTTCCTATTTTTCATTTAGTTCATTCACTTTATATTTTTTATTCATTTCATTCCCTTTATGTTTTTCATTCAGTTCATACACTTTATATTTTTCATTCAGTTCATTTCCTACCTATTTTTTACTCAGTTCATTCACTTCCTATTTTTCATTTAGTTCATTCACTTTATATTTTTTATTCATTTCATTCCCTTTATATTTTTTATTCAGTTCATTAACTTTATTTTTATTCAGTTCATATTTTTCACTCAGTTCCTTCCCTTTATATTTTTCATTCATTTTCATTCACTTTATATTTTTCATTCAGTTTATTCACTTCCTATTTTTTACTCAGTTCATTCACTTTATATTTTTTATTCATTTCATTCCCTTTATATTTTTTATTCAGTTCATTAACTTTATATTTTTTACTCAGTTCATTCACTTTATATATTTCATTTATTTTCATTCACTTTATGTTTTTCATTCATTTTCATTCACTTTATATTGTTCATTTACTTTATATTTTTGCTTAAACATAATTACTCTCCTGATAGCTCAATTTGTTTTTCTATAATATTGAAAAATTTAATTAACGGCGAAAATTGTTTTTTAATCTTAAAGTTGAACAAAAGCGATTCTAAAATGTCCTACCTCTCGAACCAGAACGACAACCCCAAAACTGGTGATGAAATTTTTCAGCCGACTAATTGCAGGTTCCACCGCTGTCAACACTCCTGCTCTGAGGTCAACAGCGGCGTCATCCATTCCGCCGCACTGGAAAAGCAATTTCCCCTCCAGTTTTCCTCCTTTCGAGACGAACCCAGGGAAATATTTCCTGAAAATAATGATTTCCCTCCAAAGCTCCTTTGTTCCCCAGGTCATGTTTAGGGTTATGTTGCTCCTGCAGTTTTTTTCTCTGGGATATGAGTTCCAGAATTCTTGGAATATTCTCTCTCGTTCGAAAAGACCCCCTGAACTTCCATGTCCTATAATATTGCTTTAAAAGGGTCTTGCCGAAAGAGCGATTTTAGTGTCTTTTTTTTATTCCTTCTACTTGGATACAATTGAATTCTTTTCTGTGTACAGCTACCGCTATTGTGAAGTCAGATTGTCTTGTCTTTGGTGGTTGTCTTTTATGGTGGTTTGAGTTGAAAGTTGATCTGATGCCGCTTCGTACATTGTAATTAACAAACGGATTCTATAAATTTATTTTGTTACTTTTAGAGTTGTCGTGTGTGGCATGTTGAAAAGTAAAATAACGGGTTTTAAAGTACTTTTTGTCGCAGTTTCATGCTTTACAGACATTTGATATTTTTCAGTACCCATAAGATTTGAGAGACACTGCATATTATTTATTGTTTATGACACTTGAATCTATTTTCCTGAAAATAAATGAAGAAATTGATAATAGCAGCTATGTATCGTTTAATGATCACGAATACTCTGGTGATGAATTAAATTATTAAATTTCTGATCATAATGTGTAATCCAGATGACTGAATTTATATTTGAATAACTATAATTGCAGTGTATAGGTTGAGAAAACAGATTGCAACTGGGTGGTTGGACAGATATACTTGACGCAGCATATTTGAGATATTGGTTAGAGAACTCACAGCTTTATTTACGGATGCGCAATCACCGCACATACAATTAGAGATATGCAATATTTAACACATTTGAAGACAGATAATTATAGATTCATGAAAGGACTTCACTTCTAAGCCGAAACCCGATACTCAGCCCCGCGCAAAATATACTTCCATTCCGAGAGAGAGTCTGCAAGCCAACTAATACGCAGGATTGCGCTAAATACATTTCCCCTCTGCATGAAAAACTATAAACTAAATATTTCCTGTAAATAACGATTTAACTCGAAAGCTGTTTGTTCCCCGGATCATGTTTAGGGTTATGGTGTGTTGCTGTAGTTTTTCCTCCGACCACTCTCTGGGATATGAGTTCCAGAATTCTTGGAATATTCTCTCTCGTTTTAAAAGACCCCCTGAACTTTCATGTCCTATAATATTGCGCTAAAAGGGTCTTTTACTCCTTACTTGAAAAGTAAAACAACAGGTTTTAAAGTGCTTTTTATTGTGCGCTCTCATGTTTTGCAGATATTTGATGTCCTGCAATATCCCCAGTATTGGAGAGAAACTACATATTATTTATTGCTTGAATTTTGCCATTTTTTCAAATATAAAATAAATGAAGAAATATTGTAATGATAATAGCAGCGATGTATCGTTTAATGATCTCGAATGCTTTGGTGATAATTCAAAGTATTTAAAATTTCTGAATCTAATGTGCAATCCGAATGGCTAAATTTATATTTGAATGTCTATAATTGTAGTGTGCAGATTGGGCAACCAGATTGCAACTAGGTATGATTGGACTGAGATACTTGAAGCACAGGTTGGAGAACTCACAGCTTTGTTTACACATGCGCAAACACCACACACACAATTAGAGATATACAATATTTAACACATTTAAAGATAGATAATTATAGATTCAGGGAAGGACTTCACTTCTAAACCGAAAACCTGATACTCAGCTACACGCAAGATATGCAAAATATACTTCCATTCCGGGTGAGAGTCTATAAACCAACTAATACGCAAGGTTGCGCTAAATATATTTCCTCTCGGGATGAGAAACTATAAATCAAATATTTCCTGAAAATAATGATTTCCGTCGAAATCTCTTTGTTCCCCAGATCATGTTTAGGGTTATGGTGTGTTGCTGCAGTTTTTCCTCCCACCACTCTCTGGGATATGAGTTCCAGAATTCTTGGAATATTCTCTCTCGTTTGAAAAGACCCCCTGAACTTTCATGTCCTATAATATTGCGCTAAAAGGGTCTTTTACTCCTTGCCGAACAAACGAGTTTAGTGTCGTTTTTCTTTATTCCTTCTACTTGGATACAATTGAATTCCTTTCTACAATTTTTCGACTACCGCTATTGTGATGTCACATGTTTGAGTTGTCTTTACGATGGTTTGAGTGGTTCTGATCCTGCTTCGTACACTGTAATTAACAAACCGATTCTGTAAATTTGTTTTGTTACTTTCAGAGTTGTATTTGACATGTCGAAAAGTTAAATAACGGGTTTTAAAATACTTTGTATTGCGCGGTCTCATGTTTTTGAGACATTTAATGTCCTTCAGTAACCATAAGAGTGGAGAGAAATTGCATATTATTTATTGCTTATGACCGCTTAAATTTATTTTCCATTATTTTTTTCATACTGACAATAAATGAAGAAATTGATAATGTAGCAATGTATCATTTAATGCGTGGTCTCATGCTTTACAGGCGATTAAATGCATATTATTTGTTGCTTATGATCTCTTGAATTTATTTTTCACTATCTTTTTCAAACTGAAAATAAATGAAGAAATTGATAATAGCAGCGATGTATCAATATAGTCAATAGCGATAGTCAAAGTCAATAGCGATGTGTAATAGTAGCGATTTATTGCGCGGTCTCATGCTTTTACAGACATTTGATGTGCTTCAGTAACCACAAGGTTGTCGAGAAACTGCATATTATTTGTTGCTCATGACCGCCTTGTATTTATTATGCATTATGTTTTTCAAACTGAAAATAAAGAAAAAGTTTTTGTAATGATAATAACAGCGATGTATCGTTTAATGATCATGAATGATCTGGCGATGAATCAAAGTATTAAATTTTTTATCCTAATGTGCAATCCGAATGGTTAAATTTATACTTGAATATCTATAACTGTAGTGTGCAGGTTCGGCAACCAGATTGCAACTGGGTGTGATTGGACTGAGATATTTGAAGCACAATACTTGAGATACCTGGTTAGAGAACACACAGTTTTATTTACACATGTGTCAAACACCACACACATATAATTAGAGACCTACAATATTTAAAACATTTAAAGAGTTATAATTATAGATTCTTGGAAGGATTCCACTTCTAAGCCGAAAACTCGTTACTCAGCTACGCACAGGATACGCAAAATATACTTCCATTCCGGGTGAGAGTCTGTAAGCAAACTAATACGCTGGGTTGTGCTAAATATATTTCCCTTCGGGATGGTAAACTATAAGCTATAAAGTTTCTCAGAGGGTATACAGGTTGCGCTATATTTCCTCTCGGGTAAAATTCTCAAGATCGACTGACCCATTTTCCTGCATGCCACAGGCAGGCAATCTTGCCAATGTGTAGGAGAAAGCACGGTTATATAATAAAACTTACTGATTTAAATTTTAACAATACATAACTTCAATTTTAATAAAAACATTTTCAAGAAAAAAAAACATTTTTGAAAAAAAAAAAAGGGTATTTTTAATATATTTATTTCTGAAGAGCTTTGTTGAAAAAAAATAAAACTTTCTAGCACAGTAATTTTTTTTCACTGTTAGGAATACTAATTTTAGTGAATAATATTTTCAATTAATAATCCTACATGCTAAATTAAAAGCCGATTCAAATATGAAAAACTTTTCAAATGTGATCTGAAAGCATTAAAATTCCATATAAAACTGCTACGTCTCTCATTTCTGGTTACAGCAACGTTTTCGTATGCAAAATGCCTGATTATTTTTTATAAATATTAAAAGTCAAATTTAAATGGCATATTTCAAATCTTTTACATCGACGAAAATAGCTTTGCAAATTAAAAAAAAAAGTAATTTTTTTTGGTGTCCTTGTGTGGGTGTTTGAATTGTATTGCTGTTATAGTTTTAGGTGTGTGTTTTTTTCAATTCCTTACAGTCCAATGTGTATTATATAAGTTAAAAATTTAATTAAAATTTTCTTGACTGAATTGAAGAACTTGAAATTTTGTTATTTTAAGAGAAATAACCATTTATTTAAATACGTGTTATGCTATTATAAATATAATTATAATTAATAATTATATTATTATTATAATTTTATAAATATATGATGTATTTCCATAATTTCCACTAGCTAATCTTTTTCTTAAATATAATTAATTTTTTTAATTTTAAATTAATTATTTTATACTTAAATTATTTTTATCTTTCAAATTCAGTACATTTTTTTATATGTGTAGAAAGGATAGATAATTTCAATTACAAAAATCAAAGGTGTGAAGCAATTATTCTATCAAGGTTTTGAAAATTTTACCCTCCATTTTTGAAATTTTTTTTTATTTACATGATTACTTTTTTTTGGTTTGGTTCGTCGGCGTACGGTCGTATTGTGAACACGGGGATTAAACAGACCCGGACCTGCAGTTTAACGTGGATTCCAAACCACTACAAACATACATGGTACCGTCGGGACTTGCACCTGTGGTACATCCACCTCAGACTGTAGGTCCCGGCCTAATTAGCCAAAAGTGTGAACAAAATGGCAGTAGAGTGACAAACCAAACCTCATGGATTGTACAAGAACTTTTATTTTTGCAAATCAAAATTATGACTCGAACCCGAAAACTGGGGTACAGTGCGCCTGACCATCGACCATCAGGCCCCGATAAATAAATTTTTTTTAAAATATAAAAACTCATAACAGAATAACAAAAAAGCTTTTGGTAAAAAGATACATTTTTTTCTGTAAGTTATTTGAATACAAACATTTACTTTGTTAATATTTTACTTTGGGGGACCTGATGGCCGAATAGCTATCACATTTAATTATTTCCTGGCACCGCCGGAATTCGAACCCGGTGCACAGGCTGCGGGTTCGAGTTCCGGCGGTGCCATGATTGCTTATAGTGGTTCGGAATCCACTTTAAACCGTATGTCACGGTCTAATAGTGCAGTAGAGCCTTGAGCGTAGGGCTGATAACCCTACCCCGTAAAAAGTAAGCATTTCTCGTCTCGAAAGCTACCAATAGGCAGGCGGCCTTGCCCACCATGGGACTGTTGCGTTGTTGATGATGATGATGATGAAAATTTTACTTTATACTAATGTAATATTTAAAGATGTTAAAAGACAAATTTTTTTATTAACTTATTGAAATTTTTTTATTATTATTTTTGTTTTTTGTGGGATTTGCATAAATTTTCCGATAATTTTTTTTTCCAGTTTTAAAACTCAGTAGGTATCTATTTTTGAATTAGTTTAAAATCAATAACTTTCTCGCTCGCGATTGAGTAAAATATGTACTTTAATACAATCTCTGATACCGTCACAAATACAGTCTGTGCGATGCCCCCTTTGCACACAACGAATTTTTCAAGGAATATTATCGCATTCTTTTTGAATTTGTTTTCGTCGATAAAGTAAACGGTCAAAATAACAAAATCCATATCGAGAAGAGACTAAAAAAAAAAAAAAAAAAAAAAAATCCCTGCATTTTCCTTTGACCACAAAATACATCAATAATAGCGCCGACATTTTCCCCAAACATTCTTCCTGGGAGGGAAAAAAATCACGTCTCCGGAAACCGATTTCCCTCCCTATTCCCAAATAAGAGAAAAACAATGACTTTCCCTATAGATCCCTACGGCCGTAGATTTCTGATGCGTTCTCCCTTTTTTTCCCCCAGCCAATGATGCATAATTTTTCCATTACAGATCAGATCTCTGCCTTTTTATCGAAAATTCAAGATCCCCACAGATTACCCGTTATTTATGGAACTGAAAAGTTTCGGAATAACGATTTCTGGTATCTTTTAGAACTCTGTGTTTTTACCGTAAACGATTTTTTCGGAATCACAAACGAAGATAAGTTAGATGTTTAGTATGTTTAAAAAAAAAAAAATCAAAAATATTTTCTTCAACGACATCTATTTTCTTGATATATCGGCATTAGCTTAAAAGCTTAACATGATATGCAATATTACTTTTTACGTTCGATTTACACTTTATTACTTAATAATCATTATTAATTTGATAATAAAATGTTCAAATGTTGGTTCCTAGTTAACAATACTTTTTCATTAATTATATAAATATATAGAAAATTCATGTATTGCAAAACACATGTTTTTATTTCTCATACCACTTTTAACTGGAAAAAATATAACTAAACGACATCAACTCATATCATATCATATCCAAATCTATCTCATATTAAGCCAAAATAATGTTGTAATAACATTAATATAATAATTTTAGTGACGGATGACCGAATGATTAGCGCTCGATGCGACAGGTTTCGGATACGAGCCTCGGCGGTGCCATGGATGCTTGTAGGGGTTCGGAATCCACTTTAATCCCTAAGACCTGGTCTAGTAAGACAGTAGAGAGTTGGGCGTAGGGTGGACAAACCTACCCGCAAAAAAAAAAAAGAAAAACATCTCCTGTCTAGAAATCTGCCACTTGGCAGCCGGCTTTGAACCACTATGCGGCAGTTGCGCCGATGATTATTTTATTTTATACTGATGTAATATTTAAAAATGTTAAAAGACCTTTTTTTTTATTAGCTTATTAATTTTTTTTTATCTGATCAGCATAAATTTTTAGATAAAAGATTTTTTCAGTTTCAAACCTCAATAGGTATCTGTTTTCGAATCAGTTCGAATCAATAACTTTCCTGTTCGCTATTGGGTAAAATATGTACTTTAATACAATCTCCGATACCGTTACAAATACAGTCTGTGCGATGCCCCCTTTGCACACAACGAATTTTTCAAGGAATATTATAGCATTCTTTTTGAATTTGTTTTCGTCGATAAAGTAAACGGTCAAAATAACCCAATCCATATCGCGAAGAGATTAAAAAAAAAAGAAAAATTCCCCCATCTTCCTTTGACCACAAAATACATCAATAATAGCGCCGACATTTTCCCCAAACATTCTTCCTGGGAGGGAAAAAAGTCACGTCTCCGGAAACCGATTTCCCTCCCTATTCCCAAATAAGAGAAAAACAATGGCTTTCCCTACAGATCCCTTCGACCGGAGATTTCTGATGCGTTGTCCCTTTTTTTTCCCCCAGCCAATGATGCATAATTTTTCCATTACAGATCAGATCTCTCCTCTTTTTATCGAAAATTCAAGATCCCCAAAGATTACCCGTTATTTATGGAACTGAAAAGTTTCGGAATAACGATTTCTGGTATCTTTTAGACTCTGTGTTTTTCCCTAAACGATTTTTTCGGAATCACAAACGAAGATAAGTTAGATGTTTACTATGTTTTAAAAAAATAAAAAATGTTTTCTTCAGCCAAAACTTTGTGATATATCGGCATTAGTTTTTAAACTTAACACGATAAGCATTATTACCTTTTACGATTATTTTACACCTTATTATTTAATATTTAAGTTATTATTTTTACATTTAATATTTTGTTATATTAATATTAAATATTAAATAATATTCAATTTTAATATTATAACAAAAAATTTCAAATGTTTGTTCCAAACTAACAATACTTTTTCATTAATTATATAAATATATAGAAAATTCATGTACTGTAAAACACGTGTATTTGTTTCTTATCCCATTTTTAACTGAAAAAAAATATAACTGAACTACATCAACACATATCATACCATATCTATCTTTATCCATATCGTATCCAGTCAAAATACTGTTATAATAACATTAATATAATAATTTTAGGAACGGATAACCGAATGATTCGCTCTCGATGTCACAGGTTTCGAGTCCCGGAGGTGCCATGGATGTTTATAGTGGTTCGGAATCTACTTTAAACTGTATGTCCCGGTCTATTAGGGATGTGCAGCGTTGTGCGTAGGACTGACAACCCTATTAAGAAAAAAGAAAACATCTCTCGTCTCGAAATCTGTCACTAGGCACACGGCTTTGGACCACTAAGAGGCTGTTGCGCCGATGATTATTTTATTTTATACTGATGTAATATTTAAAAATGTTAAAAGGCTATTTTTTTTTATTAGCTTATTGAGTTCTTTTTATATGCATAAATTTGCCGATAAAACTTTTTTCACTTTTAAAGTTCAATAGATATCAATTTTCGAATTAGCTCGAATCAATACTTTTCTTGTTCGCTATTGGGTAAATATGTACTTTAATACAATCTCCGATACTGATAGAAATGCAGTCTGCGCGATGCCCCCTTTGCACGCAACGAATTTCCAAAGGAATATTATCGCATTCTTTTTGAATTTGTTTTCGTCGATAAAGTAAACGGTCAAAATAACCCAATCCATATCGCGAAGAGATTAAAAAAAAGAAAAAAAAAGTCCCTGCATCTCCTTTTGACCACAAAATACATCAATAATAGCGCCGACATTTTCCCCAAACATTCTTCCTGGAAGGGGAAAAAAATCACGTCTCCGGAAACCGATTTCCCTCCCTATTCCAAAATAAGAGAAAAACAATGACTTTCCCTCTAGATCCCTCCGCCCGGAGATTTCTGATGCGTTGTCCCTTCCCCCCCAGCCAATGATGCATAATTTTTCCATTACAGATCAGATCTCTCCTCTTTTTATCGAAAATTCAAGATCCCCAAAGATTACCCGTTATTTATGGAACTGAAAAGTTTCGGAATAACGATTTCTGGTATCTTTTAGACTCTGTGTTTTTCCCTAAACGATTTTTTCGGAATCACAAACGAAGATAAGTTAGATGTTTAGTATGTTTAAAAAAAAATCAAAAATATTTTCTTCAGTCGAAAATATTTTCTTGATATTTTAGCAAAAGCTTTTAAGCTTAATGTGATACGTATTATTACCTTCTACGATTATATTACACCTTATTACTTAGTAATTATTAATAATTTGTTTACAAAAATTATCAAATGTTGATTTCTAATCAAAAATATAACTAACAAAAATATAACAACTAAATTGTTGATACGACTAATTATAATAATTTCAATTAAGAAATAAAATGTAAGTGAGGACATGTCATAATTTCATGCGATAAATTTCATACACCTATCATCAACATCATCATTGGCGCAACAGTCCCAAGCTGGATCAAGGTCGTCGGCCTATTGGCAGATTTCAAGGAAGAGATGTTTTTCTTTTTACGGGGTAGGGTTGTCAGCCCTACACCCAACGCTCTACTATCATAATAAACAGGGACCTACGGTTTAAAGTGGATTCCGAACTACTACAAGCACCTACAGCACCGCCGTGGCTTGAACCCGAAATCTGTGTCATCGAGTGCTAGAGTAAAATAATAAATTATCAATAAATTTAAAAGTGAATTTTTATCTTTATTCTAGCAAACGCTTAGTAATTAACATTCTTTCGACATTTAGTCAATCACAAATAAATTGAAAAGAAAGTTCTAACTTGCATCCCGACAATGATGGAACGGAATTTTATCCCACATTTAGAAAATAAATCACAAGAACTGATGTGCTTTGAGTTCTGTAATTAAACTCTTCCTGCAGGAAACGGAACAGCCTTATTGATTTAAATTTTGAGTGCTAAAACTGTTTCTGAACTTTAAAGATACAAAGGAAATTACTCTCCTAATTTAGGTTCAAGAAGCGTGAAATGGTTTAAGCTTAAAGGTAATGAGACTTTAGCCAAAAGTTTAAGAAAAACTGTGCAGAATAAACTTCCCTTTTTCCTTGCTTCATTTAGCTCTATTGGATCAAAAAAATCTTCTCTTAGCTAATAGCCTTTTTTCCCCCTCATAAATCGGCTAAATTTATACGACGGATTACTTTATTAAGAAACTTCCGGGGCCAAAAAGCATTATAGTTTCTTAAGCCAGTTTTTTTTGGTAAGTAAATACGGCATCCATTATGAATATGTGATATCATAGAGTTCAAAAATTGGTTTTGGATGAAAAGGAGAAATGATGATCTTGAAATGTACATCTGGCAGCAAAAATAAATTGATAGTTTAAATAGTTTCTTGAAGATAACGCTCCAGCTTAATGAACCTTGTAAAAAAATATGCAAATACTATGCCGACCATAAAAAGTTACGTGTTTTACTCCGGCCATTAAATTTCGGCAAGATCTTTTTATCCGCTTCATTAGTGAAACGCTGTGGAATTTTATGAGTATGGCAACACAGTAAAAGAAACGTAGCATTGTTAATTTTTTTGCGTAATCTATACCCACTTTGCGAAAAGTTTCATTGCTGCAAAGATTTTAAGAAGTACAGATTATAGTAATTGTATGATATTGGCAATAATTAATTACTCATAAAATATGGACTAATAGGAAATTATTTATTTCTAATTAACATATCACTAATTACCCGGTATGACACATATATATGGCAAAACTGTTGACAGACCCATATGATTTCTGGATAGTAGTATCCTCCAAACGATACGTGTCAAAATTACATGGCATTCTGATAATTAGTTTACCAAAGGCTTCAGGTTCAAATCATGGCGGTGACATGAATATTGGTTAGTATTTCAGAATCCACGTAAAGCTGTAGGCCCAAGTCTAATTAGCCTAAAGTGTGCAAGAAGTGATCGTAGAGTGACAAACCACGACATAAAATTCCATAACTAACATTTTCACTAATGAAATGAATAAAAAGATCTTGCCAAAATTTAAGCATCCTCATCGGCGCAACAGCTCAATGGTAGTCAATGCCGTATGCTTACTGGTAGATTTCAGACAGGATATATATTTTTTTTACGGGTAGGGTTGTCAGCCCTACATCCTATAATCATATTAGACCGGGACTTACAGTTTAGAGTGGATTATGAACCATTTCAAATATCCATGTCACTGCTGGGACTGGAACCCAAAACCTGTGGCACCGAGTGCCAGAGAACTAACCACTCAACAATCAGGCCCCAAAATTTAATTTTTCGAAGTAAAATACGTAGCTGTTTAAGGTTGGCATATTTACGCACATTTGCCATTCTTTAACACAATGGAAAATTAGCAAAACATTACATAATTTTTCATTTTACTTTAATAAATTGAACTTTCATACCCACTTCACGCTATTTTAAAATGTTCATAAATATAATCATCTTGAATATAATTTTCACTTACTCCAACAACACTTCCATAAATTTCATAAAAATGCAAAAAAATAAATAAATAAAAATAAAAAAATAAATAAAAAAATAAATGAATAAAAATAAAAATAAAAATAATAATTCGATGTGTTCAAATATATGCAATAAATTATTTAACTTATTCATTTTAAGTTCTAGACATACAGAATTCTGCTTTACCTTCGAACATTTTTTTTTTCGTAAGCATATTTGCAGACACATTCTATATCAAAACACATCATCTTATACATTTTTATTATGTCGACACGTGGTCGAAATGGGTTTTCCTACTTTTCTTGTTTGTGGTAAATAATTCATTTATGGCAGAGCAAATTTTTTTATTAATAGAATAAGCAAATTGATGTTGCACTTACTTATTTTCCTGTTCTTTGATGTGTATTTTAAATGCTACAGATACATTTACCATTCATATTTCTAGGATCAAATTTTCAATTAAAAAAACAATAACTTAATAGTAATTTCTTAAAAAAATTTTTACATGCATTTCTGAACAGAAAATATTATGTTAAATTTCTATATACTTTATTAAGGCATTTAATGTATTTATCCATTTTAAATATCCGCTGTCACATTGTTTACTTATTACACTTCTCAAATTGTCATTCTCCAGTGCAAATGCAACTGAAATTTACTCCTGTGTCCCTTAAACTGCCAAAGGTGTTTGAGAATTGTGTTTTCTTTTATTTTTCCTCTAGTGTGTACTTTTTTTCTGCTCTTTATAACGCTAAAATAATTTAATGCTCAAAAATTAACATTTGACAGCTATAAATTATGGAGTCTAAATATTTTAGTTACTCCAATATCCAGAAGTGAATTGAAAAGAAACGTGGCAGAAATACCAGATCAGAAATATACCAGTTAGAGTAGCAGCTACTTTATTTGCGGGGGCCTGAATGGCCGAGTGGCTAGAGCTGTGGCGCTCGGTACCACAGGTTTCGGGTTCGAGTCCCGGCGGTGCCATGGATGTTTGTTGTGGTTCGGAATCCACTTTAAACCATGGGTCCCGGTCTAATAGAATCGTAGAGCATTGCGGGGGCATTGTTAATCCGCGTCCGTGGCTTATCTTCAAGTTACACGCCGCCCCCCCCTGGTTAAGGCAAAGTGAGTAATGTTTGTGCAGCGCTTGCCTTAAGGCATCCAAGACCAAGCCGTCTAACTGTTTGCCAGCTGCATTAGAAAAAAAAAACTTTCTTTGCGGAACACTAACATCGCGTTGAAGTATTGGTTGTCAAACCATTTCCGATGTGATTATGTATTATTATTTTTTATGATTCTGTGTGGTTATACTAGAAAGGAAGTAATTTCTACAAACACTAGTGTGTCTACAGTGGCATTTAGGACCAAAATAGTGCAATCTTCTACCTTTTGTTGAGGTTACTAAAAGGTTATTGCATTGAAAAATCCCACTATGGATCAAGAAAATGATTATGCAAAAGTGTTACTTTTAATGCTTATGTGTAAATGCTTTTACGCAAGAAATCTGTGATTCATACAGCATTATTCTAAATAAGCAAATGAAATTTCAGTAAAAGAAGATAAAAAGAAAAATATTTTACATTTAAGTAATAAGCTACACTATGTGGAAGAAAGTGACGGGACGCGACACTATAACGACATAAACCCATATTTATTAAAATTAATAGGCGGTAGAACCTCTTTTGGCTGCGATCACAACTGCAACCCTTCTCGGCATGCATTCCACTAAATTAGCCATAGTGGCAAGAGGAATTTCCTTCCAAATGTTTAACAGGAAGTTCCATAGTTCAGGCTTGCTTTTGGGGAGTGGGGTGCAGGCCCTCAAAGGTCCAATTCGTCCCAGAGATGTTCATTGGGTTAAGAAGGGCTCTGCGCCGACCCCTCCATGCGTTTAACGTTGTTGTTCACATACCAATCAAGAGTCCTCCTTGCAACATGGCATGTTGCGTTGTCGTCTTGATACCAGCAATCATCCATACCGTGCGTTGTCCACAAGGTAGGAAGGACATGATTGTCGAGAATATGTATCTATCGGCATTCATCGCACCATCAACCTTCACCAGTGGGCCAGCCCCATACAACATCAATCCTCCTTCACCAAACTTTACAGTTGGGGCGACACACTCGGGCAAAAGGCGTTCTCCTGATAAACGCCATACCCAAACACGTCCATCGGAACGGAAAAGGGTAAATCGTGACTCGTCACTCCAAAAGACGCGTTTCAGTCATCCCAGAGTCCAAATACGGTGGTCTTTGGCCCATCGAAAATCAAAAGGCTTATGGGCCGCCAAATGTCCAGTGTAACCTAAATGGGCCTCTATACGAAGAGTCTTGGTCGAAAACCTATGGCTTGTCTAAACTCATTAGCGATGTTATCCATGGATGTTTGACGGTTACTTCGAATCTCCTTGCCGAGCACCCACTGGTCCCTGCTGGTGAGAAAGGTAGTCCACTGCGGGGTTTGTTCTGACAGTGTCCCTCAGTCTTGTAGTGACACACAACAGTTACAGTTGATTTTGAGCAGTTAACGGGATATCTCCTTAATTGACAAGATGCAATCCAACCAACAAACCTTTCTCGAACTCAGACAACTCTTCCTGTGGCGGCATCTTAACAAAAAAAAATTCTAGGCTACTCCATAGAGTATTTATAGGATATAGCTGACACGTGATACCTATTATTGCGCATGTGCAGCCGTATTGTCGACTTTTCTACTTTTCGAGGGGTGTCCCGTCACTTTCTTCCAGATAGTGTATATTAAATATATATACCATTTCCATAAAGCATTAAAAAAAAAAACATGAAAAAGAAAATTTGCAAGTAAATGATTACTTTTAATTTGAATCATATTGATCATTTTAAATTTTTATCTGAAAAGTAAAAGATTTTTAAATATTTATAAATAATTTCTTATTTGTATAGACATATTAAAATTTGAATTGATAAAATGTTTTATATGAGTGAATAAAGTGAAAATAATAAAGTAAATGTTATAATAATAATATAAACGCTATAATGTAGATGCTATAAAGTAAATATTAAATATAAAGATAAAATGATATAAAATTGATTAAGTGTTATAATATTCCTTAATCATTGTTGCCATTTATAAAGATATTAAAATTATATAAAAGTGACTTTCGTTAAACTGACATTTCTGCAAGGGTCATTTATGATTCTCAAAAAAAAATAATACTTTTAAATGCAAATTTTTATGTAAAAAAATCCATGAGAAACTAATGCGTTTATGCTTACACAAAGTTTAAAGTGGCTGGCAAAAGTGATTTTTTTATAACACACACACACACATATATATATATATATGTATATATATAACCTGATTAAAACGCTAACTTTCCGTATAAAAACGTGAAATCGCATTATTTAGGGCGAAACATAGGAGTATGATTATATTTTATATTATTTAGTTGATTTACATATTGTGATTATTTGTTTTATCTTGAAAATATATAAAAAACATATAAAGATGATATAATTTCTTAAATAAGTAAATAATTTAATAGTTAAGCAGAGAGTTTAGGATATCTTTTATGTCTGACTTTTTCTTATTTGTCACCTTTGAGTACTGTATAATTATTTTCGCTTCTATTTTCAAAAAGTGCATATCGTGTGAATCAAAATTTCAAAATTAAATTCTTAGGTGTTTATACATTTGTTTGTATTTTTTACGTATATAATCATATAAGACTCTTAAAAGAGTCTGACATTAAATAAATTGTTTTCCATTGTTGTAATGTAAATAGATTTAATGAAACATTTCTTCTTTTTATTACAAACATACTTTTTTGTATGAAAAAGAATTTAGAAGAAGAATTTAAGAAGAAGAAGAAGAAAGAAGAATCTTAGATTCTTATATCAAGGAAAGAAGAATTTCAGCCATCTTTTCATGTAAAAGAATTCATCATTTTAATTTTTTTATTTACATTTTTATAAGAATGAAACAAATATCTTGAATTCTTTTCTTATCAACATAAAATTTAATTCTTAACAAAAATATTTAAAGTATATTTAATTTTTGAAGTTAAAATTTGTTTTCTAAATCATATATTTGTATAAATATTTATTAGAATTTTAACATATTAAATCAATATTAATTAATTATTGAAACATACATTGTTAGATATTTCCGAAAATAATATTGTATTTGCATTACAACGAATGAAAAAATTTATCGATCATTAATTTATAATTAAATTCATTTAAATTAAAATTTATTTCTTATTTCTTATTACAGGCTATTACTTCTAAGTTATGATATATATATATATATATATATATATACATACATGTTATAGATGTATACATACATGTTATAGATGTATACATACATGTATTCTATAGATTTATACATTCTGAATGCATACATCTACATAATTCAATGATGAGTATTTTTTAATTTTTAAAATACAAATAAAATATTTAAAAAATAGACGGCAATTTATGAAACAAATTATTTTACATAAAATTGAAAAATAATAAAAAAAAAAATTATGTGTTAAATAACGATTTGAGAATTATCCTAAGCAAACACAATTTAATTTAAAATAATAAAAATTTAATTTAATTAAAGTTCAATTTAAAATGTAATATCTTAATGCTTTTTAATGTAATAAACTGTTTAATAAATCTTACATTAAATATATTTTTACGCTTTCCGAATCATGTGGTTTTTTTTATTTAAATTTATTGAAAATCTGACAAAACAAGTTAAAAAATAAATAGACAGTTGTTTTATTCAAAAGCTGTTTTAAGAGTTTTAAGAGCAAGAAGTATAAAGTATTTATTTTGATTTGATATTTATAAACATACGTTTTTTCATACTATGTTCAGAGATAGTCAATTGGTTATAAATACTTACGATTAAAGAATCATCTGAATCACGATTCATCATCATTAGTTGCCTTATACTAAGGACAAAACAGATGTTGAAAATCTACAGTTTCTTCAGGTTTATACAAAAGGGATAGACATAACAAACGGCGAGAGCAAGGTCAAATAAATGTTCTACTAAAAGTTTCAGGAAACGATTATTTTAAAATTTGCGGTAAAATGATTCTGTGGCATGTCCGTTAGAACACGATTAATCACAAATGACTCCATGTTTCCTGCGGCGTCCTCTTTGTGAGTTTGGTCAATGAATGTGGCAACACGTTTTACACTATATTTTAAAGATGGATGAAGAGAAGCGGGCAAGGTTAGTGAAGACAACATAATCTCAAATAATTATTGTGACAAAATCTTCTTTTTTTTTTTTTATCCGCCCTCTCTGTCGTGAGTCGATGAGTAGCCCAATACAGTAACGAAGGACAAAAACCATCATAAAGGCACTGACAGTAACACAAAAATGGGATACAGTTAAGAACAGTAAGGTATATGATGAGGTGCTCTCCAGTCATGGGCATGTTATAGTGGCAGATATCTGTAGCAGCCAGTACTATTCTATACAGATGGTTCTGTATACAATAGGACTGGCTGCTGTAAGTAGTCATGATCTTTGACAAGTCTAAAGCAGGCCACGCCAACCGCTCTAGGCAAGTAACTGGGAATTCTCGTTAACTTATTGAATAAGGAATTCCATTTTTTCTCAGAAGCCTATTCTCTATACATATTGAATGTGATAGAATCACTATCACATTCAATAGCCAAAAGAATAGATCAAAGTTTGGAAATTCTAGGCATAAATGTAGAATGAGGCAAGTAACTGGGAATTCTCGTTAACTTTTTGAATAAGGAATTCCATTTTTTCTCAGAAGCCTACTCTCTATACATATTGAATGTGATAAAATCACTATCACATTCAATAGCCAAAAGAATAGATCAAAGCTTGGAAATTCTAGGCATAAATGTAGAATGAGGCAAGTAACTGGGAATTCTCGTTAACTTATTGAATAAGGACTTCCATTTTTTCTCAGAAGCCTACTCTCTATACATATTGAATGTGATTGAATCACTATCACATTCAATAGCCAAAAGAATAGATCAAAGTTTGGAAATTCTAGGCATAAATGTAGAATGAAGTATTCCAAATACAATAAGAAATACTATACAGCTCAATAGGCATGGTAAAAGGAGAAAAGTGATAATTATGAAACTTCAAAAATAAGGAATTGATCAACGTACTACGAGTACTTATAGCCGTTGGAAATGCAAATGTTTAAAATCCAAACCCAAAACATTATCAGTGATTCAAAACCATACTACAAAACACTTCAACCAAAAGCCAAATTATCCCAGAAAATTCCTAAAGATTAACGTTATTCATGAATTATTTCAAGAGTTAAGGGGCCCAAATTACCATTTTCCGCCAAAATTTGCAATGGAGTTTTTATTTGCTTGACCCTCATTTTCGAAAAAAGTCACGGATCCCTAACCAAGACAATTTCATGTTCAGAGATGATAGAAAATTTTGTTCGTAAAAATGCCTACAAAGGACAACTTTGAATGTCTTTAAAGTTGTTTATGAAAATTATTTTGATCGATCATCTAAAATAAAGTAATTAACAACAAATTGACAAATATATATCTTTGAGAATTACTAGAATATTAAAATGATTTGAAATATAAAATCAATAATACGTTGAAAGATTGGTAAAAGATGCACATATATTAGAAAATGTAAATAAATCAAATTTTATTTCCTCGTTTACAATTTCTTAAAGCATTTTTCAATCATTTCGTTGAAGAACTTTTCTTGGTGTTGTGCGTTGAGTCCTTTTGAACAACAAATGTGTTTTTAAGTTATTTTTAGCAAACTTTTGAGTTCGAGATCCAAGTCATTTTCTAATACATTTAAAAGGGGCCGAGGAATCGATTTTTTATCACCTTGAAGGAAACTAACGGAAACCCTACTTGGGGGGTATTTTTTCTTTATTATGATTCTTTTTTTTTCAGTTTCGAATATTACCGGAACGCTCGGAGGCATGATCTATCATCAGCAAATATGGAAATGATAGCATCTTCTTCCGACGAAGATAGATGAAAGTGATGAAAAATTGGGAATTCCTCTCTGCGATCAATATATCCTGAAATTATGAAGAAAGAGTGAATTGCGAATATTTTAAGTCTATGCTGCTAAGAATTATTTTCATAAGTATATAAATAATCGCTTAATTTTAAATAATGTGGATTCCTGTTATAGCATTTTTTTTCTTAAGAGAAGAGTTTCGACATTTCATTCCTAGGAGAGGGAATGTATGCTATTTGATTACATAATAACAACCCATCACTCAAATTGGACAGCAGACAAACAGTGTTGTATGCAGTTATATTACATGCAACTAGAGTTCTGTACTAATGAGAACAACCTGTCGCTCAAATTTGATAGCACATGTTCAGTGTTATGTATAATGAGACCTCGTGAAATTAGCGAATGTCTGTGTGACCTTTTCAGGTCGAAACAATTACAGATTGAAAATGATTTCCTATGAGTTGTTTCATCATGATTGACGATAGACCACAAGATTAGAAATGTCTACTCCATTGAGAAGTGAGGGAAGCTGACCCCCGCCCTCTTGACGGATTGTCTTAAAAGCAGATTTTAGGTGAAAAGAGAGAGAGAGAGAGAGTTCTGTTGCTCGTCGATCAGAAGTGTAATCTTTTTTTCTCAGAAGTGACGATAGACCGGACTATCCACCTGCTTTTCAAAGTGAATCCCTTGTGGTTTCGTGTATAACGCCGTGTGATAATTAAGGTCTACCGCAGACCACGTATTTTTATATTCGACGTAGACTAGAGAATTTTGGACATCTCTGACCTTGGATTGAACTGCGTGTATCTGCTTGGTGTGTTTTCTAAGTATAAGTAAGTATTTTGGTGTGTTGGAGTGTATCTAATTTATATCCTAAGTAGGGTTCTGTGTACACACACACACACACACACACACACACACACACACACACACACACACACACACACACACACACACACAGACACACACACACACACATATATATATATATATATATATATAATGTTTGTAAATAAAATTTAAAGTGTTCCTATGAACCTCAAAGTGACCCTATTCTTGAAGCCCTTATAGGCCTAGTACAGGCCGAGACATAGCACTCGTTGCGTCGTATAAACCGCATACCTAATTTTGGGTTGCAAAAATAAAAGATCTCGTATAATCCATGTGGTATATAAACCGTGGATGATAAATCTCGTCTATTTTTTGATGTAACATACAGAAATAAAGTTCTATTTTTATTCTTATGCTCATAAAAAGACTAACAAAAGTTTTTCAACTTTAACCAGCGCTTTTATTGCCATAATTACAGAAAATACGTATATTATAAATTTAAGATAGCGGAAACCGGAAAGAAGGTACGCATATAAGAATTATGGTGAAAACAAAACATACGTTTTTCCGATGATTTAAATTCTTAATATTTACTATGGTGCTTTTTCAGCACCGTAGTTGATTATTTATTTAGCCTTTTTCTGATAATTCTTTATAAAATTCTGTAAAGCAATTTAAATGTTTACTTATAGCTTCCTTCTATGCTTCACAATAGATTAGCACCCGCTAATTTATTATGCATATCATATGTTGTCTAATTTCCTACAAGTACAGCGTCCTTCCATAGTATACAATTGTAATATAACAACAATAACAATTCTTAATAGCAATATATAACCATATACAAACTTCTAAACATTTCTCTATGTTTAGAAGATTGTTTATTTTTCTCACAAAAAAATTTGTTAATCTTTGAAAAAAAAAAATCATTTTTAATGGCGGTTTTATAGAATTGATTTTTATGAAACTTTTTGAAAAAAGGCATGTCTTCAGATTATATGGAGCGGCCTATAATTATCACTTCGAAATGTTTTTAGCGTATAATCCACGAATTATAGGCTGGAAATTAATTTGCATTATATTTCATAAAATTAATTATACAGGCCGTTCTAAGACAAGTCCCCCTACAAAAAATAGAAATGTTGAAATAAAATGTTTTGTAAATGTTAAAATAATAAAAACAAATATTTCGAAAGATTAAGAAGTTTCATAAGCATTTAAGCCGACAATTTTAGTAATTTAGGATACTAACTAAACTATACCTTTATAGACTCACAAGAAATATTGTTATTGCAGTACATAATTTCTTAATATTTTGTATTATTTTTGTCTGATTTTTTTGTCAACTTTTTTAATCTTCATTGATGTATTTTGTTGAAGCCACAGGACTAAAGATGAAAAATATGTTTTGAAATTCAACAAATAAAAACTGGAAATCATATTGTAAGGATATCATATTTTTATATATAGGAAAACATTTGATAACTCTAAAAATAAGTTTGATTATGTTCTTAATGATAACCAAACAACAAGCCAATAATAATATATACATATAAGAATGTGAGAATATTTTAAACAAAATTCTCATCCCTTCGTTTACGATCTATTTATAAATTGCATAAAACAGCATTAAATATTGCTTTCTTATACATAATAGATATATATTGTTTTTCTTACATTTCTTAGACAATGGATATTGAAACGAAAACGATACAATAAGGTGTCGATTTCAGAAGAATATAGATATTTTTTTCTATTTATAGACATCTACAATAGATTATCAAAAGAAACTTGGAAAGAAAGTTTGACCTCGAAGTGTTTTATAATCTCAGTTTATAAGAAAAGTTAAAATCATAAAAGTCAAAATACTTTTTGGGAAAACAATAATGATTCCATGGTTTAAAGATTTATAGATAAACTAGAAATAAATCAAAGCTTACTTTGTTACATTCTCCATTGTTTCTAAAATAATTCAAATATATATTTTTTTTAAAAAACAGGAAAGGTGCTTTGCACTTTAATAATTAAAAAAAAATTAAGAAAAGCCATATATAATAAAATGTTAGTTATTTGAAAATTTTAGTGTAAAATAATTGATTCGCCAATTATTTTAAAAAAGAGAATATAATTGAAATACTTTTTTAAAATTTGATATGAGGTTTTATTATATTTTAATTTCTATTCCTTCGTGACAATTTTGATGATGATGCAGTGCTTCTTGCCGCCGAGGCTTTAAAGGCTCACTCGCAGGGAAAAGTTGTGTTCTTTATTGATTCCCAGGCTGCAATTCTGACTTTGGTAAATAGAAAGTGTTCCTCCTCTTCTTAAGAAGTTCTTTGTCAAAAAACTACTATCGAAAATGGGAGGAAAATTGTTCTCCAATGGATCACAAGTCACGTTGAGATTCATGGCAATGAAGAGGTGGATGTGCACTTGCAGAGTTGACCTTGTTTTTGTCACAATATTATTCTCCTAAAGGCGGACATAAACTGGGGCCATATTTTTGATTGCTGGCTTCTGAAAATGACTTTTGGTCGTATATTGCTTTAAAATTCACAAAGACTTGAATGCTATCAGAGGAAATTAAAAATCATTTAAAAAATTAAAATCATTTGGCCTTTTAAACCAACATCTATTTGTTCTATTTTGTTTTATTGTTATCTGTTAGTTTGTTTTTTCTATTAATCCCAGCTAAAACTCTTTTTATTTTGCATGAAACATTAAATTGTCAAGTTGTTCCATTTAAGAGCAATCTAGTGTGTGTAGTTGAGAAAGAAATGAAAGATAAATTACATGACATATTGTTTTCTGTTCCAAGCACTACAATAAGAAAAGAATCAGAAGTTTATTCCCCCCTAAAAAATTTGATTTTAATCTTTTATGGTACTATTCTTCCATAAAAAACATAAATTGGGCATTTAAACTGCCACATTAAACCTGCATTCAAAGACATGATCCTTTAAAGAATACTTGCAAAAGGGTAACAATCTGTTCAAACTATGCTTCTCCAGATCTTATATTAACAGATTGCAAATCAAACTTAAAATGCTCCAATAGGCAATAGCCACATCCATTCAATTCCTAAAACTTGTTTAAACTATAGGACCCTGTCTAATTAGCCCAAAGTGTGCACAAAATGACCGTAGAGCGACAAATAAAACCAAACTTTAAGAACTGTAAAGCATTGATCAGGACCAAATTTAACGGCATAAGATAACTCTGGTATAGCAATATTGCAGGTAGGAAAAATTGTAAATGTCTTTTACAACATAAGAACATGAATTCCTCTTGATTTACCAAGAATTATCGTTTGTTGCCGGGCCATGATTACTTCCAGCAACTTCTCAATAAAATCGGCGTAACAACTTCTGCCTCACGAATAATTTCTAAAATCTTCAAATTTCTCAAAAATATATGATGTTAGATGAATCTAAATTAATGGCGATGTTTATAAAAGAACGAATTTAAGAAAACTAATTTAAATTAATTCACTGTATCATTTGCTATACAAAGATTTATTTAGTTTTGAATAATAATGAAGAGAACTTCCTTAGACAACGTTTAACGCCCGACTCATGGCTCAGTAGCAAAGTGACCCGCTGACGAGTAATAGAACTGAGGTTCAATTTACTGGCAGATTTGTTGGTAGACACTACTTCAAAAAACGAAGAGGCTCGATGGCTTTTGTGATGCTCAGCATCTTCCTAGTGGAAGTTTTCCAGGTTTTCCCCCATACGATACTCAAAGTCGGGATAGTTCTCCCTCAAAGTCCTTCCCGAAGATTCTATCCTCCTTTTTTAGCGACACGTAGCCAAGTCAGATTCCTACCTAAGGGTGCTCCACCACAACAGAAGTTACCCCCTTCCCCTCCATCCATGAGTAAACTACATCCATGAGTATACGGACTCATGGGAGGACACTGAGGTTTAGACACAATAATATAATTCAATTATGATGTAAATATTACAATATAATCTCTGTTAATTTTGAAAGACCTATTTTCAGTATCATACTGAAATGGCTATTATTGTTTTCACCCATTGGAAATCAATGACATTTATTTATGTACGTCTTTTCATTAACGATAATTTTATTAGTAAATTTTTATCTTCAATTTTAGTGTAACTTAATTTATCTGTTTAGGTAACTGCGTAATGTAAATTGCGGGAAGTGCCTTATATTTTTCGTTAATAAATTTCAATTAAAATTAATTTTTTTGTTTAAAATAATGTTAAATTAAAAAAAAAGAATTTATTTCTTATCAATTAATTATTTAAGCAACAGAAGTTGCTCATCTCTTCGAGAAGTTGCCCATCCCCATGAGAATACACAGGGTTCAGGGACTTGGTCTACATGTTGCTGTCGGTCAAGTTGAATAAGAAAAGACACGATGTTTAGTTAAAACGTCTTTAATTATCAATTTTGTATTGTATTATTAGAATGATAAAATATTATCATTCATGTTTACAAATTTATATCAAATTCTAATAATAAATTTTGAAATATAAAAGGCAAATTCGAATTTAAATAATAGAAGAAAATTAAAACTGCCCACCAGAAACCACCAATCAAATCGTCAAAATTGCATTATATATGAAATAATCAGAAGAGAAAAAGAAAAAAATCATGAAATAAACTTTATGAAACAGAAAGAGAAGGGATACTAAAATCTATAATAACTTTTAAAAGAAAGTTAAAATTCTCAGACTAAAGTCATTTTAAACATACTATGATATCAAAATTAAAAAAAAAAGATAAACAATTAAATTTGGTATCTGAAATATTCTATCTTTACATTTTTATGCATTATGCTTACTTTTAGCATTTATAGCAAATGTATCTTTTTAAATGCATTTTGTCAACCTTTAATTACAAGTTCATCAAAATAACTTCTATCAACACATATTAAATATACTTTTTAAAGAGATTTGTATGCATACAAAATTAAAAAAGTTTGTCTGCAGATGTTGTAAAGACTGCTTCTTATTTATTTGAAATATTTCTAAAATTTTTCTTCATCTGTAAAATCTTTTCGAAATAATTTTATGTTCCTTTCAGAATAAAATATTTCCCTTTTATATTTCTTTAAGGTTTTTCAACTAAGGCGCTCAAAACAGGTTCCGCGCCCAAAAGAAATTCCTAAAGATAGTTTATATTTTTCCAAGTTGTTTTGTCTTCCTTTTTAAAAAGATTTAAGACTCTTATTCATCAAGTTTGGTTACTTTTAAACAAGTGAATATATTTAAAGTTACAACTCTATAATAAATAAAAAAAACATAAAATAACTGAAAAAAATTGAAAACAAATACATTCTGTTTTGGAATAAAGAGGTATTTTAAAAAGTAAGAATTCTCAAAAGATTTTTAAAGTTGAATGTAATATTACATTGAATTTTAGAAGATATGAAAAACATTTAAGAGTGTTGATTAAAGTTTGATCTTGTAAAAATTGCGATTCATTGATAAATTTTAGTGGTATAATAATAGTAATTTTTAATGGTATAAAAATTCTTTTGGAATAAAAAGGTATTTTAAAACGTAAGAATTCTCAAAAGGTTTTTAAAGTTGAATGTAATATTACATTGAGTTTCAGAAGATAGGAAAAATATTTTAGAGCGTTGATTAAAGTTTGATCTCATAAAAATTGCTATTCATTGATAAATTTTAGTAGTATAAAATTTGAGGAATTATTTTGAGGAGGATATCTTTCATCAAAGGATTAGAAATTTTAGTTCTGGATGTTTTACCTTTGGTTTTCGAATAAAATAGCTCAGAAAAAAATGACTTTGATGCTTATTAATCAGAAATTTTTAAATCTAAATCAGTACCTTTTTTGAGATTTCTAATAATGTGTTACTTTGAAAATATTATGAAATACTAGGGAAAAAAAAAGATGAATGTAATAGTCAGCAGTTTTTTCGACGAATGTGTCCGAGCAAGAAACCACAAAACATAGCAAGAAACTCGCTAGCTCAGCAACCTTTTTTTATGGTTTACGATGAATGAGATATCAGAATTTAGATTATTTATATATTGACATGATATATTACGACAAAATATGGATAACTTTAAAGAAGATAGGAAGGTTAATGAAAAAGCATAAAAAACAGAAAGTAAATTAGGATTTTCATCTAGTATAACTTTAAATGATTCTAATAAGTCAATAAAAAAATTGGTTTAAAGTTGAAATGTATTAAGAACTAACGTGTTATTTCTATATTAAAACAAATTGAGATTAAAGAATAACTACTAAATAATGAAAATAATAAGTCGCAATAAATAACATGAACATTTCAGTTTTTCAAAGTGTGTTTTTCTAACAAACATAGAGGTCGTAAAATTTTATAAAAAACTACAATTTTTTTAAAAACATATCAGCTTCAATTATTTATCGATTATAGTAAAATTAAATTGTATAATAAAATTAAGTTCATTATAAATATACATATATATTAATGTAATAAATTAATTTATATGGCTACAATAATAAAATTAATTATTAAATACTTAAAATAAAAATGATAATATTATTTATTAATATATATTAAAAATTGTGCTAATAAATCAAGTAATCGTATATTTATTAATACACATTTTTAATTGCAAAATTAATATCTTCTAAATAACATTTAATCCTTTCTTTTAATGAATATCACAGATATATATTTAAATGGACTCATTATTACTGGGTTAAAGGGACTTAAAATGAATATGAATTTTGAAATTTAAACGTATTATTTATTATTTATTGCGTATTATTTATTATTTATTTATTATTTGTTTTTATTTTTACTATTGTGTTTTAACTATTTTCAGTGATGAAATATTACTTGAATAGAATAAATTTATAATTTACAGGCTCATGAATACAGATATACCTTGAAAAGGATTATAATCAAAAGATAAATAAAAGTTAATTCATTTATATTTTCTGAATATATATATATATATATATATATATATATATATAAGGTTACTTGACATTTGAAATGGTACTAATTAATTTACTAACTAAGAAATTTTTCAAAAGGAGTTCATATAAAAGGAATGCTTTAGTACTTCATTTTCGGAATTAGTTACTAATTTTTGGAAAAATAAATTTATAATTACATGCTAATTACTTTATTAACACTTTATCAAAAGTTTTATAGATAAATAATTAATTAATATGTGACAAATAAGTTTATTTAATTTTAATATTAGCTAATTTATCAATATTTTGTAAAATTATGGACGAATAACTTTATGTCTATTCCTTCTGTGATGAATTGATATTAACATTTCTGTAATACATTTATTAGAAAAGATCTAATTATAGGAAATAAAATAAATGTTCTTAATACTAGACTAATATTTTATATTTTGACTTTAGACTTTTTTGCTTAGTAAGGTAAAAGTTCTCCAAAAATTCAGTTTTCTGCCTAAGCAGTTTTATAATTGATAATGGACATTATCCTAATGTCATTTCTGCTAATGGAGTTTTGTATTAATAATGATATAGATATTTCTATAATTATTACTTCCATTGCCTGTATAAAAATAATATAACGTGTGAGGTGTTTATCAATTCTTTCACCTTACTAGTACTAATTATATATTTATATATTGTACTATTATATATTTATAAATGACATATTAATTTAATAACAAATAGCTAACAATTATTTGCTTTCAATTAGGAGAAGAGTTTCTCATGCAATACTCATGATCTGTTTAGACATGCATACACATAAAACTTCTCAACCGTCTCTTTTGCGCATAATAAAATACACATAATGCCTTATTGGTGAAATAAATATTTAAATTGCTTATAATTATCGTAATTATTTCGCACAATATAGTGAAGAAAAAATTAAAATGCGATTGGTTTTTTTATTAAAGGAAAATTCATTTTAAAGGAATAAAAAATTAAATTACTGGTATTTGTAGAAAAACTTTTCTTCATCAGTCAATGATAAAATCATGATCTACTTAGACATATACATACACAAAAATTCTTTACGAGCGTTTTGTGCATGATAAAATCAAAGTGTCGTTCACAAATCGTGGGACAGGCATTTTAATACAGTATAATTTTCGTAATTATTTCACACTATATAATGAAGGTAAATCAAAAAGCGATTGTTTTTTTTTTATTAAATGAAAGTTCTTTTAAATTCAATAAAAAAAATTAAATTACTGGTATTTGTCGAAAAACTTTTTTTCATCAGTTAATAACAAAATCATGATCTGCTTAGACATATAACAATACACAAAACCTTTTTACGTGCATTTTGTACACACTAAAATTAAAGTGGCATGCACAAATCATGACACTGAAATTTTAATACAGTATAATTCTTGTAATTTTTTTGCCTAATATAATGAAGATAAATTACAATAAAGATACAGAAAATAGCTATAAGTTTTATTAAAAAAAATCACAAAACAAAAGTTTTAATTAATGGCATTTGTAGAAATATTTAAAATAATGAATATATCACTAACTTTTGACTATGAATATTTTTAGACATAACCACTTTTGTGTATTTCTGTTGTTGATAATAATTTTAAAAAAAATTGAAACGAAGTATACAATTATTTTTGTTGGAAAACATGATTTATAACAGGCCATTGATTATATCATTTTTCGTATAATAATTCATATTCATATTTATTTACATTATATTAATTTATATAATATTTACATTAATATATATATTTCATTAAAATTTATTGTTAGTAACAATTTATTAATAATTTAATATTTTAGAAATATCATTTCACTATATCATTTGGATTGTTATATCTTAATAAAAATGTTATATTTTAGGAACAGAAAGAAAGTACTATTTTATATTAAATTTAAACTCACTCAAATTCAATTCGAATCCAGGAAAGAAGGAACAATTTACTCATTGGACTGTTTATCAAAGTGTTGTTTAGTTGGGAAGTTATTTTCGTGGTCGTTTCACAAAACCAGTGAACTAGGAACGATCAAGTTCATTGCTACCTACTAAGATGACACTCACGCCTCTGAAAGAAACGATGCCTGTCCATTTTAGGATGGACACTGAATTAAAATTAGCCTTTTGTGGCTAGTTAGTTAGTAAACGTCTCAATAATCAGTGTTAGTAGCATTCAAAATAATTAACATTATTTATAAATTATCTAGGTAAAGAGGGAAGTGCATTCATTATTTTAAATAAAATTAGTTGCAGTTGGAGGATTTGTAACCAAACAAACAGAAATACTTTTTTAAAGATAAATTTAATTTCGTGCCTATATTTTTAAATGCTTTTATAATATTTGAAAAACAAATACAGGCGTTTAAGAGTATTATTCATTAAAACTGATTTATTTATCTCAATTTGGGAATATTTTTGTGTTCACTACTCATTTTTAGCATTATAATGATGGAAAGATTAATTTAATTTAATTTAAATTAAATTATTGTAATAATTATAGTTAACATTAATTATACATTTTCCATGTTTCCACAAATTTTCCATGTAAAGAGAGAAATTCATGCATAATTTTAAATAAAATAATATTTGTTAATATTAATTATACATTATCCATGTTTCCACAAATTTTCCATGTAAAAGAGAAATTTGCATAATTTTAAATAAATTATTGTAATAATTATAGTTAATATTAATTATACATTTTCCATGTTTCCACAAATTTTCCATGTAAAGAGAGAAATTCATGCATAATTTTAACTTAAATTATTGTAATAATTATAGTTAACATTAATTATACATTTTCATGTTTCCACAAATTTTCCATGTAAAGAGAGAAATTCATGCATAATTTTAAATAAAATTATTTGCAGTTGAAGGATTTGTAACCATATAGACATAAATATTTTTTAAAGAAATTTAATTTCATTTGCATATTTTTAAATACTTTTATAATACTTGAAAAAACAAATACAGGCGTTTAAGATTAATAAAGAAAGATAATTTATTTATAAAAATTGATTTATTTATCTAAATTTGAGAATATTTTTGTGTTCATTACTCACCTTTAGCTAATAATATTGAATAGAAAGATTAGCCATCGTAATTATTATAAATTATTATTTATGTTGGAAGATTACACAGGCTTAATTTACTTTACACAGGCTTGAGCCGACTGAGTTAGATTTTGGCATTTATTGAATTTTAATTAAATAAGTAAGAACATGTCCGTCTTAAAAATTAATTTATCTTTTCATACCAAATTTGGTAACAATTATTTTATTTGACTTTAAACCTTTATGCCTTTGTTAATTAGTTGTAGTAGAATTTTTTTTCTATAAAATATCGATAAAATAAAACGTAATTTAGAATTAATCCAGCGAAATCACAAATTACGAAATCACAATTTTTATTCATTTTTTATTATTTAAATGATGAAAGAAAAAAAATAACAAAATTTTTGAAAATAAAATAAATAACAAATAAGATATTTTTGAATTTGTTTTCTAACTATTTTAAATCCAATTTAACCATAATTAAATATTATTCTAACTATGAATAAATTTTCATTAAATAAGCAAGAGGATGTCCGTCTTAAAAATTAATTTATCCTTTCATACCAAATTTAGTACCAATTTTTTTCATTTGACTTTATACCTTTTTGCTTTTGTTAATTAATTGCAGCGGAATAGTTTTCCATATAATAATGATATAAAAAAGGTAATTTAGAATTAAGGGAACAAAACCACAAATATAAAAGTTTTTATTCCTTTTTTTATTGTTTAAAAGTTGGCAACATGACTTTGAAAAGAAAATAAACAACAAATAAGACAATTTTGCACCTGTTTTCTAACTATTTTAAATTCAATTTAATCATAATTAAATATTATTCTAACTATGCATAAATTGCCATTAAATAAGCAAGCACATGCCCATCTTAAAAATTAATTTTTCCTTTCATACTAAATTTATTATTTCACTTTACAATTTTATGTTTTTGTTAATTTGTTGTTGCGAACTGTTTTTAAATCTAACATTGATAACAAAAAAAATGTAATTGAGAATTAAGCAAATGAAACCACAAATATAAACGTTTTTATTCAATTTTTAATGTTTAAAAGTTGGCATCATGGATATGGAAATAAATAAATAACAAATATATATAGTTTATATAGATATTTTTTATTCTTTTTCTAACTATTTTAAATCCAATTTAATCATAATTATATGTTTTTTAACTGTATTTTATATGTATACATTTTTTTTTTCTAACTAACGATATTTTATATATTTTCTATTTAGAGAAGCAAAATTAAAAAAAAAACAAACTTATAATGCAATTGATAATTTAATAATTTTTTTATATTCCTCAAGTATTTTAAATCATAAAAATGCTATAATAGAAATATTATGAAAAATTATAAAAAATATTATAAATATGAATAAAATACAGTAATAAATTTTTATAATTTTTGATAAATAAATATTATAAAAAATAGGAAAATAAAAAACTGCAATCTTTCAAATGGGTAAAATAAAATAAAAATTGTGTTTCATTTCTTTTATTTATTTTTATAGATTAATGATGAAACTTTAAATAAAGTAAAATTGATGTTTATAAATAAAAAGCAATTTTTATTCTTTAGTGATGATATTAAAAAAATTATATTGAGAATATTTGATGGTATTGATCATCAAAATAAGTTAATGGTGAATGAATGAATTGGATTGAAAAAAATGAATTTATGCAATTTTTTTAAACTTTTAAACTAATATTATATGATAGTGAAATTGTTCTAATATATATTTTGTTAACTAATGCACAAATATGTTAGTTAATAATCTATTTATGTAATCAGAATTCATGAGTATTTATTTTAATTCTTTAATGTATTATAAAAAAAATTTAAAAATTAGAATTAATATGAATATTTTATGCATTTAAATGCTATATGCAATGCATAGAAAAATCATTTACTCGTATTTAAAAAAATGGATTTTAAAGGATGTAGGATTTCATTTTCTCTTTGATGCAAATGCTACATTTAATATAACACATATGCAGTAGATGGCGCCACATTCTCATAAAATCAATAATTTAGTATGTGATTTTGCGAATAAGCGCTTTCAACAGAGACGATGTTTTATATTAAAAAAGAAGAGAAAATATTGATTTAATAATTTTTTTGCGCACTGCTTGCATACACATAATAGTAAAAAAAAAGTTTGTAACCCAGCAAGTAGTTAACTTGAGCATCAATGGGGGGAAGGGATTAATGTCTGAATCCCTCAATTATCCCACAATATCATTAAATCTGTAACATATCTGTTGACTATCTAGTGCAGGGATCGGCAACCTTTTGTGTCGGAAGAGTCAAAAATTACAATTTACAAAATTTCAAAGTTTTTAAAGAGCCGCAAAATTTTTTCCTGCCAACAATAAATGATACTCGCACAAATAAAGTTTTTGGATAAAAAAAAACCTAATCTATTTATTCATATATAAGTAGTGTTTTTCACAACAAATTCGATAATTTATATATGGCGTTATTAGATAATTACTTATTATTTAAGTAAAAAATTAAAAAAATTAAGCATTTACTTACAACACTAACTTGTACTTCAATAACAAACAATTGAGCAAACAAATTCAATGGGAGCGTTGGCTTTGCATGGTTTTAGAAAGTTTGGATACATTTGGCTCATAACTTGTTGTTTTAAGTTTCAAGCACGACTCTAAATTCTCATTTGCTAGTTGGCTTCTTACTTTACTTTTAAGTATATTCATGCAAGAGAACGCTTGCTCGCACGAATATGTCGATCCGGAGATAGTCAGCACTCCAAATGCAACTTCTTCACCTCACTGTAGCAATCTGGAAGACTATGAAAAGCGAGTACAAGTGGCTGACAGATAGAATTTTTGCCTAATCCTCGTTAATCGATTCAGAACGATTTTAAATGTTTTTTTTTTTTGATAAAATAAATAATATTTGCGTATGGAACTAAAAAGAGCCGCAGCTTCATATAAAAAGAGCCGCTGTTGCCGACCCCTGGTCTAGTGCATGATCTCAGGTTAAACATACTGGCATTCAAAAGATTCACTCATTCCTATTGCAATATATTTATTGCTATGCAATGATTTTACAGAAAATGTAGAAAATACTGAATGAAAATTAGTATGTGATTCAGGATGACCCCAAAATTGAAAAGTTACAAAATGAAGGCATTAAAAAATTTCTGGTTATATTTTTGCCCGTAGTGTAGAACACATAACTTCCCAATCTCATCTAAAAAGAGAACATGATAAATCATGTTAACATAAATAATAAGAACACGATAAACATAACATTAAACATAACAACGTTATGTTAATGTTCGAAAATCTTATGCACGTTACGTTAAATGTGCGTTATGTTAATGTTAATGTTATAAACATTAAACATAACAATGTTATGTTAACATTAACACGATTAACATAACATAATAATAAGAATACAAAAAATAATGTTTTTTTGTTGGGTTTGGGGTTCAGTTTGGTTTGCCGCTCTACGGTCAATTTGTGCACACTTTGGGCTAATCAGACCGGCACCTACAGTTTAACGTGGATTCAGAACCTATAACAAGCATCCATGCCACCGCCAGGATTTAAACCTGAAGCTTGGGGTACCAAATGGCAGTTGGGTTTAGGGATTTGAGGATAATGTCGTAAAATTGGGATGGCATAAGTAGATGTAGTGAAACTATCCACTTGTACTACATCATAGATAACAATGAAACTGCTACATTTCTAATTGAATCTGATGAAACTGGTCGAAGTTCTCAGCATTAGGAAACAACAATGTTAATTAAGTTATTCGTAATTTTTTTAAAAATCTTTATTACGATTATCAGCAAATATATTGTATTTAAATGTATGCTAGATTAAATTGATGCACAGAAAGAAGTATTTACTGCATTATAATAAATATCACTTTATTGTGCAAATTTTAATCCAATGATGCCAATCATTCAATATGTAACTCGAAACAGTAAATCCTAAACTCAGTTTACGATTACAGAAATCTGATCTGTTGTAAATGCTCGTGGCAAAATTAGATTGCCAACCTGTTTGAGAGTCAGAAGGCAGCATAATTAAATTTGCATGTAATCAAGAGATTGAGATTTGACATTTCAATTGAATCGTTGAAAATCGTGCCTGTCCTGCAGTGGCGAAATTTAAGCGTCATAGCTTTTGTTTCTGAATATTCCAATGGTTAACTGCTTTATAAATAGCATTAGAATACTTCAATTTGTAGCAGGAATTTCGATGAAGTATAATTGAAATGTTTTTAATCAACTTTTATTTTGGTATTCCATAACCATGTACAATAAAATGATTACAATAAATAATAAGCAGACATTCTGTGATTGAAATCGTTGTTTTTGGAAAACAACTGGAAAATTACCAATCTTTTCATAAATAAGCTTGAAAATATTTTGAAGAAAAATTCATTGATGGAATGTTTTATTTTATCTAATGTTTAAATCTAGAATAATACACTGAAATTTGAAGTTGGAAATACGGCATCTTTTATATAACGCAAGTGCTAAATTCAATGTATATTTGCAAAAATATTGTCAGTTTTTATTATTATAATATGCAAAATAGAGGTGAGTATTATTTAATATTAATTAAAACTTTTTAACTAACTAAATTTATCTTTCATAGATTAACAGTTTATAATTTTTTATATTGTTTATCGCAGTTCGTTTTTAGTAAAATCTTTCATAAACATACTATATAATATGTATTATCCACTATTTAGTTCTTTCAGATCTCTGCAAAATCTATTAATGAAGAAAGATTTTATTTTATTTTGTGAAATTTTGGGATAGAGGTTTTGTAAATCAAATCTGGTTTATAATAAATTAACCAAAAACTAGTTGAAGTTATAAATTTTTAAACTTATATATAATTAGGAGTAATATATACTTCATCTCCTCTTTTTAAAACAAGAGAAATCTGTAGGATACTAAGGGATCTCAAAAATTTCGAATTTTTTTTCAAAAAATCGGAATTTTTGAGAGAAAAAGAGCTGTATCATAAAGGAAATTGAGACTAAACCATGAGTGCGGTAAAGACCATACTGGATTTTGAATCGCTGAGTTTTTTTCAATGCTACATTTTTAGAAGCATCACTTTATATTTTGTTAAAATATCTTGAGAAGTTTTGGCTTACAATCAAAAACAGTATTAAAATTTTCAGCACAAGCTAGAGCATAACATATATATATATATATATTTATAAACATCAGCTTATATTTTTTTAAATATGCTGAAAATTGTGCAGAAGTGAGAAAAACTCGAATAATTCCACTTAAGGCTTGTAGTTATTGCTTATTTTTTATTTAAATAGCACCAAGTTTGATTCGTTTTGTACTGAAGTTTTTCCATTTTTGGTAGAAAAGTTTTGTTTTTATGATTAATTATTCATTACCTAAAAAATAGAGCTCCTGAAAAAAACCCTAAAAAGAAGAGTTTTCAAGGTAATATATATAAAAAGAAAGTGTTTGATATCAAATAAAACAAATCTTTATTTATCGAATTTTTTTCATTGTTGACATTGCAATAATGTTTACAAAAATAACTGAATTGGTTTTCTGGTTCCAATATGTAGTGGAAAAGAATAAATGAAAACTCAAGCGTAACCACCATACTATGAAAATAATGCACCAGAAATCAACAGAAGATTAGTATTTGCAATGCGTTGTATTGGACAAGATTACAATCATTAAAACCATTTTATATGCTAAGGAGTCCGACGAGTTCAATACCCCAGCTATCATGTGTCCCTATCAACAAGAATCATTGTTTTTGACACAAAACAAGTTGCTACAAAGAACATGAGAAGAGTAGCTGAAAAAGAAAATAGCATTAATTCTAACACTGGCTTTATGAATGATAATGGAGATGGCACCTGGAAGACAATAGGAAACATTTCTCAGAAAGATGTATACATTTTTATTGGAGATGATGAATCCTGGAAAGTCATCAGGAACACATTAGCACACATAAATAATGTTTGTATATTGCAAAACTTACGACTCAATTACTTACTCATACTTACTTACGACAAAATTTTAACTAGAGTTTACAAAATGGTTAATTAGATATCAACCTACATAAGAAACCACTATGGCATTTCCAGCCAAGCGAATGCTTTGAATTTTCCGCAGATCCGAGACGCTGTATGGTGTCAAATATCTTCAATATTCAAGTGATGATTTTTAAACATTTCAAACTCTTTCCGAAAAAAGCTGCCCTATGGATTGGATTATGCCTTTCATAAAATGGAGTGTGTTGGTCACGTTCAGAAAAGAATGTGAACCAAATTAAGAAAGCTAAAATGCAGTCTGGGGCGAAAGAAGCTGTCTGACTGTAAAACTGTTTTGGGAAAAGGAAGTCTGACTAACAACTTAATCAATAAATTGACATCTTAGAAATGCCATATGGGGAAAAAAATTCATACGGGTAAATTATCATGATATTACTTATATGCATAAAACTATATGGATTGTCTGGGTTTATACGTGCAGAACATATGATGGACCAATGTACTGATTTTGCCCCAAAACACTATTGATGTGATACGCATATAATATATGTGCAATAGTGCTGTTTCTGACCATAAACACAGAATTCCATTACTGAAAGCTGTCAGGGATTGCATAAAGCCAGTGCTTGCAGACTTATCAAATCCTAAGCTGCTAAAACAGTGCCTTGGAGGAAAGACATAAGACCCGAACGAATCAATAAGCCTGATAATTTGGAAATATTGTCCGAAACCGTTTGGTTGTGGTATGACAATTACAGGAATCGTCCCACATACAGCAACCTGTGGTTTTAATGATGGTGTACAAATCTAATTGAACACAATACAGCAATTTTAACTCAAAAAAGAAAGAAAAAGCATCATTTGAGCCTTGATAATCTAGAAAAGGGAAAAAAATTATCTGAACATGAAATCCTCCTTATGAAGGAAGGTCAGACTTAAGTTTATGACGCGAAAACCACAAGTTTATTTGTGTATGGTTGCATCGACATTTTACCTTTAAAAGCTTTTTTTTTTCTTTCTCATTTTGCATATTTTGAGCTTTTGTGCAAGTTATTTACAAAAATTTAGAATGTTGAAATTTATTAATTATACACTGCTTTTTCAAACTTATACATCAATTTAATGGTAAAAAATTAGTCTGTGTTATTTTTTTCTAAAAAAATAAGTTTTATATGAAAAATTAAAAAAAAAAAATTTAAATAAAAATTACAATTATTATTAAAGTTTACAATAAAAATATTATTACAACTTTATTTGAATTAAAATGATGTGTAAACAAAGAACTTGTACCTATTCCAATTGACATTCTGCTTTTAACATCTTTTTTTTTTAATAATATGTGTGCAATCAATGTGATTTTGAAATTAAAAATAAAATAATACTTCTTAGTCAAATTTTTAACTTTTAGTTTTTAAATTTATAAAATCTATTAAAACATCCAATCTGTTGTACTTCTTATGAAACCACTGCCAAAAAGTTGTATTACTGCTGTTCTAGCATTAAATGATAAAAAAAATGTGAAATCGAAAAAAATTTTCTTTTTTATCTCTTGGTTACATTTTATACACTTGCAATAATAGTAATTTATATTAATGCAAACTTAATACTAGGATTTTGTTTGATGTTCGCCACATCGTTTTTAACCTGACAGTAAATTGTTTTTTAAGTGATATTAAAACGCATAAATTATCAAAGCGAACAAAATGTTAAAGCTTAAAATTGTCTCAGCCTTTTTGCTGTTTCTTTGTTGGAATTGGAATTAATTTATTTTGCATATTTTTTTTCGCTGTGAGGGACTGCCTTTTGCTCGAGGAATAAATTTACCTTACAATTAGGATCGGTGTTTAGAATTCCGAAAATTCTGTTTTTCGGAGTCGTTTTATGAGGCAGACAAGTCATCGACTTAGAATGTGTTTAAATATTTCAATATACTGCAATTGCAGTCAAACACTTCCTACAAGTATCCAAAAAATAAACAATATGCTAACACAACTATGACTCACTTTATAAAAACTTAAAAAGGTAATATTTACACTGATTACATTTTTATATTTTTATAGTGATACCGTATAAAATTATACGCATTTTGTTAATGACTAATCTTAGACATCTAAATATTTTCAAAATAATAGATTACAGAAATACTTCGCTTTTACTCATCTTATTTTTTCTTTTACTTTTGCATTTTCTTAACCACATATTTATCAGTAGTTTAATGATTCATCAATAATGATTGTTGTGAGCTTTTAAATTCCTGTATACCTTTTAAAAACATTTCTGGCGTAACAGAAAAATATATCATTTTATAAATATATTCATAATATGTTAAAAAAAAGGTATCTTCTTTAATTAAAAGGTATCTGCTTTTTCATTATTGGTGTAACAGCAAAATGCTGGGCGAAGGCCATCTGCCTACTGGCAGATTTCCAGACATGAGATGTTTTCTTTTTGCAGGGTACGGTTGTCAGTCCTACGCTCTACAGTAATAGTAGACCGAGACCTATGGTTTAAAGTGGATTCCAAATCACTACAAACAATCATGGCACAGCCGAGAGTTGAACCCGAAACCTATGGCGCTGAGCATTGGATTAAAAGATATCTAACCATCTTTACATGTTTTAAGGACATCAGTTATTTTTTCGTAAAGTATATTCAACATGAAGATGCTATAATGCCCACAGCTTATTTTACGTCAAAGCATCATTAAAGTATTATCGAATTTTATTTTGTCATGTGATTATTTAAAGAAGTTTTCTAAAAATTGTCAGGTTTTATCTATTTAGTGACATTTTAAAAAATATTCTGAGCTTAATATGCCTTTTTGGATTAAGTTTTATTAAGTTTCAACTCTTAAATCTGTCGGACTTTTACTATATTTTAAATCGTTAACGTAGTTAAATATATTGAAAAATGGCAAATTGAAACATTTTATCCAAAATAGTTTGAGTAACTTAAAATTTATTGTTGATATTATACTACATATAATATTAATAAATGGTTGTTAAAATCTCGTTGACTTTAATACATTTACTTTAAATAAGCTTTTAAAATTGAGAGATCAAATTTTCTGATCCATGAGACAAGTTAGGTCTACATTATATATTTAACGTCAAGAATTATGTTTAATTTTGATTATCACAGTAATCTTCATCAGTAAAATCCTTTTCTTTAAGAAATATCTCACTAAAATGGATCGTTATCGACGTCTTCAACAATGTTTAGCAAATTTATTAATATCATATTTCTTTTTATACATTGTGGTAAGGAAAACTTTGGATAATTTCATATCATATTAAATTATTTTTATACATAAAATTCTGAATAAAAAGTTGAGTAAAATTATTTTTGAAAGATACATCATTCATTATTCATAGAATCGCTTATATTCCTGCTTTTTTGGAAGGGGAAAGAGATTAAGCCGTGAAAAAGTATTTCCAAAAAGTTAATAATAAAGGTTATAATAAATAAAATTACAGTAAAATGTCGAGAATCGATATAACATATCCGACTCAGGAGTCGGGAGTCAAACATATTTTTGGGCCACTACCCTTCCCTGCCGATGTGTATATATGTACAAATATATAAAAAAACTTCGATTCCAAAAAATAATCAAACACCAGAGATAAAACAAACAATTTTTCTCCATGTGGAAGAAATATGGCGTGATAAATTTCCCACAACTTACTCAAAACCTCTCTGCCAAACCGAAGTGATAAAAATTCTTAATATTGGATGTAATCTGGCTGCGAGCAAGACATAAGTGCCACCCTCCAAACTGACCATCAAATATCTGTGAAGGGTCGTAGCAGCCGACATCTCTCTTCGGGGTGACAGTGAAGGGCTTCTCGCATTCCACCAGGGAAGTAAACCCAAGCGCAAAGCACTGAACTAAATTCCAAGACAAACAGCCCCACCACATTCTTATCCAGTAATAAACCCACTGCCTTCATTCCCAGGGGATGCGTGAGTAAATACTAAAATAGTAGTTTTGTGGGCGTTCTATCAAATGGAGAAATATTTCTTGGTTTTCCTTTGTGTCTAGTAACAGAAAAAATCAGATTATAAATATTACACTAAATATCAAATTACAGAACTAAATGTCGACAGAAAATAGCTGCTACTCTCACAAGATTAAGGATGAAGCCCCACAAAAATATGAAAATTTCTACTTATGGCGTTAAAAAATATCAAAAATGCAAATATTATGCAACAAACATTGTTAAGCAATTAGCATGATTTTATATAATGTTAATACATTATAACATAAGATGTATTTTAATAGCTATTTTTAAAATTAAAAATAACATTATAAATTATGCATTATTACCTATTATATTTTTGATAGTTAGAAATCAAGCTTGTGCGTATGTTAAAATTACATTATTTAGTGTAGACTGATAAAAAATGATTCAAATGGACCATTATGCTTTTAGGATCAAGTAGGTGATCTAATAAAACAAAAGCTAAATTGATTTAGGACGACCTTTTCCATCTTTTAAAATATAAACTACCTTTTTTATTACTGCCATTCCTGCGTAACTTACAGATGCAAATGCCTTAACAAAATCTAAACTTATAATTCCTTCTAAGATCAAAACTAAATACCAAATTAAGTGCCGACAGAAGACAAGATTAAGGATGAAGGACCACAAAAATATGAAAATTTCTGCTGATGGCGTTAAAAAGTACCAAAAATGTGGCAACTGCCCTGATGTCGAGCTTACTCCTCATCATGTATTTGATTGTCCATCTGATGCAGCCGCCATGCATTGTCTGGACCATCCCCCGGAAGAGGATTTATACTCCGAGCTGGCAATCAACATAGCCGATAGTATTCGGGAGCACCACGATATTTGATTTTTTTGTGTACTCTTCAGAGGACACGACAACAACAACCTTTCTATCTTTTAGAAATAAAATTCAGACTATCTTTACCATTTAACGATATTTCCCAGGAGATTTATTTATTTTTTCCGCTACAAATAAGCACATATAAACACGTCTGATGTTATCCAGTAAAAGAAAACAAAATTTTTTTGTTTTCATGAACTAATTCGATTCGACATTAAAGAATATCTCACAATATGAGTAAGAACTCATAAAAAGTTATGGCGTCATATCCTATTCGTAATTTTTTTAGAAATAAAAATGACTAAATAAGAATTTTTATTTTTTAAAAATAAATAATTTAATTAACAAATTATTCTAAATCTATTAGTTGTTGTTGTTGCTTATCCCCTTGATTTAGAATCCTAAACCAAGTCCAGTAGATCCTGCTGCATCAATAGATCGTAAACGGTCTTCCCCTCATTAGTAATTATAATAAATAAAATTACAGTAAAAAGTCGGGAATCAATATAAAATATCCAATTCGGGAATCGGGAGTGAGCTGCCAAATATTTTTTTGGAAAACCACCATCTCCTGCCGATATGTATAAATATACGAATTTATAAAAAACTTCGATTCCAGAAAATAATCAAACACCAGAAATAAAACAAACAATCTTTCTCCATAGGGAGGAAATATGACGTGATAAATCTCCCACAACTTACTTAAATCCTATCTGCCAAACAAAAGTGATAAAAATTCTTAATATCGGATGTAATCTGGCTGCGAGCAAGACATGAGTGTTACCCTCCAAACTGACCATCAAATATCCGTGAAGGGTCGTAGCAGCCGACATCTCTCTTCAGGATGACAGTGGAAGGCTTCTTGCATTCCACTAGGGAAGTAAACCCAAGCGCAAAAGCACTGAACTGAATTCCAAGACAAACAGCCCACCGCATTCTTATCCAGTGATAAACCCACTTCCTTCATTCCCAGGGGGTGCCTGAGTAAATACTCAATATAGTAGTTTTGTTGGACGTTCTATCAAATGAAGAAATATTTCTCGGCTTTCATTTATGTCTGGTAACAGAAAGAAATCAGATTATAAATACAGTAAAATTACAGTAAAAAGTCGGGAATCAATATAAAATATCCAATTTGGGAATCGGGAGTGAGCTGCCAAATATTTTTTGGAAAACCACCATCTCCTGCCGATATGTATAAATATACGAATTTATAAAAAACTTCGATTCAGAAAATAATCAAACACCAGAAATAAAACAAACAATCTTTCTCCATAGGGAGGAAATATGACGTGATAAATCTCCCACAACTTACTTAAATCTATCTGCCAAACAAAAAGTGATAAAAATTCTTAATATCGGATGTAATCTGGCTGCGAGCAAGACATGAGTGTTACCCTCCAAACTGACCATCAAATATCCGTGAAGGGTCGTAGCAGCCGACATCTCTCTTCAGGATGACAGTGGAAGGCTTCTTGCATTCCACTAGGGAAGTAAACCCAAGCGCAAAAGCACTGAACTGAATTCCAAGACAAACAGCCCACCGCATTCTTATCCAGTGATAAACCCACTTCCTTCATTCCCAGGGGGTGCCTGAGTAAATACTCAATATAGTAGTTTTGTTGGACGTTCTATCAAATGAAGAAATATTTCTCGGCTTTCATTTATGTCTGGTAACAGAAAGAAATCAGATTATAAATACAGTAAAATTACAGTAAAAAGTCGGGAATCAATATAAAATATCCAATTTGGGAATCGGGAGTGAGCTGCCAAATATTTTTTTGGAAAACCACCATCTCCTGCCGATATGTATAAATATACGAATTTATAAAAAACTTCGATTCCAGAAAATAATCAAACACCAGAAATAAAACAAACAATCTTTCTCCATAGGGAGGAAATATGACGTGATAAATCTCCCACAACTTACTTAAATCCTATCTGCCAAACAAAAGTGATAAAAATTCTTAATATCGGATGTAATCTGGCTGCGAGCAAGACATGAGTGTCACCCTCCAAACTGACCATCAAATATCCGTGAAGGGTCGTAGCAGCCGACATCTCTCTTCAGGATGACAGTGGAAGCCTTCTTGCATTCCACTAGGGAAGTAAACCCAAGCGCAAAAGCACTGAACTGAATTCCAAGACAAACAGCCCACCGCATTCTTATCCAGTGATAAACCCACTTCCTTCATTCCCAGGGGGTGCCTGAGTAAATACTCAATATAGTAGTTTTGTTGGACGTTCTATCAAATGAAGAAATATTTCTCGGCTTTCATTTATGTCTGGTAACAGAAAGAAATCAGATTATAAATATTACACTAAATATCAAATTACAGAACTAAACGTCGACAGAAAATAGCTGCTACTCTCACAAGATTAAGGATGAAACTGCACAAAAATATGAAAATTTCTGCTGATTTACCAAAATGCAAATATTATACAACAAAAAATTGTTAAGCAATTAGCATGACATAATATAATGTTAATACATTATAAGTATAATAGGTATTTTAAAACTATTTTTAACATTAAAAATAACATTTTAAATTATGCATTATTATTATACAAATACCAAACATGCAAATATTATACAACAAACATTGTTAAGAAATTAGCATGACATGATATATTATTAATACGTTATAAGCATAACAAGTATTTTAATAGCAATTTTTAAAATTAAAAATAACATAATAAATTATACATTATTACGTATTATATTTTTGATAGCTATACATGAACCTTATGCATATGTTAAAATTACATTAATTAGTGTTGACTGATAAAAAATGTAATCTATAAGAAAATGACGTAAATGGATCATTATGCTTTTAGAATCAAGTGAGTGATCTAATAAAACAGAAATAAAATTTATTTAGAACGACTTTTTCTATCTATTAAAAAAATATAACTTCCTTTTCTATCAATGCCATTCCTACTTCCCATGCAGATGCAAAATTAATGCAATTAAATATAAATTATATTTATACATGTACGTTACGAACGTTATTTATACAATGGATCCCTGGAGCACATTATTATTAAATTCTTTATATTTTAGTGAGGCATTTTTTTTTAGATTTATTTTTACATTAATCCTTAAACGTTAAATGCGCAATAACGAGCGCATGTATGAAACACATATTAGTTATATACTCGTGGCGCCATCTCGTGTCTACAATTATCATATGCATTACAAGTTTTTATAGTTTACTGTTTTAATATTGTATTCCTAAATTGTTACACCATTTTAAATGGTTTATAAAAATTTATTTATTTATTTCTTAAAATGAATACTTTTGTTACTCATTATAATTTTATTTTGATTTGATATTTATTGTTTTTAAATTTTTAAAAGAACAGTTTTCTTAGAGGTTAATATTCTTAGTTAAAAATTACAGGTAAAAACGTTAAATGCAATTATTATATGCATTACAATTTTTTATAGTTTACTGTTTTAATATTGTATCCCTAAATTGCTACACCATTTTAAATGGTTAATAAAAAATTATTTATTTAATTCGTAAAATTAATAATTCTTTTACCCATTGTAATTTCATTATTTCTTTTAAATTTTTATAACACAGTTTTCTTAGTTTCCATTACTTATAAATATGATAATATAACAGACTTAATAATTTAAATTAATTTTTCACAATTATTTACACGAACACAGAATTAATTTTTATACAAATATTTTTATGCATTCATGATAATGTTATACTAACGAAAAGTACTTTACATTTTAGAATTTCTAAGACTAGAATCTTCCCTCTACAAAATAATAATAATAATTATGATGATTTCATGCCATTGGAAAAAAAAATTAGGATGATTTTATTTTTTCAGAAACATAATGTTTGTTTTATATCTGATGTTAAAGAATTTTAACACAGTTTTTCCTCCTTAATCTTAATAAGTCATTAAACAAATCCAATAATATGCGATTCTTAATTAAACGTATAATACTTGATTATAACCTCTAATCAATCGAATTTTTCTAAATTAACCTACAAGATAACAAACTATTGCAAATAGATCCCTAAAATAGTTAAATTACTGAGTTTGTTCTATAATTTAGTTCAGTTACTGAATTTGTTTTGCCCACTCATGAGTTTTAATATTAGCAAAAGTAAAAGTCAAAATAAATATTAACAGTAACTGTTTGCCTTTTTTTTTAAATTTTTCAAAAAAAAAATATCCAAGGAGATATTTTCTTCCTTTTTTCTTAATTCAAAAGAAACACAAGATCATTTTTTTATTTCAATTTCCTTATTTGCTTTTAGAAAGAACAAACACACAGTAAATTGCGAAAGCTAAAGACACATAATTCAATTTAATAAAAAAGTATTTCCAGAATTTGTGATGAGAAAACTTGAAAAGATTTTGATAAGATTCACTTTTTGTTATCTTGATTTTTGTTTCTGACTGATGTAATCGAATTGTCTTCAATTGTTGTCGATTCAAAAAGTTAATTTGTTTTACTTTTCAAGAAATGCCTCATTTATTTAATTTCTTTTAACTTGGATCTTTAAATTAAAAACAAATAAAAGGAAGCAGAAATAAAACTGAAAAGTAAAAAAGAACTGATGTCAGTGCAGTCTGAAATGATTTCTCTAATTTAATTTTTGAAAAGAAATTACTTCAATGTTATTAATCTAATTTATTAATTATATTTATTCAATATTGTTAAAACAATTCAATATAGTAAAATATATTTCTATATAATATGTTTCTAAAGGAAAAAAAAGGAACAATAATATAAAAAGTTGTATTGTTATATAGTAATACAATGTAATTGATTGTTGTAGTAGAGTTAATGCTACTAATTCTACTAATAAAGTAATTAATTCCTATACAGTCACAAGTCTGTTGTTTCTTATCCCACTTGGTCGGCAGCAACATCTAGACCAAGTCCATGAACCCATGTTGTCATGCTAAGGGATAAAAAATGCAGCTTCCTTTTTTTCCTTCATCTTGCTGCACAAAGACATGGGTACCAAAAAGGAGAAGTCTGACTTTATCCCACGTGGTCATACTCTACGGACTGGGTACCGATTTTATTCACGTTTATGACATGCATGGGCTACAATGGGGCTATTCTAACCCGGATCCACATGGGGATCCTACAAGTATTCGTAAACTTTGCGAATTTCATTGAAATACGCCTTTAACCATTAATAAACATTAACATTGCAGAATTAGAATTTTTTAAATATCTGTGGCTGTTTCTTAACAAAATTGCATTAAATATATTTTAAGAACATAGTAAAACTTAAAAAAAAAAAAAAAAAAAAATCAAATATCAAAAAGAAAAAAAAATATTTTCTCACAAAAGTCTTTGTACACTAGAAAAATTTCTATATATTGATAAACAATGTAGTATTTCGTGCGATGGATTCTTAGTAGGATAGTCTGCAGCAATTACAGCAGTTTTTAAACTTCTGGATATTAAAATCACCAGTTTTATTTTTGTAATTTCTACATCAATGTTTGTCCATTCTTCTACAATTATAGATATTTTAGTTTTAATGTCCTATCTTCATACTTGAACCACTACTTTTCTACTTTTGCTTTCTATCTTTATTTTCTACTCTAGCTTTCTACCTCTAGTTTTATAGTCCATACTCTAATCATCTAATTTCTAATGGACTTAAGTCTGGCGACAAATAAAGTTATTTCTAATAACCAAATGCCTGACTGATATTTTTAAATCCATTAATTTTATTACCCTTTTAAACACAGACAAAAAATTTCATCAAAATCGATCAAGCCCTTTAGGAAGAGTTCAGTGACAAATACGTATAGAAGAAATTGCATCGATTGTAGGGCCACCTACCGGTGTCCAATTGTGAATCTAAACCATCCAGGGACTCACTCAATCAAGCACACACAAAAAATTTCATCAAAATTGGTTAAGTCCTTTAGGAAGTGTTCAGTGACAAACACACTTACAGAAGAATTATATATACTGAAGTGACAAAAGTCATAGGATACCTCTTAATATCGTGTCGGCCCTCCTTTCGCCCGGCGAAGTGCAGCAACTCGACGTGGCATGGACTCAACAAGTCGTTGGAAGTCTTCTGCAGGAATATTGAGCCATGCTGTCTCGATAGACGTCCATAATTGTGAAAGCGTTGATGGTGCAGGATTTCGGGCACGAACAGACCTCTCCATGATGTCCCATAAATGCTTGATGGGATTCATGTCGGGCGATCTAGGTGGCCAGATTATTCGTTGGAATTGTCCAGAATGTTCTTCAAACCAATCGCGAACAGTTGTGGCCCGGTGACCTGGCGCATTGTCATCCATAAAAATCCCATCGTTGTTTGGGTACATGAAGTCCATGAATGGCTGCAAGTGATCTCCAAGTAGCTGAACATAAGCATTTCCAGTCAATGTTCGGTCCAGTCGCACCAGAGGACCAAGTCCATGCCATGAAAAAACAGCCCACACCATTACGGAGCCAGCTTGAACAGTGCCTTGCTGACAGTTTGGGTCCATGGCTTCGTGGGGTCTGCGCCACACTCGAACCCTACCATCAGCTCTTGCCAACTGAAATCGTGACTCATCGGACCAGGCCACGGTTTTCCATTCATCTAGGGACCAACCGATATGCTCACGTGTCCACGAGAGTCGCTGCAAGCGATGTCGTTCTGTCAGTAAAGGCACTCGAGTCAGTCTTCTGCTGGAATAGCCCAAGAAAGCCAAATTTCTCCGCACAGTTCTAACAGACAAGTCCCTTGTACGTCCCATATTGATTTCTGTGGTTATTTGACGCAATGTTGCTTGTCTGTTAGAATTTACGACTCTTTGCAGACGTCGCCGGTCTCGGTCGTTAAGTGCAGGCGGTCGACCACTGCGCTGTCCATGGCGGGATGTTATGCCTGAAATTTCATACTCTCGGCACACTCTTGACACAGTGGATCTGGGAATGTTAAATTCCCTAACGATTTCCGAAATGGCATGACCCATGCGTCTAGCTCCAACTAACATTCCGCGTTCAAAGTCTGTTAATTCCCGTCGTGCGGTCATCATCACGTCAAAACCTCTTCACGTGAATAACTTGAACAGAAATGTAAGCTCTGCGAAAGCACTGCGCATTTATACCTGTTCTACGCGATGCTACTGCCATCTGAAAATTTGCATATTGCTATCCCATGACTTTTGTCACTTCAGTGTATATATAAAGCTATATCTAAATATATATATGGATATAATACTACAGTTCAAAAGCATATTAAATATTTGTTTGTTTAAAATCTTCCTCATTATACACCATGTGGAAGAAAGTGACGGGACACGACACTATAACGACATAAACCCATATTTATTAAAATTAATAGGAGATAGGGCCTCCTTTGTCTGTGATCACAGCTGCAACCCTTCTGGGCAGGCATTCCACTAAATTAGCCATAGTAGCAAGAGGAATTTCCTTCCAAATGTTTAACAGGAAGTTCCATAGTTCAGGCTTGCTTTTGGGGAGTGGGGTGCAGGCCCTCAACGGTCCAATTCGTCCCTGAGATGTTCAATGGGGTTAAGATCAGGGATCTGCGCCGACCACTCCATGCGTTTAACTTTGTTGTTCACATACCAATCAAGAGTCCTCCTTGCAACATGGCATGTTGCGTTGTCGTGTTGATACCAGCAATCATCCATACCGTACGCTGCCCACAAGGTAGGAAGGAAATGATTGTCGAGAATATCACAGTATCTATCGGCATTCATCGCACCATCAACCTTCATCAGTGGGCCAGCCCCATACCAGGAGAAACAGGCCCATACCATCAATCCTCCTCCACGAAACTTTACAGTTGGGACGACACACTCGGGCAAAAGTCGTTCTCCTGGTAAACGCCATACCCAAACACATCCATCGGAACGGAAAAGGGTAAATCGGGACTCGTCACTCCAAAGGACGCGTTTCCAGTCATCCAGAGTCCAAGTATGGTGGTCTTTGGCCCATCGAAGGCGCGCTTTCTTGTTGGTTTTCGTAATCAAAGGCTTATGGGCCGCCGAACGTCCAGTGTAACCTAACTTATGGGCCTCGATACGAAGAGTCTTGCTCGAAACGGCCACACCTGTGACTTGTCTAAACTCATTAGCGATGTTATCCATGGATGTTTGACGGTTACTTCGAATCTCCCTGCCGAGCACCCGCCGGTCCCTGCTGGTGAGAACTGTAGGTCGTCCTCTTCGGGGTTTGTTCTGACAGTGTCCCTCTGTCTTGTAGCGACACACAACACGTGCTACAGTTGATTTTGAGCAGTTACGGAGACGGGATATCTTCCTAATTGATACCTTGGCAAGATGCAATCCAACCAACACACCTTTCTCGAACTCAGACAACTCTTCCCCTGGCGGCATCTTGACAAAAAAAAACTCTAGTCGACTCCACAGAATATTTATAGGATATGGCTGACACGTGATACCTATTATTGCGCATGTGTCAGCTGTATTGTCGACTTTTCTACTTTTCGAGGGGTGTCCCGTCACTTTCTTCCAGATAGTGTATTTGTCGTGTCGATAGATGTGTTAATATGAATTTATAATAATTTTTTTTTTGCATTAAAGTAAAATTATATGTAATTATTATCCAACGGCCACACACAAGGTATAACACCAAACAAAGAATAATATAATAATTGCATACAATTATTTTAATACAAAACAATATTTATAAATGCATATTAACATTCCTATTGACACGAATTTATTTACTATTGTTTTACTTATTATTTACTACGTTTAAGTGTTACGAAAATAATACCACTACTACTATCTTATTTGAAATGCGAATAAAAATTCAAAGATATCATTGCAATAAGTTACATAATTTATTTGGAACTTTTCAAGAAGAAATTCTTCATAGTTATATTTTCAAAACTTGGGAATCTAAAAGACAGATCAAAGTGAGATGAATTACATTAAGACCGCAACTCCTCTTGGAAAACTTCAGATGATCCTAATTGAAGTTTGTATAAAAAATGATTTCGGAAAGATAATTATTTTTTTTTCTCCCAGAAGTATAGTTTATAAAATATTCATCTAGGCAAGCTGCAGATTATTTGCTTTCAAAGAGAATATGCAAGAGTCATTGTGCAGTAAATCGTACGTGAAATAAAATCTTGAATATATTTCAAATTATTTTTATCTTAAAGCGCTGATCTGTGAAAAGGCTTTGTTTAAAATGCTTATTGAAAAAAAAATAATTCTTTCATGTAGGAAATATTTTTAGTTATATCACTGTTTTCAATCCAATTCTGTTGAAATACAGTAATGAATATTAATGAACATTGTAAATTCTTTAAAATTAACTGAACAATGAATTTATTATAAAAAAATGCTTTTTGTTTATTAAGAAAAGATACATTTAATTTAATTTCTGTACATTAGGAATGATAAATAAATGTCTAATTTGCACATATCGTGATAAATTCCCGTAAAATGTATTGTTTAAAATTTTATTCTATTGTAGATGTAATTTTATTCCTTTTTTTAGTGTTTTTAATTAGAAAAGTAAAATTTTCAAAGGATTTAAAATAATTTACATACTAATAACTCTATGAATAATTTCTTTATTTCATCTGAAAAAATAAGCACAATTTTACTTATTCTATTAACATTTTTTTAATTTACTCAGCAAATTTTTATTCATTTTCATGATTTATTTTTTAATTGCATGTATATCACATTGTGTTCAAAATTATTAAAAATTAATAAAGATTCATGTCTTTGTTTAAGATGGATCAACAATACATTTCTTTTACGTAATAAGAGCAGTTTTTGAATTTAAATAAATTCGTAAGGGTATTTTTTTGTTCGCGAGACATTTTCCAAACACACTATAAAAGACTTTAACTGTCTTACGTTTTAAAAATATGAAGCCATGAATTAGATTAATTAACATAATTTTAAATATAAATAATTTATACTAGTATACGCGATATTAGCCTTCAGAAAAGGCGTTGAAAACAAAAAGAACAAATACTTTACATCAAAAGAAATAATTTTGAGGCAGTTAAATCGCATATGCATTAACGACACGAAGCAATTTTAGAGCAAATTATATAGGAATCTTCTTCTTCTTCAATGGCGCATCAACCGGAAGATGCTATAACCTCATATATATATATATATATATATGTTTTTGTTGTTGTTTCTTATCCCACTTGGCTGGCCAAGCCCACGAGCCCATATGGACTCATGATTGAAGGGGAAGGAAGCAGCTTCTGTTGTGATGGAGCACCCTTAGGTAGAAGCCTGACTTTTGCTCCGTGACGCTCTTACAGTCATAGGAGACCGGGACCTACGGCTTAAAGTGGATTCCGAACCACTACAAACATCCATGGCACCGCCGGGATTCGAACCCGAAACCTGTGGCACCGAGCGCCAGAGCGCTAGACACTCGGCCATTCAGGTCCCAAATTTGCCAACGGCACGCAGTGTTCCCAGGTGGTCACCCACCCAAGTACTGACCGCGCCCAATGATGCATATATATATATATATATATATTTATAAATACTTTTTTGTATTAAAGTAAAATTATATGTAATTATTATCCAACGGTATAACACATAAGGTATAACACCCCAACACAAGAATACTATACATAACAATTTTAATTTAATACAAAATAACATTTTATAAGTGCATATTAACATTTCTATAGACACGGCAATATTTGATATTGTTTTTCTTATTACTATTATTTAACATTTAAAAGTTAAAGAAAATAAATTCATGGCATGACTATCTTATTTGAAATGGTGATCAAAATCCAAAGATATCATTGCAATAAATTACATAATTTATTTCAAATTTTGCAAGAGGAAATTCTTCATAGTTATATTTTCAAATCTTGAGAGTCTAAAAGACAGATCAAAGTGAGATAAATTACGTGAAGACCGCAACTCCTCTGGGGAACTTCAGATGATCCTAATGGAAGTTCGCATAAAAAATGATTTTGGAAAGATAATTATTTTTTATTTCCACTCAGAAGTATAGTTTATAAAATATTCATCTAGGCAAGCTGGAGATTATTTGCTTTCAAAGAGAATACGCAAAAGTCATTGTGCAGTAAATCGTACATGAAATTAAATCCTGAATACATTTCAAATTATTTTTCTATTAAAGCGCTGATCTTTGATAAAGGCTTTGTTTAAAATGTTTATTGAAAGAATGAACTATTTCATGCTTGAAGAAATTTTTAGTTGTACCGCTATTTTCATTCACTATTCAGTACAAATACCGTAACGAATATTAATGAACATTGTACATTCTTTACAATTACCTGAACAATGAATTTATTATATAGAAAGTGCTTTTTGTTTATTACCAAAAGATAGATTTAATTTATGTACATAATAAACGATAGATAAATCTTTAAATTGCACATAATGTGCTAAATTCTCTTAAAATGCATTGTTTATAATTTTAATGCGGCGTAGATGCAATTTTTAAAAATTTTTAAAGTATTTTTAATTAGAAAATCAAAACATTTGTACTTTAAATAAAAATATTATTCTTTATTTCATCTGAATATTTGTTAATGAAATTAAGCATATTTTTACTTTTTCTATTAACATTTCTTTATAATTTTCTCAATAAATATTGAACATATGATTAGTTTTAATGATTTTTTCAAACAAAAGCTATATTGTACTATGACACATAATATAATTGATGCATAGTATGAAGAAATATTTCAAAAAACAATACAAATTTGTTTATTTATTTGGTTGTTTATACATATTTTCCGTATATATGAAGAAATTATTGCCAACAAATTTTTTACAAAATTTTTAAGTGATTATTTAAAAAAGATATAAATATGAGAAATTAAAAATTCATTTATTGTGAATTTATATATTTCAAAATATATTACCAGGCTACATAAGTTTTTCAAATATTATTAATTTTGATAAATTTTATTAGATATGTGTCGAAACTGAAAGACAATAAATCAACAGGAAACAATACAGAAAGACAATAAATCAACAAAAATTCTCATTTATGAGTGCAAAACTTGAAATAATAATTAAAAAAATTTCTTTTCGCAAATAATAAGTAAAAATTTATCTTGAAATTTTTTTTATTAATTAGAAGAATTTAGAATGTGAAAAATAAATGCTATACCTTTATAATAGAACATGTGAGACAATCTAAAAAAGAACAAAATTTTATTAACAATAAAAATTACACAAAATAGCCTGTTAAATATAAAAATAAGGTTTATATTTAATTAAAAAAACAAGCAGTGAAAATTTTTTTCAAAGGTTTTGTTCCATAACCGATAAAAAATAATAAATTCAAAGAAAAGATTATTTAATTTTTTAAGTCTTAAGAAATACAGACAAAAAAATTAAACAAATATCTTGTTTTATACACTATAAAATTTTTAAAAAAGGCTAAAACATTGAAAATGAACTTTTTTTAATAATTCAAACTAAAAATATAATACTTTAATAAAATAATGAAAAAAAAAAAATAGCATAATAAACAAATAAAATATATACTATGATTTAAATACCGTATCCATAGCTTTAAATTCATACAATACTTAATGGACAGCTTTATACTTCTCAGTATCAATACAATATTAAATATAGTAAAATAAATTTGGATTTTATAAAGTTATGCACTTAATGCTTCAATTCAAATGGTTATTTAAAATTTATTTATTTAAAAATTTCTTTATTACATTTACTATTACTTTTCTGGTTAAAATCTAACTTTTAAGAGTTAAAATGGACAAATTTATTCGATTTAACGGCCTTATTCGTAATGCTAGTAAAATTCCAAAAATATCATCGAATCCGCAGCCATAAATTACATAATTTATTTTCGGTACTTCCAGAAGAAGTTCTTGCCAGGTATATTTTCAAATCTTGAGCCTAAAGAACAGATCAAAGTGAGATAAATTGCATTATAGCCGCAAATTCCAGTGGAGAAATTCGGATGATGCTAATGGATGTTTGCATAAAAAATGATTTTGGAAAGATAATTATTTTTCTTTCCTTTTAGCAACACAGTTTATGAAATATTCATCTTCACTGCTGAAGATCATTTTCTTTATAGAGGATGTGCATTAGTCAAAATGAAGCAACTGGAATCAAATCTGCAAAATGATTCGAATTATTTTTCATTTAAAAATTCCGATCGTTGATAAAAGTTTTATTTAAAATGTTTATCGGAATAAAAAATGCTTCTTTGGAGCCAAGTATTTTTTAGCTCAACCACATTATTTCATAATTCAGTTATTTAAATAACGTAATGGATATTTATGAAAATTACTAATTTACTAAAGTTAAGATTACTGTCTTTATTACAAAATGAAAATACTTTTGTGCTTATTAGCAAAAGTTATATTTCATTTTGGTGCCTGATGACCGTGTGGCTAGCTCTCTGGCGTTCGGTACCACAGTCCCGGATTCGAGGCCCGGCGATGCTATGGATGTTTCTAGGGGTTCGAAATCCACTTTAAACCGTAGGTGGCGGTTTAATAGGATTATAGAGCGTTGTGGAGGTAGTGTTACTCGCGTCCATAGCATATCTTTAAGCTACACGTGCTCCCTGGGTAGTGCGATGCAGTCCTTTTTTATGGCATAAGCAATAACTGTCTTTGTATTGTCAGCTGCATTACAACAACAGTATATACACAAGATAATATTAAATATAGCAAAATACAATTTGAATTTTATAAAGTTATGTACTTAAGGCTTCAATTCAGATGGCCATTTAATATTGATTTATTTAAAAACTTCTTTTTCACATTTACTATTACTTTTCTAACTAAAATTTAACTTTTAAGAGTTAAAATGGACAAATTTATTCGATTTAACTGCCTTATTCGTAATGCTATTTAAAATTCCAAAAATATCATCGACTCCGCAGCTATAAATTACATAATTTATTTTTGGTTCTTCCAGAAGAAGTTCTTTCCAGGTATATTTTTAAATCTTGAGCCTAAAGGACAGATCAAAGTGAGATAAATTGCATTAAAGCCCCAAATTCCAGTGGAGAAATTCGAATGATGCTAATGGATGCTTGCATAAAAAATGATTTTGGAAAGATAATTATTTTTCTTTTCCTTTCAGTAATACAGTTTATGAAATATTCATCTTCACTACTTGAGAGTATATTCTTTATAGAAGATGTGCATTAGTCAAATTGAAGTAACTGGAATCAAATCCGCAAAATGATTCCAATTATTTTTCATTTAAAAATTCTGATCGTTGATAAGAGTTTTATTTAAAATACTTATCCTAATAAAAAAGTCTCTTTGGAGAATAATTTTTAGCTAAACAGCCATTATTTTCATAATTCAATTATTTAAATATAGTAATGGTTATTCATGAAGTTAAGATTACTTCAATTCTGAACATATTCAATGATAGATGAACTTAATAAATTAATGTGTACATGATAAATGTTCTTCTGTTTATCAAAATAAAAAAAGTCTCTTTAGAGCTTTAAACATTTTTTAGTTAAACCATCATTATTTTCATAATTCAGTTATTCAAATACAGCAATGGATGTTTATAAAAATTTACTAAGTTTAAGATTACTGTCGTTATTAGAAAATGGAAATGCTTTTGTGCTTATTAGCAAAAGATAGTTTTCAATTTTGAACATATTTAATGATAGGTAAACCTAATGAACTAATGTGTACATGATAAATGTTCTTTAAATGTAATGTAGAGCAGACATTTCATAATGATCTTTATTTTTTTGTTTTTAAATATTTCAACAAAAAAGGAAATATTCAATAATTGCATTTCATCATCAGTGGCGCAACAGCCCCATGGTGGCCTAAAGCCGTCTGCCTGCTAGTAGATTTTTAGACAGAAGATGTTATCTTTTTAAGGGGTAGGGATATCAGAACTACGTCCAACTCTCTGCAGCCAAATTAGACCAGGACCTACGGTTTAAAGGGGATTCCGAACCACTACAAACATCCATGGCACCGCCGGGACTGGACCACGAAAACCTGTGGTACCGAGCACTAGCCACTCGGCCCTTCAAGATGATATTAAATGTAGTAAAATACAATGTAGAATTTATTAAGTGATACACATAATGCTTCAATACAAATGGCCCTTTAATATTTATTTATTTACTTAAAAACTTCTTTATTATATTTACTGCTGCATTTATTGCTATAATCTAACTTTTAAGAGTTAAAATGGACAAATTTATTCGATTTAACTGCCTTATTCGAAATGCTAATAAAATTCCTAAAATATCATCGACTCCGCAGCTATAAATTACATAATTTATTTTCGGTACTTCCAGAAGAAGTTTTTCCCAGGTATATTTTCAAATCTAGAGCCTAAAAGACAGATCAGAGTGAGATAAATTGCATTAAAGCCGCAAATTCCAGTGGAGAAATTCAGAATGATGCTAATGGATGTTTGCATAAAAATGATTTTGGAAAGATAATTATTTTTCTTTTCCTTTTAGTAACACAGTTTATGAAATATTCATCTTCACTGCTTGAGATTATTTTCTTTATAAAGTATGTGCATTAGTCAAAACGGAGTAACTGGAATCAAATCCGCAAAATGATTCGAATTATTTTTCATTTAAAAATTCTGATCGTTGATAAAAGTTTTATTTAAAATGTTTATCAAAATAAAAAAGACTCTTTGGAGCTTTAAATATTTTTTAGCTAAACCATCATTATTTTCATAATTCAGTTATTTAAATATCGTAATGGATATTTATGAAAATGACAAACTTACTAAAGTTAAGATGTTGTTATTACAAATTTAAAATTCTTTCTTAAAGCCAAACTTCTTTCTTCTTCCAAACAATATATATCTAAATTTTGAACATATTTAATGATGGATAAAATCTAATAAACTAATGTGTACATGATAAATATTCGTTAAATGTAATGCAGTTCAGACATTTTATAATGACTTTTACTTTTTGTTTTAATTATTTCAATTAAAAAGGAAAATATACCAAAAGAATTAAATTTAGTTTATTTTAAAATCAACTACATTTAAATAGAATCGTAATCTCGTCTTTCCCACAGAGCTGGGCCACAATTTGGTCTATCAAAAATGCCAATGCGGTGCAGAAGTGTCGTCAAACAGTCATGACCCATCGTAAGTCTAAATTCTGCGACAGATTTTTCACGAGGTTTGTCCGAAATATACTGTTCCAAATTGTTCCTCCAACTCCTCGAAGTGATAAGAGCACTGAGTGATGCCTTCCATTTATGTTTCATTTGATTTTTGATATAACATTTTATGGAAGGAAAAGAGATGCAAGGCAGAGTTGATCATGGACAATCATAACAGTTGATCATGGACAGGCATAAGAGTTGATCATGAACAGGCATAAGAGTTGATCCTAAACAAACATAAGAGTTGATTATGGACAGGCATAAGTATTGATCATGGACTGACACCATATAGCAGGATGCCCTGCCTTGCACGGGGACTTCGAGGTGAAAATATATTGGAGTGCTAGAACTTTGCCGATGAGACATTGACTCTTTTCTCTTATTGCTTTCTATTATGTTGTGTGTGTTTACATTGTTTTGATTTCATTAGAGTTTTTAATTTTCTCTTGCCATTGGAAATAAAATAAATAAATAAATAAATAGAATCGTTTAATTTCCCGTAATAAGTTTAGAAGAAAATTATGAACAGAGGAAATTACGCACTTTTCCATTTTTAGTCTATAATTTTGCCTTATTTTGCAAGAGATTTTTTAACATTTATTTTGCTATTTGAAAAGCTACACGACAGCATGGCTCCTATGTTTAAAATTATTCTCTTTACTATATATTTATATGGTGTGTCCTAGATTATAATAAATATCATTGTCTTCTTTTTAAAAAGAACCGTAAGTCCAATAAATAATTTTTACCATACCTTTCGTAGGATATTTTTTTTTGTCTTCATTTTACTATTTGAAAAGTTTCACGGCAATATCTCTCCTATTTTTAGAATTATTCTCTTTACTATATATTTACATAATATGTCCTAGATTATAATAAATATTATTGTCTTCCTTGTAAAAAGATCGTAAGTCTACTTTTCTTGACGGCAATAGCTTTAAAATTCATATCAATAGTTAAAGTTTGTTTTCTTGTTTCCTGAATATGTTTTATTTTTAGAATACATTCTGTTATTTATAATAATCAGTAACTGTGTGTTATAAACGAACGTAAGATACTTATTCTAACTGTAAAAGGTTAGAATCATTAATACATCGTAACAAAAAATCCTTTTAAACATACAAAAATTTATCATTAAAAAGATTGATTAATTTGTAACTCCTAACAATTTATGCTTGCATTAGACAAGCCCAAACTTGGTTGTTTAATAGTACGAAGCCATAAATTAAGCTGTTCTACAGAAGACAAATAAATAAATATAAAAATAAATAAACTATATCTGTGGAGTCTAGGTTAGGTACATTAATCATTTAGGTACATTACTATTTCTTTTTCTTAATGGAACTTACACAAGTTTCGGTAAAGCTAATTTTTCAGATAGTGTAAGGAACGGTAAACAGACAAAAGAAAAGTAAGTATTCATAATTATGAAAATTTTCTTTTTATAGATTTTTTAATACAAAAATTATATGTTGACTATACAATTTTGCTTGTGAATAAAAAAAAAAATGTTAAAATCAAGAATAATATACATTATTTAAATATTATCTGGTACAAGGTTTTTCATTTTGCATTCTTTTCTTTTTCAGCATTCTGGCACATAAGAATTTTAAATATTTCGAAATCTTTCATAAGAAAATATTTTGATAGTTTTTACGCTGGATTAAGAAAATGTTTTGTTGGGTGCTAAAGTTTTTACTCTGGATTAAGAAAATGTTTTGTTGGGTGCTAAAGTTTTTACTCTGGATTAAGAAAATGTTTTGTTGGGTGCTAAAGTTTTTACTCTGGATTAAGAAAAAGTTTTTACTCTGGATTAAGAAAATGTTTTGTTGGGTGCTAAAGTTTTTACTCTGGATTAAGAAAATGTTTTGTTGGGTGCTAAAGTTTTTACTCTGGATTAAGAAAATGTTTTGTTGGGTGCTACTGGATTAAGAAAAGTTTTTACTCTGGATTAAGAAAATGTTTTGTTGGGTGCTAAAGTTTTTACTCTGGATTAAGAAAATGTTTTGTTGGGTGCTAAAGTTTTTACTCTGGATTAAGAAAATGTTTTGTTGGGTGCTAAAGTTTTTACTCTGGATTAAGAAAATGTTTTGTTGGGTGCTAAGAAAAGTTTTTACAGTTTTTACTCTGGATTAAGAAAATGTTTTGTTGTGTGCTAAAGTTTTTACTCTGGATTAAGAAAATGTTTTGTTGGGTGCTAAAGTTTTTACTCTGGATTAAGAAAATGTTTTGTTGGGTGCTAAAGTTTTTACTCTGGATTAAGAAAATGTTTTGTTGGGTGCTAAAGTTTTTACTCTGGATTAAGAAAATGTTTTGTTGGGTGCTAAAGTTTTTACTCTGGATAAAGAAAATGTTTTGTTGGGTGCTGAAGTTTTTAAATTGGATTAAGAAAATATTTTGAAAATAGAGGGCTAAAGATTTTACTCTGGATTAAGAAAATATTTTGTAGAGGGCTAAAGATTTTACTCTGGATTAAGAAAATGTTTTGTTGGATATTAAATACTTACTCTGGATGATTCAAAGTATGTTACTCCTACTCATATTTCTCTCTTATCAATATACACAGCATAATTATTAAAAGTCATTTCTTGAGACCTGTAAACCGTAATAGCAAAAGCTAATTGTAGTTGAAACTGTTTTCCTGAAAAATTAATATTTCTATTTTTTTTAAAATTTCGTAAGTGATGAAATTGGAACACAACCATTATTTTCATAAGTTGTTTGTGCACTATTTTTTAATTCAACCATGTACATTGACATCTGATCTTAAATATATGATCAGATGGGTTATAATTGTTTTCATGGGGCCTGATGGTCGAGTGGCTAGCGCTCTGGCACTCGGTACCACATATACCGGGTTCAAATCCCGGCATTGCCATGGGTGTTTGTAGTGGTTGGAATCCACTTTAAACCGTGGTTCCCGGTCTAATATGATCGTAGAGAGTTGAGGGGGCATTGTTACTCCGCGTCCGTCCCCCTGGGTAGGGCAAAGGGAGTAACGTCGGTGCAGCCCTTATGGCATAAAAAAATCACGGTCTATTTGCCAGCAGCATTAGAAGAAGATAATTGTTTTCATATGTACTATTTTTAACGTAATCCAACTCTCCACTTATTCATCCTTTATCAACCCATAAATTCATACACCACCCTAGAACGTTACATAACTTTAGATTGAATTGATAAAAATGAAAAGCCTTAAGTTCACCCGATAACTCCGCAATTTCTAATTTTGCTCTAGAACAGTTATGAACCTGTTAGCACAGTTATGAAGTAATCATCCTGTCTCCGTAGTGGATAAAGGAAACCTATCTTTTACAAACTTCCTATTTACTATAGTCTACGCACAATCTAGCTGTGCTGGTAATTATTTAGTATGTGTTTTGACTCAAATGTCTGGCATTCATAAATTATTTCTTTTGTTCAGATTTAGCAGTAATTATTTTGAATAAACCACTTTGATAAAAAAAAAGCTATAAATGTTTACAAAGGATACCGTTAATAGAGTTATTAATAATAAGTAATTCAAATACATAATATACGAGAGACTAATAAAAATATTAATAAATAAAAATAGCAACTGATACAACATTCTTTCAACATAGAATATAAATACAATGAAACAAAAATTACTTCTACACAACTAATTTCATTTTTCAGAAAAATCACAAAAATTTTAAATTGAAATTAAATTTTGTTATAAGAAAAACATGAAAACGTAAGTTATTATTGGTTTAAAAGTTTAAAAATGGCTTTTCTGTAATTTTAACCTGTAAAACTGTTGGAAACCCTTTTAGTGAGAAAGTTAAAAGGGAAATAAACATACATAATATAATGACTGTTCCATGCTCAGCTGAATATATATAAGAAACAGACAATACAGCACCCTCAAAAACTATCAGACATTTTGTACCAGGACAATTTTTGATTTGAAACACTAACAATATGCCAGGGAGGCTATTGAAGACTTTTACGTGAGGGATTTCGATTTGGGATGACAACTGCATACTAGGAATTTTTCAATTGTTGGGGCATCAACTATATTCGAAAATGATTTTAAGCTTTTGAAACATCAATTATAAGTATCAAGTTTCTGTATCAAGCTGATTCAAAGATAACTATTTCAAAACAAATCGGTTGTTCAGGTCAAGCTACCTAATACCGGTCGAATTCCCCATTTATATAGGAGAGTGAGGTTGATGTCTAGGAGAATAAAAAAATAAAAAAAACTGGACATTCGTTTTCAAATTTATTTAACACATACCATCTTCATTATAACATTTACACAAAGGTTAATTAAAATAAATATCACAATAAGCAATTTTCGCACCGCTCCCTCTTTCCCCTTCTTTCCAGAGTTCAATTTGAGAAAGATCACATGACTTTAGATTTAGACAGATCAACAGTTGCTTTAGGTAAAGCTATTAAAATCCTACGTATATACATTACATTTACGAAATATCGTAATTTTATCTTTTTAATCAAAACGTTTTGCAAAAATAACTATCGATGACTCATTTGGACCTTAATATAAAAATAAAACTTAAAGTCTATATCTAGTAAAAAAAATTTTTTTTAAATAAAATATACTAATAAATAAAAATAAAATCATAATTAAATAAATACTTAGTTTATAAGAAACATTAAAAACTAGTGAACGAATACTTTACATCAAAACAGGAAATTTAGAGCTAATTAATCGCATTTGCACTCTTGACATGAAAGAATTCCATGGTATGAGTATGGTATGGTATACCATACCATACCCATACCAGGGTATTAAATTCCCATGGCATTCCAATGAAAATTTACTAGTGATAAATAATTCATTCATTATCCTTATCAATTACAATTCTATTTTTATCCAGTTAATAAAGCATGACATACACTATCTGGAAGAAAGTGACGGGACACCCCTCGAAAAGTAGAAAAGTCGACAATACAGCTCCCCACATGCGCAATAATATGTATCACGTGTCAGCCATATCCTATAAATACTCTGTGGAGTCGACTAGAGTTGTTTTTTGTCAAGATGCCGCCACGGGAAGAGTTGTCTGAGTTCGAGAAAGGTGTGTCGGTTGGATTGCATCTTGCCAAAGTGTCAATTAGGGAGATATCCCGTCTTCGTAACTGCTCAAAATCTACTGTAGCACGTGTTGTGTGTCGCTACAAGACTGAGGGACACTGTCAGAACAAACCCCCGAAGTGGACGACCTACAGTTCTCACCAGCAGGGACCGGCCGGTGCTCGGCAGAAAGATTCAAAGTAACCGTCAAACATCCATGGATAACATCGCTAGTGAGTTTAGACAAGCCACATGTGTGGCCGTTTCGACCAAGACTCTTCGTATCGATGCCCATAAGTTAGGTTACACTGGACGTTCGGCGACCCATAAACTTTTGATTAGAAAACCAACAAGAAAGCGCGCCTTCGATGGGCCAAAGACCACCGTACTTGGACTCTGGATGACTGGAAACGCGTCCTTTGGAGTGACGAGTCACGATTTACCTTTTCCGTTCCGATGGACATGTTTGAGTATGGCGTTTACCAGGAGAACGCCTTTTGCCCGAGTGTGTCGTCCCAACTGTAAAGTTTGGTGGAGGAGGATTGATGGTATGGGCCTGTTTCTCCTGGTATGGGGCTGGCCCACTGGTGAAGGTTGATGGTGCGATGAATGCCGATAGATACTGTGATATTCTCGACAATCATGTCCTTCCTACCTTGTGGGCAACGTACGGTATGGATGATTGCCGGTATCAAGACGACAACGCAACATGCCATGTTGCAAGGAAGACTCTTGATTGGTATGTGAACAACAACGTTAAACGCATGGAGTGGCCGGCGTAGAACCCTGATCTTAACCCAATTGAACATCTCTGGGACGAATTGGACCGTCGGTTGAGGGCCTGCACACCACTCCCGAAAAGCAAGCATGAACTATGGAACTTCCTGTTAAACATTTGGAAGGAAATTCATTTTTCCACTATGGCTAATTTAGTGGAAAGCATGCCCAGAAGGGTTGCAGCTGTGATCGCAGCCAAAAGAGAACCTACCTCCTATTAATTTTAATAAATATGGGTTTATGTAGTTATAGTGTCGTGTCCCGTCACTTTCTTCCACATAGTGTATATTTAGATAGAAATGCTTTCGAAAAGACAGATGCGGGTTTTTGAAGACAACACTGAATTTCAAGCAAAATTATATTAATTATAAATATCTAGTGATATCAAATTAAAAAAAGCAATTTTTAAATAAATAACGGTATTTAAAAAATAATTGTTAGAAAATACTTTTTATATAGCTTTAAGAAGCTTAAAGTTAAGATATTATGTATATTTTGGAAAATTTAATAATTTTTTTTAAATCATTATATATATATAGTCTAAATAAATTCTAGTTCTTAATTTCCTGATTTTCGGTTTTACATTTGTATCGCTTGTGTAAATGGTTATTAATAATTCAGCATCATTTACATGCTTGAAAATAATTTTAATAAATATTTAATATAAACAACAACAGCAAAAAAAAAAAAAAAAAAAAAAAAAAAAAAAAAAAAAAAAAAACCCTCTACATTTGATCTTTGAAGTATTTTTTGTTCATATTATATGAGTGTACCATTAAAAATTCAGATAATAAAATGCAGAAATGTATTTAAAATGTAAAACAATAAAAAGCTTCATGATACTCATCACATATTCATCTTTATTAAGTTCTTCATCATTAATATACAATTATATTCATGAAAATCAAAACACATTGTTAGATTGTCTCAAATGTTAAATTACATCTTTGAAGTATTTTTATGCTTTGTTAGATAATTGAAATGATAAAAATATTATTCTGAAAAGAAAAAAAAAAAAAAAAAAAAATAAATGTAACTGGAAAAAAGGGATCAAAAGAGATTAAATATTCACCGGAAAGAATGAGTTTTTAAGTAACTAAAACGCAGCAATTTTGTTTAAAAGATTTTAATTATATTCCTGAATGAAATCTCTTTGTTTACATAGAGAAATAAAAAAATAAAATATATTCTCATAAGAATCATCTCTGAAAAGTTATTGTGGCGTTATTATTTTTAAAATGCATAAATTCGTGGTATTATTTCCTTTGACAGATTTTATTTGAGATTTAAAAAAGTTACGTGAACAACAATTGGGTTATTTAATAAAAAAAATAATAACAAACTGAAGCATTTTAATTGAGTCCCACGTAATTGAAATGTATTTTAAAGAAAAGAAAATATGACAATGACTATAGCGGAGGAATTCATTTGAAATTATTTATCTACATGAGTGTCATATGCACATTGTTTATTGTTATGTAATTATATGGATTCATATTATTCGTTTGATAACAATAAATAGTGAATATAATGATCTCTTTGTAATGATATTTGTTGTTATAATTTTTTCATGTCTTTTGTTTAATAATGATGTTGCAAGGCATGGACAATATTCTACTACAAATAAGTTAAATCTTATAAAGAATCATTTTTTTACAATACAGTTATTTTAAGAACATTTTTTTTACTTAAGTGAATATAAGCAATGTTAGAATTATAATCAAAAGTTTTATCCTGTTTTATTTATTATTTTTATTTTAGAAATTCCTTTTCCTAATGCTGACAATTATTTTTATGTCATAAGCAAGGGCTGCACCGACGTTATTCATTCAGCACTACCCAGAAGGCACGTGTAGCTTGAAGATATTTTACGGACAGGAGTGACACTACACCCACAACTCTCTACAATCATATGAGACCGGAACCGACGTTTGAAGTGGATTGAGTCCCGATGGAGCATGGATGTTTACACTGGTACGTAATCCACTTTAGGCCGTAGGTCCCGGTTTACATAACCGTAGACCGTCATAGAGCCAAATCAGGCTTCTCACCCACATCATTCCCAAACTGTAAAATGACAACTTAGCTCTAGGCACAGTGATGTGATGTAGTGGTAGTAGTAGTAATTCATCATTTTGAGAAACTACGATAGATCTCTGCTATTGCCACTAAAATGTTTCACTCTTACTCATTTAAAAAATAACCGAAAATAAAGACAATCTGTAATAAAATAACATGCAATTCCACGCCAATCTTTCGGCTAATGAAGAATCGCGCAAAAATGAAATTGCGTGGAAAGATTGCTATGCTCAGAAGATCTGGTAATGGGTGCTCAGAAGATCTACCTCTCTGTGGTGCACCTGGTAACACTTTTTAGTGGCTAAAAGATCTGCAACTTGGCATTATTGTTAGATTAATGAACTCTGCTTCAGCATGTTTTGTTGCATTAGTTTGTTGTTGTTGTATGTTTTTTTTCGTTGTTCTTTTTTTGCTGTAACTGTTTATAATCTGCCATTGGAAATAATAAAAAAATAATAATAATACAAAATGAGTCAATTTACTCCTTTTAGCCTGAATTAAAAAAATAGTTTCTGCTGGAGTTAATTTGTGGTATTCTTTAAATATACAAATATGAGATTCAAGCATACTCATATTCTTTTAACGATTAATATTATGTATACAATGTGAAATGAAACATTTGTTTTTGAATGTTTGTAGCAAAATAATAATATGAGAGTTTATTAGTAGAAATAATCTGTTTACTATGACCATTATAGTAAGGATCCATCATGTCTTCCCGAAACAAAATATAGCCAACTGGAAATAGTTCAAGGTTGATAGATTTTCCTTTCAAAGACAGGTTGACTCTTAGTATTTGGACTTATCACATTTCCTTTTCTCCCGTTAGATTTTGGAACCGATAATGGGAGTGTGCAGAATCGAGTGAAGAGTTCCAGGTAGTAGGGAGGGTACAAAGACTCTTAAAAGAACTGGCTTTTAAGATGATTTTGTAAATGTATGTTACATAATTTTGTTTCGTGTGTATGTGTCGCAGTTCTGCAATTCTGTCTTAGAAATTTTTAATAAATATGGCAGCTAAGCATCGCGTTTTTATTTTGAGAAATAATTTAGTTGTAGCGATGTAATAATCATCACTTAACTATATAAATATAATATAGTAACGTCATTTTTTTCTATATTCCTCACAAACATCTCTACATACCTTGTCATATTTATTTATTTTGGCAGCTTCGAGAATTGTATTACAATAGTTAATGAATAATTAACTAATTCTAAACAGAAAAATTCGTTTTCGTTTTAAATTATAATCAATTAATTATAAATAAAAACAACTGATATAAAATTATTAACTGCAAACTCATTAGTAATAAATGTATTTTGGTATATAAAGTACAACTTCAATATTTTAAATACTAACTCAATGAAGCCAGGGTCCATTCTTCAATACTATTTAATACGAAATTCTTCAATATTTTAAGGCATAACAGATTTCCTCTAACAATAATAAATTAAATAAGAATTTATTAATGTCATAAATATTCTTCAAATATCGATTCTTCATTAAACATTTCTAATGTTCTGCATTTTACAATCTACTGTCACTGTAATTTTTAACCGTCTATATGATGGAAATGGTATAATCACTTAAAAATGAAAGAAATTTTTCGAGTCACCTTAAATTTGAAATATTCCTTACTTTCAGACAGAGAGTTAAGAATTTCAGACAAAAAAACTCTTTGTAATCATTTTTAACCGTCTTGAATATCACGTGAATTTTAACGATGAATTCGATAGAAACTCTGAAGGACTTCATTAGAAACTGTTTACCATATTTTGTGCCCCATGAATGAAAAACTGTGGACAAAACCAAAAATTATCCTGCCTTAGTCGCATTTCGAGAATCACAATGAGTTGCTTTTGAGAAACTTTTGCGTCTGGGAGTCTAGCTGGGATACGTTTAGAATTATAACCGATCTTTGGAATATTTTTTGCTTCTTACATTTTACTATCGTTACAAATCAAAAATTCAAAATGCATGAAATATTTTTTTGAACTAATGATGTCTGTATTTAGATACTAAGGAAACATTCTGGCTCAAGAAGTTCGATATTTCAATTTGTTTGAAGAGATAAATTCTTACTTGTTTCTTTGAAAATATTTTGCAAAAAATAATAATTTGTGGATAAAAACATTCATTTATTATACCTAAAGTTATTGTTTATTAATGTTTATATGAATTTAGAAAATAAAATTTATATATTATTTTAAAGATTATTGCTTCTTTTTACGAATCATTCGATGTACGTTACTGGTTCCAGTAGTTACTTCTTACCTATTCTTTAGATTTTTAACATTCTTATATTGTTGGGTCTGATGGCCGAGTGACTAGCCTTTGATACCACAGGTTCCGAGCTCGAATTAGCATGCCATGGATGTTTGTAGAGGTTTGGAATCCACTTTGAGACTGTAGGTAATATGACTGTTGAGAGTAGGGCTGACAACCCTACCCTATAAAAACAACAATAACAACATCTCATCACAGAAGGCTTGGCCAACTATGGGGCTGTCACGTCATTGAAGAATAATAATAATAATTAATAGCTTCTATAAGTCATTTAGATATAACTTTAGTAGTATAACCGGTATGTATATAGCTGTTTATTATACTTGAACAATTATTCATTGTCAATTATTATAACTGGAAAAAAATATGTGTGTGTGTGTCTTTGGTGGGAAAAGAAATAATTTCAAGTATGCGTCAACAAGTCTGATAAAATAGATAAATATTAGTTTATTAAGTATTTTATATTAGAATATGAAGTATTTAATTATTAACTTCGTTGCCCTGAAAAGGAATAATTAGTTTGTGATAATTGAAGTATGAAATGAAAGTTTTCGATTCTAGTCTCTATACGTAACTTGAGAAAACTGCATCGATTATTGCTCGTAGTGTATTAATTGGTGAATTATTAATTTTCAACAATAATTTCTCTTCAAACTGAATCAATGGTTTGGCATCATCTGAAACAAAATTTACAATTACTTTTCCACAAGGATAACAGAAATTTGATCCAGCTCTTTATATTGTTATGTAGCTTTTACTGATGTACTGTAGTGATTAGGGATTGCAATATCGGCCCAAAAGTTCAATACCGGTATTCGGTACTTTTTAGATCTGAATACCGGGATACCGGTTTTAATACCGGTAGTAGAAATCTTATGGTAGCTGTCATTTTACTTATAATTTCATTCAAATTATCTTTTTTTTTCAAAATTATCTAAAATCCCTGATGGTTTGGGCTTAGAAACTGTGCGTAAGTGTGTATCTTCATCGCAATTATATTCTTTCCTATTTAACAAATTTGTATCATGTTACGTTTTGAAATGTGTATAAATTCCGCTTGTACTTTCTCCATTCACTTTAATAACTCTTGAACATTTTTTTACATTGTGCCACCATATTCTTTTCATCATATAAATAATGAAACCAAACCGAAGTATTATTTATAGGTATAACGAAGTATTATGCATAGTATAACGACTTTTTATGTGTCTTTAAAGTTATTCTTATTCATTATTATGGGGTATTATTTATGAGTATATACATATATAATAAATCTGAAAAATATATTGAACTCTAAAGTATGATATGCAAATACAATGCAAATAACAAACTCAACAATTTAAAAAAATATCGAAATGTTACACACTTTCTTCACAACTACAACCTTGTTTTCACAGATAAGAATGTCTAGTTTTCAGATAAGAATTCACAGTTAAGAATAAGAATTTCACACATAAGAATTCTTTCACAGATAAGAATTCTAAATTTCTAGTAAATACCTAAAAAACGGTATTTAAACGTGTGAATACCGGTATTACAAAATTGTAGAGATAGCTCAAAATACCGGTATCGGTATACTGGTATTGCAATCCCTAGTAGTGATATATGGTAGCTCTGACAGATGTATTGTAAAATTCTATTATCATAATCCGCTGTCTCCTGTGAATGTGCTTTATTAATTTGATAATTTAGGTAGCCAAACAAAGTATACAGTTAAGTGAAACGTAAGTAATATATATATATTTTAATTTTGAAAAGGTAGCTGCCACTTTGTACTTTATTAGTTTAAGTAGTTTCTTCTTTCCTATGCTTTAGATTTTTAACATTCTTATATTAATAATTAATAGCTTCTATAAGTCATTTAGATATAACTTTAGTAGTATAACCTGTATAAATATATCGCTCTTTATTATATCTGGATAATTATTCGTTGTCAATTATTATAGCAACGAAAAATATGTGTGTAAAAATTACGAAGTGAAGTTAAACTTCGTGTGTCTGTGGTGGAAAAAGTTAAATTTCAGGTATTCATCAACGAGACTCATAAAAGAGATAAATAAAGTTTATTAAGTGTTTTTCATACTGTAATATAATGAAGTAATTAATAATTAACTTCATTGCTTTGAAAAGGAATAATTAGTTTGTGGTAATTGAAGTATGGAATGAAAACTTTTGATTCTAGTCTCCTTACGTAACTTGAGAAAACTGCATCGATTGTTGTTCGTGGTGGAATTAATTGGTGAATTGGTGGTGATTTGTTTATTTTTAACTATAATTTCTCCTCATACTGGATCAGTGGTTTGGCATCATCTGAAGTAAAATTTACATTAAAATTTTTCCCAGGAATAATAAAAAAATTAATTCAGCTACTCGCATTGTTATGTAGTTTAAGCCTCGAGAAATAAAATAGTATTTCAATTAGAGAAAATGCATTTGAAGGAAGGAAAAAAAAATCCTTACACTAAACCAAGAAATACAAATAACCTGATCAAAGAACTTTAGAATTACTACAGGACACGTTGCTTTAAATTTTTAATGATTTTCATTTGGAATCACAAAAAGTATTAATTAATTACCAGTAAGTACGAATGCACTAGTAAGTAATCCACCAGTAAGTACGAAGACAAATGTATACAATCAGATCTTTTTATCCTAAAAAGAATATAAAGACTACTGTAAATGACATTGCACTGTTTGTAAAATAAAGAGTTTTAAAATTTAAAACCATGTTCTTCTTTTCGGTTGATTGGATAAAGAAAAAACTTATACGAGAACCATTATTCATCTAATCAATTCTGTTTCGAATAGACAGATGTGAAATGAAAGCTTTCATTTTTCTTCTACAAGCAGTTTGAGAAAAGAACTATTTGAGTTGCTGAGGCTAAAACACAGCAAAAGTCAATTTTTCTCTTTAAAAATCAAGTCAGTTCAGTTCCCCCTCCCCCTCTTTCCAAGGGTTGATTGAGTTAGGCAAAAACTGTGGTCTTGTTGAGGCAATGATGGTTCGTTAAAAGCCTGATGGGACGCTGAAATTAGTTTAATTTTCTCCTTCCACTCCTTTCTCCCCTATGTTGAATGGGAAGGGAAGCATTAAAAGTTTGAGGACGGCACAGATTGTACATGAAAAAAAGTAAAATAGGATGTTAAATAAAGAAGATTTAACAATTTTAGTATAATAAAGATTCTGGTGTTTTATTCGCGTTTATCTTTTTGAGAGGGTAACATTCTTATTGAGATTAATTAAAGTAGAGAATAATGGATATACTGAATGTGGATATATTGAAAGAATAAATGTGTTATATTGAATGTGGATGCATTGGAAGAATAAATGTGATATATTGAATGATATGAATATGGATATATTGTGATGTATTGAATGATATGAATATGGATATATTGAAGAATTTGAATATATTGAATATCATAGATGAATTGAATTTGATGATAAAGTGTGAATAGATTGAATAATATGAATATGGATATATTGTGATGTATTGAATGATATGAATATGGATATATTGAAGAATTTGAATATATTGAATATCATAGATGAATTGAATTTGATGATAAAGTGTGAATAGATTGAATAATATGAATATGGATATATTGTGATGTATTGAATGATATGAATATGGATATATTGAAGAATTTGAATATATTGAATATCATAGATGAATTGAATTTGATGATAAAGTGTGAATAGATTGAAAGAATAAATTTGATAATAATATATAGAACTTGATATATAGAACTTGATGATTAAATGTGGATGTATTGAATGCATTGAACGTAGCATTTTGGATTATCACTGCAATATAGCAATGGTAAAAGCTTCATAACTTCTTTGTAATAAATATGTGATACAAAAATAAATGATCCTTACATGTGGAAATCATTCTATTATTGTAAATAAGCAACAAAATGTAATATTAGAAAAAGTTAGTTTAAGTTAACATTTACTTCAGAAGTGTAATTTAATTTCTTTAATAACTATGTACATGCTTGTAAGTAACGAAGTGACGAATTAAATAAAAACACGTGTCTATTGTTGGCTGATTGGATAAACGAAATCTTCGTAGAAATTGTTCATTCCATAATTGCTCTCTGGAATAGACGGATGTAAAAAGAAAGTTTTCATTTTTCATTCCAAGCAGGCTGAGAAAAGGGTCGTTTGAGCAATTGTAGTTAAAACACAGGAAAGGTCGAGTTTTCTCTTTTAAAGAAAAAAGTCTTGTCTTTCTTTCTTTCTTTCATTTTTTTCTCCTCTCTAATCTGGGCTTCTGAGTCATTAGCGGTGATCCAGAATCGACGGCGGAGAAACGATAAGAAAATCTAGTTAGCTCAACCCCTTCCCCCAAACTTCCCTTCTTCCTGGGGCTGATTGAGTTCCCGCAAGAACTGTGGTCTTGCTCGAGACCGGTGATGGTTCGCTAAAGGGGGAGATGTGGCACCGGAGTTGAGTTCGATTTTCTTCTTCCACTCCTCACTTCCGAGTTGAATGGGAAGGAAAGCACTAAATGGTTGAAGACTGCATCGATTGCATCTGAAAAAGAATGAGGGGGAAAATTTTTGATTCAACGGGATATTTAACAGCGGTAAGGGCATAAAGATTATGGCGTTTTGTTTGTTTTTTAAAGTAGATTTTATTTTAACTGCCCTTAATTAAATTAATGATTAATTGTTAAACAAATGGATACGATGAAGAACTTTTTAAATAAAATTGTTATTTAGTACAAGCAAAGAAATATCTTGTTTAAATTTCCTCACGTATGATTAAAAAAATGGTGCCATGCGATGCAAGTTTTAAAAACAGTCCTGACATTAATAAGAAATATGAGCTGTTTTTGAACAAAATATTAAAAAAAATATATTTATTGGACTTTTAATTTGGGTCTTTAGCGCCAAGTGACTAGCGTTTGGTGCCACAGGTTTCGGGTTCGTTTTCCAAAGCTGCTATGGATGTTTGTAATGGTTTGGAAACCCCTTTAAACTTCAGGTCTCATTCTAGTTTGACCGTAGTGCTTTGGGAGTAGGGTTGACAATCTACCAATAAAAAAAAAACAAAGCATCTTATGTTTCGGAATCTGCTAGTAGGTAGACGGTCTCGGCCACTGTGGGGGAGTAACGTCATTGATTAGGTTTGGTTGGTCACTGTACAGTTACTTTGTGCACTCTTTGGTCTAATTAAAGCGGGATTAACAATTTAAAACGGTTTCCAAAACAAACATCCATGCCATTGCCTAGATTCGAATCTGAAGCGTGTTTTACCAAAGCCAATCTTTCTAGAAAATTGTCAAGGAAAAGCAAATTAATTTAATTTTAAGCAATTTATGTTTCCGTCGTTAATAACAAATGCAAAGACATAAGTATTATTTCAATATGTATATAAGAAAATCTTTTTTGGATTATCAATGTGTTATAGCATTGATACAAGATTCATAATTTTTTTTTGTACCAGACGGATGAATTTCATGATCCTTATATAAGGAAATCACTGTTTTCTTGTAAGAATGCAACAAAGTTCATAAAATTAATATTTACTAAAGTGTAAATTAATTTCAGAAATAACTATGCACATGCTTGTAATTATTTTTAAGAGACGAAAATGTTGCTTAAAAAACATAGTTGCTCCTGAATTTAATTAGTACAAAAGCAATTTCAGTCTATTAAATGTTTTTAAAGAAAATTGCCTCGAAAAGAAACAAAATTTTCAGCAATCTTTATAACAGTTCGAAAGGAAATTAATTATTGAAGGTGTTTTGATTTCAAAAGATACAAATTTCTTTTAAATTTTCAATGATTTTAATTTCGGAAGCACGTAAAAAGATTAATTAACTTTCTTTCGTTCCTCACAAGGGATGCTGAACAATCGACTGAAAAATAAGTAGATCTCTGATGACATTATTAAGCTTCTGAAACTCGAGTTTAAAAATTAAAAACTCGTGTCTATTGTTGGTTGATTGGATAAACGAAATCTTCCGCGAAAACCATTGTTCATTCCATAATTGCTGTCTGGAATAGACAGATGCAAAAAGAAAGTTTTCATTTTTCATTCCGAGCAGTATGAGAAAAGCGTCGTTTGGGCAATTGTGGTTAAAACATAGCAAAGGTCGATTTTCCTCTGTTTAAAGAAAAAAGTCTTGTCTTTCTTTTTTCTTCTATCCTCTCTAATCTGGGCTTCTGAGTCATTAGCGGTGATCCAGAATCGACGGCGGAGAAACGATAAGAAAATCTAGTTAGCTCAACCCCTTCCCCCAAACTTCCCTTCTTCCTGGGGCTGATTGAGTTCCCGCAAGAACTGTGGTCTTGCTCGAGACCGGTGATGGTTCGCTAAAGGGCAGATGTGGCACTGGAGTTGAGTTCGATTTTCTTCTTCCATTCCTTACTTCCGAGTTGAATGGGAGGAAAGCATAAAGTGGTTGAAGACTGCATCGATTGCATCTGAAAAAGAATGAGGGGGGAAAAATTGTGAGGTTGAATCATCGGGAGATTTAACAGCACTGAGGACCATAAATATTATGGCCTTTTGTTTGTTCTTTAAAGTAGATTGTATTTTAACTGCGCTTAATTAAAGTAATAATTAATTCTAATTTTTTTAAAATTGGATTTGATTAATCTTTTTTTTTTAAATGAAATTATTATTTGGTACCTGCAAAGAAATTATCAGTTTTAAATTAAAGCTTGTATGATTAAGAATGAAATGTTCATGGGACGCAAATTTTTAATCGATAAACAGCCCAGACATTATTTAAAAATTTAAGTTGTTTTGCATGTACAAAATATATTTACTGAATTTTTACTTCATATATAAGATGGTTGAGTCGATTCGACGAAAATTTAAAAAATACTCATAAAGTCATAAAGAATTTCTGGAATGTACGTGGTTTCAAAACTTCACGTGACTAGATGAACCTTAAGTGAGTGTGCGTCTTGTGTTTTAAAATGAAATCAGGGCCAACTGCACCAATGGAAAAACCGTGTCCCGAATCTCTTTTCGATACATTACAACAGTCACAGAACCTTTAACAAAGGAATTAACTTCTATGTATCCCTTCAAAATCTTTATCCATACAGCATCATGCTTGCCCAGATCATCAAAAAAATTCCCTTCTTGGAAGTTGGATTACATACAAGTCACTGGTTCTTTCCAAATGAACGTACGTTGAGAATTATTTGTTAGGTTGAATCATCTACTTGAAGATAGATCTTCCCCGTTTTGATTTCTGTAAACAGTAATTCGTGAAAGTCGGGTTCTTGTGGCTGTTTGAAGATCATGAGAGATCTGAGAATCTACTGAATTTCTTTTACGTGACGTTCTAATGAACAAATGATATTCACTGGTCTTCATGACATTCGAATGATATTTTCCCCGCTGTCTTTAAATCGCTTCCATTAGTTAGATACGATACTGGATAAGAATCTAGTAACCTGCATTTTAGAATGTCTTGCTTCCATTCTTCTCACGATTTGATACTTCATTTCATTATCCAATTTACTAAACATTGCCAAAAAGTTATCTGGATTATCTAATGGAAAGAAAAGCTAAAATTGCCAAGTGCGTTTTTCTACTATATACACTTTTATAAGTATTTCCTCCATATACACCATTTACAAAGCATGTATACGATTATAAATTCAATGTTAGAGATTTATATCTTTGGTTGGAAACATTGGTGTTGTCTTTAGGTCAGTATCTTTCTAGAGAATTGGCAAAAAAAGAAAATTCATTTAAGTTTAAACAGTATAGTCTCCATAGATAATAATAAATGCAAAGACATAAGCTTTTATTTAAATATGTAAATAACAAAAAACTTTTGAATTATCATTGGGTTATAGTAATGATAGAAGCTTCATAATTTTTTTTTTGTAATAAATACATAGATGATGGAAAAATACATGATCCTTATATGGGGAAATAAAAATACATGATCCTTATATGTGGAAAACTTTGTTTCATTTTAAATAAATAACAAAATGTAATATTAGAAAAAGTTAGTTAAATAGTTAGTTACTGCAGAACTGCAGAAGTGTAATTTAATTTCTTTAATAACTTTTGCAGGCTTGTAATTAATTTTAAGAGATGAAAATTCTGCATGGAAACGTATTGCTTCTGAATTTAATTAGTACAAAAGCAATTTCAATTTGTTAAATATTTTTAAAGAATGAAGTGGAAAAAAATTACAGCAATCTTTACAACAGTTCAAGAGGAAGTTAATTATTGAAGGTGCTTTGATTTCAAAAGATACGAATTTCTTTCAATTTTCAATGAATTTAATTTCAGAAACACACACACAAAAAGATTAATTAATTTTCTTTCTTCCCTCACAAGGGATGCTTAATAAGACAGGATATAACCACGACTGAAAAATAAATAAATCTCTGGTGTCATTACTAAGCTTCTGAGATGAGAGTTTAAAAATTAAAAACACATGTCTATTGTTGGTTGATTGGATAAGCGAAATCTTCCGCAAAAACCATTGTTCATTCCATAATTGCTGTCTGGAATAGGCAGATGTTTTCATTTTTCGTTCCGAGCATTATGAGAAAAAGGTCGTTTCAGCAATTGTGATTAAAACACAGCAAAGGTCGATTTTCTCTTTTAAAGAAAAAAGTCTTCTCTTTCTTTTTCTTTTTTCTTTTTTTCTTCTCTCTAATCTGGACTTCTGAGTCATTAGCGGGGATCCAGAATCGACGGCGGAGAAACGGTAAGAAAATCTAGTTAGCTCAACCTCCCTCCCCCTTACCAACCACCCTCCTTCCTTGGGCTGATCGAGTTCCCGCAAAAACTGTGGTCTTGCTCGAGACCGGTGATGGCTCGCTAAAGGGGGGAGATGAGGCACTGGAGTTGAGTTCGATTATCTTTTTCCACTCCTTACTTCCTTGTTGAATGGGAAGGAAAGCATTAAACAGTTGAAAATTGCATTTGAAAAAGAATGAGGGGAAAATAATTTGTGAGGTTGAATCATCGGGAGATTTAACAGCAATGAGGGCCATAAAGATTATGGCGTTTTGTTTGTTTCTTAATATGGATTGTATTTTAACTGCACTTAATTAAAGTAATGATTAATTTTAAAATCTTTCTTTTAAATTGGATTTGATGAAGATCTTTTTAAATTAAATTATTATTTAGTACCAGCAAAGAAAGGATCAGCTTTAAATTATATCAGGTATGAATAAAAATAAAATTGCCATGTGATGCACATTTTTTAATGGATAAACAGATCAGATATTATTAAGAAACTTGAATCGTTTTGTTTGAATAAAATATTTAAAAAATATATTTAGTTGATTTTTATTTTATATATATAATGGCCGAGGGATCAGTGCTCTGGCGCTCAGTACCATGGATATTTGTAGCGGTTTGTATTTTACCTATTTGCCTTAGAGTTTACTAAACATTGGCAAAAATTTATCTAGATGTCTAATGGAAAAAAAAAGTGGAATTGCCAAATGATGTCTCTTACTATATACATTTTTACGTATCATCTCCATATACAGCACCTACAAAGCATCTAAAAATTATAAATTAGATATTAGAGATTTATATCTTTATTTGGAAACATTGGTGTTTCCGTTAAGTCAGTATCTTTTTAAAAATTGACAAAAAAAAAAAATTCGTTTAATTTTAAACAGTCCATGTTTCTATGGATAATAGCAAATGCAAAGACATAAAATTTTATTTAAATATGCAAATAAGAAAAAAAACTTTTGGGGTTATCATTGTGTTATAGTAATGATACAAGATTCATAATTTTTTTTTGTAATAAAGAGATGATACAAAAATTCATCATCCTTTTATGAGGAAATCATTGGGTTTTTCTGTAAATAAGAAACAAAATGTAATATTAGGAAAAGTTAGTTAAAATAATATTTACTACAGAAGTGAAGTGTAATTTAATTTCCTTAATAAATATGTGCATGCTTGTATTTATTTTAAGAAACGAAAATTCTTTATGAAAACATAGTTTCTCTTGCATTTAACTAGTACAAAAGCAATTTCAATTTGTTAAATATTTTTAGAGAAATTTTCATTGGAAAGAAAAAAAAATTACAGCAATCTTTATAACAGTTCAAAAGGAAGTTAATTATTGAAGGTGCTCTGATTTCAAAAAGATACAAATTTCTTTCAATTTTCAATGACTTTAATTTCAGAGACACAAAAAAAAAGTTTAATTAATTTTATTATTACCTCACAAGGGATGTTTAATAACATAGACAATGGCACCACGACTGAAAAATAAATAAATCTCTGGTGACATTACTAAGGTTTTGAAATGAGAGTATAAAAATTAAAAACACGTGTCTATTGTTGGTCGATTGGATAAACGAAATCTTCCGCGAAAACCGTTGTTCATTCCATAATTGCTGTCTGGAATAGACAGATGCAGGAAGAAAGTTTTCATTTTTCATTCCGAGCTGTCTGAGAAAAGGGTCGTTTGAGCAATTGTGGTTAAAACACAGCAAAGGTCGATTTTCTCTTTTTTTTTTTTTTTTTCTCTTCTCTAATCTGGGCTTCTGAGTCATTAGCGGTGATCCAGAATCGACGGCGGAGAAACGATAAGAAAATCTAGTTAGCTCAACCCTCCCCCCCCCACCCCCAAACTTCCCTTCTTCCTTGGGCTGCTTGAGTTCCCGCAAAAACTGTGGTCTTGCCCGAGACCGGTGATGGTTCCCTAAAGGGGGAGATGTGGCATTGTGGAGTTGAGTTCGATTTTCTTCTTCCACTTCCTTACTTCCGAGTGGAATGGGAAGGAAAGCATTAAACGGTTGAAGACTGCATCGATTGCATCTGAAAAAGAATGAGGGGAAAAAAATGTTGAGGTTGAATCATCGGGAGATTTAACAGCACCGAGGACCATAAAGATTATGACGTTTTTTTTTATTTTTAAACTAGATATTTTAACTGCATTTAATTAAAATAACGATTAATTACAAAATCTTTTTTTTAAATTGGAACTTTTTTATATGAAATTATTATTTAGTAGCAGTAAAGAATTAATCAGTTTTAAATTTGAGCGCGAATGATTAAAAAAAAAATTATCCAAAGTTTAGTGGTCAATCCGTTTAACTGATAATCCGTTGACTGATAATTAACTTATAATCTACTAAACATTGCCAAAAAATTATCTAGATGTCTAATGGAATGAAAAGCGAAAATTGCCAATTCTATATTTTACTATGTACATTTTTACTAGTATCTTTTCCATGATATCACCTACAAAGCAAGTATAAGATTATAAATTCGATATTAGAAATTTATATGTTTGTTTGGGAACATTGGTATTGAGTTTAGGTCAGTACCTGTTTGGGCAATGTATAAAAATGCAAATTCACTTAATTTTAATCAGTGTATGTTGCCGTAGATAATAACAAATGGGAAAACATAAGTTTTATTTAAATATATGACACAGAAAAAAGTTATGGGATTATCATTGTGTTTTAGCTAAGATATAAACTTACATAATTTTTATTTGAAACATATAGGTGACTTCATGATCCTTATATGAATAAATCATTGTTTTATTGTAAATTAGCAACAAAATGTGATATTAGAAAAAGTTAGTTAAATTAATACTTACTGCAGAAGTATAATTTAATTTCCTTAACAGTTATGTGCATGCTGGTAATTATTTTTAAGAGACGAAAATTTTGCATAAAATCCTTGTTGCTTCTAAATTTAAGTAGTGAAAAAGCAATTTCAATTTGTTAAATATTTTTCGAGAAACGTCCATACATCCTTTGGGGCCTACTTTCAGCCATTGCCTTTTTTTGGAAGCCTACATAAGATGTTATATGAGATGGGTCATTTTTAGAAATTCTTCACAATTCGTGAACAAATAGTACGAGTCTGGAGTCCGTTCATGTCTGATATAGGGCAATTCAAGTTGTGAATTGCTACCTAGAGTACTTTAAATATACTTAAAAATGTAAGAATAATTTCTACATTCACTGCAATGTATGCAAATTGTAAATTAAAATATAAAAATGTAAATTTCAATTTAATTGAATTTAATTAGTAATGAAAGGAAAATCTGTTCAAACATTCATACTTCCTTTACTATAATTACTTATAGATTTCTAGAAATAATTCAAAACCAATATTGTGCGTCAGTCGTTAATTTAAGAATTTCTCAAAAATTCTTATGAAGATCTTTCAGTTTGTAATGGAGTCTGATATAAGAAGTAATGGAGTTGGAGTTGCAATGGAATTTGTACTGGAGTTGATAATTGAGAATGAATGAGTCAATTAAAACAATTTAAAAAGCGCATTTATTGAAGTACCAATGGTTTTATTTTTTGAAATATTATATTAGTTAATATTAATAACTATATAAGAATTTTAAAAAAAGTAAAAATATAGTTTATAGTTTCTTTATTATTTATAAGTGATAGTTTTGGACTTATATTTTTCCCAGACTTGCATTTTTTATACAAGATTTAAAATTCAAACCAACAGACGTCTGGATATCAATATTAAAAGATTTAAAATCAGAAAAATTGGTATCACCAAGATTTATATAATTCCTAAAAGCCTAGTTTCGAATTTCATGTTTACGAATATTGAAATATTTAAAGGCGAATATTCTAAGACTACAATATCATTTGAAGTTCTCAAGGCAGAATTTTTGAAAGTGCTTTTTGGAAGCAATTTTGAAATGGAAAAGACAGAAATTCTAATTTCGAAATGGGAAATGTCCCTCAAAGGTATTTTTACAATTTTGAGTTAGAGCATTTCAATCGTCAATAATTTTTAAACTTGATGTTTTCGAAGAATCTGGAAATCGACTTGATCTATCGACTTAACATACTAAAATCGGATATTTTGTGCTAATTAAGTGTTAAAAAGTAATGTAAGGTATAAATAAAGGGGTTTAAAAATTATAGAACAACTAAAAAATGGTATAGCACGTTAAAATAATCATTTTCCCTCATATAACTTTTGGTACATTCTAAAATGAGGTGCGCAGAAGAACTACCTCCCCGTGGTGCACCTGGTAACACTTTTTAGGGGCTGAAAGATCTGCAACTTGTCATTATTGTTAGATTAATGAACTCTGTTTCAGCATGTTTTGTTATATTATTTTGTTGTTGTTGTATGTTGTATGTTTTTTTTTTCATTGTTCTTTTTTTGCTGTAACTGTTCATAATCTGCCATTGGAAAAAAAAAAAACCCAAACTTTCTAAATTTTAATGCGTGTTTACTGGTGGGCACACAAACATCGCCATTATTAGCATTAGTTTTATCAATGTGGGATCATTTTACAAGTGGTGAGAAAACTTTTATTCAACTTATGAACTGAATTTTTAACTGCAAATTAAATAAATAAGCCAAATAAAATAAATAAAAGAAATATTGTAACGGAAAATGTCTTAAATTAAATGTCTTATGAATAAATGACTTAATGAAAAACTACCAATTTCCAATTTTCCAGTTTCCAATTTTAAGCTGTAGCATTTCAATCGTCCATGTTTTTGTAAACTTGATGTTTTCAAAGGAATCTATTGACTTAACATACTAAAATTGCATATTTAGTGTGAATTAGGTGTTAGTAGTAAAAAATAATGTAAGATATTAATATTTTCTTCTAATGCAGCTGGCAAATAGACCGTGATCTTCGCCATAAGGACTGCACCGATGTTACTCACTTTGCATTACCCAAGGGGCGCGTGTAACTTGATGGTAAGCCACGGACGCGGAGTAACAATGCCCCCGCAACTCTCTACGATCCTATTAGGACCGGGACTTACGGCTTAAAGTGGATTCCCAACCACTACAACACCCATGGGCAAAGCCGGGATTTGAACCCGATACCTGTGGTACCGAAAGCCAGAGTAAAGCTAAAGCGTCAATTTTTTTTTGTTCTAATGCAAACACTTAGACAGGCAAACACTTAGACAGCTTGGTCTTGGATGCCTTAAGGCAAGCGCTGCACAGACGTTACTCACTTTGCATTACCCGGGGGGTGCGTGTAGCTTGAAGATAAGCCACGGACGCGGAGTAACAATATCCCCGCTACGCTCTACGATCCTATTACGACCGGGACCTACGGTTTAAAGTGGATTCTGAACCCCTACAAACATCCATGGCACCGCCGGGACTCGAATCCGAAATCTGTGGTACCGAGCGCCAGAGTAAAGCTAAAGCGTCAATTTTTTTTTGTTCTAATGCAAACACTTAGACAGGCAAACACTTATTCAAACGCTTAGACAGTTTGGTCTTGGATGCCTTAAGGCAAGCGCTGAACAGACGTTACTCACTTTGCATTACCCAGGGGGTGCGTGTAGCTTGAAGATAAGCCACGGAAGCGGAGTAACAATGTCCCCGCAACGCTCTACGATCCTATTACGACCGGGACCTACGGTTTAAAGTGGATTCCGAACCCCTACAAACATCCATGGCACCGCCGGGACTCGAATCCGAAATCTGTGGTACCGAGCGTCAGAGCACTAGCCACTCGAAGGTTTTAATAAGTAAAAGGTTTTTACTTAACCAAAAAGGTTTAAAAATCTGTGGAACAACTGAAAAAGGGTATAGCATGTTAAAATAATCATATACCATCATATGACTTTTGCTGCATAAATTTTACTGCAGGTTGAAGATCATTTACTGGTGTGCACACAAACATCGTCATTAAATCACCAGTTTCATCTAAGTTGTGTCATTTTACAAATGACGAGAAAATTGATATTCAATTTTTGAACGGTATTTATAATTGCAAATTAAATAAATAAGCTAAATATAATAAATAAAACAAATTTAATTTTTAAAAAAATTAATTTTTTCTAATAAAAATATGCAGAAACAATCCGAAAACACGAAATAAAAAATATAAATAAATAATAAATAAAAAAAATCATAAATATCATTAAATAATAAATATATGATATGAATCTATCCTCGACATAATATGCCATGAAATGAATATTGATATAAATAAAGATCGATTTAAGACATTTATTCACCTTTGGAAATAACAGTCCATCACACTTGCAGATGCTAACGCAGTTTCCAAAAGCCGACTAATTCCTCATAACTTTAAGAAGCCACTAATTACGGACTTCAACTGCCCTAGGAAGCTGACATCAGTTATTAGCAGACTCAGACCTAATCATTACAGAGGGACAGACTCCCAGACAAGATCAGGGAATACATTCCCTGCAGAAATTGCCGTAACGCTTTCCTAACACCTAAGCACATTCTAGAGTGTCCAGCACTTACGCCCCATGTTTTGCAATTGGGTATGGTGCCAATCGAGGCCAATTTAAAAGAAGTCCTGTATAGTGAAGCGGCACCATTGCTTGCGGCCGCTATCGAGAAGACTTTTGATTTGATCTAACATTGATAATTATATTTTAAATCCATGGGCACGATAACAACAACAATAACAGTTATACGTATAGACAATTATAAACAATTAACAATGAAGGAATAATAAAGTACATTATCATAATATTCTTTTTCAAGACAAAAGTTTGTTCTGCAATCAAATTCAAAACGCATTAAAATCAAATGCTAAGCATTATTTAAATAATTTTAATAATTAAAAAAAATTTTAATTAAATTTTTATTAAAATTTTCATGTCTAAGAATAAAAGCATTCTTCATAATATTTAATTCTGAATTTTGAAACACTTATTGTTGGTATTGGCCAACAAATGAATAATTTCTGATTATTATTTGTAGATATTTATTTGAAAAATTTAAATAATAAATTGAAAAAAAATGAAATAGCAAGCCTTACATCTTAATGATTAGACTAACGTAGAAGAGAGTTAAAATTTATAATCAATTTCTTTCAAATAAATTTCAATAGTTTACGAGAATTCAATAACCATTTAAAGTACGTAAATTGCATATTAAAAAATAAATTAATCTTATCTCTTAAAGTAGTAAGTTTCTGCATTAAAAAATTGTTGCATTATTAAAGTAAAAGTTTCTGCATTATAAATTGTTTTTTAGGAAATTTAAATTAAACTTCCATTGCTGAAAATCTTAAGAGTCTTAGTAATTACAACCTTAATTTCCCTTGTAATTCCACTTTCCGCTTGTAATTATATAGGAAATTAAACACCTTCTGCAATAATTACAATTTTCAAATTCTAATTAAAGCCTGGTTTTAAATATACATTCAACTTTTATTCCGTAACACAATACAGTAGCCAGGAAAGGTCTTATCGTTAGTAACGTTATTTTAAAGCATATTATTATAAAGCAATTGCCTCAACGTTCTTTGAAAAATCTATTGATGATTTTATACTTTCAAGATCATTCCGAGTTTTTTATGTTTTAATTAAATATTCTTCTTTTCCCTTTTAAAAATTCATTAAAGATAATTATTTTATTTCAAATGTTCTTCCCATTCTGAGTACAGGGCAAGCGTAAACAACTACACATTAGCAAAATTAACAAAAGAATATTTCAAGCCCTCAATAAAGTTTAATACTTATTGTTATCTTGAACAATTGTTATCTACAACAATTTTTTATAATTTTTTCTATGTTATTTAGCCGTTTTAATTGTGCCATTTAATTTGTCTGACTTTAAGAATTAGAATATGAATTCCGAAAAAAAAAATTACATGGTGTGTAATTTTAAAAGAATCTGGTATAATTTTGTCCAAAAGAATCCGAGATGTTAAGCATTAGAATATATTTATGAATATATTCTGGTGTAATTTATGAATATATTCTGGTGTAATTTTTACCTATACTATTATAATAATATCATATAATACCGATTATAATTATGCCATTTAATTTGTCTGATTTACAGCATTAAAATATGAATTCTGAAGAAAAAATTGAAAATTGTATGTGTATTTTTAATAGAAATTGGTATAATTTTGTTCAAAAGAAATCGTAATGTCTTACAAATAAAGGTTACTTCTTTTGATGTTATTTTAATTTAAAATATACCATAGATATTAGGCAAAAGAATATTTGTGAATTGTACGATGGATTTTATCCAGTCTTTTTAATTATTTGGAAATTTTTTTAAATATTATTTAGCTATTATAATTATGCCATTTAATTTGTCGACTTTAAGTATTAGAATATGCATTATGTAAAAAAAACTGTAGAAAATTATATGTATAATTTTAATAAAATCTGTTTAATTTTGTTCAAAAGGAACCGTAATGTCTTACAAATAAGTGTTATTTCTTCATTTTTAAAATATGCTATACAAATTTTGCAAAAGAATATTTGTGAACTTTACAATGAATTTTTACTTACTTTTAATATTTATTGGAATATTTTTCAATATTATTTACCCATTATAATTATGTGATTTAATTTTTCTGCCTTTAAGCATTAGAATATCAATTCTGAAAAAATAGAAAATTGTATGTATAATTTTAATAGGAGCTGACATAAATTTGTTAAAAAAAACTGTGATATTTTATAAATAAGGGTTACTTCTTTTTATGCCATTTTAATTTTAAAATATGCTATAGGTACTGCGGAAAAGAATATTTGTGACCTGTACGATGAATTTTTATCTAGCTTTTAATAAAATTATTTGGGATTTTTTTTTCAATATTATTTGTCCATAATAAATATTTCATATAATTTGTATAAATTTAAGCAATAGAATATGAATTCTGAAAAAAAAAAACCCCCAGAAAATTACAAAATGTATAATTTTAATAGAATCTAGTATAAATGGTTCAAAAGAACCGTGTTGTCTTACAAATAAGTATTACTGAATATACCGGTTCTCGTTAGATCACCGAAGTTAAGCATCATTGGGCGCGGTCAGTACTTGGGTGGGTGACCACCTGGGAACACTGCGTGCCGTTGGCAAATTTGGGACCTGAATGGCCGAGTGTCTAGCGCTCTGGCGCTCGGTGCCACAGGTTTCGGGTTCGAATCCCGGCGGTGCCATGGATGTTTGTAGTGGTTCGGAATCCACTTTAAGCCGTAGGTCCCGGTCTTCTATGACTGTAAGAGCGCCACGGAGCAAAAGTCAGGCTTCTACCTACGGGTGCTCCATCACAACAGAAGCTGCTTCCTTCCCCTTCAATCATGAGTCCATATGGGCTCGTGGGCTTGGCCAGCCAAGTGGGATAAGAAACAACAACAACAACAACAACACTTCTTTTGATGCCACTTTTATTTTAAAATATATTATAGATGCTATGCAAAAGAATATTTGTGAACTTTACGATGAATTTTTATCTAATATTTAATAATATTAAATAAATTTTTTAAAGTGTACATTTGATCTTTAACAAATGCAATTTTAGTATTTTACCTATAATTAATTTTTTTTCCTAAAAACAAGAAGTGTAGATGATTTTTAAAAAATTAATACAGCATTTGCACCATATATAATAAAGAAATCGTGTTGTCATAATCAACCTTTCATTCCCACATTATATGCACATATTTTTTTTTTATTTTCTTAATATTATTTAAACTAGATTATATTTAAAATTAAAAACAATTAAAGGGTAAAGGCGCTTCGAAACAGATTAAACCTGAATTACGTACATTATGTGCTATCTTTCTTCGCAACCTATAATTATCTATAATTAATCTTTTATTCCAAAAATAATTAATGCAGTTAATTTTTAACATTTAATGTAACGTTTGCACTATAACAGATGGGCTGAAAAGTTCATAAGCTGACACATAGATGGTGCTACTAGTATTAAATCCATATGATTTTTAGTTAGCCATAACCCTCAAAAGACACGTGTATAAATTTGACAGCTGTTGCACTATTAGTATGTGAGTTATAGCCTTTTTAGTGTTCATCACGTGCAGTCCACTCAGCTTACAGTCGATTGGACTCCGGTGTGAAATGATGGAGCCATGTTTCATCCATTGCCACATATCGACGCAAAAATTCGGGATTATGACGATTGAACAGCTCCAAACACTGCTTAGAATCTTCAATTCGTTGTTGTTTTTGGTCGATTGTAAGCTCGCGCGGCACCCACTTTGAACATAGCTTTCGCATATCCAAATATTCCTTCACGATATATCCAACACGTACCTTTGATATCTTTAGGGTCTCAGCTATCTCAATCAACTTCACTTTACGGTTATCAGAAATTATTTTGTGAACTTTTTTGATGTTTTCGTCGGTAATTTCCTCTTTGGGGCGTCCACTGCGTGCATCGTCCTCGGTGCTCATTTCGCCTCGTTTAAATTTAGCAAACCACTTCTCTACGGTTGATTTTCCTGGTGCGAAGTCCGAATAATGTTTATAAAGCCAAGCATTGGATTCAATAGTATTTTTTTTTTCGCCAAAAAAGAAATGCTTTAATTAACACACGAAATTCCTTTTTATCCATTTTTTCAAGCTAACAAAATTTGCTTCACTAAAAATACTATAACTCACATACTAATTGCGCAACAGCTGCCAAATTTATACACGTGTCTTTTGAAGGTTAGGGATAACTAAAAATTATGTGGAGCCTGGTTATATGCAATATCTCTCTTTTTTAAGCTTAAAAATCCTAAAATTCAAATTTTTTTTGTCTCAAATATCCAGTAATGACCATAGTTTTACATTAAATATTTTTTGTTCTTTTGCAAACAGTAGAGAATCTTAGACATGCGGCAAATGACATATTGTTTTCTTTCTAATGCAGCTGGCAAACAATTAGACAGCTTGGTCTTGGATGCCTTAAGGCAAGCGCTGCACAGACGTTACTCAGATAAGACTCAGACAGACTTGAAGATAAGCCACGGACGCGGAGTAACAATGCCCCCGCAACGCTTTACGATCATATTAGACCGGAACTTACGGTTTAAAGTGGATTCCGAACCACTACAAACATCCATGGCACCGCCAGGACTCGAACTCGAAACCTGTGGTACCGAGCGCCAGCCACTCGGCCCTTCAGGCCCCGCAAATGACATATATTTACCTATATTTTGAAGATTGTTTTACCCCTGATTTATATAATCTTCTTCTCTTGTAATGGAGCGACGTGGCCTGATGGCCGATTGGCTAGCGCTCTATCGCTGGTACCACAGGCTTCAAGTTTGAATACTGGAGGTGGCATGAAAATTTGTGAATGGTTCGGAATCCACTTTAAACTGTTGGTCTCAGTCTAATTGTCCCAAAGTGTACACAAAATGACCGTAGAACGACAAACCAAATCAAATCAGTGGAGAAACAGCCTCACGGTGGGCCAAGGCTAGCTGCCGAACAACAAAACATGAGATGTTTCCTTTTTACAGAGTAGGGCTGTCAGCCTTACGTCCAGCATTCTACTACGTCTACTTACGTCTACAGTAAAATTAGAACGAGACCTACGGTTTAAAGGTGATTTCGCACCATTACAAACATCCTAGCGTCTGAATCGAAACCCGAAACCGAGCGCCAGTTACTCGGCCATCATATATATAAATTAAAAATCCACTAACTGTATTTTTTAATATCTTGTTCAAACAAACCGACTCAAATTTTTTGATAATATCCGGGATGTTTTTCCATTAACAATTTATATCTCATGAAAATTATTTTTAAACACACATGCTGAAATTTAAAACTGCTTGTTTCTTTACTTCTACTAACTAATAATTTTATTTTAAAAAAAGATCTTCATGAAATCCAAATTAAAAAAAAAAAGACTTTACAATTAATCAGTACATTAATTAAGCGCAATTAAATTACAATATACTTTAAGAAACAAACCAAACGCCATAATCTTTATGATCCTCACTGCTGTTAAATTTCCCGATGATTCAACCTCAAATTCTTTTGTCCCTCATTCTTTTTCAGATGTAATCGATGCAGTCCTCAACAGTTTAATTTTTTTCTTCCCATTCAACTCGGAAGTAAGGAGTGGAAGAAGAAAATCGAACTCAACTCCAGTGCCACATCTCCCCCTTTAGCGAACCATCACCAATCTCGAACAAGACCACAGTTTTTGCTGGAACTCAATCAGCCTAGGAAGAAGGGTGGTTGGTAAAGGGCAGGGAGGTTGAGCTAACTAGATTTTCTTATCGTTTCTCCGCCGTCGATTCTGGATCAGTCTTAATGACTCAAAAGCCCAGATTAGAGAAGAGAAAAAAAAATGAAAAGAAAGACAAGACTTTTGCCTTTAAAAGAGAAAAATCGATCTTTGCTGTCTTTTAACAACAATTGCTCAAACGGCCTTTTTTTCAGACTGCTCGGAATGAAAAATGAAAGCTTTCGTCTGTCTATTCCAGACAGCAATTATGGAATGAACAATGGTTTCGCGGAGGATTTCGTTTATCCAATCAACCCACAATAGACACGTGTTTTTAATTTTTAAACTCTCATTTTAGAAGCTAAGTAATGTCACCAGAGATTTATTTATTTTTGAACCGTGGTTAGATTGTCTGTTTTATTAAGCGTCCCTTGTGATGGACGAAAGAAAATTAATCTTTTTTCGAGTTTCTGAAATTAAAGTCATTGAAAATTGAAAGAAATTTGTATCTTTTGAAATTCCAGCACCTTCAATAATTAAAATCCGTTACCTTTGAGTTTCCTTTGAACTGTTGCTGTAATCTTTTTTTTACTTTCCAAGCAATTTTCTTTAAAAATATTCAACAAATTGAATTCGCTTTTATACTAATTAAATTCCAAAGCAACTATGTTTTTATGCAACATTTTCGTCTCTTAAAAATAATTACAAACTTGAACATTGCCTTTAATGAAATTAAATTACACTTCTGCAGTAAATATTAATTTAACTAACTTTTTATAATATTACAATTTGTTTCTTATTTCCAATAAAACAATGATTTTTTCATATAAAGTTCATGTAATTCATTTATTATCTGTTACAAATAAAATTATGAAGCTTGTATCATTGCTGTAAAATAATGATAATCCAAAAAGCTTTTTATTTTTTACTTATTTAAGTAAAAACTTATGTTATTGCATTTTTTATTATAGAAACATACACTGTTTAAAGTTAAACGAATTTGCTTTTTTATCAATTTTCCATAAAGGTACTCACCTAAAGACAACACGAATGTGTCCAATAAAACACAAAAATCTCTAATATCGAACTTATAATCTTATACATGCTTTGTAAGTGGTGAATCTGGAAAGATACTAAAAAAATATATATAGTAAAACACAGCACTTGACAATTTCCGCTTTTCTTTCCATTAGACATCTAGTTAATTTTTTGGCAATGTTTAATAAATTCGAAATAAAATAGTTAAAATGATTAATCATTAAACTTTTGATAATGGAATAAGGTATCGAATCATGACGAGAATGAAAGAAGACAGTCTTGAAAAAGATTTCTAGTGACTTGTCCAGTATCGTGTCTAACTAATGGAGAAATTTTAAAGAAAGCGTGGAAGAAGTCATTCGAAAGCCACGATGACCAATGAAGATCATTTATTCATTATTCATTCACGAAAAAGAAATTCAATAATTTTTCAGCTCTCTCATGATCTTCATGCAGTTACATGTACCCAAGTACTGCTTATAGAAAACTAAACGAAGAAGATCTATCTTCAAGTACATGATTCAACCTAAACAGTAATTCTCAATGTACGTTCAGTTGGAAAGATCCAGTAACCTATATGTACTCCAATTTCCAAGAAAGAGACAAAGACAGTGAAGTTTTGATGATTTGGACATGCACGATACTGTATGGATAAAGATGTTGAATTGATACATAGATGTTCATTCCTTTGTCAAAGTTCTGTGGATGTTGTAATGTATAGAAAATATATTTTGGAACTTTATGTTCACTTTTTCATAGATTTAGTTGGCCCTGATTTCATTTTGAGATACAAGACGCACGCTCACTTAAGGTTCATCTTGTCCAATGAAATTTGGAACAATGTATATTCCAGAAATTCTGAGTGGCTTTAAGAGCATTTTTTAAATTGTCATCGATTGGACTTTCTATCCAGATCTAAACCCTATAGAATATTTTTGTCTGGGACGCTTTTAGAAAGGTAATAGCAACTTGTTTTCCACCTGCGATAATTGTCAGAGACCAAAGAGAGTGTTGCTGGATAAGAGGAACCAAGTTCCCTTGCAACTCATAAACTGTTTGAATTCCAGTATGAATTAAACTGTAAGAACTGTATAATTTTATGAAAAAAACCATTACTTATTTAACCATCTTTATTCTCGATTTTATAAACTCTGTTTTAGAATTTTTGGCGCTGAAGAATGCTATATACAGATATGCATATTAATTGAAATTTCTTTGGTAGGCTCTCGAGATAATCGTTCAAAAGTGAAAAATTCTTTAATTTCGAACACCTGTGTATCTACTTTATTTTCAACTAACGTTTATTTGGAAAGAACCAAATACCTATATGTGCTCCAACCTCCAAGAAAGAGAACACTGAGATACCTGTGTATCTACTGACGTTACTATACCGAGGACGTGCAATATCTAATAAAGGACTTCATTGTTGTTGTTGTTTGTTTCAAATAACTTTCTCAAATAGCCATGAAAAAAAATTTAGTGATCTCTTTCTGCAAAAGCCAAAGTAAAGCAATCATTGTTCTTAATCAACATTAATTTATAGTCCTTTTAATAAATATTTCTTAAAAAATTGTTATTATTTACTATTTAATATTGAATAAATTTTCCACAAGTTCGTGATTATAATCAATAATCGTAACACAATCGTATTCAATACAATACAATACAATACAATCTTACAATAATCGTATTCAAATCATTAAATATATCCAAGTTTAATCCTCAAATTCAATTCTTTCAATACATCACATTTATTCTTTTAATATATCCATACTCAATGCATCCAATATATCCATATTCAATGCATTCAATATATACATATTTTATCATGAAATTCATATCATTCAATATATCACATTTATTCTTTCACTATATCCACATTTTATCATCAAATTTATATCATTCAATATATCACATTTATTTTTTCAATCTATCCACATTTATTCTTTACTTTAATCAATCTCAATAAGAATATTACTATGTCAAAAAGATAAACACAAATAAAACACCAGAATCTTTATTATACTAAAAATCGCTAAATCTTCTTTATTTAACTTCAGAATTTCCTGTTTTACTTTTTTTCAGATACAGATCTGTGCAGTCCTCAAACTTTTAATGTTTTTTCCCCCCTTCAACATGCGTGGAAAGAGTGGAAGGAGAAAATTAAACTAATTTCAGCGTCCCATCAGGCTTTTAACGAACCATCACTGTCTCAACAAGACCACAATTTTTGCCCAAACTCAATCAACCCTTGAAAGGAGGGGGCGGGGGAACTGAACTGACTTGATTTTCAAAGAGAAAAATTGACTTTTGCTGTGTTTTAGCCTCAATAGTCCTTTTCTCAAACTGTTTGTGAAAGAAAAATGAAAGCTTTCATTTTACATCTGTCTATCCCAAACAGAATTGATTAGATGAATAATGGTTTCGTAGAACATTTCGTTTATCCAATCAACCAAAAATAAATACCAGGTTTTAAATTTTAAAACTCTTTATTTTACAAACAGTGTAATGTCATTTAAAGAAGTTTTTTTTCTATTTTTTAGGATGGGGTCTGATTCTATACATTTGTGTTTGTACTTACTGGTGTATTATTTACTAGTGCATTCCTACTTACTGATAATTAATTAATACTTTTTGTGATTCCAAATGAAAATCATTAAAAATTGAAAGCAATGTGTCCTGAAGCAATTCTAAAGCTTTTTGATCAGGTTATTTATATTTCTTGGTTTAAATTAATGATTTTTTTTTCTTTCCTACAAAGGGATTTTCTCTAATTTGAAATACTATTTTATTATTTGAGTTTTAAACTACACAACAATGCAAATAGCTGAATTAAATTTCTTATTATTCCTTTGACAAATTTTAATGTAAATTTTACTTCAGATGATGCCAAATCATTGATCCAGTATGAGGAGAAATTATAGTTGAAAATTAACAAATCACCACCAATTCACCAATTAATTCCACCACGAACAACAATCGATGCAGTTTTCTCATGTTACGTAAGGAGACTAGAATCAAGAGTTTCCATTTCATACTTCAATTATCACAAACTAATTATTCCTTTTCAAAGGAACGAAGGTAATGATTAATTACTTCATTATATTATAGTATGAAAAATACTTAATAAACTTTATTTATCTCTTTAATGAGACTCGTTGATGAATAGCTGAAATTTAACTTTTTCCACCACAGACACACGAAGTTTAACTTGCCTTGTTCGTAATTTTTACACGCATATTTTTCATTGCTGCAATAATTGACAACGAATAATTATCCAGATATAATAAAGAGCGATATATATATACCAGTTATACTACTAAAGTTATATCTAAATGACTTATAGAAGCTATTAATTATTAATACTAGAATGTTAAAAATCTAAAGCATAGGAAAGAAGTAACTACTTAAACTAATAAAGTACAAAATTGCAGCAGCCTTCTTTAAATTAATATATATATATATATATTAATGTAAAGAAGGTTATATGAACTACTGTGATGAGATGATGTCGTTTTTTTATGGCGTAGGTTTGTCAGCCCTACTCTCAACAGTCATATTAGACTGGGGCCTACGTTTTCAAAGTAGATTCTAAACCACTACAGACAACCATGGTATCCTGATTTGAGCTCGGAACCTGTGGTATCAAGGGCCAGAGCGCTAGTCACTCGGCCACCAGACCCAACATTACAAGAATGTTAAAAATCTAAAGAATATTTAGGAAGTAACTACTGGAACTAGTAACGTACATCGCATGATTCGTAAAAAGAAGCAATAATGTTTAAAAAAATACATAAATTTTATTTTCTAAATTGATATAAACATTAACAAACAATAAATTAAGGTATAATAAATGAATGTATTTATCCACAAATGAATGTATGTATTATTATTTTTTGCAAAATATTTTCAAAGAAACTAGTAAGAATTTATCTCTTCAAACAAATTGAAATAACGAACTTCTGGAGTCATAATGTTTCGTTAGTATCTAAATACAGACATCATTAGTTCAAAAATATTTCATACATTTTTGAATTTTTGATTTGTAACGATAGTAAAATGTAAGAAGCAAAAAATATTCCAAAGATCGGTTATAATTCTAAACGCATCCCAGCTAGACTCCCAGACGCAAAAGTTTCTCAAAAGCAACTCATTGTGATTCTTGAAAAGTGACTAAGGCAGGATAATTTTTCGTTTTGTCCGCAGTTTTTCATTCATGGGGCACAAAATATGGTAAACAGTTTCTAATAAAGTCCATCGTTAAAATTCACGTGATATTCAAGACGGTTAAAAATGATTGCTAAGAGTTTTTTGTCTGCCATTCTTAATTCTCTGTCTGAAAGTAAAGGATATTTCACACTTAAGGTGACTCCAAAAATTTTTCCTTTTTAAGTGATTATGCCATTTCCATCATATAGACGGTAAAAATTACTGTAAAAGTATATTGTAAAATGCAGGATAATAAAAAATTTTAATGAAGAATCTATATTTGAAGACTATTTATGATATTAATAAATTCTAAATTCTGAATTTATTATTGTAAGATTAAATTTTATCTTAAAATATTTAAGACTTTCATGTTAGGCCACATTGAAAAAGGGTGCTTGGCTTAATTTGAGTTAGTATATACAATTTGCTGACAAAAATTTTCATTTTATTTCCTGTTTCTATTTATAATTAATTGATCAATTAATCATTACTTTAATTAAGCGCAATTAAAACAAAATCAACTTCAAAAAGACAACCAACTTTATGGTCCCCACTACTGTTAAATATCCCGATGATTCAACCTTAACATTTTTTCCCCCCATTCTTTTTCTGATGCAATCGATGCAGTCTTCAACCGTTTAATGCTTTCCTTCCCATTCAATTCGGAAGTAAGGAGTGGAAGAAGAAAATCGAACTCAACTCCAGTGCCACATCCTCCCCTTTAGCGAAACATCACCGGTCTCGAGCAAGATCACAGTTTTTGCGGGAACTCAATCAGCCCAAGGAAGAAGGATGGTTGATGGGGGAGGGGGCGAGGGGTTGAGCTAACTAGATTTTCTTATCGTTTCTCCGCCGTCGATTCTGGATCACCGCTAATGACTCAGAAGCCCAGATTAGAGAGAAAAAAAAAAAAAAAAAAAAAAAAAAAAAAAAAAAAAAAAAGAAAGGCAAGACTTTTTCTTTAAAAGGGAAAAATCGACCTTTGCTGTGTTTTAACCACAATTGCTCAAACGACCCTTTTCTCAGACTGTTCGGAATGAAAAATTAAAACTTTCTTCTCTCATCTGCCTATTCCAGATAGCAATTATGGAATGAACAATGGTTTTCGCGGAAGATTTCGTTTATCCAATCAACCAACAATAGACACGTGTTTTTAATTTTTAAACTCTCATTTCTGTAGAAGCTTAGTAATGTTAGCAGAGATTTATTTATTTTTCAGTCGTGGTTAGATTGTCTATGTTATTAAGCATTCTTTGCGAGGTAAAAAGAAAATTAATTATTCTTTTTGTTTGTGTGTGTGCTTCAGAAATTAAAGCCATTGAAAATTGAAAGAATCTTACTATGAATTGATAAAAATTGTATCATATTGAAATTTAAGCACCTTCAATTAAGTTCCTTTTAAACGATTATAAAGATTGCTGTAATTTTTTGTCATTCCAGTGCAATTTTCTTTAAAAATGTTTAACAAATTGAAATTGCTTTTGGAATAATTAAATTCAGAAGCAACTACGTTTTCATACGGAATTTTCATTTCGTAAAAATAATTACAAGCATGTGCATAATTATTAAGGAAATTAAATTACACTTCTGCGGTAAATATTAATTTAACCAACTTTTAGTAATATTACATTTTATTGCTGATTTGCATTAAAACAGTGATTTATTTATGTAAGGATAACTACATTCATCTATTTGATACAAAAAATTATGAAGATTGTATCATTACTATAACAATAATAACAATAAAAAAGAAATTTTTTTAAATTTACATATTGAAATAAAATTTAAGTCTTTGCATTTGTTATTATCGAGGGCAACATAAACTGTTTAAAATGAAATTAATTTGTTATTTTTTTACAATTTTCTAGAAAGTATAAATAATATTGGAAAAAAATTCCAAATAATTGTAGCCCATTTTAATTTAAGATAACAATAAGTATTAAACTTTATTGAGGGCTTGAAATATTCTTTTGTTAATTTTCCTAATATGTAGTTGTTTACGCTTACCTTGTACCCAGAACGAGGGAAATGTGAAATAAAATAATTAACTTTAATGCATTTTTAAAAGCGAAAAGAAGAATATTTAATTGAAAACGTAAAAAACTCGAAATGAAAATTATCTATAGATTTTCCAAAGAACGTTGCTTCAATTGCTTTAGAATAATAATCTTTAAAAAGCGTTTCTAACGATAAGACATTTGCTGGTTACTGTATTGTGTTACGGAGCAAAAGTTGAGTGTATATTTAAAACCCAGTCTTTAATTAGAATTTGAAAATTGTAATTATTGCAGAAGGTGTTTAATTTCGTATATAATTACAAGGGGAAAGTGGAATTACAAGAGAAATTAAGATTGTAATTACCAAGAATCTTAAGACTTGGAGCAATGGAAGTTTAATTTATATTTCCTAAAAAATAATTTATAAAGTCTTAATGAAGAAACTACTTTAAGACATAAGATTAATTTATTTTTTAATATGCAATTTATGCACTTTAAGTGATTATTGAATTCTTGTAATCTATAGAAATTTATTCGATAAAAATTAATTGCAAATTTACTCACTCTTTTCTCTTCTATTTAAACTCTCTTCTTCTTACTCTAACCCTTAAGATTTAAGGTTTTAAATTTATTTTGTTTGTATTTATAGATTACAGTTTTGCAAGTAAATATCTACAAACAATAAGATATAATTCATTTGTTTGCCAGTACGAGAAATAAGTTCTTCAAAATTTATTAATTATTCAAAATTAAGTGCTTTAAATTCTATGCAGAATGATTTTCTTTTTAAACATAAAAATGTTTATATAATTTTAATTAGCATTTTTATTTTAAATTATTTAAATAATCCTCAGTATTTGATTTTAAAATGTTTTTAATTTGATTTGAGAACAAACTTCTCTCTTGAAAAAGAATATTATGAAAATGTAATTTATTATTCCTTCATTGTTAATTGTGTATAATTGTTTGCATGTATAATTGTTATATCCAAAGGTAAATAAATGTTTTAAAACGATCTTTATTTATTATTATTTATATCAACATTTATTTCATGGCATATTATGTCCAGAAAAGATTCATATTATATATTTATTATTTATTTATATTTATGATTTATTTATTAGTTATTGATTTATATTTCTAATTTCGTGTTTGCAGATTGTTTCTGCATATTTTTATTAGAAAAAATTGATTTTTTAAAATTAAATTAATTCATTTAAAATTAATTTAAAATTAAATTACTTTATTAAATTAATTAATTTAAAAGTAATTTAAAATTAAAAAATAATTTTTGTTTTATTTATTATATTTAGCTTATTTATTTAGTTTGCAGTTAAAAATTTCATTCCTAAATTGAATATCTGTTTTCTCGTCATTTGTAAAATGATCCCATGTTGATGAAACAGATGCTATTAATGGCGATGCTTATGCGATCACCTGCAAATAACCCACAACAACATTAAAATTTAAAATGTTTTTTTTTTTTTTTGTTCCAATGTAGCTGACAAACACTTAGACAACTTGGTCTTGGATGCCTTGAGGCAAGCGCTTTGCATTACATTGTAACTTGTGTTATCTTCTTTTTCTTTTCTCATTAATTGACACACCTTTCAGTCGATAGATATATATGAACTTTATTAGTATCAAAAATACTTAATTGAGCCACCGCCCGCCATCAGCAACTCCGTCGCGTTCCTTTTTCTGACCTTGCTCTTACATTGAAATGCCCGTACAAGACAACAGCCTTATATGGAGTTACAGGAGGAGGAGTTATGCAGGAGTCTCTTGTTCGTGGCGCCACCTGTTGTCATTTATAATAACAAATAGTTTACACTTGAAGATACGGACGCGGAGTAACAATGCCAACGCAACGCTCTGCGATCCTATTAGGACCGGGACCTACGGCTTAAAGTGGATTCCGAACCACTACAAACACCCATGGCACCACCGGGACTCAAACTCGAAACCTTTGGTACCGAGAGCCAGAGCTCTAGCAACTCGGCCAGTCATTCCCTAAAATTTAAAATGTATCAACTGTCATATAATGGAGAATGTTTATTTTAACGTGCAATAATATTTTTAGTTGCTCCATAAGACCTATTAACCACTTTATTAATACCTTGTATTATCTTTTAACTAACACATAATTAGCACTAAATTTCCGATTTTAATATTTGTTAAGTCAATAGATTTCTTTGAAAACCTCTTTAAAAAATATTGACGATTGAAATGCTGTAACTAAAAATCGGAAACATATCTTTGAAAGACATTTTCCATTTCGAAATTACAATTTCTACCTTTTCCATCTCGAAATTGCTTCCAAAATGCACTTTCAAAATTCTGTCTTGAGAACTTCAAATGATATTGTAGTCTTAGAATATTCGCCTTTAAATATTTCAATATTCGTAAACAAGACATTTGAAACTGGTCTTTTAAGAATTATAGAAATCCTAGTTATAAAATTTTTTCTGATTTTAAATATTTTAATATTGGTATCCAGACGTCTGTTGCTTCGAATTTCAAATCTTGTATAAAAAATGCGAATCTGGAAAGAAAATAAGGTCAAAGCAATCACTTATAAATAGTAGAGAAACTATATTTTTTACATTCTTATATTATTGCTTTACATTAAATTTACTGAGTATCATTTTGCGGCAGTTTGTTGTAAATTATTCCTTAATATATCAAATGCACTTACTAGGATTTATATCCATCAAAAGGTTATGCAAACATCACATTATCCATTAAAACCTTTGATTGATTGAAAATATTTAAAAATGCAAATTTATTAGTTGAATCTTTAGTCATTAAATAAAAAGTAATTGGAAGATAAAACATTAAATAGATTATGACGTACGCAAATATTTTTATCTCTAAAAATCTTCAAAATCTTATCTTCCCAACAGCAAAATACAATAACTTTTAGAAACCTCGAATATAAAATCAAAAGAATCCAATTAACTGTTTTGTTTCTCTATGAAACGCGCCATTTTTGTGACTGGAAAGTGTTTTCCTAAAGACCCATCAGCAAAGAGATTTCTCTATCGAGGCACCAGGGAGTAATTTGACATTTTAAGGAAGACATTACCACTGCCTTACAATGCAACCGCTGGAGAATGGAACTTTGTGGACTCTCGAAATACTGAAAATAACGGAGTTCCCAAAGGATCTTGCAAGGGAAAAAAAGAAAGTCTGGAACTGACTGATTGAATAGATTCTAAAGAGAATTAGTATAATAACAATTATTTAGAAAGGTCATTGCAATGTAACATTCACGGGCGTTGTCTGGTATATTCATATAGTTGTACATGAATGACTACTTAAGTAATGGACTCTTATTTTTTATATATATTTACAGTAATCATGTTTTTGATATCTCATTTATTATTTTTTTCTTGGTCATAATGTTTTTTGTGGTAAATTATCAAGAGAAAATATTTCTTTTTTCTTAGAGGTTATATTTATTGAAAGGCGAAATATCACTTAAGATATCACGAAATAACAATTAAAAATATTAAGTTGTATTTTATCCTACATAGAAGTTTATGAATCAGGGAAAAGACACTCCGTATATATTACGTAAAACCTTGAATCCATATATAATAAAGTGGCTACTGTTTAAAAAAAAACCAGCATAGCAAAATTTTAATACTAACTGTAATAAATAATCATGAGGCAAAAATAAATTTCAAATTAAATATGTCCTGCTCTCAGTTATTTGATTGCAAGAATATTTTCAGGATATTCATTGTTAAAAAAATGATAGGAGGGATTTTTAAGTGGTGTTTTTTAGGATATTCGTTTTTAAAAAGCATCAGTAGAATGCAAATTAATTTAAAAAGGAAATTTATTTTAATATTTTATTATTATTTAAAAACATTTTTTAACTGTTAATCAATATATAAATCTATGTCAATACCAGATCGTTCATTAAAATCATTGATTGACAGAAAAGCTTTAAAAATTAAAATTTATTTGTTATTAGCCTTCAATCATTAAAGAATAAGATATTGAAATATACTACTGTGTCCAAAAAATAAAACCAATTTTCAATTTAAAATTCCCGGGACTTATGGAATTTCAATTTTTTTTCTTTTTTTAGGTTGCTAGCACTGTCCTGGACATCTGTGTAAATCTGACTTCAAAATATTCATTTGTGTTTGAGTTACGCTTGGCTTTGTGAGATGCTAAGACTGATTCCGGCGATTTTTGAAATGTCTGAATTAATTGAACAAAGAACTTGCATTACATTTTATTTCCGGAAACGTATATAATGGTGAAGAAGGCATTCGGTGAGCATTCCTGTGTCGGAAAGAAATGTTTAGAATTGGTATAAACAGTTCAGAGAAGATAGAGAACGAGTTGAAGACGAAGAGCACTCTGGTCGACCAACGAATCAACCTTAACCGACGAAGCTCAGTCCCAAAAAAAAAATTAGAGATTTGGTGCTGGCAAACCCATATCGTCCCTCAACCACTGCACTCACACCGTGTGACTTCCGCCTATTCCCTAAACTCAGAACACCACACTGGAGACATCGTTTTTATTCGATTGAAGAGATTCATCGTGAATCGCCGCGCGCTTTGCGCCTGCCGATGACTTTTTAGCATGCATTGAGAAAAAGTTGGCATAAGTACATTGTATCTGGATGGGATTATTTTAAAGGTGATGAAATAAGTTTGAAAGAATAAATGAAATTTTGAAAAAGAAATAATTGGTCTTACCTTTTGGGCACAGTAGTAAAACAATAAATAGATTAAATAGATTCTCATGTATTCAAATATTTTTATAAATCATCACATTTTTCCTCAATAGCTAAAAACAATAACTTTTATGAACCTCAAATATAAAACAAAAAGAATTCCAATTAACTGTTTTATTTTCTCTATGAAACGCCACATTTTTGTCACTAGAAAAGCTTTCCCATGGCGATCCATCAGCAAAGAGATTTCTCGATCCGAGGCACCAGGGAGCAATTTGCCATTTTACGGAAAACATTACCACTGCCTTACGAGTCGAAGAAAGCAACCGCTGGAGAATGGACTTTGTGGACACTTGAAATAGTGAAAACAACGGAGAAAATTGACTGAGAAGAAAAAACTTATCTCCTCAACAGCAATAAAACAATAGCTTTTATGAACCACAAACAAAAAAATAAAAAAATAAATCCAATTAACTGTTTTGCTACTTTACGAAACGCCCAATTTTTGTCAGTGGAAAGCTTTTCTCTGACGATCCATCAGCAAAAAGATTTCTCTATGGAGGCACCAGGGAGCAATTTGCCATTTTAAGGAAAACATTACTACTGCCTTGCGAATCGAAGAAAGCAACCACTGGAGAATGGAACTTTGTGGACTCTTGAAATAGTGAAAATAACGGAGTTCCCAAAGGACCTTTCAAGGGAAAAAGAGGAAAGCCTTGGAGTAACCAAAAGAACAAAAACAGATTTTTTGTCGCTGACTGATTGAATAGATTCTAAAGAGTATTAATGTAATGACAATTATTTAGAAAGGTCATTGAAATGTATAAATTCAGGGGCGTTGTTTGGTATATTCGTACAGTTGTGCATGAAGTACTATTTAAGTAATGGACCCTTAATATTTTAGATGTATTTACAGTAATTATGTTTTTGATATCCCATTTTTTTAATTGATCATGATGTTCTTAATGGAAAACAAAATTAGTGGATATTGTTGAATTAGTGGAGATTTATATTGTCGTTGATTCATTGAATAGATTCTAAGGAGTACTAGTATGATGACAGTTCTTTAGAAGGGTAATTTAATGTTATTCAGCGACGTTATTTGATGTATTCGTACAGTTGTGCATGAAGGACTATTTCAGTAATGGACCCTTTACTTTTTAGCTGTATTTTTAGTAATTATGTTTTTGATATTCTATAATGATTGACATCCTAATGGTCATAATGTTTTTAATGGAAAATTATCAAGAGAAAATATTTCTTCTTGAAATATCACTTAAGATATCACGAAACAATATTTAAAAATATTATGTTGTGCTTTATCCTTTATAGAAATTTTTGAATCTAGTGAAAGGCACTCCGTATATGCAACGTAAAACCTTGAATCAATCTATAATTTCCTTCTGTTAAAAACTATTACAAACTACCTTCAGTATAATACTATCAGTTTTAAATAATCATGAGTCAAAAATAAATTTCAAATTAAATTTTGCCTTCTATCAATTATTTAGTTACAAGAAAATCTTTAGGATATTCATTGCTAAAAAGGGATAGGCGGTGTTTTTTAGGATATTAATTATTAAAAAGCATTAGTAGAATGCAAATTCGTTTAGAAAGAAAATTTACTTTAATATTTTATACTATTTAAAAACCATTGTTTAATTTTTAACCAATTTAGAAAACAAAGTTAATATCACATCATTCATTAAAATCATTGATTGATAGAAAAGAATTAAAAATACAAATTTATTTATTCAGTCCTTAAATAAAAAGGTAATTGAAATATAAAACAATAAAATAGATTTTGCGGTATACATATATTTTTATAAATCTTCAAACATTTCATTACCAGCTAAAAATAATATCTTTTAGGAACCTCAACTAAAAAACGAAAAAATACAATTAACTGTTTTGTTTCACTATGAAACCCCAAATTTTTCACGAACGATTCATCAGCAAATAGATTTCTCTATCGAGGCACCAGGGAGCAATTTGCCATTTTAAGGAAAACATTACCACTGCCTTACAATGCAACTGCTGGAGAATGGAGCTTTGTGGACTCTGGAAATAGTGAAAAAAAACGGAGTTCCCAAAGGACCTTTCAAAGGAAAAAAAAAAAATCTGGAGTAACAAAAAAAAAAAAAAAAAAAAAAAAAAAAAAAAAAAAAAAAAAAAAGATTTTTTGTCGCTGGCTGATTGAATAGATTCTAAAGAGTATTAGTATGATGACAATTATTTAGAAAGGTCATTGTAATGTATAGATGCAGGAACGTTGTTTGGTATATTCGTGCAGTTGCGCAAGAAGAACTATTTAAGTAATTTTTTAGATGCATATTTCCATGGACATAATGTTCTCGATTTAAAATTATCAAGAGAAAATTTTTCTTCTGTATATATTTTCTAAATAATATTTTAAAAGATTTCTGATATTTTTAGAATATTTTCTTCTCTCTATTTCCGATAATTACTGTTATTAACTGTATTGATGTGAAATACCGCTTAAGATATCACCGAATATTAATTAATAGACAGTGTATTTTTTCACTTTATAGAAGTTTGTGAAAACTGATGAAAGATACTCCATATAAGCCACGTGAAATCTAAAATCAATATATAATTGACTTCTATTTAAAAATATTACAACGTAGCAACATTATAATAATAACAGTAATAAATAATTATGAGACAAAATAAATTTCAAATTAAATATTACCTTCTATCAATTGTTTAGTTACAAGAATATTTTTAGGATATTCATTGTTAAAAAGCATCGGTAGATTGCAAATTAATTTAAAAAGGAAATTTACTTGAATTTTTTAATATTACTTATAAACCGTTGTTAATTGCTAACCAATTCAGAAAGCGAAGTCAATATTACATTGTTCATTAAAATCACTGATTGATTGAAAAGTTGTTACAGCACAGGTCGCCCCCGAGTTACAAAGCCGAATGAGGGCCGGTATTTAGCAGTTACTGCCAAAAGAAACAGACGGAGCTCGTCAGCTCTCTTCAGCTACCGGTACCACAGTTTCAAGGCAGACCGTGTACAGACTCTTAGGGCACATTGGTCTATATCCTCGTAGGTCTGTCAGATGTGTTCCACTTACCGCAACTCACTGTCGCCTGCGATTAACCTGGAGTAGAGAGCATGCATTGTGGACACCGCAACAGTAGTCTTGTGTGATGTTTTCCGACGAGTCCAGGTTTAGTTTGCAGTCTGATTCTCGCCGGACTTTCATATGGAGAGCGCCAGGTACTTGTTACCACCAAGAGAACACCATTGAACGACACCGTTACGGTGGTGCAGGATGGCTCGTTTGGGGAGGAATTATTCTTGGTTCCAGAACTGACCTGCATGTTCATAGTGTAACGATGACAGGCCAAATCTATCGGGATGTCATTCTGGAACAACATGCACGTTTGTTCGGGGCGCAATGGGTGCTGAATTTCTGTTTATGGATGACAATGCCCGTCCTCACCGTGCAAACATTGTAGACAAATGCCTTCAATTGGAGGATATCACACGTATGGATTGGCCAGCATACTCACCGGACTTGAATCCAATAGAGCATGTGTGGGATATGCTTGGCCGACGAATAGCAGCCCGTCAACCCCCTCCCACCTGTCAACCGGAACTTCGGAGGGCATTGCTTGATGAGTGGTGTAATATTCCCCAAGATCAGATTGATAATTTGATACTCAGCATGACTAGGTGTTGTAAGGCCTGTATTGCATCGTCCGGGAGACATACTCCATATTAACCATCATACTAACCATGTTATACTGTTTTTTGTAAATAGGTTCTGTTTTGAAATTTGCTCCAGGGAGTAAAAATCGCATTTTTTATTAATTTTGTCAAACATATAGCATCTTTTTTGCTCTTTACCTTTTGTTTAATAAATAGTCATTACAAATAAGTCAAATTTGTTTTGCTTCTGTCTCTTTCTTTGCCTGAACTTCATTATCCTTAATTTATGGACATGCGTGTATTTTTCAGTCATTTAAGAAAAAGGAATTGAAATATAAAACAATAAAATAGATTCTGACTTACGTAAATATTTTTATCTCCAAAAATATTTCCTCCTCTCTTCTCAATAGCAAAAAACAATAACTTTGAAGAACCTCAAATATAAAAAAAATCCAATTAACTGTTTTGTTTCTCTATGAAACGCCACATTTTTGTCATTGCAAAGCTTTTCCTTTGCGATCCATCAGCAAAGAGATTTCTCTATCGAGGCACCTGGGAGCAATTTGCCATTTTTAGGAAAACATTACCGCTGCTTTACAATGCATCCACTGGAGAATGGACTCTTGAAATAGAGAAAATAACGGAGTTCCCAAAGGACCTTTCAAAGGAATAAAAGAAAGCGTTGGAGTAACAAAAGAAGAAAATAAAAGATTTTTTTCGCTGACTGATTGAATAGATTCTAAACAGTATTAGTATAATGACAATTATTTAGAAAGGTCATTGTAATGTATAGATATTCGCATAGTTGTGCATGAAGTTTCTATTTAAGTAATGGACACTTAATTTTTTTAGATGTATTTATAGTAATTATATTTTTCATATCTCAGTTTTTTCTTGGTCATAATGTTCTTAATTGGAAATTATATCATGAAAAAAATTTTCGTCTTTCTTAGAGATTATATTTACTCACAAAATAAGTGCATTTTTGAATTAATGCATAATAATTTTTAGTCTGTGCTAAATTATTTTTAATTCGTTATTTATTTGAGTTGGTAGTTGAAAATTTTATAATCTTTACACTTGTTAATTAGTTTACTCATGTACTGGAAATAAATGTCGTTATGTGAATGTATTTATAATCTTAAATTACTTTTAGTTTATTAATTTATAAATGTTAATTAAAAAAAATTTTTTTTACCTTTCCGACTTATTAAAATTCAAGTTTGATCTTACCTTTAATAATTGAAAAAATTTAATAGTGAAAAAAATTATGATTTTAATTGACAACAAAATTATGATGACAACTCCTGATTTTAATTAAATCACAATTAACCTTAATATATGATGCATATTTTTTTTGTATATTTGTGTTATAAAGAATTAGTTCTTGTTATTTGATCTCAAATTTTGTTTCTAAAAATTAAGGAATTTCACTTATGAATATTCTAATAACCAAAAGCCAGGTCAAAGTAAGCCATATAAGTAAGATTTTATACGAATTAAACAACAAAAAATTAAAATTTAAAGAAAAATAAGAAAAGTGAACTTATATGTCAAAAATAAACTTTCCTAATCATTAAGCAGTGATATATAGATTCTAATTTTGAATAAAGAACTTGATGCATTTCTTTAGTAGTAGACGCTTTCTAACTACCTGTTTTGCTTCCTTAAACAAAATTAAAGTTCTTCCTTTTAGGCAATGGAAGTATATCCCATGTCCCATAACATCAATATAAAAAGGAATCCAATTAAGTGTTTTGTTTCTCTATGAAACGCCACATTTTCCTCACTGGAAAGCGTTTTCCTAATGATCCATCAGCAAAGAGGTTTCTCTATCGAGGCACCAGGGAGCAATTTGCCATTTTAAAGAAAACATTACCACAGCCTTACAATGCAACCGCTGGAGAATGGAACTTTGTGGACTCTGAAATAGTGAAAATAACGGAGTTCCCAAAGGACCTTCAAAGAAAAGAAAGCATTGGAACAACAAAAGAAGAAGAAAAAAAGACTTTTTTCTCGCTGACTGATTCAATAGATTCTAAAGAGTATTAGTATAATGACAATTATTTAGAAAGGTCATTGTAATGTAAAAGGTTCAGAGGCGTTGTTTGGTATATTCGTACAGTTGTGCATGAAGGACTATTTAAGTAATGGACCATTAATTTTTTAGATGTATTTACAGTAATTATGTTTTTGATATCCCATTTGGTTTTATTTTTCCTGGTCGTAATGTTCTTAAATTAAAATTATAAAGAGAAATTTTTTTTTCTATATATTTTTTGCTAAATTATATTCTCGAATATTTCTAATATTCTCGAAATATTTTATATTCCATGTTTCCAATAATTACTGTTATTAACTATATTAAGGTGAAATATCACTTAATATATCACCCAATAGTACATTAGTTAATAGTACATTACTTTATAGAAGTTCGTGAAAACTGGTAAAAGACACTGTATATGGTATGTGAAACCTTGAATCAATAAATAATTCACTTCTATTAAAAATATATTACAGCACAGCAACATTATAATCATAACAGCAATAAATAATAATGAATCAAAAATAAATTTCAAATTAAATATTGCCTTCTATCAATTGTTTAGTTACAAGAATATGTTTAGGATACTAAGAATATGATACGAAGAATATGTTTAGGCGGTGCTTTTTAAGATATTAATTTTTAAAATGCATCTTTAGAAAGCAAATTAATTTAAAAAGGAAATTTACTTTAATATTTTATTATTATTATAAACCATTGTTTAAATGCTAAACAATTTTTAAAACAAAGTCAATGTCATATTATTCATTAAAATTATTGATTAATTGAAAAGATTTAAAAATACAAATTTATTTGTTATTAGTTAAGTCTTAAGTCATTGAATAAAATGAAATTAAAATATAAAACAATAAAATAGATTCTCATGTACACACATATTTTTATCTCCAAAAATTTCTCTCCTCAACAGCAGAAAGCAATAACTTTTAGGAAACTCAAATATAAAACAAAAAAATTCTATTAACTGTTTTGCTTCTCTATGAAACGGCACATTTTCGTCACTGGAAAAGTTTTTCCCTAACGATCCATCAGCAAAGAGATTTCTCTATCGAGGCACCTGGGAGCAATTTGCCATTTTAAGGAAAACATTACCACTGCCTTACAATACAACCGCTGGAGAAAACTTTGGGGACTCTTGAAATAGTGAAAATAACGGAGTTGCCAAAGGACCTTTCAAAGGAAAAAAGAAAGTAGTAACAAAGGAAGGAAGAAAGACATTTTTTGTGGCTGACTGATTGAATAGATTTTAAAGAGTATTAGTATAATACCAATTATTTAGAAAGGTCATTGAAATGTACAAATGTAGGGGCGTTGGTGTATTCGTGCAGTTGTACATGAAGGACTATTTAAGTAATGGACCCTTAATTATTTATATGTACACTGAAGTGACAAAAGTCATGGGACAGCAATATGCAAATTTTCAGATGGCAGTAGCATCGCGTAGAACAGTGCTTTCGCAGAACTATCATTTCTGTTCAAGTTATTCATGTGAAGAGGTTTTGACGTGATGATGACCGCACGACGGGAATTAACAGACTTTGAACGCGGAATGTTAGTTGGAGCTAGACGCATGGGTCATGCCATTTCGGAAATCGTTAGGGAATTCAACATTCCCAGATCCACTGTGTCAAGAGTGTGCCGAGAGTATGAAATTTCAAGCATAACGTCCCACCATGGACAGCGCAGTGGTCGACCGCCTGCACTTAACGACCGAGACCGGCGACGTCTGCAAAGAGTCGTAAACTCTAACAGACAAGCAACACTGTGTCAATTAACCGCAGAAATCAATGTGGGACGTAAAAGGGACTTGTCTGTAAGAACTGTGCTGAGAAATTTGGCTTTCTTGGGCTATTCCAGCAGAAGACCGACTCGAGTGCTTTTACTGACAGAACGACATCGCTTGCAGCGACTCTCGTGGGCACGTGAGCATATCGGTTGGTCCCTAGATGAATGGAAAACCGTGGCCTGGTCCGATGAGTCACGATTTCAGTTGGTAAGAGCTGATGGTAGGGTTCGAGTGTGGCGCAGACCCGACGAAGCCATGGACCCAAACTGTCAGCAAGGCACTGTTCAAGCTGGTGGGGGCTCCGCAATGGTGTGGGCTGTTTTTTCATGGCATGGACTTGGTCCTCTGGTGCGACTGGACCGAACATTGACTGGAAATGCTTATGTTTAGCTACTTGGAGATCACTTGCAGCCATTCATGGACTTCATGTACCCAAACAACGATGGGATTTTTATGGATGACAATGCGCCATGTGACCGGGCCACAACTGTTCGCGATTGGTTTCAAGAACATTCTGGACAATTCCAACGAATGATCTGGCCACCTAGATCGCCCGACATGAATCCCATCGAGCATTTATGGGACATCATCGAGAGGTCTGTTCGTGCCCAAAATCGTGCACCATCAACGCTTTCACAATTATGGACGTCTATCGAGACAGCATGGCTCAATATTCCTGCAGAAGACTTCCAACGACTTGTTGAGTCCATGCCACGTCTAGTTGCTGCACTTGGCCGGCCGGAAGGAGGGCCGACACGATATTAAGAGGTATCCCATGACTTTTGTCACTTCAGTGTATTTATAGTAATTATGTTTTTGATATCCCATTTCTTTTTTTGATGGTCATAATGTTCTTACTGGTAAATTATTTCAAAAGAAAATTTTCTCTATAATTTCTAAGAGAGGAGAAAATTATTATTATGATTATTATTTATTCACTAAATTAATGCATGTTTGAATTAATGCACATAATATTTTCATTCTGTGCTATATAATTTTTAATTTTTTATCTAATTGAGTTGGTAGTTGAAATAATTATAACCTCAAAAGTAATTCATTTGTTAATTAGCTTATTTAATCATTCGAAATGAATGTAGTTGTATGAATGTTTTTATAATCTTAAACTTTTAGTTAAAACTTTTAAGTTGTATGTAGATATTAACATTTTCTATATTTTTAAAATTTCTAACTTATTAAGATTCAGCTTTAATCCTAAATTTAATAACTGGAAATATTTTAATAGTGAAAAAAATTATTGACATCACATATTTTAATTATATGATAATAATTATAATAATTATATGATATAATATATATGATATATATGTATGATATATATAATAATAATGTATAATAATTATATGATAATTTATCTGAATATTTGAGAAATAATTTATATATATATGTGTGTTATAATGAACTACTTCTTTTTATTTGGTCGCTAATTTTATTAGTAAAAATGGAGGGAGTTATCTTGAATATTCTAATAACCAAAAGTCAGGTTGAAGTAATTCATTTACATAAACTGTCAAAAATTAAGGGAACAATCAGAAAAATTGAGATTTACATGGTCAAAACTAAACGTTCATAATTATTACGCAGTATATTTAAAAAATAATAGTGCATAAGAATAGGATATGCCAATTAATGAGGTTTCTATGATTTTATGTCATTGAATTGGTTGAAAATAAATTTTAAAAGTTTCTGCAAGTAAAAACTGCATAGTGAAATTTTGAATTATGCATGTTTCATTTATAAGTATTCGCCGTCTTTTATTGCATGAATTACAAAGGGGAGCAGTTGGGAAAGCAGGAAATAATATAACATGACAATGAATAGTCTTGAATATGAATATAGGCTTCAATATGAGCCTTTCGGTAATTAACAGATTGTGGAATACATTTCTAAAATCAGAATCAGCTTCCAGAAAATACAGCCAAGGAAGATCTAAAATTTCAAGTGCCTAAGAAAAATACGATTTGCAACAAATTATAAAGAAGCAAAGAACAGACAACTTCAACTCATATCATATTTTCTCTTGTAAAAGACAGTGGAAGACTGATATTTCGATCAATTGTGACAAGGTGTGAAAAAGAAGAGTTATATGCTCTTTTCGGCGTGAAAGAATATCCCATATTCTAATTAAAAGTGTTTTTCACATTTTTCCTTTTCTTGTAACTGCGGGGTTTATATTTAACTTTTTGATTTTGGTACTATCAAATATTTTAGAAAAATTGAGTTTGGATTTAAAATCAAGATACGCATATGTGTTGGCACAACATATTTATTCATGGTGCTAACATATTTGTCGTCTTCTTCTTTGGTGCAACAGCCCCATAGTGGGCCAAGGCCGTCTGCCTGTTGGCAGATTTCGAGACGATGTTTTCTTTTTACAGGGTTGGATTGTCAGACCTACTCCCAAAACGCAACATTATTAGACCGGGACGTATGGTTTAAAGTGGATTCCGAACCACTACAAACGTCCATGGTACAACCGAACTCGAAACCGAAACCTGTGGCATCGAGCACCAGAGCTCTAGTATTGCGGTCATCAGGATATATATATGTATGCAATATGTATATATATGCATATACATACACCAAATATATATATAAATACATATGGCCTGAATGACCGAGTATCTAGCGCTCTGCCTTTCGGTGCCATCGATGTTTGAAGTTATTTGAAATTCGTTTTAAGCAATAGGTCTCGGTCTAATATGATCGTAGAGAATTGTTTTGGGGTTTATACATGATATCAGTTCGTGATATATATACATGATATCAGTTCGTGATATATATACATGTATATATATGTGTGCGTATATATATATATAACATATATATAACAACATAAATATGTTGTCCTAATGCATATAGTTATCTACTTTTCTCTCTTTTTATGTATATATATATAAGAGTGAGAAAGTTATACATATATATATATATATACTCATGTCCATAAATTAAGGATAATGTAGTTCAGGCAAAGAAAGAGATAGAAGCAAAACAAATTTGACTTATTTGTAAAGTCTATTTATTAAACAAAAGGTAAAGAGCAAAAAAGATGCTATATGTGTGACATAATCAATGAAAATTGTGATTTTTACTCCCTGGAGCAAATTTAAAAAAAGAACCTATTTACAAAAAACAATATAACATGGATAGTATGATGGTTAATATGGAGTATGTCTCCCGGACGATGCAATACAGGATTTTCAACGCCTAGGCATGCAGAGTATCAAATTATCAATCTGATCTTGGACGCCTTGGACGCCGCAGGCATGCCCCTGACCCCATCACACAAGGTGACGCTACAGTGGTTTTAGTACACACCTGCGGAAAGGGAGGATTGTAGCCGCCAATGGCCTTGACGGCTTTGCGCAGCCGGATGCCTTGTTAGACAATCCATCACTAGAAGTTACCGATTTGGTTGGGTCCCGGTTGATACTAACCAACCGAGCTTTCCAAACCAATACGTGAGGAGCCTGTGCAGGCTCTTGTTTTTGGCTTATATAAAAGTAAGAGGGGAAAGATAGATAGGGAAAATTTAAAAAAAGACAAAAATTATAAAAATTAAAAAGAAAATTATGAAAAACTAGTAAATAATTACAATTAAAAAAATAAAAAATAATAAAATGAATTAGTAGTAAGAACGTCACACGACTATTCTGTACTATGTTATTAAAAGTATAAACATGTTGGAGCTTTTTCAATAGAAATGATTATGTTACTACATAAATAGAAATAGTTGAGTATTTAGTGTATTTACTGTTTAACAAATAATTAGATACTTATGATAATGGAAAATAAGATAAATATTTAGTTTTACAGTCGACTATGTGTATACATAGTTTCTAGTGCTGGCAAGTACAAATCTTCTTATTAATCGTTATCACTGTTTTTTGAGTCTAAGTTTGGTTGATTTTTCTATTGTTCTTTTGATTGTTTGGTTGACTGTTAGTTTTATTATGTTGTGCTGGTTATATAATCAATGTTCTCAACTAAGAATGTCATTATTTTGATTATTTTTTGCTTTAATTTCTTGCGTTTAGCTGCTTTGATGGCCCATTCATGATATGATGCTGGTGGTGGTTCTTCTTCATGGTTGAGGTCGGTTAATGGACATGAGAATAGATAGTGGTCTGGTGATCCTGATTCTCCGCACAAGCATGTATCGTTGTCTGTTATACAGAATCTGTGTAGGTAGGTTGGGAATGGACCGTGGCCTGTTACGAAATATGTAATTAATAAATTTGTAGACATGTTATGTGACACTTTTGGTAAGAAATTGTGTGTTCTTCTGCCGATCAATCTGATCTTGGGGAATATTACACCACTCATCAAGCAATGCCCTCCGAAGTTCCGGTTGACAGGTGGGAGGGGGTTGACGGGCTGCAATTCGTCGGCCAAGCATATCCCACACATGCTCTATTGGATTGAAGTCCGGTGAGTATGCTGGCCAATCGATGCGGGTGATATCCTCCAATTGAAGGCATTCGTCTACAACGTTTGCACGGTGAGGACGGGCGTTGTCATACATAAACAGAAATTCAGCACCCATGGCGCCCCGAAACAAACGTACATGTTGTTCCAGAATGACATCCCGATAGATGTGGCCTGTCATCGTTACACTCTGAACATACAGGTCAGTTCTGGAACCAAGAATAATTCCTCCCCAAACGAGCCATCCTGCACCACCGTAACGGTGTCATTCAATGGTGTTCTCTTCATGGTAACGGGTACCTGGCGCTATCCATATGAAAGTCCGGCGAGAATCAGACTGCAAACTAAACCTGGACTCGTCGGAAAACATCACACCAGACCACTGTTGCGGTGTCCACAATGCATGCTCTCTACTCCAGGTTAATCGCAGGCGACAGTGAGTTGCGGTAAGTGGAACACATCTGACAGGCCTACGAGCGTATAGACCAATGTGCACTAAGCGTCTGTACACGGTCTGCCGGTAGCTGAAGAGAGCTGACGAGACAGATCTGGTGCTGTGCTCCGTCTGTTTCTTTTGGCAGTAACTGCTAAATACCGGTCCTCATTCGGCGTTGTAACTCGGGGGCGACCTGTGCTGTAACATCTACTCACATTACCATCATCTTGGAATCGTTGCCAAAGCCTGGAGATGACACTTTGGGCGATTCCAAGTTCCTCGGATACTTCCAGCTGGGTACGTCCACATTCCAGTCGTCCAATAATTCTACAACGTAAAAAATCATCCAAATGCTTCCTTTGCGCCACAACTATGCGGTTATCGCACTGAAAGTCTTTTAAAGCGCTTGTGAACAATTTTACTTCTTTGCCACCATTCCTTATATACCCCTCTCTTACACTCTCGTCATTGTGACGTACTATCCGCGCCATCTGGTGGTTTCCTGTAATTTGCATATGCTTCTTCAAGATGTGTGTGATAATTCTACAGGTGAAATTTTTATTTTAGAGTTCAATTTCTGTGTGATTTTGAATTATCTTTAATTTATGGACATGAGTATATATATATATGGTGTAAATGTTTTAATGAAATGATGTTAATTTTTTTATAGATATCAAATATCGCAAAACTATATTGATTTGTTGCCATATCAAAATAAATGGACATTATTATTGAACAGTATACTAATATATATTTTTTTATTATTTTATCACTAGTAAATTGCCTTTCATTTATAGTTTCGAATATTTAAAAAGGAAATGTATATTTATCTACTTTCGTTCAACAACTAATTAATTCTAATACAAACAAAAACAGAAACCTTCATAGTACAAATACGGACAACAACGCATTCTGTCTGAATCGACTATCGGCACAGAAGCATCAACTCGAGATAACATATATCTCGCCGTGATCTACAAAGAAATCCGGAATCGACCCAGTTATTCCTCGAAAATCAACTGATAGCTTCTGAAGGAGACAGGGAGACGAGACATGTGAAAGAAGAAAACACATTGGAAATGTAGGATTGAAGTTGTTTCCTGATGGAAGAGACAGAAAAGAATAAAAGTAAATCAAGCACAAGTCTTTCTTTTTTCTCTAAATCAAAGTCTATGGAATCATGGAGTAGGATATCAGGAAACGAAAAAGAAAAAAAAAAGACAGAAACGAAATCTGTAATGTAAGTATACTCAATGAAATTCTACCTATTTCCACGAAATGATGTTTTGTTCTTTTCCCGATAAATGTACTACGTTTTCGATTTATATTATTATTTATGAAACTGAATATTTCATTGATCAACAAAAAATAGAAGGTTCATCCAATAGAAAGCAAGTCAATGGAAAATATATTATTTCATGTTGTGAAATAAATAATGCATCGAAATGTAAGTCACCTCGAAAATTATGTATTTCTCCTAATATTATATAGAAAAATGTATGTCTGATCGAAAATCATTATTTCACCTAATATTTATAGTTTAGGTCAACAAATTTTAGATAACTGTAATAAATTAAAAAAAAATCTGTTTTCGGAAAATATATTATTTCAATCTATATAAAATATATTATTTCATATTGTGTTAATAGAGAAATGTTGTTCAATATATATATACCATGAATAAATATAGGTACGTATATGCATTAGAACCTAATATATATATATATATATATATATATATATATATATATGAAGGGAAGTGAATAAAGTCATGGGATACCTCTTAATATCGTGTCGGCCCTCCTTTCGCCCGGCGAAGTGCAGCAACTCGACGTGGCATGGACTCAAAAAGTCGTTGGAAGTCTTCTGCAGGAATATTGAGCCATGCTGTCTCGATAGACGTCCATAATTGTGAAAGCGTTGATGGTGCAGGATTTTGGGCACGAACAGACCTCTCGATGATGTCCCATAAATGCTCGATGGGATTCATGTCGGGCGATCTAGGTGGCCAGATCATTCGTTGGAATTGTCCAGAATGTTCTTCAAACCAATCGCGAACAGTTGTGGCCCGGTGACATGGCGCATTGTCATCCATAAAAATCCCATCGTTGTTTGGGTACATGAAGTCCATGAATGGATGCAAGTGATCTCCAAGTAGCTGAATATAAGCATTTCCAGTCATTGTTCGGTCCAGTCGCACCATAGGACCAAGTCCATGCCATGAAAAAACAGCCCACACCATTACGGAGCCACCACCAGCTTGAACAGTGCCTTGCTGACAGTTTAGGTCCATGGCTTCGTGGGTCTGCGCCCCACTCGAACCCTACCATCAGTTCTTACCAACTGAAATCGGGACTCATCGGACCAGGCCACGGTTTTCCATTCATCTAGGGACCAACCGATATGCTCACGTTTCCCCGAGAGTCGCTGCAAGCGATGTCGTTCTGTAAGTAAAGGCACTCGAGTCGGTCTTCTGCTGGAATAGCCCAAGAAAACCAAATTTCTCCACACAGTTCTAACAGAGAAGTCCCTTGTACGTCCCACATTGATATCTGTGGTTATTTGACGCAGTGTTGCTTGTCTGTTAGAATTTACGACTGTTTGCTGACGTCGCCGGTCTCGGTCGTTAAGTGCAGGCGGTCGACCACTGCGCTGTCCATGGTGGGATGTTATGCCTGAAATTTCACACTCTTGACACAGTGGATCTGGGAATGTTGAATTCCCTAACGATTTCCGAAATGGCATGACCCATGCGTCTAGCTCCAACTAATATTCCGCGTTCAAAGTCTGTTAATTCCCGTTGTGCGGTCATCATCACGTCAAAACCTCTTCACATGAATAACTTGAACAGAAATGAAAGCACTGCGCATTTATACCTGTTCTACGCGATGCTACTGCCATCTGAAAATTTGCATATTGCTATCCCATGACTTTTGTCGCTTCAGTGTATATATATGGGGTAAATGCTTTAATGAAATGACGAGAATTTTTTATAAATATCAAACGCCACAAAACTATATTGATTTGTTGTCATATCAAAATAGCATAGCTATTGTTATTAAGCAGTATACTAATACATATTTTTTATTACTTTGTAACAAGTAAATTGCCTTTCATTTATTATTTTGAATACTTAAGAAGAAAATGAATATTTTTATCTACTTTATTTCAAGGACTAGTAAATTCTGATACAAACAAAAATAGAAACTTTCATAGTACAAATACAGGAACAACAACGCCATTCAGACTGAATCGAGTATCGGTACAGGAGCAGCAACACGAGATGGCATATATCTTTCCGTGATCTACATGGAAATCGGGAATCGAACCGGTTATTTCTCGAAAATCGACTGATAGCGTCTGAAGGAGACAGGCAGACGAGACATATGAAAGAAGAAAAACAAAGCACATTGGAAATGTAGAATTAAAGTTGCTTCCTGATGGAAGAGACAGAAAAGAATAAAAGTAAATCAAACACGAGTCCTGCTTTTTTTCTCTAAATGAGAGTCTATGGAATCATGCAGTAAGATATCATGAAAAAAAAAAAAAAAAAAAAAAAAAATAAAAAAGAAATCGGTATTGTAAGTATACTCATTGAAATTCTACCTATTTCCCAGAAATGAAGTTTTGTTCTTTTCCGGATAAATGCACTACGATTTCTATTTCTATTATTATTTATGAAACATTGATGTATTACTGAATATTGCATTGATCAACAAATCATAGTAGATTCATGCAATAGAAAGCCGGTCAAAGGAAAATATACTATTTCATGTTGTAAAATAAATAATACATCGAAATGTATGTCTGATCGAAAATTATGTACTTCTCCGGATATTTATAGTTCGGGTCAAAAATTAATTTTAGATTTGAAAATAATAAAATAAATATATTTGGAAAATATATTATTGATATTGTTAAATAAATAATACAGAAATTGTTCTCATGGAAAATTATGCATTTTTCCTAGTATTTATAATTTGTATCTACAATTAACGTTAGATAACTGGTAATAAATATAAAAAAATGTTTTTGGAAAATATATTATTTTAATTAATGGAAATATATTATTTCATGTGATGAAATAAATGCTTCTCAATACAGAATTACAGAATAATACAGAATTGCTTCAATTATGTATTTCTTCTAAGATTATAGTTGGGATTAACAATTAACTTTAGATAAATTTAATAAATAGAAAAAGCTATTAATGTGGATTCCGAAACCCTACAAACATTTATAGCCCTCCTGATCTCGAACCCGAAACCTGCAGCACCACGAGCCAATCCCGCAGCTATACTCGGCCGTCTATATATATACACACTCATGTAAATAAATTAAGGATAATGAAGTTCAGGCAAAGAAAGAGACAGAAGCAAAACAAATTTGACTTATTTGTAAAGTCTATTTATTAAACAAAAGGTAAAGAGCAAAAAAGATGCTATATGTTTGACATAATTAATAAAAATTGCTAATTTTACTCCCTGGAGCAAATTTCAAAAAAGAACCTATTTACAAAAAAAAAGTATAACATGGTTAGTATAATGGTTAATATGGAGTATTTCTCCCGAACGATGCAATACAGGCCTTACAATGCCTAGGCATGCTGAGTATCAAATTATCAATCTGATCTTGGGGAATATTACACCACTCATCAATGCACTCCGAAGTTCCGGTTGACAGGTGGGAGGGGGTTGACGGGCTGCAATTCGTCGGCCAAGCATATCCCATACATGCTCTATTGGATTCAATTCCGGTGAGTATGCTGGCCAATCCATACGGGTGATATCCTCCAATTGAAGGCATTTGTCTACAATGTTTGCACGGTGAGGACGGGCGTTGTCATCCATAAATAGAAATTCAGCACCCATGACGCCCCGAAACAAACGTACATGTTGTTCCAGAATGACATCCCGATAGATGTGGCCTGTCATCGTTACACTCTGAACATGCAGGTCAGTTCTGGAACCAAGAATAATTCCTCCCCAAACGAGCCATCCAGCACCACCTTAACGGTGTCGTTCAATGGTGTTCTCTTGGTGGTAACAGGTACCTGGCGCTCTCCATATGAATGTCCGGCGAGAATCAGACTGCAAACTAAACCTGGACTCGTCGGAAAACATCACACAAGACCACTGTTGCGGTGTCCACAATGCATGCTCTCTACTCCAGGTTAATCGCAGGCGACAGTGAGTTGCGGTAAGTGGGACACATCTGACAGGCCTACGAGCATATAGACCAATGTGCTCTAAGCGTCTGTATACGGTCTGCCGGTAGCTGAAGAGAGCTGACGAGACAAGTCTGGTGCTGTGCTCCGTCTGTTTCTTTCGGCAGTTACTGCTAAATACCGGTCCTCATTCGGCGTTGTAACTCGGGGGCGACATGTGCTGTAACATCTACTCATATTACCATCATCTTGGAATCGTTGCCAAAGCCTGGAGATGACACTCTGGGCGATTCCAAGTTCCTCGGATACTTACAGCTGGGTACGTCCACTTTCCAGTCGTCCGATAATTCTACCACGTAAAAAATCCTCCAAATGCTCCCTTTGTGCCATAACTATGCGGTTATTGCACTGAAAGGCTTTAAAAGCGCTTGTGAACAATTTTACTTCTTTGCCCCATTCCTTATATACCCCTCTCTTACACTCTCGTCATTGTGACGTACTATCCGCGCCCTCTGGTGGTTTCCTGTAATTTGCATATTCTTCTTCAAGATGTGTGTGATAATTCTACAGGTTAAATTTTTATTTTAGAGTTCAATTTCTGTGTGATTTTGAATTATCCTTAATTTATGGACATGAGTGTATATATACCTTGAATAAACATGTTGTTCATGTTTTACATATTGTTCAATATATATATATGTATACATCATGAATAAAGATAGGTACGTAAAAGTATTAGAACCTATTATATTAATTTATATACACATGGGGTAAGTGCTTCAATGAAATCGTGGGAATTCTTTATAAATATCCAACACCACAAAACTATATTGATTTGTTGTCATATCAAAATAGCCTTGATATTATCACTGAGCAGTATATTAATATACATTTTTTGTTACTTTGTCACTAATAAATTTCCTTTCATTTATTGTTTTAAATATTTAACAAGTAAGTGAATATCTCTATCTAATTTTGTTCTACGACTAATTAATTCTAATACAAAAAAAAAAAAAAAAAAACACTCTCATAGTACAAATGCTGACAACAACGCCATTCTGTCTGAATCGACTATCGGCACAGAAACATCAACTCGAGATAGCATATATCTCGCCGTGATCTACATGGAAATCGGGAATCGACCCGGTTATTTCTCGAAAATCGACTGATAGCGTCTGAAGGAGACAGGGAGACGAGGCATGTGAAAGAAGAAAACACATTGGAAATGTAGGATTGAAGTTGTTTAATGATGGAAGAGACAGAAAAGAATAAAAGTAAATCAAGCACGAGTCTTTCTTTTTTCTCTCTAAATCAAAGTCTATGGAATCATGGAGTAGGATATCATGAAACGGGGAGAAAAAGATAGAAAAGAAATCGGTAATGTAAATATACTCAATGAAATTCTACCTATTTCCTCGAAATGACATTTTGTTCTTTTACCGATAAATGCACTACGATTTCGATTTGTATTATTATTTATGAAACAGTGACGTATTACTGAATATTGCATTGATCAACAAATCATAGAAGGCTCATCCAATAGAAAGCCGGTCAAAAGGAAAATATATTATTTCATATTGTGAAATAAATAATACATCAAAATGTATCATCAAAAATTATGTATTTTTCCTAATATTTATAATTTGTGTCAACAATTAACTTTAGATAACTGGAATTGATTGAAAAAATAAATATTTTTAGAAAATATATTATTTCAATCAATGGAAAATATATTATTTCATATCAGCAAAAAAAAAAAATAATAATACAGGAATTACTTCTCATAAAAAATTATCGATTTCTTCTTATATTTATAATTTTGTCAACAATAAACTTTAGATATCTGGAATAAATTGAAAAGAAAAAACTATTTTTGAAAAATGTATTATTTCAATCAATATAAAATATATTATTTCATATTGTCATATTGAGAAATAAATAATACAGGAATTGCTTCTCATCAGAAATTATGTATTTCTTCTAATATTATAATTTGAATTAACAATTAACTATAAATAACTTGAATAAATTGAAAAAGCTATTAAAGTGGATTGATTCCGAACCACTGCAAACATTCATAGCCCGTCCTGAACTCGCACCCGAAACCTGCAGCACCTAGCGCCAATCGCGCAGCGTCACTCGGCCATATATATATATATACACTATGTGGAAGAAAGTGACGGGACACGACCCTATAACGACATAAACCCATATTTATTAAAATTAATAGGAGGTAGGTCCTCCTTTGGCTGCGATCACAGCTGCAAACCTTCTGGGCATGCTTTCCACTAAATTAGCCATAGAGGCAAGATGAATTTCCTTCCAAATGTTTAACGGGAGGTTCCATAGTTCAGGCTTGCTTTTGGGGAGTGGGGTGCAGGCCCTCAACCAATTCGTCCCAGAGATGTTCAATTGGGTTAAGATCAGGGCTCTCCGCCGGCCACTCCATGCGTTTAACGTTGTTGTTCACATACCAATCAGGAGTTCTCCTAGCAATATGGCATGTTGCGCTGTCGTCTTGATACCAACAGTCATCCATACCGTACGTTGCCCACAAGGTAGGAAGGACATGATTGTCGAGAATATCACAGTATCTATCGGCATTCATCGCACCATCAACCTTCACCAGTGGGCCAGCCCCATACCAGGAGAAACAGGCCCATACCATCAATCCTCCTCCACCAAACTTTACAGTTGGGACGACACACTCGGGCAAAAGACGTTCTCCTGGTAAACGCCATACTAAACACGTCCATTGGAACGGAAAAGGGTAAATCGTGACTCGTCACTCCAAAGGACGCGCTTCCAGTCATCCAGAGTCCAAGTACGGTGGTCTTTGGCCCATCGAAGGAGCGCTTTCTTGTTGGTTTTCGTAATCAAAGGCTTATGGGCCGCCGAACGTCCAGTGTAACCTAACTTATGGGCCTCGATACGAAGAGTCTTGGTCGAAACGGCCATACCTGTGGCTTGTCTAAACTCATTAGCGATGTTATCCATGGATGTTTGACGGTTACTTCGAATCTCCCTGCCAAGCACCCGCCGGTCCCTGCTGGTGAGAACTGTAGGTTGTCCACTTCGGGGTTTGTTCTGACAGTGTACCTCAGTCTTGTAGTGACACACAACACGTGCTACAGTTGATTTTGAGCAGTTACGGAGACGGGATATCTCCCTAATTGACACCCTGGCAAGATGCAATCCAATAAACACACCTTTCTCGAACTCAGACAACTCTTCCCGTGGCAGCATCTTGACAAAAAACAACTCTAGTCGACTCCACAGATTATTTATAGGATATGGCTGACACGTGATACCTATTATTGCGCATGTGTCAGCTGTATTGTCGACTTTTCTACTTTTCGAGGGGTGTCCCGTCACTTTCTTCCAGATAGTGTATATATACCTTGAATAAACATGTTGCTCAATATATATATATATACCATGAATAAATATAGATGCTTCTATGAAATCATGGAAGGCTCGTCCAATAAAAAGCCGGTCTGTGAAAAATATATTACTTCATATCGTAAAATAAATAATACATCGAAATATAAATATCAAACACCACAAAACTATATTGTTATATTGTCAAATCAATATAGCTTCGATATTATTATTGAGCAGTATACTAATATATATGTTTTATTACTTTGTCACTAGTAAATGGCCCTTCATTTATTGTTTTGAATGTTTGAAAGGCAAATGAATATCTCCATGGACTTTTGTTACACGACTAATTAATTCTAATACAAACAAATCGAGAAACCCTCATAGTACAAATACAGGAACAACAACGCCATTCTGTCTGAATCGACTATCGGCAGAGAAGTACCAACTCGAGATAGCATAGTATCTCGCCGTGATCTACATGGAAATCGGGAATCGACCCGGTTATTCCTCGAAAATCGGCTGATAGCGTCTGAAGGAGACAGGGAGACGAGACATATGAAAGAAGAAAAACCAAGTACATTGGAAATGTAGGATTAAAGTTGTTTCCTGATGGGAGAGACAGAAAAGAATAAAAGTAAATCAAACACGAGTCCTGCTTTTTTTCTAAATCAAAGTCTATGGAATCGTGGAGCAGGATAACATGAAACGAAAGAGAAAAAAAAAAGATAGAAAAGAAATCGGTAATGTAAGTATACTCAATGAAATTCTACCGATTTCCTCGAAATGACATTTTGTTCTTTTCCCCATAAATGCACTACGATTTCGATTGATATTATTATTTATGAAACAGTGACGTATTACTGAATATTGCATTGATCAATAAATCATAGAAAGTTAATCCAATAGAAAGCTATCAAATGGAAAATATATTATTTCATATTGTGAAATAATTAATACATAGAATTGTATGTCTCATAGGGAATTGTGTATTTAATCTAATATTTATAATTTGGGTCAACGATTAATATTAAATAATTGGTATAAATTGAAAAAAAAATTATTTTTGGAAAATATAGTATTTCATGTTGTGAAATAAATAATGCCGGAATGGCTTCTCATCGAAAATTATGGATTTCTCCTTATATTTATAATTTTGTCAACAATAAACTCCAGATAACTGGAATAAATTGAAAAGAAAAACTATTTTTGGAAAATATATTATTTCATATTGTCATACTGTGAAATAAATAATACAAGAATTGCTTCTCATCAAGAAATATGCATTTCTTCTGATATTTAAGTTGGGATCATCAATTAACTTTAGATAACTTGAATAGATTGAAAAAAATTTAAAGAGGATCCCGAACCCCTGCAAACATTCATAGCCCAGCCTGAGCTCGAACCATAAACCTGCGGCACAGAGTGCCAGAGTGCTAGTCACGCAGCGCCACTCGGCGATATGTATACCATGAATAAATATAGGAACGTTTATGCTTTAGAACTTAATATATATATTTATATATATGCGGGGTAAATGCTGTAATGAAATTATGGGAATTTTGTGTAAATATCAAACACCACAAAACTATATTGATTTGTTGTCAAAATAGGATATTATCAAAATAGGATATTATTATTGAGCAGTTTAGTAATACATACGATTTACTAATTCATCACAAGTAAATTGCCTTTCATTTATTGTTTTGAATATTTAAGAAGCAAATGGATATTTATCTACTTTTGTTCTATGGAAAATTAATTCTAAACAAAAACAGAAACCTTCACAGTACAAATACGGACAACAACGCCATTCAGACAGAATCGAGTATCGGCACAGAAACATCAACTCCAGATAGCATATATCTCGTCGTGATCTACATGGAAATCGGGAATCGAACCGGTTATTTCTCGAAAATCGACTGATAGCGTCTGAAGGAGACAGGCAGACGAGACATATGAAAGAAGAAAAACCAAGCACATTGGAAATGTAGGATTAAAGTTGCTTCCTGATGGAAGAGACAGAAAGAATAAAAGTAAATCCAGCACGAGTCCTTCTTTTTTTCTCTAAATGAGAGTCTATGGAATCATGCAGTAAGATATCATGAAACAAAAAATAAAAAAAATAAAAAATAAAAAAGAAATCGGTATTGTAAGTATACTCATTGAAATTCTACCTATTTCCCAGAAATGACGTTTTGTTCTTTTCCGGATAAATGCACTACGATTTCTATTTCTATTATTATTTATGAAACATTGATGTATTACTGAATATTGCATTCATCAACAAATCATAGTAGATTCATGCAATAGACAGCCGGTCAAAGGAAAATACATTATTTCATGTTGTAAAATAAATAATACATCGAAATGTATGTCTGATCGAAAATTATGTATTTCTCCTGATATTTATAGTTCGGGTCAAAAATTAATTTTAGATTTGAAAATAATAAAATAAATATATTTGGAAAAAATATTATTGATATTGTTAAATAAATAATACAGAAATTGTTCTCATGGAAAATTATGCATTTTTTCTAGTATTTATAATTTGTATCAACAATTAACGTTAGATAACTGGTAATAAATATAAAAAAATGTTTTTGGAAAATATATTATTTTAATTAATGGAAATATATTATTTCATGTGGTGAAATAAATGCTTCTCAATACAGAATTACAGAATAATACAGAATTGCTTCAATTATGTATTTCTTCTAAGATTATAGTTGGGATTAACAATTAACTTTAGATAAATTTAATAAATAGAAAAAGCTATTAATGTGGATTCCGAACCCCTACAAACATTTATAGCCCTCCTGATCTCGAACCCGAAACCTGCAGCACCACGCGCCAATCCCGCAGCGATACTCGGCCGTCTATATATATACACACTCATGTAAATAAATTAAGGATAATGAAGTTCAGGCAAAGAAAGAGACAGAAGCAAAACAAATTTGACTTATTTGTAAAGTCTATTTATTAAACAAAAGGTAAAGAGTAAAAAAGATGCTATATGTTTGACATAATTAATAAAAATTGCGAATTTTACTCCCTGGAGCAAATTTCAAAAAAGAACCTATTTACAAAAAAAAAGTTTAACATGGTTAGTATAATGGTTAATATGGAGTATGTCTCCCGAACGATGCAATACAGGCCTTACAACGACTAGGCATGCTGAGTATCAAATTATCAATCTGATCTTGGGGAATATTACACCACTCATCAAGCAATGCCCTCCGAAGTTCCGGTTGACAGGTGGGAGGGGGTTGACGGGCTGCAATTCGTCGGCCAAGCATATCCCACACATGCTCTATTGGATTCAAGTCCGGTGAGTATGCTGGCCAATCCATACGGGTGATATCCTCCAATTGAAGGCATTCGTCTACAATGTTTGCACGGTGAGGACGGGCGTTGTCATCCATAAGCAGAAATTCAGCACCCATGACGCCCCGAAACAAACGTACATGTAGTTCCAGAATGACATCCCGATAGATGTGGCCTGTCATCGTTACACTCTGAACATGCAGGTCAGTTCTGGAACCAAGAATAATTCCTCCCCAAACGAGCCATCCAGCACCACCTTAACGGTGTCGTTCAATGGTGTTCTCTTGATGGTAACAGGTACCTGGCGCTCTCCATATGAAAGTTCGGCGAGAATCAGACTGCAAACTAAACCTGGACTCGTCGGAAAACATGACACATGACCACTGTTGCGGTGTCCACAATGCATGCTCTCTACTCCAGGTTAATCACAGGCGACAGAGAGTTGCGGTAATTGGGACACATCTGACAGGCCTACGAGCATATAGACCAATGTGCTCTAAGCGTCTGTACACGGTCTGCTGGTAGCTGAAGAGAGCTGACGAGACAGGTCTGGTGCTGTGCTCCGTCTGTTTCTTTCGGCAGTAACTGCTAAATACCGGTCCTCATTCGGCGTTGTAACTCGGGGGCGACATGTGCTGTAACATCTACTCATATTACCATCATCTTGGAATCGTTGCCAAAGCCTGGAGATGACACTCTGGGCGATTCCAAGTTCCTCGGATACTTCCAGCTGGGTACGTCCACTTTCCAGTCGTGCGATAATTCTACCACGTAAAAAATCCTCCAAATGCTCCCTTTGTGCCATAACTGTGCGGTTATTGCACTGAAAGGCTTTTAAAGCGCTTGTGAACAATTTTACTTCTTTGCCCCATTCCTTATATACCCCTCTCTTACACTCTCGTCATTGTGACGTACTATCCGCGCCCTCTGGTGGTTTCCTGTAATTTGCATATTCTTCTTCAAGATGTGTATGATAATTCTACAGGTTAAATTTTTATTTTAGAGTTCAATTTCTGTGTGATTTTGAATGATCCTTAATTTATGGACATGAGTGTATATATACCTTGAATAAACATGTTGTTCATGTTTTACATATTGTTCAATATATATATATGTATACATCATGAATAAAGATAGGTACGTAAAAATATTAGAACCTATTATATTAATTTATATACACATGGGGAAGTGCTTCAATGAAATCATGGGAATTTTTTATAAATATCCAACACCACAAAACTATATTGGTTTGTTGTCATATCAAAATAGCCTTGATATTATCACTGAGCAGTATATTAATATACATTTTTTGTTACTTTGTCACTAGTAAATTTCCTTTCATTTATTGTTTTAAATATTTAACAAGTAAGTGAATATCTCTATCTAATTTTGTTCTACGACTAATTAATTCTAATACAAAAAAAAAAAAAAAAAAAAAAAAAAAAAAAAAAAAAAAAAAAAACCTCTCATTGTACAAATGCCGACAACAACGCCATTCTGTCTGAATCGACTATCGGCACAGAAAGATCAACTCGAGATAGCATATATCTCGCCGTGATCTACATGGAAATCGGGAATCGACCCGGTTATTTCTCGAAAATCGACTGATAGCGTCTGAAGGAGACAGGGAGACGAGGCATGTGAAAGAAGAAAACACATTGGAAATGTAGGATTGAAGTTGTTTAATGATGGAAGAGACAGAAAGAATAAAAGTAAATCAAGCACGAGTCCTTCTTTTTTCTCTAAATCAAAGTCTATGGAATCATGGAGTAGGATATCAGGAAACGAAAAAAAAAAAAAAGACAGAAACGAAATCGGTAATGTAAGTATACTCAATGAAATTCTACCTATTTCCACGAAATGATGTTTTGTTCTTTTCCCGATAAATGTACTACGTTTTCGATTTATATTATTATTTATGAAACTGAATATTTCATTGATCAACAAAAAATAGAAGGTTCATCCAATAGAAAGCAAGTCAATGGAAAATATATTATTTCATGTTGTGAAATAAATAATGCATTGAAATGTATGCCTCATCTAAAATTATGTATTTCTCCTAATATGTGTAATTTGGATCAATAATTAACTTTAAAAACTGGAATAAATTGAAAAATAAATTGTTGGTAATTATATTATTTCATATTGTGAAATAAATAATACAGGAATTGTTTCTCATAGAACATTATGTGTTTCGTCTAATATTTATAATTTAGATCAACAACTAACTTTAGATTACTGTAATCAATTGAAAAAAATAGTTTTTTGTTTTACTTTTTATAAAGTTATGACAGCTAAGACAATATATTTATATCTAAACAAAAATATTCGAAAGTGGTTTCACTGGTTCGTACGTTATAATTTTTCATCTTGCATGATAGAACATATATTTAAGCCTTGGTTTTTGACAAAATGAAAAATTGTGTTTGTTTCTTATCCAATTTGGTAGACAGCAACATCTAGACCAAGTCCAAGAACCCGTGTTTTCTCATGGAAGGAAGCAAAGGGGTGGGCAGCTTCTGCTCTGATGGACCACCCGTTGGTAAAAGTCTGCCTTGGCTCCGTGTCGCTGAAGAAGGAGGGCAGTGCCTTCAGAGAACTTTTAGGGGGAACTATCCCGCATATGCGTATCGTATGGGAAAATCTGGGAAAATCCCATCAGGTAGTCCGACGAACGAGGCAAAATGCTGAATATCCCCAAACCTCTGCCTTAATACTTACCAGCGGCGCACGTTGCAACTGAGTCACGAGTCGAAAGTTTGTTTTATTTGAAATAAATGAATTTAATTTTTGAATCTAATGAAAACATTTTAATTGTAAAAGTTATAATTTTTAAAACAGAACAAAACCTTTCGTCATATGTCAGGTATGATGAAGATAAATCCATAGGCTGGAAATGTCTTTCGTTCCACCCCACAAAGAAATGAAGTGCGAGGTTTTAGACAATAAATTAGTAAAAAAGTTCATTTTATACATTTCTTCTAATATTTATGAATGGGTCGATTAGAGACGTTCGCTCTAAAATTACCCCCTTTCCGTAGTTTATCCTAAGTTACGCTGAATTTTCTAAATATCTAACATTCTCACCAGGAATGACATGGATTTTTCTGGTATTTGAAAAAAAAAAAACATCTTTAAAAAATAGCCGAAGGTACCAAAAAAGTACAAGTTTATACTTTGCTGAAATACATGTAATTTTAGCTACATTTTAAAGTAATATACTGACAAAATATATTGCAAATATATAATAAAATCTTTTATTAAATGAATAAAAATACAATATTTGAAATAATTTATTTATATAATATTTAAAATAATAAACAACATTAGTAAAATAATCAACACATAAAAACAACAAAAACTTCATAATATTTAAAATAATTAATTTATATTTATTTTAATATTTAAAATTATTGAACGCTTAATTTAATCCTGCTAACTTAATAATATAAATAATTATAGTTTACTTGATTAAAATTGTTTATTGAAGATAAATTAATTTTTTTACTCTCCATAATTTTTTTTAAACTAAAGTTTAAAAGTAAGTATTCTTATTTGTAATTCCTTTTGAAAGTAATATTCTTTACTTAAATCACTTAGTAGAATATCAAAATTTATTGAGTTTTTCGATGTTTAAGAATCCCGTTACAAAGGAAAAACCATTCTGATGAAAAATTGGCTTTTTTCTTCTTGTTAGTTTTATTTTATTCACATATTAAATATTTTTCTCCAAGTCTTGTTTTGTTATGTATGTTAAAATATTTCTATTTAGTTTAATAAGAATAGAATGAGTAATAACACCATATGAAATTCTGAATATGTATCTTCAAAACAGTAACAAAATAGCATGCATCTTCAAAATAAAATTGTAGATATGCAATGATATTATTTATTACAAACATTTGAAAGAAAAAAAAAACTTTTGTTTTAAATACACATTTTTAAATAAGTATAATTTTCATAAATGAATATAAAATTTCAGGAATTAAAAATTAATCTGTAAAGTTATGAACACAATTCAAGCCTCTCATAGTACTGAATAATACTTTTAAAAAATTTTATTTTACATAATTCCAAATTTTTCTTTTTATAACTGAAGCGAGAGTTACAAAATGAAGATTAATTATATTTAATTTAATAGGAATAGAATGAGTAATAATGTTATATGAAATTTGAATATGTATCTTCAAAGTAGTAATAAGATAATATGTATCTTCAAAATAGAATTGTAGATAGACAATGATATTATTATTATAAACATTTAAGAGACAAAAAAAAATTCTTTTATGAGTACACATTTTTTAATAAGTATAATTTTCAGAAATAAATACGTAATTTCATGCATTATGTCATTTTGAAGTTATAAATTTTAAAATTAATCTGCAAAATTATGACCCACAATTCAAACCTCCCAAAGTACTGAACGATACTTCCTTTAAGTTTTATCCAAATACTTAAGGACATTTTACATAACTTCGAAATTGTCCTTTTCAAAACTGGAGCAGGAGGTTCAAAATGAAGAGCGAATTCTAAAACCATTTAAAGTTCACGGAAGGATAATTAGTCTCTCATGAGGTTAATAATGATAACTATGTGGCATAATGCTATTTAAATGTTCAGGCTATTCAGCAAATGTATTATCAGCGAACCTAAACTTAAACAATAATAATATTTTAGTTCATTTATTACAGTATTGAAAATAGAGTTGCCTGATCCTATTCATGTAATTTCTATTCGCCAATTTTAATTCAAAAGAAAATTAAATAAATACTTATGCCCAATTAGTACTGATTGAAAACATAGTACTGATACAACTATACTACTGTTATTGTTCATACAAAACGATTCTTTCAGTATTTATTTTTTTAGATGCAAATACATAAAATATATATAAAAATGTTTTATGTTTAACAAATAAAGGACAAAAATATTTTTGACTGTCCATTTAAAATTAAATTAAATATTTTATATATGTATTTTATATTTTGTGAAATTATTTAAAAAATGATTTGATGAATCACTAATAGTAGAACACATTAGTAATGAAAAATATATTTCTTTCGATCTTTTACATTTGAACATCAAATAAATTTACTATAATCAGCAAATCCAGTTAATTATTATCAAGGAATTGTTCTTATTTTAAATAGTTCATATTTATTACTAATTTAAATTGTTAATTTTTTTTATAATAGGAAATTTTAGTTCACTACGAAAATTATTACAAATTTTATAAGTTAATTTGTTTAAAAATCTATCGCGTACAATATTAAAAATTAGAAATTTAAATTTTTTTTTTAATTTTAATTAATTAAAAAAATTAAAAAAAATTTTTTTTTAATAATTTTTTTAATTAATTGTTTTAAATTTAAACGTTTAGAAATTATTTTAAAATAGAAATAGTTAAAAAAATAATGTTTGGGATAGAATTCAAATAAGAATTAAAATAAGAATTCAAAACTAATATAATTTCTAAAAACATTAAAAAAAAATTACACTTTTTTTATAATCTATTAGTACAAAGAGAAGAAGTTGTTTTTTGCATTTGCAGAAATTGGTCATGAATAAATGCAAAAATATAATTTACGCAATTAAAATTAAAAATTAAAAAAGCATATTTATATATACCCATAAATATATCCCTGAGAACAAAAATTCGTGCTTAAATTAACTTTCAAATTCCAATTTTCAGCATTAATTAAGTAATTTACTTTACCTCAAAAATATGTACTCATTATTCAATACTCCAATACTCCCAATACTTTACTCAATAGTCCAAAAATTAAGATCTTCACTCAAGTGAATAAAATAATGTTGATCAGTCATCATTATTATCTAGGTAACTGATAACTCTATTCTATTTATCCAAGATTCATAGTTATCGACTGACTCTGACATGGCATGAAATGAGATCTATCCCACTCAATCCAAGATCCTCAGATAGCTTTTGCCAATATCGACGTGAATCTACCCCAACACGGCGGCAGCATTAGCAATCACTGCCCGGACTGAAGTTTCCGAGACACGCACTTGGTCCAATCAGGCACGTCAACAATTCAGAGTTTCATCACGAACTGTGTGGTGGAACGTGCCAATACTTTGTGCGGTTGTGTCATCTATAAAGGCCCTGATCCGATGGTTTTCGCTCTGTTTTGTAAAAGCGACAGTTTTCTGAGGTCAACAAAAGTCTTTTTCTTTTTATACTGTTCCAATTTGTACTGCAAATGATATCCTTTCGAAATGTGACGTGTTAGTATAGGTTTGATTGAGTTTGATTATAGATATCTTTATGGACAGATATTTATCAGATCGAATAGCTCATTCTCAATTCCTCCATTTTCGGCCACGACTTGTTTATCCTTACAAGTTTTATTGCGGAGGCATTATTCATAAATATAAAATAGAATAATATAATTAATTTTCATTATAAAAGAAAATTTTGACAAATTAAAATCGATTTAATTTGTACAATAAACTGAAAAATTATCGATGTTTTTGGTTATGAAAATCAATGTAAGTTTGATTACAAATATGATGCATATTGCAGACAGTTCTTTAAAAATGAGTAGACACTGTAAATATTGTGGCTGCGGCTAGATTGATAATTATTCTGCCTAGAAAAAAATTTCATGTTTCATATTGTATGATACACAAATGTTGGGTACTTAACCTCGAAAATCATTCTAGGCATAAAAGGTTGTTGACTGTTCTCTACTTCTCGATAATTCAACAGGTATGATTACATACGTTTAAAATGATGAATTGCATCTGAAATGGACGTATAAATGGGGCAACAGTTTCTCAGAATCAATGATAAAAATTGTGTTTGATTGAGTTTGATTATAGAGATTTGTATGGATATATATTTATTTGATCGAGGCTTGTTCGGCCTCGACAATTTCTATTACGGAGTATGTTTCCGTACATATGAAATCGAATAATATAATTTATTAACAAGTGACAGTTTTATAAGGTCGACAAAAGTTTTTTTTTTTACTGTTCCAATTTGTAATACAAATGAAATCCTTTTGAAATGTGAGGTGTTAGTATATGTTTCATTGAGTTTGAATATAGAGGTCTTTAAGGATAGATATTTATTTGATTGAAATAGGTTCCTACCTCGACATGTTTATTGTTGCAAGTTTTATGGCACAGAATGATGTCGTACATTTAAAATCGCATAATATAATTAATTAACAAGCGACAGTTTTATGAGGTCAACAAAAGTCTTTTTTTTTAATTCCATAAGCCCCTGTAATTTTAAATTGAAAATTGGTCATACTTTTTGATCACATTAGTATACATACACAGAGAGAGATCTAGGAACAAAATTTCATGCTTAAATTACCTTTCAAGTTAATTCCCAATTTTTAGTATTAATTAAAATAATTTACCTTACCTCAAAAATATTTACTCATTATTCAATACTCCAATTCTACCAATACTCCAATAATTAAGATTTTCACTCAAGTACATAAAATAAGTTTAATCAGTCATAATTATTATCTAGGTAACTGATAGCTCTATTCTATTTATCTAAGTTTCATAGTTATCGACTCTCGCATCGCATGAAATGAGATCTATCCCACTTAATCCAAGATTCTCAGATAGCTTTTGCCAATATCGATGTGAATCTACTCCGACACGGGGGCAGCATTAGCAATCATTGCCCCGACTGAAGTTTCCGTGACACGCACTTGGTCCAATCAGGCACGTCAACAATTCAAGTTACAGAGTTTCATCACGAACTGTGTGGTGGAACGTGCCAATACTTTGTGTGGTTGTATCATCTATAAAGGGTGTCGTGATCCGATGGTTTTCGCTCTGCGTTGAACAAGCGACAGTTTTCTGAGGTCAACAAAGGTTTTTTTTTTCTTTTTCGACTGTTCCAATTTGTACTGAAAATGATATGCTTTCGAAATGTGAGGTGTTAGTATATGTTTGATTGAGTTTGGTTATAGAGGTCTTTAAAGATAGATATTTATTTGATTGACATATGTTTATACCTCGACATGTTTATTGTTGCAAGTTTTATTGCGGAGAATGTTTTCGTACATTTAAAATCGAATAATATAATTAATTAACAAGCGACAGTTTTATGAGGTCAACAAAAGTCTTTTTTTTTAATTCAATAAGCCCCAGGAATTTTAAATTGAAAATTGGTCCTACTTTATGGGCATATTAGTATACATAAATAGAGAGACATCTGGGAACAAAATTTCATGCTTAAATTATCTTTCAAGCTAATTCACAATTTTTGTATTAAGTAAAATAATTTATTTTACCTCAAAAATATTTACTCATTATTCAGTACTCCAATTCTACCAATACTCCAATAATTAAGATATACACTCAAGTACATAAAATAATTTTAATCCAGTCAACATTATTATCTAGGTAACTGATAGCTATATTGTATTTATCCAAGATTCATAGTTATCGACTCTCTCACATCGCATGAAATGAGATCCTTCCCACTTAATACAAGATTCTCAGATAGCTTTTGCCAATATCGATGTGAAGCTGCTCCGACACGGGGACAGCATTAGCAATCATTGCCCCGACTGAAGTTTCCGAGACACGCACTTGGTCGAATCAGGCACGTCAACAATTGAAGTTATAGAGTTTCATCACGAACTGTGTGGTGGAAAGTTAAAATACTTTGTGTGGTTGTGTCATCTGTAAAGGCCGTGATCGGATGGTTTTCGCTCCGAGTTGAACAAGAGACAGTTTTCTGAGGTCAACAAAAGTTTTTTCTGTCTTTTTATACTGTTCCAATTTGTACTGCAAATGATATCCTTTCGAAATGTGAGGTGTTAGTATATGTTTGATTGAGTTTTATTACAGAGATCTTTGTGAATAGATATTTATTAGATTATAAACTCATGTTTGTGAAAATTGCAACACCATGAAGGAATTGTCATAATTGAATGAAATTTAATACACAGTTGAGTTGTAGTGGTACAAATAAATGATTAAATGTTCAAAGCAAACAAACAATAACAAGAGATCGGAATCAGTATTTTGTGTAGCCACGACACGCCGCAATAAGTGCTGCTACACGACGTGGCATGGAGACAAACAAATTTTGAATGTCTGCCTGAGGAAGAGCATTCCATATTGTTTTTATGTGCACCCAAAGTTCGTCTGCAGAAGCAACAGGACGAGGATCACGAGCGAGACACCGACCAACGAAATCCTACACATGCTCAATCGGCGACATATTCGGGGAATATGAGGGCCAAGGAAGAAGCTGTACCTGCCGCGTTGCAAAGAAAGAATTGAACATTCCTAGCGATATGAGGGCGGGCATTGTCCTGTTGAAATACAGCGCCTGGCAAGCTTTGAAGGAAGGGAACAGCTTGGGGCTGTAGAACTTCACTGATGTACCGGTTGCTGTTCAGATTGCCCACAATTCTTAGCAATTGAGATCTTCCATGATATGCTATGGCACCCCAAACCATAACTCCGGGTGTTCGTCCACTGTGGCGTTCGATAATGCACTCCGGAAGGTGGCGTTCGCCGGCATAGCGTCTGACACGAATGCGGATATCATGGTACCACAAATTAAAGCGGGATTCGTCAGAAAACACGACATGCTGGCAATCAGCACGCCAGTCTCTATGCTGAGCGGCCCATTGTAGCCGCAGGCGGTGATGGTTAAGCGTGAGAGGGATCCTGTATAAAGGAGTCCTTGCGCGTAGCCCACGCTGCGCAGACGTCTACGAATTGATGAAGCACACAATGAAACACCTGTAGCTATTGACCACTGTGCTGCCAATTGTCTAGAGGAAACTGTACGGTCCGTCAGCGCCATGCGGACCAGGTGTCTATCATCGCGAGCTGACGTCACATTTCAGGGTCCGCTCCCGGATTTCCGATACTCGTCCGTCCATTGCTTCCAAAGACGCATCACTGTGCTGCTGTTACTCCACACGAGCGGCTACTGCACGATAAGATAATCCAGCTTTACGAAGGCCGATGATTCTCCCCGTTCAAACTCTGTAAGTTGTTCAAATCTCGCTCTCTTTCGTCGAAGAGGCATAAGTGACGATTGAGCTAACGTTTACCACTAGCACATAACCACCGATAACCATATACGCCTCGCTACAGCCGTCTATTTTTTCGGATCCATCCGCCGTTCAGAGGGCGCTGCTCAGCATAGGCATGCGTTACGGATTTGAAATTCTAATCATTTGCATATCATGCGCTAATTTGCATTTCCTCAAAATTTCAGCTCACTCGCTTAAGTTCTTCATGGTGTTGCAATTTTCACAAACATGAGTTTAGCATGTTTGCCTCGACATATTTATCCTTACAAGGCTTATTACGAAGAATGATTTCGTACATTTAAAATCGAATAATATAATTAATCAACAAGCGATATTTTTATGATGTCAACAAAAGTATTTTTTTTTTCTACTGTTGCAATTTGTACTTCAAATGATATCCTTTCGAAATGTGAGGTGTTAGTGTATGTTTAATTGAGTTTGATTATAGAGATCTTTCGGGAGAGATATTTTTAGATTGACGCATGTTTGCATCCACATGCTTTCATTACAAGTTCTAGTACAACGAATGTTATCGTGCCTTTGAAATCGAATAATATCATTAATCAACAAGCGACAGTTTTCTGATGTCAACAAAAGACCTTTATTTGACTGTTCCAATTTGTAGTACAAATGATATCCTTTCGAAATGTGAGGTGTTAGTGTATGTTTAATTGAGTTTGATTATAGAGATCTTTCGGGAGAGATATTTATTAGATTGACGCATGTTTGCATCCACATGTTTTCATTACAAGTTCTAGTACGACGAATGTTTCGTGCCTTTGAAATCGAATAATATCATTAATCAACAAGCGACAGTTTTATGATGTCAACAAAAAGTTTTTTTTTTTTTTTTTTTTTACTTTTCCAATTTGTAATGTCCTTTCGAAATATAAGGTGAGATAGTACATGTTTGATTCAGTTTGATTATAGAGATCTTTCGGGAGAGATATTTATTAGTTTGCCACATGCTTGCCTCGACATGTTTATCGTTTCAAGTTCTATTACGTACAATGTTTTCGTGCCTTTAAAAATCAAATAAAATCATTAATCAAGTTCAACGAGAATTTTTAATGTCAACTTAAAAAAGACCTTTATTTAAATCGAATTGATATTGCAAATTATATCCTTTCGAAATGTGAGGTGTTAGTATGTGTTTGATTACAGAGATCTCTATAGACAGATATTTATTAGATCGACGCATGTTCGGCCTCAACAAGTTCTATTACGGAGAATGTTTTGTACATTTAAAATCGAATAATATCATTAATCCAGAAGCGATAGTTTTATGAGGTCAACAAAGGTGTTTTTTTTACTGTTCCACTTTGTACTGGAAATGAATAAGAATTCAAAGCTAACATAATTTTTAAAAACATTAAAAAAATAAACTTTTATACTTTTTTTTATAATCTATTAGTATAAGGAGAATTGTTTTTTACATTTACAGATATTGGTCATACAAAAATAAAATTTGGGCAATTAAAATTAAAATAAAATAAAAAATTAAAACAGCATATTTATATATATATATATACGCAGATAAATATATCCTTGAGTACGTATACAATATTCATGCTCAAACTTTCTAGCTAATTCCCAATTTTCAATGTCAATCAAAATAATTTATTTTACATCAAAAATATTTACTCTCTATTCGATACTCCAATTCTACAAATACTTTGCTCATTACTCCAATAATTAAGATTTTCACTCAAGTTCATAAAATAATTTTAATCCAGTCATCATTATTATATAGGTTACTGAAAACTTCATTCTATTTATCCAAGATTCATATTTATCGACTCACGCACGGCATGAAATGAGATCTATCCCACTTAATCCAAGATTCTCAGATAGCTTTTGCCAATATCGATGTGAAGCTGCTCCGACACGGGGACAGCATTAGCAATCATTGCCTTGACTGAAGTTTCCGAGACACGCACTCGGTCCAATCAGGCACGTCAACAATTCAAGTTATAGAGTTTCATCATGAACTGTGTGGCGGAACGTGCCAATACTTTGTGTGGTTGTGTCATCTATAAAGGCCCTGATCCCATGGTTTTCAACTCTGTGTTGAACAACAGACAGTTTTCTGAGGTCAACAAAAAGTCTTTTCTTTTTTGACTGTTCCAATTTGTACTGCAAATGATATCGTTTCGAAATGTGAGGTGTTAGTATATGTTTGATTGAGTTTGATTATAGAGATCTTTATGGACTGAAATTTATTAGATGAAATAACTCAATCCTCAACTCCTCCGTGTTCGGTCTCGACATGTTTATCCTTACAAGTTTTATTGCGGAGAAAAGTTTTCATAAATTTATAATAGAATATATAGAAATAATTTTCATTATAGAAGAAAATTTTGACAAAGTAAAATTGTTATATTTTGTATAATAATCTGATAAGTTTGGATGTTATTGATTGTGCATATCGATGTGAATTTGATTACAAATATGAAGTATGTTACAGACACTGCTTTAAAAAATGAGTAGACACTTTAAATTTTGTGTCAGTGTCCCGACTGATAATTGTTCCGTCTAGAAAAAAATTCTTTTTAATATTGTATGATATGTAAACGTGGGTACCTAGCCTTGAAAAACATTCTAGACATAAAGTGTTCGTTGACTATTTTCTACTTCTGGATAATTCAACGGATATGCTTACATACTTTTAAGATGAAGAATAGACGTATAAATGAGGCCACAGGTCCTCCATCTATGATAAAAATTTATATTGTCATTGATACAGAGTACTGTACATACCTTACTAGAACATGGAACCCCAATACAGAAAAAAACAATGAAAAATATTTTTATGAAATCTATTCTACTTGCTTTAAAGTGTTTAATAGTAGTAATGATACGAATATGTTGGGGCACTTAGTACAGTCATTGATGATCAGTATCAATGACATTGTAAATTTTTATCATTGATGCTGAGAAGTTGTTGCCACATTTATACTTCTATTCTTCATCTTAAAAGTATGTAAACATACCTATGGAGTTATCGAGGAGTAGGGAAGAAGCTCACTGTGAACAGCTAATACAATTTTACACTGTGGCGTGGTGATGATTGAGTCTATGTGCAACGTTTAAAAGCAGAAAGTGTGGAATTAGCATCAACATTACAACAAAAACACACGAAAGTTTTATAAATTAGGCCTATTGTTGTATACTCATAGAGAACAAGAGACTTAAAGTTCTTTTCTTTTTGAAATATGCTATTATTAAACTGGTGGTTTTAATATTTTGCTAGATTGGTGTATATTACGATATCGTACTCAGGTGACCAAAAGTTGAGCGCAATTGTCAATTATGGGGATAATGAAAATTTTCTAAACTGGTATGGTGGCAAATATGATAAAGACTGTAAAAGGCAATTCCAAACGACACCATTCGTTTCTAAACGACTTTTTTCAGTACTAGAACTGTGCTGGGTATGTGTTTAAAGGGAGGAAGTTATCTAACGAGTGCATCTCACATCATATGCTTGAATTATTTAGATCAGGTGACTGGCACTTAATATTATCGGTTTCAAGGAAGTTGTTGATCAGACCCACAAGATGACAAGGTGTGTTATCATGAATATGAATATGAAGTCAGAGACAACTCACCCCGAAACAAGCGAACATAAGGCTCAAGAACTTCTTACATGTAACTTTTAGTTGTTATTGATCAAGCTTCAGAAGATATGGAGATCTCTACGGCCGTCCAGCATAATTCCTGCCCACACTATGACTCTGATTGACGGTGTATGTGATACTTTCCGAGTGAAAATTAGTTCCGTTTTCTACCCATATTGAGAATCATGGTTGAGACAAAGGCGGGATTCGTCACTAAACATCACGCGAGACCCGCTGTTCCAAACACTAGTGCCGATGTTCTAAATTCCAATTTAAATGGGATCGTTTATTCGCAACAGCTGGTAGTGGGAACAGAAATCAACTTGATTGAGTGTCCTGTACATTATGTTTGGAAGCTCGTATTCTTGTGACAGCTGTGAGCGCTGAATCCAGTTTTTTGACACAATTGTCCCCTCTGGCAGCACGCATTTTTTTTTAAGATATCGATCTTGGCGAATGTCTGATATTGATCGTCGGTTAATATCTGCCTTATTTGAAAACTCTGCCACATCTATGAGTTTGTACACTAGGATATATTCGTAATTCAAGATACGTCGGTTTATGATAGCTTGGTTTCCAGTATTGTAATGATTCATCCTTTAGCAAACAATTCCAGTCGGAGTCTTTGTGACATCATTCATCCTATATGATCGTTAATACAGTTCCTACGTACATCAGTTACACGTTCGAGAATGCAAACAGTTGGCAATCTAGATTAGAAATCAACCTGATTGAATATCCTGTGCACGCAGAAACTCGTATTCCGGTGATGGTTTGGTGCGAGTTGCACGAAACCTGTCTGAACTGTTTTTGCCGCGTAAGCTGGATTCATCACGTACAGTGTTTTGCGCATGATGACATCAACTGAAATGTTTTGCATAGAAATAGTGTTTCACTTTCGTTAAATGATTCTCTATAAATGATTTCGACCGATTTTATGTTAACTCATACTGTTAATACTTATGTGAATACAATGTTAACTCACATTTTTCCACATTTCTCGAATTATGCTTAACGTTTGGATATCAGAGTATATAAGATATCTCAGGACCAGGTTTAAAAGTTCAACGAATGTAGAATATGCCTAGACAACTCGTAATAACGCAGCATTACAGGATCGGAAATGGTTTTTTGAGGTGGTGATGTATACAAAAATGGCATTAATTAAATGACACCATATAAATAAATATGCGATTTATGAATAAATGTAGATAAACAAGAGTAAAAAGGCTAATAGTAACAAAGGTCACGTACGGATGCATGTCTACGACTACTAGATGTTGCAGCAGAATATTTTGTTATGATGCGATATAGCTCAAATACTCTAATTTGAATTATTGTATATCAGACCTAACACACTCTATTCGATGTCCGTAGTTTGTACCATCCATTCACGATTAATGTTGGATCTCTGGAAATAATCCTTTTCAAATAATCGCTGGTGTAATCGTTTAAAGAGGAAAGGATAATATGCTTAATCGGATATCACGGCACGTGCAAGCCTATGTAAGGTTCGGGCATTGCACTTCTCAGCATTATAAATCAGATGCATATCTTTATAATTTCGCTTATGCATTATATATTGTTCGTAGGACCGTTCATAATTCTAGTGGCCAGTCTTCCGGACACGTTATTTACTGTATCTGGAAAGCATTTTCGACCTAGAAAAATGATATGCCTGGAAGTATAAGCATCAAAGAAAAAAAAAAAGAAAACCGGGAAATCAAATAAAGACAAAATCTAAAAAAAAATATTTTTTTTATATTTATTTTATCAAAATTGATTATATAATTTATTTTACTTGGTTGATTATTTTATTATAATACATTAGGAAATTGGATAAAGGGATAAAAAGATAAGTTTTACTATCCTCTTACCACGAAGATAGTGTAAACAAATTTATTTACCCTTAGGAGTTATTGTATTTCTAAAATTAACGTATGTAAAATTATCCATGCTACTACCATTGCGACATGTGTGAAAGTCCTAGAGAATTTGTAACTCCAGTACCCATGTTCAGATTTATCCTGGCAGCGGCATGCAGGTTTGTTAGTGGTTCGGAATTCACGTTAAACTGTACTACCGGTCAAATTAGCCTAAAGTGTGAATAAAATGACCGTAGAGCGACAAACCAAACCAAACCAGTATCCATGTAACGTTATTTACAAGGTCTGGAAAGCATTATAAATAATGTTACATGGATACTGGATACATGGACATGGATACATGGTTTCTACAAAATGTCAAAATCCTATCAAAATGTTATGCCTGGGTCTATAAATATCAAAGAAAAAAGAAAGCACTAAACTGGCGGTTTAAATAAAGATAAAATTTTTTAAAAAGCATATTTTTTTCACTTATTTTATCAAAATTGATTACATAATTTATTTTACTTAGTTGATTATGTTATTTTAATGCATTAAGATATTCGATAAAGAGAGATAAGATTTACTATCCTATTATCACGAAAATAGTGTAAACAAATTTATTTACCCTAAGGAGTTAATGTGCATCTAAAATTAACGTTGGACGGTTTGATCACAAATTATTCAAGTGGATGTAATAAAATATTCCTGTATTACTTAATGAGATTACTGAAACAAAGAAGGTCTACATACAAATTTCGATGAAATGAGTGAGGCACAAAGAATTATACGTTAAATTTTGTTTATTTGGCTGTTGTAAATAAATTAAGTTACAAAAAAATACTAGCTTTAATCCAGGATTAATAATTTAATTAATTTCGAAATCGAAATGGATATAAAAATTTATAAATTAATTTTTTAATATTTTAATTAACATGACATCATTTAGAAAATAATTGATTTCATTTATTAATGTTTTGAATTATAAAATTATAACTTACAGAATCAAAAGATCATGTTAAGGCCGATGTGAAGATGTAATTTAAAGCTTATGACTAAATATTTTTTTCCTAATTTCGTTTAAAAAAATAAATTCGTTCATTTAAAATAATGTTTAATAAATATAATATAAAACAAGTTTATACATACAGGCATACATACACACATACATACATACTTACATACGTATATAGGTGTGTATGTATGTATATGTGTGTGGGAGGGTATGTATGTGCGTATGTATATATGTATGTACGTATGCTCGTATGTATGTATGCATGAGTGTATGTATGTATGTGTGTGTGTGTGTGTGCGTATTATGTATGTATGTAGGTATAAATGTATACATACACACATACGTACGTAGAACAATGTTACTTTTATATTATATATATTCATTTCATATTATTATTTATTTATACTTCTTTCACCAGAAGAAGTGCATTATTTTTTTTTATAGAAGTAGCAGTTTTATTTCCCCTTTATTTCAAACAAATTGAAAAGAAAACCTTTTTTTTAGTTTTCAAAAGTTGTAGAACATAAATAAGTTCTTAGTTTAGAAAGTTTAGAACATAAATAAGTTTAAGAACATAAATAAAAGATTAAAAACGACCTATTTGAAAATAATGTAGAATAAAAAGAAGTGAAAATTAACTGTTAAATGGTAATAAGAAAAGAACGTTCCAATGAAAAATTGTTTCATCTGTATTGCGAATTTAAAAATGAACTCCAAAATTCCTACCATTTTGTTGTTGAGAGGTTACTAATAATACTTTTGATAAAGGATTTCCATTTTAAGTAGTTTGTTATTAATGTATTGTTATTTTGTATTTTTATTTTTTTCCAAACTTACATTGCTTGAATCTTTTAGATAGAGTACCTTAATGTTTTATACAATAAATTTATTAAAGTTTCATTTCTATTTTATAGCGTATATTTATTATGAGGAATTTTAATAGATTTACTGTTAGACATAAGGATTTCTACAACTTACAACTTTTTTCATAGAGTATGTTTTTTATAGAGTAGGATTTGATAGTGTCCAGAATCCACTTTAAATAGTAGATCACAATCTAATATGACTTTTGAGCATTGGACGTAGGGTTGACAGCCCTACTCCATAAGAAATTCAAGTTAATCTCATGTTTCGGAATCGGCTAGTAGGCAGAAGGCCTTTGCCCACCATGGGACTGTCGCACTATTGAAGAAGACCTAATTAAATTTAGTATACCAAAATTCAGTATACTTTTGAATTTACTAATAGTTTTTAAGCCAATGAAAGCACATATTTTTATTGAAGGTGATGTATAGTTTAATTCATATTCAACAGATAGTGCCTCATGTCCACCGCGTAAATTATATTTCTGCTAATGGGCGTGGCAGGAAAGACGCCATTTTTTCCCATCCTGTCACTAGTCCTTAGATGAAAAACTTGACATTGTTAGCATTTTTTTCAAAACTTCTTATGTTGCGGTGTGTATTGAGTTAGAGAAACAATTCACAATGTGAAACAAAGCAATAGTATATAATCTGAAATTTAGCATAAAAACTTGAAGAAACTGGTGTTATAACGGGCAGGCAATTATTAATGTAACTTGCTGTAATTATTGATATAACTTACATGTAATTTTACACGAAACTTGCATGTATTTGTACACCAAATTTACAAGTAATTTTGCTCCAAACTTACAAATAACTTTGCACCAAACTTACATGTAATTTTACACCAAGTAACGTGTAATTTTGGTGTAAAATTACATGCAAGTTACATTACTGGTATTGATACAATAATCTGTTTTATGCATATTTTATCCTGAAAAACCTTTATCTCAGTTAATATATTCAGCAAGTACTTCAACAAAAAAGAGTTATTTTTTTTGTAATTTATATTGCATTCAATTAGGAAACATTTAAAAAATAATTTCTTTTTATTGAGTATTAATACTTCTATTTTACGAGGTGAAATACATTTTATATTCCATACATAGATCAAAATCAAAAATTTTTTTTATGAAATAAATGCATATCGAGCATATTTTTAGCAGATTAATCGTTACATTCTTGATTAAATATTAAATGAAGTGTTATCGAAATTGATTTCCTCGACATAAGTTACTGTGGTACAATCTTGCACAACTTTTCCTACAGTTAATTCCATCAGCAAGAAACCCCCCAGTGAAAACGAGAGGGGGATAAGTTTGTTATACGAGTCTCTCTGTCGCCCGGCGAAAATTCAACCGACCGAGACACTACGGAATTGAATCAAAGCTGCCGCCAAATAACAAGATTGCCTTATCACACCTGCCTGAAACTTTCCCGAGACCTTTCCTCGACAAACAGAGAACTCGGCATGGAAGCGAGGGGAAAAAATAAACAGAAGGGAGAAAGCAGGCCTTGATGCTGATTCAATATGAGAAAAGTATTGCTTTATTTCTCGCCTGAAGTATCAGAAATGAGTTTGTCCTGAAGAAACTCGTGGCGTTTTTTGGGGTTCATGAGTAGAACTTTCTGTAGTTCTGTTCCGCTTTAAAGCATGGCTTATCTTCGTCTTTTATATAAAGAGGTTGAGTTAAAATTTCCTTTTCCTGCATTGTTCATAGTTAAAAGGAAACTTAGTTCAAAGCCTTTTCGATTCAACAAGAATTTTATCTTGAATTTTTTAAACTATCCTAAAGTTATTTGTTTCGAGAATGGGTTCAAACATTTAGTATGATTTAATATGTTCTTATATTTATTCTTTACATGCAAATCAATATGATGATAAATTAAATATGTATTATTAGTTAATATAGCACCATTTTATGTGATATTTTATAGGATGTTGGCTTTTTACAATTCAGTTATTGAATAAAAAATTTTATAATTAAATTATTATAAAAGATATATTTATCTTTTATAGGAAATAGTTTATGCGCTCACTTATGATTTGCATCAAGCTAATAATGATGTCCGATTAGCAAAATCATCTTGATTGAACCTCACATCATTATGGGTGAATTAATAATAATAATATGTAATAAATTTAGGAAAATTAAGGATTGCAATTAATTTTACACCAAACTTACATGTAATGCAAATGTAAGTTAGAGTAGAATTACATGTAAGCTACATAATTGATACGTTACTGTCTTTTAAGTATACTTCATCCTGAAAGTCTTTAATATATGCAGCAAGTACTTCAACAAAACGAGTTATTTTTTATTATTTATATAATTGTATTAAATTAGGAAATGTGTAATAAAATATTTTATTTTTATTGAGTACCAATATTTTTTTTTACGTGGGGAGCAATAAGTTTTATATTCGACACTTAAATCGAAATATATATATACATTTTTTTATAAAATAGATGCTTATCAGACATATTTTTAGCAGATTAATCCTTTCATTCTTGATTAAATACTAAATAAACCGTGATAGAATTCCTTGACGTAGGATTCCTTCACGTTGGAATTGATGTCCTTGACGTAGGATAGTAGTGCTTACACAGCTTTTTCCTCAGTTAATTCCATCAGCCAGAACCCCCAGTGAAAGCGAGTTGGGAGATAAGTTCGTTATACGAGTCTCTCTGTCGCCCGATGAAAATTCAACCGACCGAGACACGACGAAATTGAATCAAGGCTGCCGCCAAATAACAAGATTGCCTTATCGCACCTGCCTGAAACTTTCCTGAGACCTTTCCTCGACGAACAGAGAACTCGGCATGGAAGCAAGGGGAAAAAATAAACAGAAGTGAGAAAGAAGGCGTTGATGCTGATTCAATATGAGAAAAATTTGCCTTTATTTCTCGCCTGAAGTTTCAGAAATGAGTTTGTCCTGAAGAAACTCGTGGCGATTTTTGGATTCATGAATGGAACTTTCTGCAGTTCTGTTCCACTTTAAAGCCTGGCTTAACTCCGTCTTTCATAGAAGGAGGTTGACTGATTGAATAGTATCTAAAGAGTATCAGTATAATGACAATTATTTAGAAAGGTAATGTATTGTAATGTATAAATTCAGGGGCGTTGTTTGCTATATTCGTACAGTTGTGCATGAAGGACTATTTAAGTAATGGGTATTTAATTGTTTAGATGTATTTATAGTAATTATGTTTTTGATATACCATTTCCTTTTTTTAATAGATCATAATGTTCTTAATGAAAAATTATCAAGAGAAAATATTTCTTCTTTCTTAGAGAATACATTTACTGAAAGGTGAAATATCACTTAAGATATCACAAAATAACAACTAAATATATTAAGTTGTTCGTAGACATTGGTGTATCTAGTGAAAGACACTCCGTATACTACGTAAAATCTTGGATCCATATAAAATAAAATGGCTTCTGTTTAAAAATATTGCAACATAGCAAAAGTTTAATAATAAGAAGAATAACAAATAAAAAATAAATTTCTTATTAAATATTCATTGCTATCAATTATTTAGTTACAAGAATATATTTAGGATATTCACTGTTAAAAAAAGATAGGCGGGATGTTGAAGTTTTGTTTTTTAGGATATTCATTTTTAAAAAGCATCGGTGGAATGTAAATTAATATAAAAAGGAAATTTACTTTAATATTTTATTATTATTTAAAAACCGTTGTTTAATTACTAACCAATTTAAAAAACAAAGTCAATATTACATTGTTCATTAATATCATTGATTGATTGCAAATATTTAAAAATACAAATTTATTTGTTTTTTTAGTCTTTAGTCATTAAATAAAAAGGAATTGAAATATAAAACAATAAAATAGATTCTCATGTACAAATATATTTATCCCCAAATATCCTCAAAAATTTCTCTCCTTAACAGCAAAAAGCAATAACTTTTAAGAACCTCAATAAAAACGAAAAAATCCAATTAACTGTTTTGTTTTTCCTATGAAATGCCAAATTTTTGTCTTTGAAAAAGCTTTTCCCTAAGGATCCATCACCAAAGCGATTTCTCTATCGAGGCACCAGGGAGCAATTTGCCATTTTAAGGAAGACATTACCACTGCCTTGCGAGTCGAAGAATGCAACCGCTGGAGAATGGAACTCTGTGGACTCTTGAAATAGTGAAAATAACGGAGTTCCCAAAGGTTCTTTCAAAGGAAAAAAAGAAAGAGTTGGAGTAACAAAAGAAGAAAAAAGATTTTTTTTTTGTCACTGACTGATTGAGTAGATTCTAAAGAGTATTAATATAATGACAATTATTTAGAAAGGTCATTGCAATGTATAAATGTACGGTGTTGGTGTATTAGTACAGTTGTGCATGATTATTTAAGTAAAGGACCCTAAATTTTTTTGATAAATTTATAACAACTAGGTTTTTGATATCCAATTTCTTTAATTTTATTTCATTATTTTTTTTTCATGTTCATAATGTTCTTAATTTAAAATTATCAAAAGAAACATTTTCTTGCTTCTGTTTTTCTTCTCTATATATTTTCTTAATAATATTCTCGAATATTTCTAATAATCTCGAAATATTTTCTTCTCTCTCTATACTTCTGATAATTACTGTTATTAAATATACTAAGTTGTAATATCTCTTAAGATATCACCCGATATTAGTTAATAGTATTAAAGTGTACTTTTCCCCTTCATAGAAGTTTGTTAAAACTGGTAAAAGACACTCCGTATATGCTACGTGAAACCTTGAATCAATATATAATTGATTTCTGTTGAAAACATATTACAAGGTAGCAAAAAGTATAATGATTACAATAATAAATAATCATAAGTCAAACTAAATTTCAAATGAAATATTGCCTTTTATTAATTGTTTAGTTACTAGAATAATTTTAGGATTTTTATTTTTAAAAAAAGATAGGCGGGAATTTTAGGCAGTTTTTTTAGGATATTTATTTTTAAAAAGCATCAGTAGAAGGGGAAATAATTTTAAAAGGAAATTTATTTTAATATTTTATTATTTTTTAAAAACCTTTGTTTAATTGCTAACCCATTTCGAAAACAAAATCAATATTACATTGTTCACTAAAATCTTTGATTGATTGGAGATTTTTGCAAATGCAAATTTTTTTTATTAGTCTCCAGTCATTAAATAAAAAGGAATTGAAATATAAAATATTAAAAAGGATTCTCATGTACTTAAATATTTTTATAAGTCTTCACAAATTTCTGTCCTCAACAACAAAAAACAATAACTTTTAGGTACATAAATATAAAAAAATCCAATTAACTGTTTTCTTTCTCTATGAAACGCCCCACTTTTGTCACTGGAAAGCTTTTCCCTAACGATCCATCAGCAAAGAGATTTCTCTATCGAGGCACCAGGGAGCAATTTGCCATTTTAAGGAAAACATTATCACTGCCTTACGAATGCAACCGCTGGAGAATGGGAACTTTGTGGACTCTCGAAATAGCGAAAATAACGGAGTTCCCAAAGGACCTTTCAAAAGAAAAAAAGAAAGCATTGGAGTAACAAAAGAAGTAAAAAAAGATTTTTTTTGTCGCTGACTGATTGAATAGATTCTAAAGATATTAGTATAATGACAATTATTTAGAAAGGTCATTGTAATGTATATTCGTACAGTTGTGCGTGAAGGACTATTAAAGTAATGAGATCCTTAATATTTTAAATGTATTTATAGTAATTATGTTTTTGATAACCTATTTTTTTCTTCTTGGTTATAACGTTCTTAATGGAAAATTATATCAAGAGAAATTTTTTTTCATATTTTAAATATTACATTTATTCACAAAATTAATGCGTTTTTGTATTAATTCATATAATATTTTCTTTCTGTGCTATATAAGTTTTAATTTGCTATCTAATTGAGTTGGTAGTTGAAATATTTATAACTTAAAAATGTAATTCACTTGTTAATTAGTTTATTCATTCATTGAAAAGGAATTTCCTGTATAAATGTTTTTTTATGTTAAACTTTTAGTTAAAGATTTTAATTCAAATTAATTATTTTTTTTAAATTTCTAACTTATTAAGTTTCAGCTTTAATCTTAGCTTTAATAACTTTTAAATATTTTAATACAGAAAAAAATAATTGGCACCTTGTTTTAATTAAATCTTAATTTATCTCAATATTTGAAAAATAATTTTTTTGTGTTTTTTTAATGAATTAGTTCTTGTTATTTGGTCACTACCTTTATTTGTAAAAATGAAAGGATTTCACTTATGAATATTCTAATAATCAAAAGCCAGGTCGAAGTAATTCATGTACGTAGGTTGACAAAAGTTAAGGAATAATCAAGAAAAGCGACATTATACGTCAAAAATAAACTTTCATAATCCTTAAGAAGTGATATATAGATTCTAATTCTAAATATAGAACTTGATGCTTTTCTATAATAGTGGACTCTTTTTAATTACCTTTTTTGCTTTCTTAAACAGAATTAAAGTCTTTTCGGCCGTGAAAGTATATCCCATAATATGTAACATCTATATAAAAAAAAAGAATCCAATTAACTGTTTTGTTTCTCTGTGAAACGCCTCATTTTTGCCACTGGAAAAGATTTTCCCTATGGATCCATCAGCAAAGAGATTTCTCTATGGAGGCACCAGGGAGCAATTTATAATTTTAAGGAAAACATTACCACCGCCTTGCAATGCAACCGCTGGAGAATGGAACTAATTCTGTGGACCCTTGAAATAGTGAAAATAACGGAGTTCCCAAAGGACCTTTCAAAGAAAAAAAAAGCGTTGGAGTAACAAAAGAAGTAGAAGAAAAAAGATTTATCTTGTACTGACTGATTGAATAGAATCTAAAGAGTATCCGTATAATGACAATTATTTAGAAAGGTCATTGTAATGTGTAGATTCAGAGGCGTTGTTTGGTATATTCGTACAGTTGTGCATGAAGGACTATTTAACTAATGTACCCTTAATATTTTTAGATGTATTTATAGTAATTATGTTTTTGATATCCCATTTCTTTTTCTTTGTCATAATGTTCCTAACGGAATATTACCTAGAGAAAAATTTTATTTTCGTGCTATGAATATGCTACGTGAAACCTTGAAGGAGTATATAATTTTATATATTATATATAATTGACTTCTTTTCAACTCTGAATATACATATGTAATTGAATTCTGTTTAAAAATATTATAATATATCAGCATTATAACAATAACAGTAATAAATAATCATGGGTCAAAAATATATTTCAAATAAAATATTGGTTTCTATAAATTATTTATTTACAAGAATATTTATAGGATATTCATTGTTAAAAAAATGATAGGTGGGACTTTTAGGTGTTTTTTTTTTTTTTTTTTTTAGAATATTCATTTAAAAAAAACATCGGTAGAAGGCAAATTAATTTAAAAAGGAAATTTACTTTAATAATTTATTATTATTAAAAAACCGTTGTTTAATTACGAACCAATTTAGAAAACAGAGTCAATATTACATTGTTCATTCCAATCATTGATTGATAGAATATATTTAAAAATGCAAATTTATTTGTTATTAGTCTTCAGTCATTAAATAAAAAGTTATTGAAATATAAAACAATGAAATAGATTCTCATGTACACAAATATTTTTATAAATCTTCAAAAAATTATCTCCTCAACAGCAAAAAAACAACAGCTTCTATGAACCAAAAACATAAAACAAAAAAAAACAAAAAAAAATCCAATTAACTGTTTTGCTACACTATGAAACGCCCCATTTTTGTCAGTGGAAAGCTTTTCCCTGACGATCCATCAGCAAAGAGATTTCTCTATCGAGGCACCAGGGAGCAATTTGCCACTTTAAGAAAAACGTTACCACTGCCTCGCGAGTGGAAGAATGCAACCGCTGGAGAATGGAACTTTGTGCACTCTTGAAATAGTCAAAATAACGGAGTTCCCAAAGGACCTTTCAAAGGAAAAAAAAAGACTCTAAAGCTGAGTAACAAAAGAAGAAGGAAAAAAAAGAGATTTTTTTGTCACTGACTTATTGAATAGATTCTGAAGAGTATTAGAATAATGACAATTATTTAGAAAGGTAATTGTAATGTATAAATGTAATGGCGTTAGTGTATTCGTGCAGTTGTACATGAAGGATTATTTAATAATGGATCCTTAAATTTTTATATGTATTTATAATAATTATGTTTTTAATATCCCATTTCCTTTTTTCATGGTCATAATGGTATTAGTGGTAAATTATTTCAAGAGAAAATTTTCTCCTCTATAATTTCTACGAGAGTAGAAAATTATTATTATTATTATTTATTCACAAAATTAATGCATATAATATTTTCATTCTGTGCTTTATAATTTTTAATTTTTTATCTAATTGAGCTAGTAGTTGAAAAATTTATAACCTAAAAATTAATTCACTTGTTAATTAGTTTATTCACTCATTGTAAAGGAATGTCATGTATGAATGTTTTTTAATTTTAAAATTCTTAGTTAATGATTTTAATTTATAAATTTTAACTTTTCATATTTTTTATATTTCTAACTTATTAAGATTCAACTTTAATATTAGCTTTAATAACTGGATATATTTTAATAGTAAAAAAATTGTTGTCATCTTATGATTTTGAATATATAGTAACTTATTTCAATATTTGAAAAATAATTTATATATATATATATTATATATATAATGTATATATATATATATATATATATATATATAATATATATATATATATATATATATATATATATATATATATATATATATAATATATATATATATATATAATATATATATATATATATATATATATATATATATATATATAAGTGAAATTCCTTTATTTTTTACGAATAAAGTTAGTGAAAAAAAAAGAACTAATTCATTATAACATATATATATGTTATAATGAATTAGTTATTTTTTTTTATGAATATTCTAATAACCAAAAGCCAGATAAAAAAAATTCACATACACATACTGCCAAAAGTTAAGGAAAAAACAATATAAAATGGAGATTACATGGTCAAAAATAAACTTTCATAATCCTTAAACAGTATATTTAAAAAAATAGTAGTGCATAAGAATAGGATATACAAATTAGGGAAGTTTCTATGAGTTTATGTCATTGCATTAGCTGAAAACAGATGTTAGAAGTTTCTGCAAGTAAAAAACTGCATAGTGAAGTTTTGAATTATGCATGTTTTAGATATAAGTATTCGACATCTTTTATTTAATGAATCTTTAAGGGAAACCTTTGTGATAGAATAGTCAATTATGTAAAAAAAATACTTGAATATGAGCCTTTTGGTATATTACTACGATTACCTTTGTTTCTTGCATTCGGTGGTTCAGTTAATTATTTAATTGTAGCGTTCTGATTCGAGAAATCTTTATCAATCAATTCAGATAATTATTGAAGTTTCATTCATTTACATACAGTTAGTATTTACAAAAAAATATTTACAGGATAAGGAATTGACCTTAACACTCTTGTGGTAACAGCTCATCTGAGTGTCCAGGAAGAAACCAGTTTTATAACACTTGCAGTGCCACCTGGCATCATGTTGCAAGGCTTACAAATTCCGACACTGTAATTCATATATTGAGGAATACATTTCTTAGAACATAATCAGCATCCAGCTAAGGAAGACGTAAAGTCGCAAATGCCTAAGAAAATATCTATTTGAAACAAACTATAAGGAAGAAAAGAAAAGTTAGCATCAACTCGCATCATATTTTCTCTTGTAAAAGACATCTGACTCTTGGAAGGCTAATATTTTGATCAAATGTGACAAGCCGTGATAAAGAAGAGTTGTATGCAAGGCTTCCAGCAATGTGAATATCCATCACACCACGAGGCCAAAGATTTTTGGCCTTTAAAGTATATCCCACATTCTGATGATAAGTGTTTTCCCAATTTTTCCTTTTCATGTAACTGCGGGATTTTATATTTAACCTTTTGATTTTGGTGCGATCAGATATTATAGAAAACGCGTGTTTGGATCTAAAATCTAGATACGCATGTGTGTTAGCACAACATGTTTATTTATGGTGTATATAATGGATGTTCGTGTTCTTCTTTGGCACAACAGCCCCATGGTGGGCCAAGGCCGCCTGTCTGTCAGCTGATTTCGAGACGAGGTTTTCTTTTTACGGGTAGTCTTGTCAGGTCTTATTCCTAAGTTCAACAGACATATTAGACGGCATCTCTGCTCTAGGCACAGTGATGTGGTGTGGTGAAATATTAGTCATATTAGACCGGGACTTATAATTTGAAGTGGATTCCGAACCACTACAAATTTCCATGGTATCGTCGGGACTCGAATCAAAAACCTGCGGCACCGAGAACCAGAGCGCTAGGCACTCGGCCACCAGAATTTATATATATATGTATGTATAGATACATCTACAAATATATATATGGGGCCTGGAGGGCCGAGTGTATAGCGCTCTGCAGTTCTGTGTCATGGATGTTTGTATTTAATATATGGATGTCATGGATGTTGTCCAATATGATTGCAGAGCGTTGTTTTGAGGTTTAATCAGTTTTCCTCCCTCGTGGTTCCTCGCTAAAATGAAGCTGCATATTACCCTTAGCTATCGACCAGTCGCCTGCGACGGGGTCTAATTTATATGGTGTAGGCTCTCCTGCACCAGGGAGATTAGTAACAGCAACAAACTATATATATATATAATACTTAAACAAACATGTCCTAATAAATTTAATTATCTACCTGTCTCTCACTCTCTCTCCCTTTATATAATATATATATATATGTGTGTGTGTGTGTGACGTAAACGTTTTAATGAAATGATGAGAATTTTTATATATATCAAACAACACAAAACTATAGCGATTTGTTGTTATATCCAAGCAATATTGATGTTATTATTGAGAAGTATACTGATATATTTGTTTTATTACTTTGTCACTAATAAATTTTCTTTCACTAATTGTTTTGAATATTTAAGCAGGAAATACATAATTACCTACTTTTGTTCTATGGCAAATTAATTCTAATACAAACAAAAATAGAAACTCTCACAGTACGAATACGTACAACAACGACATTCTGTCTGAATCTAGTATTGGCACAGTAGCACCAACTCGAGGTAGCATATCTCGCCGTGAGCTACATGGAAATCGGGAATCGACCCGGTTATTGCTCGACTGATAGCGTCTGAAGGAGACAGAGAGACGAGACATGTGAAAGAAGAAGCACATTGGAGATGCAGGATTAGGTTGTTTCCTGATGGAAGAGACAGAAAAGAATAAAAGTAAATCAAGCAAAGAGTCCTTCTTTTTTCTCTAAATCAAAGTCTATGGAATCATGGAGTAGAAAAGAAATCGGTAATGTAAGTACACACAATGAAATTCTACTATTTCTTCGAAAAGACATTTTGTTCTTTTCCCGATAAATGCACTACGATTTCGATTTATATTATTATTTATGAAACGTTGACGTATTACTGAATATTGCATTGATCAACAAATCATAGAAGACTCATCCAGTAGAAAACAAGTCAGTGTAAAATATATTATTTCATATTGTGAAATAAATAATACATCAAAAGTTACGTCTCCTCGAAAATTATTATTTCTTCTAATATTTGTAGTTTGGGTCAAACAATAAATTTTAGATAACTGGAATAAATTGAAAAAAATATCTGTTTTCGGAAAATATATTATTTTCATCAATGGAAAATATATTATTTCATACTGTGAAATAAATAATACAGGAATTGCTTCTCATCGAAAATTATGGATTTCTTCTTATATTTATAATTTGGATCAACAATTAAATTTAGATAACTGGAAAAGATTGAAAAAAAAAAAAAACTATTAAAGTGGATCCCGAACCACTGCAAACATCCCCGCCTGAATTCGAACCCGAAATCTGCGGCAAAATATATATATCATGAATAAACATGTTGTTCAATATATATATATATATATTTATACATGGTATATATATATATATATATATTTATACATGGTATATATATATATATATATATATATATATTTATACATGGTATATATATATATAAATATATATATATGCATTAGAACCTATTATATATGCATGGGGTAAATGCTTTGATGAAATGATGGGATTTTTTATAAATTTTTTATTTTTTATAAATATAAAACACCACAAAACTATATTGATTTGTTGTCATATGAAAATAGCATTGATATTATTATTGAGCAGTATACTACTATACATGTTTTATTTCTTTGTCACTACTAAATTGTCATTCATTTATTATTTTGAATATTTAAGAAATAAATAGATATCTCTATCAACTTTTCTTTCGCATTTAATTATTTCTAATACAAATAAAAACAGAAACTCTCATAGTACAAATACGGACAACAACACCATTCTGTGTGAATCGACTATCGGCACAGAAGCACCAACTCGAGCTGGCATATATCTCACCGTGATCTACATGGAAATCTGGAATCGTCCCGGTTATTCCGCGAAAATCGACTGATGGCGTCTGAAGGAGACAGGGAGACGAGACATGTGAAGGAAGAAAAACGAAGCGCATTGGAAATGTAGGATTAAAGTTGTTTTCTGATGGAACAGACAGAAAAGAATAAAAGTAAATCAAGCACGAGTTCTTCCTATGGAATTCCGAGTCTATGTAATCAGGGAGTAGGATATCAGGAAAAGAAAAAGAATAAAAAAGATAGAAAAGAAATCGGTAATGTAAGTATACTCAATGAAATTCTACCTATTTCCTCGAAGTGATATTTTGTTCTTTTCCCGATAAATGCACTACGACTTCGATTTGTATTATTATTTATGAAATAGGGACGTATTGATATATATTGCATTGATCAACAAATCATAGAAAGCTCGTCAAATGAAAATATGTTATTTTATATTGTGGGATAAATAATATAATGTATGTCTCATCGAAAATTATTATTTCTCCTAATATTTATAGTTTGGGTCAACAATAAATTTTAGATAACTAGAATAAATTGAAATCAAAAATGTTTTCGGAAAATATATTATTTTAATCAATGGAAAATATATTATTTCATATTGTGAAATAAATAATACAGGAATTGCTTCTCACCGAAAATTATGTATTTCTTTTAATATTTATAATTAGTATCCACAATTAACTTTAGATAACTGGAATAGATTGAAAAAAAATATTAAAGTGGATCCCGAACCACTACAAACAGCCATAGCCCCACCTGAACTCGAACCCAAAACCTGTGGCACCAAGAGCCAGAGTGCTAGTCATGCAACGCCACTCGGCGAACAAGATACATATATACAGTATATACATATATACAGTACATATATACAGTATACAGTATAATGTTGTTTAATATATATATAAACTAATGTTTGTGAAAATTGCAACACCATGAAGGACTTGCGTGAATGAGCTGAAATTTTCAAGAAATGCCAATTAGCGCATGATATACAAATGATTAGAATTTCAAATCCGTAGCGCATGCGTATGCTGAGCAGCGCCCGGTCAACGGCGGATGGATCCGAATAAATAGACAGCTGTAGCGAGGCGTGTATGGTTATCGGTGGTTATCTGCTAGTGGTAGACGTTAGCTCAATCGTTACTTATGCCTCTTTGACGAAAGAGAGCGAGATTTGAACAACTTACAGAGTTTGAACGGGGGAGAATAGTCGGCCTCCGTGAAGCTGGATTGTCTTATCGTGCAGTAGCCACTCGTGTGCAGCGTAACAGCAGCACAGTGATATGTCTTTGGAAGCAGTAGACGGACGAGTGTCGGACAACTCGGAAATCCGGGAGTGGACCCCAAAATGTGACGTCAGCTCGCGATGATAGACACCTGGTCCGCATGGCGCTGACGGACCATACAGCTTCCTCTAGACAATTGGCAGCACAGTGGTCAATAGCTACAGGTGTTTCATTGTGTGCTTCATCAAATCGTAGACGTCTGCTGCAGCGTGGACTGCGCGCAAGGTCTCCTTTATACAGGATCCCTCTCACGCTAAACCATCGCCGCCTGCGGCTACAATGGGCCGCTCAGCATAGAGACTGGCGTGCTGATTGGCAGCATGTCGTGTTTTCTGACGAATCCCGCTTTAATTTGCTGTACCATGAATGGCCGCATTCGTGTCATACGCTATGCCGGTGAACGCTACCTTCCGGAGTGCATTATCGTACGCCACAGTGGACGAACATCCGGAGTTATGGTCTGGGGTGCCAGAGCATATCATGGACGATCTCAATTGCGAAGAATTGTGGGCAATCTGAGCAGCAACCGGTACATCAGTGAAGTTCTGCAGGCCGAAGCTGTTCCCTTTCTTCAAAGCTTGCCAGGCACTGTATTTCAACAGGACAATGCCCGCCCTCATATCGTTAGGACTGTTCAATCCTTCGTTGCAACGCGGCACGTACAGCTTCTTCCTTGGCCTGCGTATTCCCCGGATATGTCACCGATTGAACATGTGTGGGATTTCGTTGGTCGGCGTCTCGCTCGTGATCCTCGTCCTGTTGCTTCTGCAGATAAACTTTGGGTGCTCATACAAACAATATGGAATGCTCTTCCTCAGGCAGACATTCAAAATTTGTTTGACTCCATGCCACGTCGTATAGCAGCACTTATTGCGGCGTGTGGGGGCTACAGAAAATACTGATTCCGATCTCTTGTTATTGCTTGTTTGCTTTGAACATTAAATCACTTATTTGTACCACTACCACTCAACTGTGTATTAAATTTCATTCAATTATGACGATTCCTTCATGGTGTTGCAATTTTCACAAACATGAGTGTATATATATATATATATATATATACACTGAAGTGACAAAAGTCATGGGATAGCAACATGCAAATTTTCAGATGGCAGTAGCATCGCGTAGAACAGGTATAAATGCGCAGTGCTTTCGCAGAGCTTTCATTTCTGTTCAAGTTATTCATGTGAAGAGTTTTTGACATGATGATGACCGCACGACGGGAATTAACAAGACTTTGAAAGCGGAATGTTAGTTGGAGCTAGACGCATGGGTCATGCCATTTCGGAAATCGTTAGAGAATTCAACATTCCCAGATCCACTGTGTCAAGAGTGTGCCGAGAGTATGAAATTTCAGGCATAACATCCCACCATGGACAGCGCAGTGGTCGACCGCCTGCACTTAACGACCGAGACCGGCGACGTCTGCAAAGAGACGTAAATTCTAACAGACAAGCAACACTGCGTCAAATAACCGCAGAAATCAATGTGGGACGTACAAGGGACTTGTCTGTTAGAACTGTGCGGAGAAATTTGGCTTTCTTGGGCTATTCCAGCAGAAGACCGACTCGAGTGCCTTTACTGACAGAACGACATCGCTTGCAGCGACTCTCGTGGGCACGTGAGCATATCGGTTGGTCCCTAGATGAATGGAAAACCGTGGCCTGGTCCGATGAGTCACGATTTCAGTTGGTAAGAGCTTATGGTAGGGTTCGAGTGTGGCGCAGACCCCACGAAGCCATGGACCCAAACTGTCAGCAAGGCACTGTTCAAGCTGGTGGTGGCTCCGTAATGGTGTGGGCTGTTTTTTCATGCCATGGACTTGGTCCTCTGGTGCGACTGGACCGAACATTGACTGGAAATGCTTATGTTCAGCTACTTGGAGATCACTTGCAGCCATTCATGGACTTCATGTACCCAAACAACGATGGGATTTTTATGGATGACAATGCGCCATGTCACCGGGCCACAACTGTTCGCGATTGGTTTGAAGAACATTCTGGACAATTCCAAAGAATGATCTGGCCACCTAGATCGCCCGACATGTATCCCATCGAGCATTTATGGGACATCATCGCGAGGTCTGTTCGTGCCCAAAATCCTGCACCATCAACGCTTTCACAATTATGGACGTCTATCTCAATATTCCTGCAGAAGTCTTCCAACGACTTGTTGAGTCCATGCCACATCGAGTTACTGCACTTCGCCGGGCGAAAGGAGGACCGACACGATATTAAGAGGTATCCCATGACTTTTGTCACTTCAGTGTATATACCATGAATAAATAAATGTACGCATAAGTATTAGAACCTATTATATATTCATGGGATAAATACTGCAATGAAATCCTGGGAATTCCATATAAATATCAAATATCACAAAACTATTTCCGACATCTTATCAAAACAGCATTGAGATTATTATTGAGCAGTATACAAATATACATGTTATATTACTTTTGTCACTAGTAAATTGACTTTCATTTATTGTTTTGAATATTTACGAAGGAAATGAATGTCTCCATCGAATTTTGTTCCACGATTATTCTAATACAAACAAAAATACGAAACCTAATAGTACAAATATGGACAACAACGCCATTCTGTCCGAATCGACTATCGGCACAAAAGCATCAACTCGAGATAGCATAGTATCTCGCCGTGATCTACATGGAAATCGGGAATCGACCCAGTTATTCCTCGAAAATCGACTGATAGCGTCTGAATGAGACAGGCTGACGAGTCATATGAAAGAAAAAAGGAAGCACTTTGGAAATGTAGGATTAAAGTTGTTTCCCGATGGAACAGACAGAAAAGAATAGAAGTAAATCAAGCGCGAGTCCTTCTTTTTTCTCTAAATCATAGTCTATGGAATCATGGAGTAGGATATCACGGAACGAAAAAGAAAAGCAAAGACAGAAACGAAATCGGTAATGTAAGTATACTGAATGAAATTCTACCTATTTCCTCGAAGTGATATTTTGTTCTTTTCCCGATAAATGCACTACGACTTCGATTAGTATTATTATTTATGAAATAGGGACGTATTGCTGAATATTGCATTGATCAACAAATCATAGAAGGCTCATCCAATAGAAAGCCGGTTGAATGAAAATTTCATATTGTGAAATAAATAATACATCGAAATGTATGTCTCATCAAAAAGTATATATTTCTCTCAATATTTATAATTTTTGTCAACGAATAACCTAAGGAACTGGAATAAATTGAAACAATAACTGGAATAAATTGAAAAAAAAAACTGTTTTTGGAAAATATATTGTTTCATATTGTCATATTGTGAAATAAATGATACAGGAATTGCTTCTAATAAAAGAATATATATTTCTTCTAATATTATAGTTGGGATTAATAATTAAATTTTGTTAACTGGAATAAACTGAAAAAAACTATTACAGTGCATCCTGAACATCCATAGCCCCACCATTTTACAAACATCCATATCCCCGCCTGAACTCGAACCCGAAACCTGTGACACCGATCCCAAGAATGCTAGTCACGCTGCGCCACTCGGCGATCAAGATATATATATATATATATGCAAAGTATATATATATACTTTGAATAAACATGTCGTTCAATATATATATACCAAGAATAAATATAGGTACATATATGTTTTAGAACCTGTTATATATATTTATATACATAACCTGTTATATATATTTATTTACCTGTTATATACATAGGGTAAATGCTTCAATGAAATCATGGGAATTTTTTTTAAATATCAAATATCTCAAAACTATATTGATTTGTTGTCCTTATAAAATATCATTCCTATTAGTATTGAGAGGTATACTAATATATATGTTTCATTACTTTGTCACTAGTAAATTGGCTATTGTTTTGAATAGTTAAAAAAGAAATAAATATGTGTACTTTTGTTCCCCGACTAATTAATCATAATAGAACTAAACAAGTAATATAAAAATCAATTTCTACTTTTTTTTCACTATATTGCAAAAAGTCCTTTATAACTAATTTGCGTTCATTTTTTTAAGTTTATCTGGCGCCATCTATTGGTCGATATATGCAACTTAAATATAATAAAAATGAAATTAATTGATTAAATTTAATTAATGAATTTAATTTGAAAAAACTGTATTTACATCCAGTGTCATCCACTACAAGTTAAAAAAAAAGGTATTTGAACTTGAGTGGATGAATAAAAAGTATTTTATTAACGATTGAAAATTTGGACAAGATATATATAGGGAGAGTGTGAGCTAATAGAAGGAATTGAAAAATAGGAACTCTCACAATACGAATACGGACAACAGCACCATTCAGTCTGAATCGACTATCGGCACAGAAGCATCAACCCAGAGATTGCATAGTATCTCGCCGTGATCTACATGGAAATCCGGAATCGACCCTGTTATTCCTCGAAAATCGACTGATAGCGTCTGAAGGAGACAGGTTGACGAGACATATGAAAGAAGAAAAACGAAGCACATTGGAAATGTAGGATTAAAGTTGTTTCCCGATGGAAGAGACAGAAAAAAATATAAGTAAATCAAGCACGAGTCCTTCTTTTTTCTCTAAATCAAAGTCTATGGAATCATGGAGTAGGATATCATGAAATGGAAAAGAAAAAAAAGATAGAAAAGAAATCGGTAATGTAAGTATACTCAATGAAATTCTGCTTATTTCCTCGAAATGACATTTTGTTCTTTTACCGATAAATGCACTACGATTTCGATTTGTATTATTAGTTATGAAACAGTGACATATTGCTGAATATTGCGTTGATCAACAAATCATAGAAGGCTCATCCAATAGAAAGCCGGTCAAAAGGAAAATATATTATTTCACATTGTGAAATAAATAATACATCGAAATGTATCATCAAAAATTATGTATTTTTCCTAATATTTATAATTTGTGTCAACAATTAACTTTAGATAACTGGAATTGATTGAAAAAATAAATATTTTTAGAAAATATATTATTTCAATCAAGGGAAAATATATTATTTCTGATCGTGAAATAAATAATACAGGAATTGTTTCGCATCGAAAATTATGTATTTCTTCTAATATTTATAATTTTGATCAACAATTAACTTTACATAATTGGAATAGATTGGAAAAAACTAATTTAAGTGGATCCCGAACTACTACAAATATTCATATGGCCGCCTGAACTCGAACCCGAAACCTGCGGCAGCAAGCACCAGAGTGCTAGTCACGCAGTGCCACTCGGCGATCAAGATATATATGTATAAATATACCATGAATAAACGTGTTGTTCAATATATATATACCATGAATAAATATAGGTACGTACAGTCTGAGTAAAAACTTTAAGGCCAGTAGAAAATTTTCAGAAAATGGAAACATTTAAACTGAGGAATTAAAATACCGTTTGATTTATAATTATTGAGCTTAAATAAAAGTAAAAAAAGTAGAAAAATTAATTTGCAAATATTTTATTATTAGAAAATATTACAGAACACACAGATGAATATTTGATCCTGAGTAAAAACTTTAAAGCCAACATAGAAAATAACATATAAGAAAAAAATTACAAATTCTTAGAAGGTTGTGTAGGAGCCATTACTTCGAATTACTTCAAATATTCTTGTTTTCATGGATGAAACGAGTTTTTGACAAAGGGTGGGGTCGGTTTTATACCATTCATCTTCGATAGTAGATTTCAGCTCTGTTGTTGATGTAAAATGTCTCCCATTTGCATCAACTCTTCTTGCTAAGTCAGCCCAAAGGTTCTCGATTGGGTTGAAGTCAGGTGATTTTGCTGGCCATTTCACAGTTTCAACATTGACTTGGACCAATTTTTTGTGCTGTTACTCGAATGGATCGGTGCATTGTCTTGCTGATATTTCCAATTTTCTCCAGCAAAACATTCAGCATTTGGCAAAAGAGGATTTATTAGGACAATTTGGTATCCTTGTGAATTCATTCTATCTGAAATGAATGCAATTGAGCCCACACCATCGTAAGAAAAACAGCCCCAAGTCATGACAGACACTCCACCTAATTGGCGCTTGGAGAATATTTCTTTTTCATTTCTTATATCATGCCAGTAGAAATTCCAGCCATCTGGTCCATAAAAAATCCATTTTTTTTCGTTAGAAAAAATAATTTTTATCCATTGGTTGTCCCAGGTCATGACTTTCTGGCCAAAGATCAAACGCTCTATTTTGTGTCTCTGCAGTAACTGAGGCTTAGTCAAATTTGCTGTATGAGTGTACCTTCCAGACCTTCTAATTGTGTTATAAATCGTTTTTTGACAAACTTTTAAACCTGTCGTCGGAATCAGTATCCTGGTTGAGTACTTTCCAGTAGATGCCAGTTGGCAAACTCTTCTTTCATCACACGAGGACAAAGCTATAGGTCTTCCCCCAGTATTCATTTTACCGTAATTGTCTTTCAATTTAAAAAAAATTGTTGACTACAGTCTTTGATCTTCCTATCTTTATCGCAATAGGACGACTACTCATTCCTGTTGAAGACAAAGCTTCGATCTGTCCTCTTTCACGATCAGTTAACTTCTTACCCTTCGCCATCTTCACATAGATCACCAATACTTCGAAGAAACGTATGACAAATAGGAAAATTGCAGCGTTGTCACAAGCTAGTAGTTGCAATGATAATTACACGATTATATTATATTTATTTTTAAAAAATGACTGGTGGCCTTAAAGTTTTTACTCAGGCAGATATACTAACTTTGTAAATAACCACATGTTTCTCATAATTATTTATTTACAAATTATGTTTATAGCATTTATTTCTTATCAATGAACTTTAATAATTAATATTATTTGAATCCCTTTTATATCATTTTACATTTTCTCAAAAATTTTTACTGGCCTTGAAGTTTTTACTCAGACTGTATTTGTATTAGAACCTATTATATTAATTTATATATATATGGAGTAAATGCTTCGATGAAATCATGGAAATTTTCTATAAATATCACACACCACAAAACTATGTTGATTTGTTGTCATATAAAAATAGCATTGATATTATCACTGAGAAGTATACTAATATAAATATTTTATTACTTTGTCACTAGTAAATTGTCTTTCATTCACTATTTTGAATATTTAAGAAAGAAATCAATATTTCTTTTTACTTTTATTCCACAACTAATTAATTCTAATACAAATAAAAATAGAAACCCTCGCAGTACAAATACAGGAACAACAAAGCCATTCAGTCTGAATCGAGTATCGGCACAGAAGCATCAACTCGAAATAGCATAGTATCTCGCCGTGATCTACATGGAAATCGGGAATCGACCCAGTTATTCCTCGAGAATCGACTGATAGCATCTGAAGGAGACAGGGAGACGAGACATATGAAAGAAGAAAAACCAAGCACATTGGAAATGTAGGATTAAAGTTGTTTCCTCATGGAAGAGACAGAAAAGAATAAAAGTAAATCAAGCACGAGTCCTTCTTTTTTCTCTAATTCAAAGTCTATGGTATCATGGAGTTGGATGTCATGAAACGAAAAAGAAAAAAAAAAGATAGAAAATAAATCGGTAGTGTAAGTTTACTGAATGAAATTCTACCTATTTCCTCGAAATGACATTTTGTTCTTTTACCGATAAATGCACTACGATTTCTATTTATATTATTATTTATGAAACGGTAACGTATTACTGAATATTGCATTGATCAACAAATTATAGAGGGCTCCTGAAATAGAAAGCCGGTCTAATGAAATTATATTATTTCATATTGTGAAATAAATGATGCAGGAATTGAGTTTATTCGGAAATTATGTATTTCTCCTTATATTTATATCGAGCAATTAATTTTAGATAACTGGAATAGTCAAGAATTAACTTTATATAACTGGACTAGATTGAAGAAGAATATTTTTGGAAAACTTACTTATTACTTCATATTATGAAATAAATAATACATCGAATTGCATGTATCATGGAAAATTATGTACTTCTTCTAATATTTATAATTTGGATCAGCAATTAACTTTAGTTAACTGGAATAAATTGAAAATAAAATATTAAAGTTGATCCCGAACATCCATAACATCCCGAACATTCTGAACTCGAACCCGTAACCTGCAGCACCGAGTGCAGAGTGCCAGTCATAGAGCGCAACTCGGCCATCAAGATATATATATATATATATACCTTAAATGTTGTTCAATATATATATACCATGAACAAATATAGGTACCTATATGTATTAGAACCTAATATATATATATGTATGGGGTTAAATGTTTTAAGGAAATCATGGGAATTTTGTATAAATATCAAACACCACAAAAACTATATTGATGTGTTGTCAGATAAAAATAGAATTGATATTATTATTGAGCAGTATACTAATATATATGTTTTATTACTTTGTTACAAGTAAATTGGCTTTTTTTTTATTCTTTCGAATATTTAATAAGTAAATGAATATCTCTATCTACTTTGTTCTATGAAAAATTCATTGTAATACAAACAAAAACAGAAACAATCAAAGTATTATAACTAAGAATAGGGTAACAACGTAGGAGAACAGTAAAAAGTAAGAATAGGGACATAAATTCCATTCTGTCTGAATCGACTATCGGCACAGAAGCATCAACTCGAGATATTGAGAAGTATACTGATATATTTGTTTTGTTACTTTGTCACTACTAAATTTTCTTTCATTTATTGTTTCGAATATTTAAGAAGGAAATGCATAATTACCTACTTTTGTTCTATGGCAAATTAATTCTAATACAAACAAAAATAGAAACTCTCACCGTACGAATACTGACAACAACAACATTCTGTCTGAATCTAGTATCGCCACAGAAGCATCATCTCGAGATGGCATATCTCGCCGTGATCTACATGGAAATCGGGAATCGACCCGGTTATTTCTCGGAAATCGACTGATAGCATCTGTAGGAGACAGGGAGACGAGACATGTGAAAGAAGAAGCACATTGGAAATGTAGGATAAAAGTTGTTTCCTGATGGAAGAGACAGAAAAGAATAAAAGTAAATCAAGCACGAGTCCTTCTTTTTTTCTCTAAATCAAAGTCTAGGAAATCATGGAGTAGTATATCATGAAAACGGGGGGAAAAAGAAAATAAATCGGTAATGTAAGTATACTCAATGAAATTCTATCTATTTTCTCGAAATGACATTTTGTTCTTTTCCCGATAAATACACTACGACTTCGATTTGTATTATTATTTATCAAACGATGACGTATTATTGAATATTGCATTGATCAACAAATCATAGAAGGCTCATTCAATAGAAAGCCAATGGAAAATATATTATTTCATATTGTGAAATAAATAATATATCGAAATTTATGTATTTTCCTATTGTTTATAATTTGGATAAACCAAATAAACATTTGAAAAAAAATATTTTTGTTAAATATATTATTTCATTTGTTGGAAAATATATTATTTCATATTGTGAGATTAATAATATAGGACATGTGTCTCCTCGAAAATTATGTATTTCTTCTAATATTTATAATTTGGGTCAATAATTAACTGTATGTAATTAGAATAATTTAAACGAATAATTGTTTTGAACATTTCAGAAGAAAATGAATATCTGTATCTACTTTTGTTTCCATGACCAATTAATTCTAACACAAATAAAGAATAGAAAGTCTCATAGTATGAATACGGACAGCAACACCATTCTGTCTGAATCGACTATCGGCACAGAAACTCGAGATGGCATATCTCGCCGTGATCTACATGGAAATCGGGAATCGACCCTGTTATTTCTCGGAAATCGACTGATAGCGTCTGTAGGAGACAGGGAGACGAGACATGTGAAAGAAGAAGCACATTGGAAATGTAGGATAAAAGTTGTTTCCTGATGGAAGAGACAGAAAGAGTAAAAGTAAATCAAGCACGAGTCCTTCTTTTTTTCTCTAAATCAAAGTCTATGGAATCGTGGAGTAGGATATCATGAAACGAAAAAGAAAAGAAAAAGATAGAAAAGAAATCGGTAATGTAAGTATACTCAATGAAATTCTACCTATTTCTTCGAAATGATATTTTGTTCTTTTCCCAATAAATGCAATACCATTTCGATTTTTATTATTATTTATGAAACGATGACGTATTGCTGAATATTGCATTGATCAACAAATCATAGAAGGCTCATCCAATAGAAAGAAAGTCAATTATTATTTCATATTGTGAAATACGTAATACATAGAATTGTATGTCTGATAGAAAATGATATTTTTCTCCAAATATTTATAGTTTTTGTCAGCGATTAACCTGAGGAACTTAAATAAATTGAGATCGGAATAAATGGAATAAATTGAAAAAAATTGTTTTTGGAAAATATATTATTTAAATCAATGGAAAATGTATTATTTCATATTTCGAAATAAATAATACATCGAAATGTAAAAATAATTTCATGCACTATTTCATCTAAAACTTATAAAGTTTAAAATTAAAATGAAAACTATGACCCACATTTCAAGCCTCCCAAAGTACTGAATGATACTTTCATTACATTTTATTCAAATATTTAAGGAAGTTTTATATAACTTGGAAATTATTCCTTTCATAACTGAAGCAAGATTTTTCAAAATGATGTGCGAATTCTAAAGCGATTTAAAGTTCACTGTGAGGATAATTACTCTCTCATGAGGTTAATAATGATAACTATGTAGCAAAATACTATTTAAATGTGGAGGCTGTTTATCAAATTCATTGTCAGTGGACCTAAACCTGAATAATAGTATTTCAGTTCATTTAAAATATTGAAAATCGAATTGTCTAATTTTTTTTTAAACATTTCTATTCAGCCAGATCTTGTTCAAAAGAAAATTAAATACTTATGTCCAATTAGTACTCATTGAAAACGGTTAATTCATATTTTGATAATACAAAACGATTTTTTCAGTATTTAGTTTCTTTAGATGTAAATACAGGAAAAATGCGACTACATAAATTTTTTTTCTTGTTTAACAAATAAAAAACAAAAATGTTCATAACTATCTATTTAAATTTAAATTAAATATTTTATTATAAGTATTTTATGTTTTGTGAAATTATTTAAAGAATGATTTGACGAATAAGCACTCGTATTTATAGTGCTTATTATATAAGCACTAGTAAAAATATATTTCTTTTGATCTTTTACAATTGAACATCATTAATTGACTATAATCAGCAATGCAATTATTTATTATCATGCAACAGTTCTCATTTTAAATAATTCTTTTTTTTTTCTAGATTAATTTGCTAAATTTTTTATAATAGGATATTTTAATTTACTAAGAAAATTAATACATACTTTATAATTTTTTTTAAAGGTAATTTTTTTTAAATATATCGTGTAAAATATTGGAAATTGAAAATTTTTTTGAATTTCAAAATTAAAATTTTTTTTTTATTTAATTTTCTTTTTAAAATTTTAATTAGTTTTTAAAAATAATATTTAAATTTTATTTTTCAAATTTTTTAATTAATTGTTTTAAATTTCAACATTTAAAAAATTTTTAAAATAGAAATTATTAACAAAATTATATCTTTGGCGAACAAAGAATAAGAATTCAAAACTAATACAATTTCCAAAAACATTAAAAAAAAATGTTTAAAATTTTTTTTTATTATCAATTGTACATATATATATATATATAAATAATATTTAAGAGAAACATTTAAACACTATATATATATATATATAGAAAGAAAATTTAACTAAAATTTAAGGAGAAAGTTTTTAATTAACTAAGAAGAAAATTTGACGCTTAAATTAACTTACAAGTTCAATTAACAAGTTAAATTAACTTACAATTTTCAGTATTAATCAAAATGATTTATTTTACCACAAAAATATTTACTCACTATTCGAAACCCCAATTCTAACAATACTTTATTCAATATTCTAATAATTAAGATCTTCACTCAAGTACATAAAATAATTTTAATCAGTCATCATTATTATCTGGGTAACTGATAACTCTATTCTATTTATCCGAGATTCAGAGTTATCGACTCTCTCATCACATGAAATGAAATCCATCCCATTTAATCCAAGATTCTCAGATAGCTTTTGCCAATATCGACGTGAAGCTACTCCAACAGGGACAGCATTAGCAATCATTGGCCCGACTGAAGTTTCCGAGACACGCACTTGGTCCAATCAGGCACGTCAACAATTCAAGTTATAGAGTTTCATCACGAACTGTGTGGTGGAACGTGCCAATACTTTGTCTGGTTGTGTCATCTATAGAGGCCGTGATCCGATGCTTTTCACTGTGCGTTGAACAAGCGACAGTTTTCTGAGGTCAACAAAAGTCTTTTTTTTTTTTTTACTGTTCCAATTTGTACCGCAAATGATATCCTTTCGAAATGTGAGTTGTTCGTATATGTTTGATTGTGCTGGATAATAGAGATCTTTCTGGATAGATATTTATTACATTGCTACAAGTTCCGCCTCGACATGCTTATCGTTACAAGTACTATCGTTACAAGTACAAGTACTATTGATTACAGATTTAAAATCGAGAAATATAATTAATTAACAAGCGACAGTTTTATGAGATCTTTTTGTTACTATTCCAGTTTGTAGTGCAAATGATATCCTTTCAAAATGTGAGATGTTAGTATATCTTTGAATGAGTTTGATTAAAGAGATCTTTATGGACAGATACCTATCAGTTGCCACATGTTTGCCTCTAAATGTTTTCGTTACACTTTCTAATACGGAGAATGTTTTCGTACATTTAAAATCTAGTATAATTAATTAACAAGCGACAGTTTTATGAAGTCAAGAAAAGACTTTTTTTTCTGTTCCAATTTGTACTGCAAATGATATCCTTTCGTAATGTGAGGTGTTAGTATATGTTTGACTGAGTTTCATTATAGAGGTCGTTAAGGATAGATATGTACTTGATTGACGTATGTTCATACGTCGAAATGTTTATTGTTACAAGTTTATTGCGGAGAAGGTTTTCGTACATTTAAAACCGAATAATATAATTAACTAACTAACAAGCTACAGTTACATGAGGTCAACAAAAGTCTTTTTTTTATTTCATAAGCCCCGGGAATTTAAAATTAAAAATTGGTGTTCCTTTTTGAACACATTAGTATATATATAGAGAGAGATTTGGGAACAAAATTTCATGCTTAAATTATATTTCAAGGTAATTCACAATTTTCAGCATTAATTAAAATAATTTATTTTACCTCAAAAATATTTATTCCCTATTCGAATCCTCAATTCTACCAATACTTTACTCAATACTCCAATAATTAAGATCTTCACTCAAGTGCATAAAATAATTTTAATCCAGTCAACATTATTATCTAGGTAACTGATAACTCTATTCTATTTATCCAAGATTCATAGTTATCGACTCTCTCACATCGCATGAAATGAGATCCTTTCCACTTAATCCAAGATCCTCAGATAGCTTTTGCCGATATCGATGTGAAGCTGCTCCAACACGGGGGCAGCATTAGCAATCATTGCCCCGACTGAAGTTTCCGAGACACGCACTTGGTCCAATCAGGCACGTCAACAATTCAAGTTATAGAGTTTCATCATGAACTGTGTGGTGGAACGTGCCAATACTTTGTGTGGTTGTGTCATCTGTAAAGGCCGCGATCTGATGGTATTCGGTCCGCATTGAACAAGAGACAGTTTTCTGAGGTCGACAAAGGTTTTTTTTTCCTTTTCTGACTGTTCCAATTTGTACTGCAAATGATATCTTTTCGAAATGTGAGATGTTAGTGTGTGTTTGATTGAGTTTCATTATAGATATTTATTAGATTGGATAGATATTTATTAGATTGATGCATGTTTTCCTCGGCATGTTTATCGTTACAAGTTATATTATGGAAAATGTTTTCTTATATTTAAAATCGTATATAATAATTAATCAACAAGCGACAATTTTATGAGGTCAACAAAAAAGTTTTTTTTTACTGTTCCAATTTTTATTGCAAATGATATCCTTTGGAAATGTGAGGTGTTAGTGTATGTTTGATTAAGTTTGATTATAAAGACCTTTATGGATAGATATATATTAGATTGCCCTATGTTTGCCTCGGCATGTTTATCGTTACAAGTTCTAATATGGAAAATGTTTTCTTATATTTAAAATCGTATATAATAATTAATCAACAAGCGACAGATTTATGAGTTCAATAGAAGTATTTTTTTTTTAATTCAAAAAGCCCGGGGAATTTTACATTGAAAACTTTACATTGAAATTTTCTTACTTTATGTACACATTAGTATACATATATAGAGAGAGATCTGGGAACAAAATTTCATGCTTAAATTAACTTTCAAGTTAATTCCCAATTTCCAGTATTAATTAAAAAAATTTACTTTACCTGAAAAATATTTACTCATTATTAAATCCTCCTATTCATCCAATACTTTACTCAATAGGCCAATAATTAAGATCTTCACTCAAGTGCATAAAGAAGTTTTAATCAGCCATCATTATTATCTAGGTAACTGATAACTCTATTCTATTTATCTAAGATTCATAGTTATCGACTCTCGAATCGCATGAAATGAGATCTATCCCACTTAATCCTAGATCCTCAGATGACTTTTGCCAATATCGATATGCAGCTACTCCAACACGGGGGAAGCATTAGCAATCATTGCCCCGACTGAAGTTTCCGAGACACGCACTTGGGCCAATCAGGCACGTCAACAATTCAAGTTATAGAGTTTCATCACGAACTGTGTGGGGGAACGTGCCAATACTTTGTGCGGTTGTGTCATTTGTAAAGGCCGTGATCCGATGCTTTTCGCGCTATTTTGAACAAGCGACAGTTTTCTGAAGTCAACAAAGGTTTTTTTTCTTTTACTACTGTTCCAATTTGTACTGCAAACGGTATCCTTTCGAAATGTGAGTTGTTAGCATATGTTTGATTGAGTTTGATGATAGAGATCATTGAGGATAGATATTTATTTGATTGAAATATGTTCATACTTAGACATGTTTATTGTTACAATTTTTAGTGTGGAGATTGTTTTCGTACATTTAAAATCGAATAATATAATTAATTAACAAGCGACAGTTTTATGAGGTCAACAAAAGTCTTTTTCTTTAATTCATTAATCCCGGGTATTTTAAATTGAAAATTGGTCTTACTTTTTGGAGACATTAGTATACATATATAGAGAGATTTCTGGGAAGAAAATTTCCTGCTGAAATTATCTTTCAAGTTAATTCCCAATTTCCAGTATTAATTAAAATAATTGCTTTTACAACCAAAATATTTACTCATTTCTCAATACTGCTATTCTATCAATACTTTACTAAATTAATAATCAAATAATAAACAATAACCAAGCTCCAATAATTAACATTTTCATTCAAGTACATAAAATAATTTTAATCAGTTATTATTATCTAGGTAACTGATAACTCTATTCTATTTATCCAAGATTCATAGTTATCGACTCTCATCTTATGAAATGAGATCTATCCCACTTAATAATATCAATAATATCAACAAAATACTTTTTATTATTGTTCCTATTTGTTCTGCAAATGAATAAAAATTCAAAGCTAATAAAATTTTTAAAAACATTAAAAAAATTGAATTTTATACTTTTTTTTATAATCAATTAGTACAAGGAGAATTTGTTTTTTTACATTTACAGATATTGGTCATGAATTAATTCAAAAATTAAATTTGGGCTATTAAAATTAAAATAAAATAAAAATTTAAAATAGCACATATATATATATACACACATAAATATATCCTTGAGTACGTATACAATATTCATGCTTTAATATTCAAGTTAATTCCCAATTTTCAGCATTAATTAAATAATTTATTTTACCTCAAAAATATTTATTCCCTATTCGAAACCTCAATTCTACCAATACTTTACTCAATACTCCAATAATTAAGATCACACTCAAGTACATAAAATAATTTTAATCAGCCATCATTATTATCTTGGTAACTGATAACTCTGTTCTATTTATCCAAGATTTATAATTATCGACTCGCATCGCATGGAATAAGATCTATTCCACTTAAACCAAGATCCTCACATAGCTTTTGCCGATATCGATGAGGAACTACTCCAACACGGGGGCAGCATTAGCAATCATTGCCCCGACTGAAGTTTCCGAAACACGCACTTGGTCCAATCAGGCACGTCAACAATTTAAGTTATAGAGTTTCACCACGAACTGTGTGGGGGAACGTGCCAATACTTTGTGTGGCTGTGTCATCTATAAAGGCCGTGATCCGATGGTTTTCGCTCTGCGTTGAACAAGAGACAGTTTTCTGAGGTCAACAAAGGTTTTTTTTTCTTTTTTACTGTTCCAATTTGTACTGCAAATGATATCCTTTCGAATGAGATGCTAGTATAGTTTTGATACAGTTTGATTACAGAAAACATTATGGATAGATATGTATTAGATTGCAGCATGTTGTTCTTCGATATGTTTATCGTTACAAGTACTATTGGGCAGAATGTTTTGGTACATTTTTAATCGAATAATATCATTAGTTAACAAGCGACAGTTTTATGAAATCAACAACAGTCTTTATATAATATTCCAATTTGTACTGCAAGTGTAAGCTTTCGAAATGTGAGGTGTTAGTATATGTTTGATTGAGTTTGATTACAGAGATCTCTATAGACAGATATTTATTAGATCGACGCATGTTCGGCCTCAACAAGTTCTATTACGGAGTATGTTTTCGTACATTTAAAATAGAATAATATAATTAATTAGCAAGCGACAGTGTTTTTGAGGTGAACAGAAGTTTTTTTTTTTTTTTTTATACTGTTCCAATTTTTAATGCAAATGATATCCTTTGAAATGTGAGGTGTTAGTATATGTTTAATTGAATTTGATTATAGAGGTCTTCAAGGATAGATATTTATTTGATTGACGTATGTTCATACTTCGACAACATGTTTATTGTTACAAGTTTTATTGCGGAAATGTTTTCGTACATTTAAAATGGAATAATGTAATGAAATGACAAGCGACAGTTTCATGAGGTCAACAAAAGTCTTTTTTTAATTTCATAAGCCCCGGGAATTTTACATTGAAAATTGGTCTTACTTTTACAATTTTAATCAGTCATCATTATTATCTAGGTAACTTGATAACTCTTCTATTTATCCAAGATTCATAGTTATCGACTCTCGCATCACATGAAATTAGATATATCCCTCTTAATCCAAGATCCTCAGATAGCTTTTGCCAATATCGACGTGAAGCTACTCCAACAGGGGCAACATTAACAATCATTGCCCCGACTGAAGTTTCCGATACACGCACTTGGTCCAATCAGGCACGTCAACAATTCAAGTTATAGAGTTTTGTCACGAACTGTGTGGTGGAACGTACCAATACTTTGTGTGGTTGTGTCATCTATAAAGGCCGTGATACAATGGTTTTCGCTCTGTGTTGAACAAGAGACAGTTTTCTGATGTCAAAAAAGGTTTTTCTTCTTTTTTTACTGTTCCAATTTGTACTGCAAATGATATCCTTTCCAAATGGGAGGTGTTAGTATGTGTTTGATTGAGTTTCATTATAGAAATAATTTTGGATAGATATTTATTAAATTGACGAGTGTTCGGCCTCGACATGTTTATCGTTACAAGTTTTAGTGTGAGGAATGTTTTCGCACCTTTAAAACGAATACTATAATTAATTACAAGTGACAGTGTTATGAGGTCAACAAAAGTTAGTCTTTGTTGACCTCATAAAACTGTCGCTTGTTGACTAAAATTTAGTTAAAATTCTTTTTTTTTACTGTTACGAATTGTACTGAAAATTGATATCCTTTCGAAATGTGAGGTGTTAGTATATGTTTGATTAAGTTTGATTATATAGGTCTTTATGGATATATATTTATTTGATTGACAGATGTTCATACCTCGACATGTTTATTGTTACAAGTTTTGTTGCGGAGAATGTTTTCATGAATTTAAAATCAAATAATATAATTAATTAACAAGTGACAGTTTTATGAGGTCAATAAAAGTTTTTTAATTCAATAAGCCCCGGGAATTTTAAATTGAAAATTGGTCTTACTTTTTGGACACATTAGTATACATACACTGAAGTGACAAAAGTCATGGGATAGCAATGTGCAAATTGTCAGATGGCAGTAGCATCGCGTAGAACAGGTATACATGCGTAGTGCTTTCGCAGAGCTTTCATTTCTGTTCAAGTTATTCATGTGAAGAGGTTTTGACGTGATGATGACCGCACGACGGTAATTAACAGACTTTGAACGCGGAATGTTAGTTGGAGCTAGACGCATGGGTCATGCCATTTCGGAAATCGTTAGGGAATTCAACATTCCCAGATCCACTGTGTCAAGAGTGTGCCGAGAGTATGAAATTTCAGGCATAACATCCCACCATGGACAGCGCAGTGGTCGACCGCCTGCACTTAACGACCAAGACCGGCGACGTCTGCAAAGAGTCGTAAATTCTAACAGACAAGCAACACTGCGTCAAATAACCGCAGAAATCAATGTGGGACGTACAAGGGACTTGTCTGTTAGAACTGTGCGGGGAAATTTGGCTTTCTTGGGCTATTCCAGCAGAAGACCGACTCGAGTGCCTTTACTGACAGAACGACATCGCTTGCAGCGACTCTCGTGGGCACGTGAGCATATCGGTCGGTGCCTAGATGAATGGAAAACCGTGGCCTGGTCCGATGAGTCCCGATTTCAGTTGGTAAGAGCTGATGGTAGGGTTCGAGTGTGGCGCAGACCCCCACGAAGCCATGGACCCAAACTGTCAGCAAGGCACTGTTCAAGCTGGTGGTGGCTCCGTAATGGTGTGGGCTGTTTTTTCATGGCATGGACTTGGTCCTCTGGTGCGTCTGGACCGAAAATTGACTGAAAATGCTTATGTTCAGCTACTTGGAGATCACTTGCAGCCATTCATGGACTTCATGTACCCAAACAACGATGGGATTTTTATGGATGACAATGCGCCATGTCACCGGGCCACAACAGTTCTCGATTGGTTTGAAGAACATTCTGGAGAATTCCAACGAATGATCTGGCCACCTAGATCGCCCGACATGAATCCCATCGAGCATTTATGGGACATCATCGAGAGGTCTGTTCGTGCCCAAAATCCTGCACCATCAACGCTTTCACAATTATGGACGTCTATCGAGACAGCATGGCTCAATATTCCTGCAGAAGACTTCCAACGACTTGTTGAGTCCATGCCACGTCGAGTTGCTGCACTTCGCCGGGCGAAAGGAGGGCCGAAACGATATTAAGAGGTATCCCATGACTTTTGTCACTTCAGTGTATATATATAGAGAGATCTGGGAACAAAATTTCATGCTTAAATTATATTTCAAGGTAATTCACAATTTTCAGCATTAATTAAAATAATTTATTTTTCCTCAAATATATTTATTCCCTATTCGAATCCTCAATTCTACCAATACTTTACTCAATACTCCAATAATTAAGATCTCCACTCAAGTACATAAAATAATTTTAATCCAGTCAACATTATTATCTAGGTAACTGATAACTCTATTCTATTTAGCCAAGATTCATAGTTATCGACTCTCTCGTATCGCATGAAATGAGATCTTTCACACTTTATTCAAGATCCTCAGATAGCTTTTGCCAATATCGACGTGAAGCTACTCCAACAGGGGCAACATTAACAATCATTGCTCCGACTGAAGTTTCCGAGACACGCACTTGGTCCAATCAGGCACGTCAACAATTCAAGTTATAGAGTTTCGTCACGAACTGTGTGGTGGAACGTGCCAATACTTTGTGTGGGTATACCCTGTCTAGAAAATCTTATTCTTTTGATGGCTATCAGTGCTGAACCCATTTTTTTGACACAACTATCCTCTTTGGCAGCACGCATTTTTTTAAGATGTCGGTCTTGACGAACGTCTGATATTGATCGTCGGATAATATCTGTCTAATTTGAAGCCTCTGCCACATCCATGAGATTGCACACTAGAATATATTCATAATTCAAGATTCCTCCGTTTGTGATAGCCTGGTTTCTAATATTCTAATGATTCATCCGTTTGCAAACAACTCCAGTTGGTGTCTGTGCGTCCTATATGATCGTTAATAAAGTTCCTACGCCCGTCAGTTACACGTTCGAGAATGCAAACAGTTGGAAATCTAGATTAGAAATCAACCTGATTGAATGTCCTGTACACGGAGAATCTCGTATTCCTGAAACATTGATTCTGTGATGGTTGGGAGCGAGTTGCACGAAACCTGTCCGAACTGTCCTTGCCGCGTTAGCCGGATTCCGTGGACGTTCCAACATGCGCAGGTGTTTTGCGCATGATGACATCAACTGAAATGTTTTGCATAGAATCAATGTTCCACCTTCGTTAAATGATTCTCTATAAATGATTTCAAACAATTTTATGTTAACTCACACTTTTAATACTTATGTGAATACAAAGTTAACTCACGCTGTTAATAATTATGTGGATACAATGTTAACTCCCGTTTTCCACATTTACAAATTATGCTTAACTTTTGGGGGCCAGTGTATATAAGATATATCAGGAATAGATTTAAAAGTTTCAACGAAGGTAGAATCCGCCTAGACAACTCGTATTCACGTACCATTACAGGATTGGAAATGTTTTTCTGAGGTGGTGATGTACACCGAAACACCATTAATTAAATGACACCATGTAAATAAATATGCGATTTATGAATAAATGTAGACAAACAAAAGTGAAAAGGCCAATATTGACAAAGGTCACGGACGGATGCATGTCTACGAGTTATATATGTTGTAGTAGAACATTCTGACATGATGTGCTATATATAGCTCAACTACTCTCATTTGGATTGTTGAATATCAGACCTAACACACTCTATTCGATGTCCGTAGTTCATACCGTTCATGATTAATGTCGGCTCTCTGGAAATAATCCCTTTCAAATAATCACTGGTGTAATCGTTTAAAGAGGGAAGGATAGTATGCTTAATCGGATATCATGGTGCGTGCAAGCACTGTGAGGTTCGGGCATTGCACTTCTCAGCCTGGTAAATCAGATACATATCTTTATAATATAGGGTAAGTAAAATATATCGCTCTTAAGAACGTTTGTAGCTCTAGTAATCTTGACACATTTCCAGACACGTTATTTGGTGTATCTGGAAAGCATTTTCGACCTAGAAAAATGTTATGCCTTGAACTAAAATATCAATAAAGAAAGAAAGCACTAAGCTGATGGATTAAATAAAGACAAAATTTAAAAAATCATATTTTTTTACTTATTTTATGAAAATTGATTACGTAATTTATTGTACTTACTGTTGATTATTTTATTTTAATGCATTAGGAATTTCGATAAAGGGATAAAGAGATAATATTTACTACCATAATACAACAAGATATTGTAAACAAATTTATTTACCCTTAGGAGTTAATGCACTTCTAAAATTAACGTACGTAAAATTATCCATGCTACTACCATTGCGATAATATGTGAAACTCCTAGAGCGTTTGTAACTCCAGTACCCATGTTCAGATTTTTCCTGGCAGTGGCATGTAGATTTGTTAGTGGTTCGGAATCCACGTTAAACTGTAGTACCGATCCAATTAGCCTAAAGTGTGCACAAAATGACCGTAGAACGACAAACCAAACCAGTACCCGTGTAAGGTTAATTACAGTGACTGGAAAGCATTTTCGATTTAGCAAAATGTTATACCTAGTACTATAAATATCAAAGAAAGAAAGAAAGCATTAAGCTGGGAAATCAAAGAAAGACAAATATTTTAAAAAATCATATATTTTTTCATTTATTTTATCAAAATTGGTTATATAATTTATTTTATCAAAATTGGTTATATAATTTATTTTATCAAAATTGATTATATAATTTATTTTATCAAAATTGGTTATATAATTTATTTTACTTGTTTGATTATTTTATTATAATACATAAGGAAATTCGATAAACGGATGAAGAGATAAATTTTATTATCCTCTTACCACGAAGATAGTGTAAAAAAATTTCTTTACCCTTAGGAGTTCATACGTTTCTAAAATTAACGTACGTAAAATTATCCATGCTATTCACCATTGCGACAATATGTGAAACTCCTAGAGCGTTTTTAACTCTAGTATCTATGTTCAGATTTATCCTGGCAGCAGCATGCAGGTTTGACAGTGGTTCGGAATCCACGTTAGTAGTACCGTTTGTAGTACTAATCCAATTAGCCTAAAGTGTGCATAAAATGACCGTAGAGCGACACACCAAACGAAACCAGTACACGTATGAGGTTATTTACAATGACTAGAAAGCATTTCCGACCTAGCAAAATGATATGCCTGGAATTATAAATATCAAAGAATAAAAAAAGAAAGCACTACATTGGTGAATCAAATAAAGAACAAAAATTAAAAAATCACCTTTTTTTACTTATTTTATCAAAACTGATTAAGTAATTTATTTTACTTAGTAGATTATTTTATTTTAATACATTAAGAAATTCGATGAAGAGAGATAAGATTTACTATGCTATTACCACGAAGATAGTGTAAACAAATTTATTTACCCTAAGGAGTTAATGTGCATCTAAAATTAACGTTGGACGGTTTGATCACAAATTATTCATGTGGATGTAATAAAATATTCCGGATTACTTAATGAGATTACAGAACAAAGAAGAACTTCTTTGTATGTAGAAGAAGGTCTACATACAAATTTTGATAAAATGAATGAGGCCCAAAGACTTCTCCGTTAAATTTTGTTTATTTGGCTGTTGTATAAATTAAAGTAACGGTTCATTTGTAAATAAATTAAGTTACATAAAAACTGTAGCTTTAATACAGGACTAACAATTTAATTAATTTCGAAATCGAAATAGATGTAAAAATTCGTAAATTAAAGTTTTAATATTTTAATTAGCATGACATAATTTAGAAAATAATTGATTTCATTTATTAACGTTTTGAATTATAAAATTCTAATTTACATAAACAAAAAAATGTGTTGTCATGTTAAATGCCGTGCTTAGAAGTTCAAAATGTGAAGATGTAATTTAAAGCTTATGGCTAAATATTTTTTTTGTAATTTCGTTTAAAAAAATTAATTCGTTCATTAAAAATAATCTTTAATAAGTATAATATAAAACAAGTTTATACATACATACACGCGCACATACATACATACATACATACAAGCATACATACATAAATACATACATCACATATTACCAAGATTATTAGTGACATAACCACGATGCATATGTAGGTGTGTATGCAGGTAAATATGTATGTATGTAAATATATATGTACATACTGTATATATGTATGCATGTAATGTATATATGACCGTAGGTATATGTGCATGTGTATGTGCATATGTATATATGTATGTTTGTATGTATGATGTATGTATGTATGTATCTATGTGAGTATATACGTAATAATATATGTTGTGTGTATACATACGAACGTAGGTATGCATACATACAAACATACGTACGTAGGTATGCATACATACGCACATACGCACATAAACACACACATATTCCTACGTACATACTTAGAACAATGTTACATTTATATTATATTTATTCATTTTATATTAGTATTCATTTATGCATCTTTCTCGAGAAGAAGGACATTATTTTTCTGAAGAAATAGCAGTTTTATTTACCATTTATTAAAAAGAAAAAAAAAAAGAAAGAAAACTTTTTTTTTATTTTTCAGAAATTGTTGCTCAGTTTAAGAACATAAATAAAAGATTAAAAATGACCTATTTGAAAAGAATGGAGAATAAGAGAATGTAGAACTGTAAAAGAATGTAGAACTGTTAATGGAAATAACAAAAGAACGTTCCAATGAAAAATTGCTTCATCTGTATTGCGAATTTTAAAATGAACTTGTTCTCCGAAATTCGTAAGATTTTGTTGTTGAGAGAATTTAAGCCTTACTGATAATACTTTTGATAAAGCATTTCCATTTTGAGTAGTTTGTTATTGATGTATTGTTATTTTGTATTAGATTTTGTATTTTTTTTTTTATAAACTTCCATGGCTTGAATCTTTTAGATAGAGTACCTTAATGTTTCATATAAAAATTTATTAAAGTTTCATTTCTATAGGCGTATTCATTTCTATTTTACGGCATATATTTATTATGATGAATTGTATTAGATTTATTGTTAGACATAATGATTTTCACAAGTTTGAACTTTTTTCATAGAGTATGTTTTTTATACAGTATGATTTCATAGTGTATATTTATGCATCTCTCGCTGGGTACCACATGTTACGGGTTCGAGTCCAGACGGTGCCATGGATGTTTCTAGTGTTCCAGAATCCACTTTAAACAGTAGATCAGAAGCTAATATGATTTTTGAGAGTTGGGCGTAGGGTTTAAAATTTTATTAATTAAGTTTTTAAAATACTCTTAAAATACTTTTTCTTCTATAAAATACTTTTTTTTTAAAAAAAAAAAAAATAGAAATAAATAAATTCAGCTAGAATTTACTTCTTTAACTTTTGAAAACTTGTTTATAATAAATTAGAAAAGGCTAAATAAAATAATATATATTTTTATTTTTGAGTGTTTAATTTTCTTATTAGACAAGGTGCTAAACAAATTCTATGTGCAGTTCTTTTTATAATAAAATATATTCAGTAGAGAAATATTTTTATAAGATTATTATTCAGTCTAAATTAAATATACTAAATACAGCTTGAGTGAAATCTTACTTTCCTTCAATTTACACGCCTGAATTATTTCGATGAATTTTACGAAAGTGGCAGTATTAATTTTTACCAGAACTGATAAACCATTACACAGCTTTTTATTCAGTTAATTCCTTTAGTAAGCAAAAAATTTTAGAGAAAACCAGGATAATTCGTTATACTATATATAAATGTTTTTAATAAATTTGAAAAGATTGAATGAAATATTTTTACATTTATTAAGTATTTGTTTTTTTTTTCCTGAGAATATACGGAATAAGTTTCATAATAAGCTCCTAAATTGAAGACTGATTACTTGTAAAAAATAAATTTTTATCACGTATGTGTTTAGCAGATTACTTTCTCTCTTAATATTTTATCGCTCTAGGTTTAACATTAAATAAAGTTTGAACCAACTTGAAATGTTTCTATGGTGTAAAATTACATTACTGTAAATTTACATGCAAGTTATGCGTAATAACTTAGATGCACATAACATGCATGTAATTTTACACCAAACCTATATGTAATTTTACACCAAACTTACATGTAGCCTACACCAAACTTACATGTAATTTGACACTTAACTTACACCAAACATACATCTAACTTACACCAAATTTACATTTAACTTACACCAAATTCACATGTAACTTACATTACTAGTATTTATACGACAATGCTTTTTAGGCAAATTTTATCCTGAAATTTTTTATTTCAGTTAATATACTCAATAAGAACCTCAACAAAACGAGTTATTTCGTATTAAACTTTTATTCAATAAGGAAATAATTAATCAAATAATTTATATTTATTGAGTTTTGATAATTGTATTGGACATAGTGAGAAATAAATTTAATATTCCATACTTAGATAAAAATCTTATTTTGATATTTTATAAAATAAATGCATATGAAGCATGTTTTTAGCATTAATCCAATCATTCTTGATTAAATGTTAAATAAAGCGTGATCGAAATAGATTTCTTCGACCCAAGTTACAGTGGTACAATCTTGCACAGCTTTTCTCTCAGTTAATTCCATCAGCCAGAACGACCCAGTGAAAACGAGAGTGAGATAAGTTCGTTATACGAGTCTCTCTGTCGCCCGGCGAAAATTCAACCCACCAAGACACGACGGAATTGAATCAAAGCAGCCGCCAAATAACAAGATTGCCTTATCACACCTGCCTGAAACTTTCCCGAGACCTTTCCTCGACAAACAGAGAACTCTGCAAGGAAGGAAGGAGAAAAATAAACAGAAGGGAGAAAGAAGGCCTTGATGCTGATTCAATATGAGAAAAGTATTGCCTTTATTTCTCGCCTGAAGTGTTGGAAATGAGTTTGTCCTGAAGAAACTCGTGGCGTTTTTTGTATTCATGAATGGAACTTTCTGTAGTTCTGTTCCGCTTTAAAGCCAGGCTTATCTTCGTCTTTTATATAAAGGGGGTTGAGACAAAATTTCATTTTCCTGCATTGTTGATAGTTAAAAGTAAACTTAGTTCAAAGCATTTTCAATTCAAAAAGTCATTCATTGAGTTTTATCTTAAACTATCGTAAATTCATTTGTTTTGAGAAAAGGTTTAAACGTTTAGTATTTTATTATATTCTTATATTTATTTTTTAATTACAAATCTTCATTAGGATAAATTAAATGTATTTTTAGTTAATACAGGCCATTTTATATGCTCTTTTATGAGAAGTTCCCATTTTTAAAATTCAGTTATTAAATATAATTTTTTATAATTACATTATTATATAAGATAGATAAAACATATTTCTTGTAAAAGTTGTATATATCTTTTATAGGAAACATTTTACACCCTCACTTATGATTTGCATCAAACTGATAACGATGTCGGATTAGCAAAATCATTTCGTTTGAACATCACATCATTGGGTGAATTAATAATAATTTGCAATTAATTTAGTTAAATTAAGGTTTCTAATTAACTTTGCACCAAACTTGCAGGTAACTAAGTAAGTTTGGTGTAACATTACATGTCAGCTACATTACTTGTGTTGATACGATACTGTGTTTTATTCATATTTTATACTGAAAATCATTAATATATTCAGCAAGTACTTCAACACGAGTTATTTTTTGTTATTTATGTAATTGAATTCAATTAGGAAATATTGCATAAAATAAGTTCTATTTCTTGAGTATTAATATTGTTAGTCGACAAGATGAGAAATAAGTTTTATACTTCACACTTAGATCGAAATCAAATAAATAGACATTTTTTTATAAAATAAATGCAAATCAAGCTTGTTTTTAGAAGATTAATCCTTTCATTCTTGATTAAATAGATTTCGGCGACGTAAGTTATAATGGTACAATCTTGCACAGCTTTTCTCTCAGTTAATTCCATCAGCAAAAACCCCCAGTGAAAATGAGAGGGAGATAAGTTCGTTATACGAGTCTCTCTGTCTTTTGGATTCATGAATGGAACTTTCTGTAGCTCTCTTCCGCTTTAAAGCCTGGCTTTTCTTCTTCTTTTATATAAAGGGCGTTGAGTCAAAATTTCACATTTCCTGTATTGTTGATACTTAAAGGTAAACTTAGTTCAAAAGTACTTCAACAAAACGAGTTATTTTTTATTTTTTATATAATTTTATTCAATTAGGAAATATTTAATAAATTAATTTCTATTTATTGAGTATTAATAGTTGTATTAAACAAAGTGAAAATAAGTTTTATCTTCCACACTTATATCGAAATGAAATATATAATAATTTCTTATTTAAATATATGCATATCAAGTTAGTTTTTAGCAGATTAATCCTGTCATTTTTGATTAAATATTAATTAAAGCGGGATCGAAATGGATTTCCTCGACGTCAGTTACAGTGGTGCAATCTTGCACAGCTTTACTCTCAGTTAATTCCATCCGCAAGAACCCCAGTGAAAACGAGAAGGAGATAAGTTCGTTATACGAGTCTCTCTGTCGCCCGGCGAAAATTCAACCGACCGAGACACGACGGAATTGAATCAAAGCTGCCGCCAAATAACAAGATTGTCTTATCACACCTGCCTGAAACTTTCCTGAGACTTTCCCTGACAAACAGAGAACTCGGTGTGGAAGCAAGGGAGAAAAATAAACAGAAGGGAGAAAGAAGGCCTTGATGCTGATTCAATGTGAGAAAAGTATTGTTTTATTTCTCGCCTGAAGTTTCAAAATGAGTTTGTCCTGAAGAAACTAGTGGAGTTTTTTGGATTCAGGAATGGAACTTTCTGTAGTTCTGTTCCGCTTTAAAGTGAGGCTTATCTTAGTTCTTTATATAAGGGTATTGAGTCAAAATTCCGTTTTCCTTTACTGTTGATAGTTAAAAGTAAAATTTAGTTCAAAGTATTTTCGATTAAAAAAAGTCATTCATAGTGTTTTATTCAAAATTTTCGAAAATTTATTTGTTTTGAGAAAAGGTTCAATTCTTCAGTATGATTTTAATATATTCTCATATTTATTTCATACTTACAAATCCTCGTTAGGATAAATTAAATGTAATATTAGTTAATAAAGGGCCATTTTATATCCTCTTTTTCATAGGAAGTTCCCTTCTTAAATCTCTGTTTCTGAATAAAATTATTATTAATTCAATTATTATCTGACTATAGTCTTTTATAGGAAATATTTTATGCTCTCACTTATGATTTGCAACAAGCTAATAATGATGTCCTATTAGCATAATTATCTCGATTGAACATCACACCATTATTGGTAAATTAATAACAATTTGTAGTGAATTTAGGTAAATTAAAGTTTGTAATTAATTTTACACCCAACTTACGTGTAAGTCTAAGTTTTATGTAAAATTACATGTAACTACATTACTGGTATTGATACTTTACTGTCTTTTACGATATTTTATTCTGAATGTCTTTAATATATTCAGCAAGTACTTCAGCAGATTTTTTATTAGGTATATAATTGTATTCAATTACAAAATATTTAATAAATTAATTTCCATTTACTGAGTATTAAAATTTGTCTTGGGGAAGGTGAGAAATAAATTTTATGCACAACAAATCGATCGAAATCAAATATTTCATTTTATAAAATAAATGCATATTAAGCTTGTTTTTAGCAGATTAATCCTTTCATTCTTGATTAAGTATTAAATAAAGCGTGATCGAAATGGATTTCCTCGACCAAAGTTACAGTGGTACAATCTTGCACCGCTTTTCTGTCAGTTAATTCCATTAGCAGGAACCCCCAGTGAAAACGCGAGATAGATAAGTTCGTAATACGAGTCTCTCTGTCGCTCGGCGACAATTCAACCAACCGAGACATGACTGAATTGAATCAAAGCTGCCGCCAAATAACAAGATTGGCTTATCACACCTGCCCGAAACTTTCCTGAGACCCTTTCCTCTCGACAAACAGAGATCTGGGCATTTAAGCAAGCCAAAAAAAATAAACAGAAGGGAGAAAGAAGGCCTTGATGCTGATTCAATATGAGAAAAGTATTGCCTTTATTTCTCGCCTGAAGTTTCAGAAATGAGTTTGACCTGAAGAATCGTGGCGTTTTTTGTTATTCATGAATGGAACTTTCTTTAGCTCTGTTTTGCTTTAAAGCCTGGATTATCTTCGCCTTTTATATAAAGGGGGTTGAGTCAAACTTTCACTCTCATGCATTGCTGATACTTAAAAGTAAAAAATCTTTCAAAGACCTTTCGATTCCTAAAGAATTTTATCCTAAATTTTTTACACTTTCCTAAAGTTATTCGTTTCGAAAATAGGTTCAAATATTTAATATGATTTTAACATATTTTGTATTTATTTTTTACTTACAAATCATTATTAGGATAAATTAAATGTATTATTAGTTGATACAGGCCCATTTTATATGCTAATTAAATAGTTCACTTATTAAACACTTCACTTACTGAATAAAGGTTTTAACACTTAAATTATTATGTAAGATAGATAAAAAAATATATCATATATTACAGATATATATGTATGCAAATCGCCAATAAATTAATTTAAGTAAATTAAGGTTTGTAATTAATTTTAAACCAAACTTACGTGTAACTTACACCAAATTTACATGTAAGTGTAAGTTTGGTGTGTAAAATTACATGTAAACACCATTACTGGTATTGATAAGATACTGTGTTTAAAGCCAATTTTATACTAAGAGTTATTAATTTATTCAGCAAGTACTATAACAAACTATTTTTTTATTATTTATATTATTATATTCAATTAGGAAATTTTTAATAAAATAATTTTTGTTTATTGATTATTAATATTTTTATTGGAGAAGGTGCAAAATCAGAATTTTTTAGATCGAAATCAAATATTTTTTTATCCAAAATAAACGCATATCAAGCAAGTTTTTAGCAGTTTAATCCTTTCATTTACGATTAAATATTAAATAAAGCCTGGTAGAAATTGACTTTCCTCGACGTAAGTTACAGTGGTACAATTTTGCACAGCTTTTCTCTCAGTCAATTCCATCAGCCAGAACCCCCAGTGAAAGCGAGTTGCGGGATAAGTTCCTTATACGAGTCTCTCTGTCGCCCGGCGAAAATTCAACCGACCGAGACACGGCTGAATTGAATCAAAGTTGCCGCCAAATAACGAGATTGACTTATCACACCTGCCTGAAACTTTCATGAGACCTTTCCCTGACAAACAGATAACTCGACACGGAAGCGAGGGGAAAAAATAAACAGAAGGAAGAAACGAAGCCTTGATGCTGATTCAATATGAGAAAGGTGTTGCTTTATTTCTCGCTTGAAGTTTCAGAAATGTGTTTGTCCTGAAGAAACTCGTGGCGTCTTTTGGATTCATGAATGGAACTTTCTGTACTTCCGTTCTGCTTTAAAGCCTGGCTTATCTTCGTCTTTTATATAAAGGTGTTGAGTTAAAATTTCCTTTTCTTGAATTGTTGATAGTTAAAAGTAAACTTAGTTCAAAGAATTTCCATGAAAAAAGAATTTTATCCTGAATTTTTTTTAACTATCCTAAAGTTATTGGTTGTGAGAATATATTCAGGTCGTTAATATGATTTTAATATATTCATATTAAATGTATTATTAGTTAGTAAAGGTACATTTTATATGATATTTTATAGGATGTTAATTTTAAAACTTCCGTTACTGAATATAATTTTTAATAAATAAATTATATAAGACAGATCGAAAATTTTTTCAATAAAAGATATATTTATCTTTTATAGAATATATTTTATGCCCTCACTTATGATTTGCATCAAGCTAATAATGATGTCCGATTAGTAAAATCAGCTTGATTTAACATCACATTATTATGGGTGAATTAATAATAATAATATGTAATAATTAATTTATGTAAATTAAGGATTGTAATTAATTTTACACCAAACTTACATTTAAATGTAAGTTTGGTGTGTAAAATTAAATGTAAGCTACATCACTGGTATTGATGCGATACTGTATTTTGCGCATATTTTATTCTAAAAGTCTTTAATATATTTAGAAAGCACTTTAATAAAACGAGCTAAATTTGTTATTTATATAATTGTATTCAATTAAGAAATTTTTAATGAGTTAATATCTCTTTATTGAGTATTAATATTGTTATTGGATAAGGTGAGAAATAAGTCTTATATTCCCTACTTATAATCCTTACAAAATAAAATTTATATATATATTTATAAGATAAATGCATATCAAGAATGTTTTTAGCAGATTAATCCTTTGATTCATTTATTTTATGCTCTCACTTATGATTTGCAACAAGCTAATAATGATGTCCTATTAGCATAATTATCTCGATTGAACATCACACCATTATTGGTAAATTAATAACAATTTGTAATGAATTTAGGTAAATTAAAGTTTGTAATTAATTTTACACCAAACTTACGTGTATGTCTAACTTTTATGTAAAATTACATGTAACTACATTGCTGGTATTGATAAGTTACTGTCTTTTACGATATTTTATTCTGAATGTCTTTAATATATTCAGCAAGTACTTCAGCAAAACGAGTGATTTTTTATTAGGTATATAATTGTATTCAATTACAAAATATTTAATAAATTTATTTCCATTTACTGAGTATTAAAATTTGTATTGGGCAAGGTGAGAAATAAATTTTATGCACAACAATTCGATCGAATCAATATTTCATTTTTTAAAATAAATGCATATTAAGCTTGTTTTTAGCAGATTAATTCTTTCATTCTAGATAAAATATTAAATAAAGCGTGATCGAAATTGATTTCCTCGACGCAAGTTACAGTGGTACAATCTTGCGCAGCTTTTCTCTCAGTTAATTTCATCAGCCAGAACCACCAGTGAAAACGAGAGGGAGGTAAGTTCGTTATACGAGTCTCTCTGTCGCCCGGCGAAAATTCAACCAACCGAGACACGACGGAATTGAATCAAAGCTGCCGCCAAATAACGAGATTCACACCTGCCTGAAACTTTCCTGAGACCTTCCTTGACAAACAGAGAACTCCGCAGGGAAGCAAGGGGGAAAAATAAACAGAAGGAAGAAAGAAGACCTTAATGCTGATTTAATATGAGAAAAGTATTGTTTTATTTTTCGCCTGAAGTCTCAGAAATGAGTTTGTCCTGAAGAAACTCGTGGCGGTTTCTTGGATTCATGAATGGATCTTTCTGTAGTTCTGTTCCGCTTTAAAGCCTGACTTATCTTCGTCTTTTATATAAGGGGGTTGAGTCAAAATTTCGTTTTTCCTGTAGTGTTGATAGTTTAAAGCAAACTTAGTTCAAAGCCTTTTCGTTTAAAAAATTCATTCGTAGAGTTTTATTCTAAATTATAGTAAAGTTTTTTTTTTTGAGAAAAGATTCAAACTTTTAATATGATTTTTAACATATTTTGTATTTATTTTTACTCACAAATCATTATTAGGATAAAGTAAATGTATTATTAGTTAATACAGGCCCATTTTTATGCTATATTAAATAGTTCACTTATTGAATAAAGATTTTAACAATTAAATTATTATGTAAGATAGATAAAAAAATATATCATATAATATATATATATATATATATATATATATATATATGTTATATATATATATACATATATGCTGCATATATATATATATATATGCAAATCGCATATAAATATATTATATGTATATATATACATATATATATATATATATATATATATGCAAATCGTAAGTAAGGGCAAACTATATTTCCTAAAATATAATATATATTTATGGTAAGAAATATAGTTTTCCCTTACTTACGATTTGCATAAAGCTAATAATGATGTGTCCGATTAGCAAAATCATCTTGATTAAATATCACATCATTATGCGTCAATTAATAATAACGTGCAATTAATTTAGGTAAATTAAGGTTTGTAATTAATTTTAAACCAAACGTAAGTGTAACTTACACCAAATTTACATGTAAGTGTAATTTTGGTGTGTAAAATTACATGTAAACACCATTACTGGTATTGATGAGATACTGTGTTTAACGCCAATTTAATACTAAAAGTTATTAATTTATTCAGCAAGTACTATAACAAACTATTTTTTATTATTTATATTATTATATTCAATTAGGAAATTTTTAATAAAATAATTTTTGTTTATTGATTATTAATATTTTTATTGGAGAAGGTGCGAAATCAGAATTTTTTTAGATCGAAATCAAATATTTTTTTATATAAAATAAACGCATATCAAGCAAGTTTTTAGCAGTATAATCCTTTCATTCACGATTAAATATTAAATAAAGCGTGATAGAAATTGATTTTCCTCGACCTAAGTTACAGTGGTACAATCTTGCACAGCGATTCTCTCAGTCAATTCCATCAGCCAGAACCCCCATTGAAAGCGAGTTGCGAGATAAGTTCGTTATACGAGTCTCTCTGTCGCCCTGCGAAAATTCAACCGACCGAAACACGACGGAATTGAATCAAAGCAGCCGCCAAATAACGAGATTGCCTTATCACACCTGACTGAAACTTTCATGAGACCTTTCTCTGTCAAACAGAGAACTCGGCAAGGAAGCGAGGGGACAAAATAAAGAGAAGGAAGAAACGAAGCCTTGATGCTGATTCAATATGAGAAAGGTATTGCTTTATTTCTCGCCTGAAGTTTCAGAAATGAGTTTGTCCTGAAGAAACTCGTGGCGTCTTTTGGATTCATGAATGGAACTTTCTGTACTTCCGCTCCTGCTTTAAAGCCTGGCTTATGTTCGTCTTTTATATAAAGGTGTTGAGTTAAAATTTCCTTTTGTTCCATTCTTAGTTAAAAGTAAACTTAGTTCAAAGCCCTTCGATGAAAAAAGAATTTTATCCTAAATTTTTTAAACTATCCTAAATTTATTGTTTGTGAGAATATATTCAAGTCATTAATATGATTTTAATATATTCTTATTAAATGTATTATTAGTTAATAAAGGTCCATTTTATATGATATTTTATAGGATGTTAATTATAAAACTTCAGTTACTGAATATAATTTTTAATAAATTATTATATAAGACAGTTCGAAAATATTTTCAATGAAAGATATATTTATCTTTTATAGAAAATATTTTATGCCCTTACTTATGATTTGCATCAAGCTAATAATGATGTCCGATTAGTAAAATCAGCTTGATTTAACATTACAGTATTATGGGTGAATTAATAATAATAATATGTAATTAATTTAGGTAAATTAAGGATTGTAATTAATTATACACCAAACTTACATGTAAGAGTAAGTTTGGTGTGTAAAAATAAATGTAAGCTACTTTACTGGTATTGATGCGATACTGTCTTTTGCGCATATGTTATTCTAAAAGTCTTTAATATAATTAGAGAGCACTTTAATAAAACGAGTTAAATTTGTTATTTATATAATTGTATACAATTAAGAAATATTTAATCAACTAATATCTCCTTATTGAGTATTAATATTGTTATTGGATAAAGTGTGAAATAAGTCTTGTATTCCCTACTTATAATCCTTACAAAATAAAATTTATATATATATATTTATAAGATAAATGCATATCAGGAATGTTTTTAGCAGATTAATCCTTTTTGATTGTTCATTAAATATTAAATAAAACGTGTTCGAAATTGATTTCCTCGACGCAAGCTACAGTGGTACAATCTTGCGCAGCTTTTCTCTCAGTTAATCCCATCAGCAAGAACCACCAGTGAAAACGAGAGGGAGATAAGTTCGTTACACGAGTCTCTCTGTCACCCGGCGAAAATTCAACCAGCCAAGACACGACGGAATTGAATCAAAGCTGCCGCCAAATAACAAGATTGCCTTATCACACCTGCCTGAAACATTCCTGAGACCTTTCCTCGACAAACGGAGATCTCGGCATGGAAGCAAGGGAGAAAAATAAAGAGAAGGGTGAAAGAAGGCCTTGATGCTGATTCAATATGAGAAAAGTATTGCTTTATTTCTCGCCTGAAGTCTCAGAATTGAGTTTGTCTTGAAGAAATTCGTGGCGTTTTTTCGGATTCATGAATGGAACTTTCTGTAGCTCTGTTTCGCTTTAAAGCTGGGCTTATCTTCGTCTGCTGTATAAGGGGGCCGAGACAAAATTTCCTTTTACTGCATTGTTGATAGTTAAAAGTAAACTCGGTTCAAAGCATTTCCAGTTCAAAAAACCATTCATAGATTTTTATCCTAAATTATTGTAAACTTATTTGTTTTGAGAAAGTTTCAAATCTTTAGTATGATTTTAATATGTCGTCATTTCATATATTTTTTATTTATTTGTAAATCATTATAAGGATAAATTAAACTAACTTAATACAGGGTCATTTTATATGCTCTTTTAAAGAAAGACCACTTTTTAATCTTCCATTACTGGATAAAGTTTGTAATAATTAGATTATTATTTAAATATACTTTTTATAGGAAATATTTTATGCCCCCACTTATGATTTGCATCAAGCTAATAATGATGTCCGATAATTGTAATGATTAATAAGATACTGTGTTTAACGCCAATTTTATACTAAAAGTTATTAATTTATTCAGCAAGTACTATAACAAACTATTTTTTATTATTTATATTATTATATTCAATTAGGAAATTTTTAATAAAATAATTTTTGTTTATTGATTACTAATATTTTTATTGGAGAAGGTGCGAAATCAGAATTTTTTAAATCGATCCTTTCATTCGCGATTAAATATTAAATAAAGCGTGATAGAAATTGATTTTCCTCGACCTAAGTTACAGTGGTACAAACTTGTACAGCTTTTCTCTCAGTTAATTCCATCCGCAAGAACCGCCAGTGAAAGCGAGTTGTGAGGAAGATAAGTTCGTTATACGAGTCTCTCTGTCGCCCGGCGAAAATTCAACCAACCAAGACACGACGGAATTGAATCAAAGCTGCCGCCAAATAACGAGATTGCCTTATCACACCTGACTGAAACTTTCATGAGACCTTTCCTCGACAAACAGAGAACTCAGCATGGAAGCAAGGGAGATAGAAGGACTTGATGCTGATTCAATATGAGAAAAGTATTGCCTTTATTAAGTTTCAGAAATCAGTTTGTTTTGAATAAACTCGATTCGTTTTTCGGATTCATGAATGGAACTTTCTGTAGCTTTGTTCCGCTTTAAAAGCCTGTCTTATCTTCGTCTTTTATAGAAGTGGGTTGAGTCAAAAGTTTTCTTTTCCTACATTGTTGATAGTAAAAAGTAAATTCTTTTTCGTTTCTAGAAGGCATTCATAGAGTTTTATCCTACATTTTTTAAATTATTTGTTTTGAAAAAAGGTTCAAACATTTTATATGATTTTAATATATTCTTTATCTATTATATTAATTCTTTATTTTTAAATCATCATGAAGATAAATTAAATGCATTATTAGTTAATAATCTGCATTAAGTGCATTTTATATGTTTCTTTATAAGTAGGTCACTTTTTTAAACTTCAGTTACTGATTAAACTTTGTAATAATTAAATTATGTTGCTATTTCTTATCCCACTTGGTAGACAGCAACATCGAGACCAACTCCAACTTAATATAATTAAACAAATTTGCCTCAACTAATAAAATATGCATTTTTATATAAATCTATAAAAGCAACAGTATGCTTAATTAGCAAAACCCAAATCCACCTACTATTTGTTATGAGTATTAGCTTAGTATGAACAATACTTAATAGGGAAACGTAAATATTTACATGAATAATATGAATGTAATGATAATATAAGTGTAATAATATGAATAATATGTGTGTCGTTTTATGTCGATAATATATTAATATTTGATAAGAAAGTGCAAATGACAGTACGTTTAGAAATTTTATGATAATTTTTAAAAATAACACAGTTGCTACTATTATTTGCAAAATGTTGTATTTTAAAATGAGCATTTTAATATACTACCATCCCTGATAAGTTTAGTGACAGAAATGTAATGAGTTAAAATTCTAAAATTACACAAAGTGTTTCCTCATATATTCTGTTTTATACACATAACCTTTGTCTTATAATGATGACGCAAATTACACTGTATACAATAGTTGCAAGTCATTATTGAATGATATATTGGATATGAAAATTGGAGTGATTAGAACGCATAGATTATTAATTATAGTTACAACTTAATATATAATATTCCGTCCTATAGCCTTCCAGAGGTCAGTGAATAATGACATAATGCAGTATGTTAAGAGCACTGCAATATGCATTGCTGAAAATAATTAAGAGATATTGTGAGTTCTGTATGAAATAACTATATAATCAATAATTTTATAACAAAATGAAATAGAAGAGGTTAAAAAGGAACATTATAACTCTTACAAAGTTGTGAATATGCAGATTTTGCCTGTGACGTCGAAAACTACTCATTTTATATTAGAGTGAAATATACCTGCAACGTACGTTCTATAGGAGTAGATTGAAATCAGTTGATTGACTAATGTTTTCTAACAGTGACTACGACATCTGAGCAAGACAACTTAGCTGAATCTGTATTCTGGGGGACCATCGGTGGTTTAGAGGTGGGTGAAGCGCAATTCGTTCTAGCAGAAGAATTAGAAGCTTCTCAAAGTGTCATTTCCAGACTATGAAATCGGCTTTTGGAAACTGAAAATATTCATCTAAGAGCGGGACACGGTCGAACGCGTGCAGCAACATAAAATATGGATAGATATTTAACATTAACTTCCAGAAGAAACCGGAATATGATCTTCACTTTCTTGCAACAACACATTTAGAGTCACATCTACTCGGACTGTTCAAAATCAATGCCACCATATTGGTTCGTATGCTCGCTGACCTGTGGTAATGATTTGTTGACACAGCACCGTCGTACTGTGACATGAGTATCTCAGATGAGAATGAGATTAGTGGTGCAACAAGCTCTTCACAGAGAGTCCAACTTCAGTATATAGACATATACTGAAATGACAATAGACATATTTTCATCTGGAGAGAGTCTGGCAGGGGCCTGAATGGCCGAGTGGGTAGCGCTCTGGCGCTTGGTACAACAGGTTTCGTGTTCGAGTCTCGGCGGTGCCATGGATGTTTGTAGTGGTTCGGAATTCACTTTAAGCCATAGGTCCCTGTCTCATATGACTGATTAGCGTTGGACGTAAAGCTGATAACCCTACCCCGTAAAAAAAACCACATCTCTAGTCTCGAAATCTACGAGTAGGTAGACGGTCTTGGCCCACACTGGGCTGTTGCGCCAATGATGATGATGATGAGAGCCTGGTAGACTTAATACTCCTCCATTTGTGCATGAAAACCCATTTAGCGGAGCTGGAGGGATGGTCTGGATCAGTACTTCTGTCAATTACCAACCTGCACATTACCAGGAAGGTAAGGATCAACGTTACAGTAGGGACGAAATCCTCATGCTTATCGTGGTTCTTTAAGCTGCAGTAATTGAGAATGAATTCATTTTCCTGGTTGATAAAGCAGTGTCACATCGGACTTAGCTAATGGACAATTTCATTTTCAACTAAGGGATCCTTCGAATGGATTGGCTAGAATATTTCCAGACAGGAATACAATATATTACATTTGGGACATTCTAGGGAGTAGGGTTGCTGGTCGCTTATCTCTCTCAGAAACCAATTCAACAGTTGGACAACTCTCTTCAACAAGAGTGGGAGAGAATACCAAATCCCTAAGTAATAACGTCATTGTTTCTATGTCTCGTAGGTGTGTGATATTGCTTTCAGTCCGAAGAAACTATATCCCTTAATGAAATTCATTTCTATTCGGGAAATCATATTTTTTGTTTCTTTGTATGATCTACAAGAATTGTGCATTTTTTGTTTACCTACAAATAACGCAAATAAAATTTATTTATTCCTTGTTCGTTGCTTCTTTTTTTATCATATTTACAATACATCCTATATCAGTCTCCCAAATATTTCCTCATTTGCAGTTTATACCCGAAATCCCGATATCTCCTGACTGTTTTGAGCAAACTATAATGCTAAATTTGGAAGATACAATACATATAAGATAGTGGAACGTTTTGAGATAGTAGTGAGTGAATTCAATTCCAAAAAATTGGCAAATTCTTATGTTACATTATAGCTGACAGGTTAGGCCATTTCTAAGCGCTTAGAGGGCCCTTTTCAATGAATATCTTTTTCGAAGTTTTATAGCATCTCTTTTAATATTATCTATTGAGAAAATAGAAGAGTTTTCCCACTTATCAATTCATCATATTATTCATTACAATTATTAATAAATGTATTATAAAATATCTAGTATTCTAAGTATCTTCTGACGGGGCTTCATCCTGCTATTTTTGCGATTTCTCGCTTCTGGTTGGCAAAATATATTGCCAGGCCATTATCACTAGGCTCCATCATTAGAATTTTATATCATTAGGCCTCTATCCTTAGGCCAGCAGAGGGCCTTTTAGTGAATTTAATAGTGTCCCTTTTAGTAGGAAAGGAAGCTATTAATTATTGTCAAAAAAGAATAATTTTCGACTATTAATCCACTGCATTATAATATAAACACAATCCCTAACAAAAATACATTGCACAATTTTTTTGGTTTCGTGGTTCATTTACAACACTTACTCAACAACACTTATTCGTGTTGTTTTAATTAAACACGAATCTAAACAATTTGAAACTAATTTGCTGTAGATGGATTATTTACTCAAAGAGCAAAGAGATTTTCACGCTTCATATCAACTTCCAGGTTCCTTTGTTTTCCTTTCTTCAACGGCTCTATCTCCAAAAGCAATCTCATTTAAAAAGAAACGGAACAAACCACTTTCAAAATAAATATTTACTATTTTTACCGCATTTTATCTCTGCCTTCTCTCAGTCTTTTTTGAAAAATGATGTTTTAACTATTATCAGAACGGCAATCCAAACAAAACGAAAATTCTGGGGAAAACTTCGTTAACTAATTGATATGCTTCAATTGAATCTCTTTTATACACTCGCTTTGTTTTCATTTAATTAGCAATTCTGTTGTTTTTTCAGGAAGTTGAGGAGAGCTAATTCAATCTATACGCTGCTCTGTGGAAACGTATTCGATTTAATTAATTAGCTCAAAGATTTCATTTTACTATGGATTTTCTTAATTCTCGAACACTTGTTTCTTTCGTATGAGTGGATATTTGTAAGCTACTGGGAACTTGTAACTGTTTTATTTTTCGTGATAAGCAAAAAATGAGGCAGAATGTCAGCTAATTTAATTACTTGTGTAAATAATATTAAGAACCTTCAAACATTTATTTTCTTTTAAGAATTCACGCATAAAAGTATTTTTAAAAAATATTTTTAAATGAATCTATGATAAAATCTAAAGTAATAGTTTATTCAAAATTACGAATAAAAGAATTTTTAGTAATTAGTTAAATGAATGCGAATAGTTTTAATTCTGAATAAGTTTTGAATATAATCAATATCACTAGTATTTAGATTTATATGAAATATTAAGTATTCCTGAATTATTAAATGTGTTAATTACAACTATATAGCTTTGTAAAGATTTCAAGATTGAAATTTGCAGGCTATTTTTGCGATTTCTCACTTCTGGTTGGTAAAATGTGTCGCTTAGCCGTGATCACTAGGTTCTATCATTAGAATTCTATAACTAGGTCATTATTATTAGGCCCGTGTAACTAGGCCATTAGAGTTCCCATTTTTAGTAAATTTGATGGTGCAACTTTTAATATGAAAAAAAAAAAAAAAAAAAAAAAAAAACCTATTATTGATGGTCGAATTAGAATTATACCTTTTCAACTATTAATCCATTGCATTATAACTTGAGTGCAACAGTCACCGATAAAAATTTTGCTTTCATGGTTTATTTATAGCACTTTAATTAAAAGAACATGAATCCTAAGCAATTTGAAACTAATTTGCAATACATGGATTATTTACTCAAAGAGAAAAGAGATTTTCACGCTTCATATCAACTTCCATGTTCCTTTGCTTTCCTTCTTCCACGGTTCTATCTATAAAAGCAATCTCATTTCAATAGAAACGGAACAAACCACTTTCAAAGTAAATATTTACTATTTTTACCGCATTTTATCGCTTCCTTCTCTCAGTCTTTTTTGAAAAATTAAGTTTTAACTGTTATCAGAGCGGCAATCCAAACAAAATGAAAATTCTGGGGAAAACTTCGTTAACTAATTGATATGCTTCAATTGAATCTCTTTTATATACTCGCTTTGTTTTCATTTAATTAACAATTCCGTTGTTTTTTCAGCGAGTTGAGGAGAGCTAATTCCATCTATACGGTGCTCTGTGGAACCGTATTCGATTTAATTAATTAGATCAGAGATTTCATTTTACTATGGATTTTCTTAATTCTTGAACACTTGTTCCTTTCGTATGAGAGGATATTTGTAAGCTATTGGGAACTTGTAACTGTTTTATTTTACATGACAAGTGAAAAATGAGGTAGAATGAAGTTAATTTAATTAATTGTGTAAATAGTATTAAGAATCGCCAAACAATTTTTTTTTTGTTTTAAGAACTTACACATAAATGCATTTAAAAATTTTTTTTTTACAAGAATCTAAAAGAACGATAATGAAATCTAAAGTAGTGGATAATTTAAAATTAAGAATAAAAGATATTTTTTAATAATTAATTAAATGAATATATGAGAATTTTTTTTAATTCTGAATAATTTTTGAATATAATCATTATTACTAGTATTTAGATTTTTATGAAATATTAAGTATTCATGAATTATTAAATGTGTTACATAATATCTGTTTTTTTATTGATTAATTACAACTATATAGCTTTGTAAATATTTTACCAATAGATTTATTATTATATACATTTACATACATATACATTTTACACATACATTATATATTATTCCTTTAAATTTGTTTTCGTACCACTTACAATTTTCTAACATTTGATTAAATTTAGAAAATACTTCATTATTTTCGTTTTGAAATTAATATCGCAAGTTTTTATGAAATATTAAAAATTCATGAATTATTAAATGTGCTACATAAAGTCTGTTTTTTTAAATTGATTACAACTTTTTTTGCCTTGCAAAAATTTTGTAAGTTTGCTTTTGTATCATATATAATTTTCGAACATTTGATTAAATTGTGAAAATATTTGACTATTTTCATTTTCCTATAATTAATAATAATTTTGTCCTATCGTCATTAATTTCTATTGATTGGAAACTTTTTTAGCTAAAGTCGACATACACTTAGTCGCAAAAGTAAGTATGCAGAGTGTAAGTGATGATGTCCTATGAAAAAAAACAGACCTACAATATTAGAGTTTTCAAATTAACGATTTATTTCAATTACAGCAAAATCGAGCTTAATAACAAAATGAAAAGTAATGAAAAAATACAAATATTTAATTAGCAAGATGAGCTTAACTTAAAATAGGATGTAATTTACATCATCAAAGTAAGTATGCAAACAAAAACAAAGACATTAATATTGCAAATTTTCAATTTTTCAAAAAAATTAGTAATTTGTTGGATAGCCTTTGGCCTTTATAACAGCTCTCAATCTAGATGGCACTGATTTTACTAAATTTTGAGTGACAGAAGGTGGTATTTTCTGCCACTCCTCCAAAAGGGCCTTTCTCAGATCATTCTTAGTTTTGATCTCTTGCTTTCTAATTTGGCGATCGAGATAATCCCACAAGTGTTCAATGGGATTAAGATCAGGTGACTGCGGTGGGGTTTTAGTTAAATGATTTTCGCACGTGATATAGCAGCCATTCCCGAACAACCCGAGCAGTATGTTTGGGATCATTATCTTGTTGGAAAGTGAAGGATCCATCGAGTCCCAATTTAGAAGCACTTTGGCTTAGATTATTCTTTAAAATATTCAGATAGCTATATTGATTCATTATTTCGTCGATTATAAGTAAATTTTCTACTCCAGTTGCTGCCATACAACCACAAACCATAATCAAACCACCACCGTGTTTTACAGTTCATCTCATGTTCTTTGGTTCTAGAGCTGCATTTGCTTTCCTCCAAACTTTTTGGTGTCCATCTGACCCGTGGATGTTGAATTTACTTTCATCCGAAAAAATCACGGAATTCCAAAAATTTGTGTCCTGCTTTACATTTTCTTTTGCAACATCTATTCTCTTTTTTAAAATCACTTTGCTAACAAATGGTTTTCTTCGCATATTTCGGCCATAGTATCCTGCCTTCCGTAACACACGACGAATTGTTTCAAGATTGCATGACTTCGCAAAATTGTTTTTCACATGAGTTGTCAATTTTGGTGCGTTAATCGTCGGATTTTTTTTCACATTTCCAACAATAATTCGCCTTTCTCGATCCGTCAAAATGGGCGGTCGTCCTGCTCTTGGCTTGTTTAAAGTATTTCCCTCAGCCTGGAACTTTTCTATGATTTTTTGCACTGTTGCAGGACTTTTGCCTATGATTTTAGCGATTTGTCTTTGAGACTTGCTTTCCTTATAGAGCTTTATTGTTACATCCTTTAGCTATTTTGATAATTCTTTTCCACGTGGAGCCATTGGTGAATTGTTGATGTACTTAAAGCTCAAACTTACAAGCTTTGTAGCAGAACTTCTAAACTTATCACTGAAATACGAAAAATCACTCGAGAAGTTTCATTCAACCTATTTAAAAGTCAAAAATTCAGAGTGCATACATACTTTTGTGAGTTAAATTTCTACTGGTAGTTGACAAAATTACTCTTAAAGTTTTTTAAAATATAATGATTTGGTTTATTTTTCATTATTTTATGACTTGAATCAGAAGCTATAAACAACACTCTCCAAAATAATATTTTTCTTATTTTTATTTGAGAACTAGAGCTTTTTCACTTAAGCTATGAGTTGCATACTTACTTTTGTGACTAAGTGTAAATAGATTTTAGATACTTCGAGAAAGAGAGATGATTCTGATATTTAAACAAAGTATTATTATGCAAAAAATATGATAATAGATGCCTAAAAGTAAGGTTATTTTATCCCCTCCATACGAGTACTATCAGAATACATCGTTAGATGTGTTTTTGGCATGGATCCAGTCATCTAGACATCAGAAAAAACATGATTTATAATATTCTGAGGTTACATTTTACTTCAAGAAGCTATGCTCCAAATTTTATAAGGGATTTTTTTTAATTTTGCTGATTTCCTAAATAGTTTATTTCTAACTCTTTTTTTTTGTGTATTCTGTATATCAATATATGAAGCCTTTTTTATCTACAGTTGTAGTTCTAGCTGTTTACCTTTTTGATATTTGTGATTGTCAAATAATTTTCTATTAATTTTCTGCAGTTATCTGCATTTCTGATCTTCAACATTTTTTTTGATAGCACAGTAGAAGTGGTACTTGAGATTTTATGAGGTTTTATTTATAGAGAAATTTATAATGGTTTTATTATACATTTTAATTGTGCTTTTATAATGCACATGAAAATTTGCGTGTACGTTTCTGTTGTGACTTTTTTATGCAAACTTGTCGTGCTCCTAACTTAATCCTTGTATGTTCTCTGTTTTTATTTTTGTATTAATAGGCTGTGCTCTGTATGCATCTATATACATGAATATATATGTGTGTATATATATGATTTAAATAATATCACAAATTAGTATTACAAAGTTCACATATTTGAAAATTTTAACTATATATATATATTTTTTTGGTGAAAGGCTAAAAAAATATAGCAAAAAAATGTTCGATATTGCCATTACTATATTTTCAATAAATTCCAATTCAGAATGAGTTTTGTTGAATTGATAGTAGTAACTAAGTTTTAAAATATTTGGGTTATATGTTTAATATCTAACTGTCTAAAACTTAGTAGGTTATCATTAAATATATATAACGAACATTTAATGATATTATAATAAGACATAAATATTCTCACAAAAATAATTTAAAATGAATATTTTTCTTTTATAGGATATACATTTCCACAAATTAAGCGAATAGTTCCACAATTTCTGCACTGTGCCACATTTAATTAATCGGTTAATGAACAAGCAAATAAATTTCCGATCTGTGTTTCAGATCACCCTACATTCCTTTGATGTAAAAGTCGGCATTTTAATTTCATCCTATGATCTCATCCACAGCCCTACAGTAATCTGAATTCGGAAGGTCCAATGACTTTCTGATTAGAGGTTGCCTAATCATAATTACAAAGCATCTGCCTAATTAGACGCAGACGTAGAAATTCAAAGGAAGAGGTTTGTGGTTTCCCCATGAACTAAATCAAAATTCCACAGTTATGTTCTCCATTTGGTGATGCAGGCTACCATTTCAAATTTGGAAGCTAATAAATTACATTCCCCTATCAATAAACATTGATTAATTCTGGAACATTTATATTGAATGAGGCATATTTCTCTAGAATTGTATTTAATATTAATATTTTTTGCTCTTTTTGGTTCTTTTTGTAGACTACATGAGAGAAGGGACACATTTTTAATAAATCTGGATTTGTTTAATCCCCATTAAATACATTTTTACTGCTTAATTTTTTTTAAGCATAAATATATTTTACCGATAATGTGTTTATTGATACTTTTTAAACTTTATATATGAATATTTAACTGGATTATGTAATATAATCTTTAAAGTTGGCAATTATTTGTGAACAGCCACATAGAAGGAAATCAAATTAGAACATAAACATAATAGAAAATAGTGAAATTATTTATTGTGGTCTGGAGAAATAGCGAATTGATATTAAGATAGATAGCGAATAGATATTAAGAACAAGGGCATTGAATAGTTAAATAAGAGGCTTTCTCAATGATTTTCTTTTTAACGTCAGGACAAGTAAGATAAATCTACAAGATAATATGATGCAATGACAAGGAAATAAGATAATGTAATATCAAGGTAATGTTCAGATAAGTCTGATCGTTAGGGTTTGTGAAAAACGCAAAGCTTGTAACCGTTTCCCTATCCGCCACCACTGCTATTTCTTCCAGATTTCTATGATATCCGACATGTAACCTCGTTTAGGCAAAAACCCTTTTTCGGTGATTAATCAGATATCTCTTATCATAACCATCATTGAAATTCTTAGAGGAGTCATTCACACATAAGGCGCAATTAAAGAATCCGGTGTTCGATTGTTTGGAAAACAATAAAGTGAATTCTCTATCGCTTCCCTCGCAAAATGCAGCGTCATCAAAAACAATTAGTTCCCTGTCTCCTATTTAGAGAAGCAAGAGCGGTGTGGTCACTTCAGAGTTATTGAAAATGACAACAGGCTTATCGTCGTATAATAAGTTGTCGAAGGATATGGTCAGAATAAGGGTTATATAGAAATAGAATTTTGTATATTTCAGGATAGAATTAGGGTTATTATAGGATAAAATTAAGGGTTATTATAGGATAAAATTAAGGGTTATTATAGGATAAAATTAGGGTTATTATAGGATAGAAATACGTCATTATGGGATAAAATTAGGGTTATTTATGGGAGTTTACAAAAAGATATAAGATTAAGGTTATAAAATAAGGTTAAGAGAGGTTTAAGGTTCTTTAAGGTTTTATAAGATTAAGGTTATAAAATTAAGGTTATTATAGGAATTAGGACCATTTGAAATATTTGCCAATCGTTTTCATGTAGAACCTATATTGAACTCATATGTCAGTGCAGCCAATTTCGGATGATGACATGAATGATGACTAATCAGATGCATGTGATGCTTTTTGGCCCTTACTGGAATGACTATATTTTATGATTTTTAATAACTGTTTCATGAAATGTTACACGACACTGCACAATATTGTATATTTATAATTATATAAAATATAAAATTCCTATCCCATATGTTGATAAAAATTCTTTTAATGTCTCTCATTATTTTATTTTCATGATCTGTTACAAGTTTTGTTTCAAATTAAAAAATTATTTAGAATTAAAATTGTTTTCAGAAAAAATATCATTAAAATGACCCGTTAAGAATTTCTCTACGTTAAGAAATCACATTTGTCATTCACATTCACATTTGTCAATCACATTCAGAAACACATTGTTTTGTCATGAATAATTTTCTACCCATAAAGTTGCAAGTTCTGAGAAGTTAATCGCATTTAAATCTACAGTTACTTACAAAAACAAACAAACATGAATTAGAATTCAGAAAAAAAAATTTAAATGCATACCAAACATTTAATTAGCACTGGATGTTGGAATTACTTGATACACTTATTACACTTGTTTATTACTTCTGTGGGAAAAGTTACAATTGCTAAATTAGGTTAAATGATCATGAATAAAAAAGTAGTGGTAATTGTATTTAATAGTAGTGGTATTTAAATATATAGTTCAAGGTATAAAGAAAATATCTAACTAAACATATTATTGTTGAATAGATATAAAACATTTGATATTTTCCTACGTATAGATTTATCAAGATAAACTGCGTTTTTAAGGGCTTAGAAAATTAATAATAATTCTTAAATTATTAAAAACTTAAACACACTTTTTTTATCACACTTAAAAAAATCCTCAAATTAATCTTTTTTTTTTTTATTTGAATAGAAAAAAATAACATCAAAATTGGAGAGAAATGTATCTTTAAAATTATGCGATAATTTCCTCTGAATAGCTAATTTCTCACAATCTGAGAAAAAAATTTGTTGTTCCTCATAAGAATAAAAAATGAGTATACTTAATGATTTATCTACTTAATGTAGGGCACCGTAAATTAATTTAATGTAACATTCTGAAAAAAAAAGCAGATTGAATGCATTCTAAATTAATTCTTCTTCCAATACTTTATTTCTACAATCAAACAAACGTCTTATTATTTTTTAATCTACATCAACATCATTAAATTGCTTCCAAGAAATATTTTCTTCTCAGACATAACGAGGAATTTAATGACGCGCATCATATCTTTCAGATTAAGTCATCATTAAAAATCCGATGCATATGAAAACCAGAACAAATTATGACAACTAGCCACGCGGCAGTCATGAATTTGTTCGCAAGTTCTGAGAGATTAATCGCATTTAACTCTCTGAATTGTTTATAAAAACAATGAAAGTGTAATTTCGTTTGATTTTATATTGCTGGATTTATTTCATACTACTGTGTCCAAAAATAAGACCATTTTTCAATTTAAAATTCACTGGGTTCATGGAATTTATATTTTTTTTATATTTTTCATTTATAGGTTGCTGGCACTGTCCTTGACATCTGTGTGAAATTTGACGTCAAATTATTCAGCAATGTTTGAGTGGCGCTTGCTTTGTGAGACGCTAAAACTGATTCCGGCGATTTTTGAAATGTCTGAATTAATTGAACAAAGAACTTGCATTAAATTTTGCGAGAAATATATCTTTAAAATTATGTGATAATTAACTCGAATAGCAGATTTCTCAGAATCTGAGAAAAAATTTGTATTGTTCTACATAAGAATAAAATATGAGTATATTTAATCATTTATCTACTTAATGTAGAACATCGTAAATTAATTTAATGTGACATGTAAAAAAAAGAGAAAATTGAATGCATTCTAAATTAATTCTTCTTCCAATACTTTATTTCTACAATCAACAAAAGCATCTTATAATTTTTCAACTAATTTGTATTGAAGGAAAACACATCATTAATGGAAGTTACAATATCCGGCTAAAAATTTAAAATTTATCTAAATTAATAAAAATTGTTAAATTTTAAAATTTCTGAACGTTTTTTTAGGGATTTACTTATAAAACTATAGTAAAAAATCTTTTTCTTTTCATTTTTTATGTATTTTAAATTTCCTTTCTTACATTCCGTGATAATATAGAGTGTTTCAACACCGTGAATACCAACTATTATGACGAATAGTGTACATGTCGATGATTTTGATCCCATAGAAATACAAGGCAGAAAATGCTTTCCTACCGCTGTAGCTACAGAAAAATCACCAGTAATGAAATTGACATCGTGTAAGTAAATATGCGATTTAATTATCAGGGCACATCAACAAAAATAACAAGATAAACAGTAACAAAAGACGATGGATGTCATTTGTCACGTCTATCTTGAAAGAACATCTCTCAGATAACAGCTGGGACAGTTGTGCCAAATATACGTATATATTAACAACATGTACTTTTTTACGACAATTTACAATTTCAAGATTAAAAAAGCTCCAGATACTCATAAACACTCCTTTTAAAAACCAACATAAAACCCTAGACCTTTTTATAACCATTTTAAAGTCCACGTCATCCAACGAGTCTAATACATGCATATACTACCTTACAACAAGCATTTTTAGCACAATTTACAATTTCGAGATTAAAGAAATCTCTAGATACTCATAAACACTCCTTTTAAAATCCAACATAAAACTCTACACTATTTTATAACCATTTTACAAAGCCCATGTCATCCAACGAGTCTAATATATGCTTATACCAACTGCATGCATTGTTTAGGATAATTAACAATTTCAAGTTTAAAAAGATCTCTAAATACTCATAAATACTCTTCCTAAAAAAACAAAATAAAATTCTAGACCACTTTACAAAACCCACGTCATCCAACAAATCTAATACCTGCGTATACTAACTAACTACAATCATTTTTAGGACAATTTGCAATTTCGAGATTAAAAAAATCTCTAGATACTCATAAACACTCCTTTTTAAAATCCAACATAAAACTATACACTATTTTATGACCATTTTACAAAGCCCACGTCACCCAACGACTCTAATACAATATGCTTGTGCATGCATGTATAGTTTAGGACAATTAACAATTTCAAAATTAAAAAAATCTCTAGATACTCATAAACACTCCTTTTTAAAATCCAAAATAAAACTCTATACTATTTTATAACCATTTTACAAAGCCCATGTCATCCAATGAATCTAATATATGCATATACTAACTATGTGCATTGTGTAAGACAATTAACAATTTCAAGATTAAAACGATTTCTAAATACTCATAAACACTCTTTTTAAAAAAAACCAAGATAAAATGCTAGACCATTTTACAAAGTCCACGTCATCCGACAAATCTAATACATATATTAACTAACTACATGCCTTTTTTGGGACAATTTACTATTTTGAGGTTAAAAAACTCTCTTGATAATCATAAACACTCCTTTTAAAAATCCAACATAAAACTCCAGACTATTTTATAACCATTTACAAAGTCCACGTCATCCAGCGAGTCTTAGACTACAATTTACAACTTCCCACTTGATGTATAGTTCCTCCACGTCTCCCTAATTCCCAAGCACAATGCAAAATTAACTTATTAAAGATTATTATTCCTTGCCCTAGATGATAAATTATCTCGCCGTTTGAATCTTATCACTCCTACCGGGTTCATTATTTCTAATTCCGGACGGCTACGACTGATTAACTCATTTACACATAAGCAATTCGCCCTCCGACCAATATAATGCAGCCGGTGTGATCTTCCAGGTGTCATTCCAGTGATTTCAGAAAATTAATTACATATTTGGAACCGGGTCATTTCTCAAAGGCTTTATACACTCTACATTCTCGCGCTCGTAAACGACGGTCGAGAGTTGAATGTGATTAACTCCTCCAAGAACTCTCCAGCCTCTTCCATGGGTGATCTACATGATCTTCCCGTGGATGGTTGGCGTAATTTGTTCTTCTAGTGGTGTGATGCGTTGGATTTTTAATGATGGCTCCGTTTGAACATTTTTCATCGCAACGCAGAATTTGTAATTGCGTCTAGAGAGAAAATCGTTTCTCGAAATAATTTAATGATGATAACACAGCCTGAAATGTAGCTACACTGTATGTGCTTATAATACTAAAAGAAAATGGATTTTGAAAATATATTTTAATAATATTGCAATAAATAATATAAATTGAAATGAATTTTTTTTCAGAAATTACTTTGTATGTTAAGTGTAATTACTACCTTTTCTGTTATAAATAGTTGGATAACCTTCTTAATACTTATAAGCAACATGTATAGAACTTCATAATTGTCATATAAATGGCTATTTGATTATTTTTTTTTTCTGTTGTGTGATATTTATTGAGTATATTTGAATGTAAATATGTCAAGAGAGAAAATCGTTTCTCGAAATAATTTAATGATGATAATACAGCCTGAAATGTAGCTACACTTTGTGTGCTTATAATACTAAAAGAAAATGGATTTCGAAAATATATTTTAATATTATTGCGATAAATAATATAAATTTAACTGGGTTTTTTTCAGAAATTAGTTTGCATGTTAGGTGTAAATACTCCTTTTTTGTGTTATAAATATTCAGAGTTTAATTCTATAACATTACTAATACTTATAAGCCACATGCATAGAATTTCATAATTGTCGTTGCTATAAAATTTAATAATTGGCTAATTGCCTAATTTGTTCTTCTATTGTGGGATATTTGATGAGGATATTTGAATGTAAATATTTCTAGAGAGAAAATCGTTTCTTGAAATAATTTAATGATGCCAGAAATGTAGCTAAACTTGTGTCCTTATAATACTAAAGAAAATGGATTTAGAAAATATATTTTAATAATATTGCAATAAATAATATAAATTTAATTGAGTTTTTTTTTCAGAAATTACTTTATATGTTAAGTGTAATTACTACTTTTTCTGTTATAAATAGTCAGAGTTTAATTTGATAGCCTTCTTAATACATATAAGCAACATATATAGAACTTCATAATTGTCATATAAATGGCTATTTGCTTAATTTGTTTTTCAGTTGTGGGATATTTAATGACTATATTTGAATGCAAATATGTCTAGAGAGAAAATCGTTTCTCGCAATAATTTAATGAGGATAATACGGCCAGAACTCTAGCTACAGTTTATGTGTTTATAATATTAAAAGAAAATGGATTTTGAAAATATATTTTAATAATATTGCAATAAATAATATAAATTTAATTGCGTTTCTTTCCAGAAATTACAATATATGTTACGTGTAATTACTACTTTTTTCTGGTGTAAATAGCCAGATTTTAATTCGATAACATTCTTAATACTTATAAGCAACATGCATAGAATTTCATAATTGTCGTTGCTATAAAATTTAGTAATTGACTATTTGCTTAATTTGTTCTTCTTTTGTGGATATTTAATGAGTATATTTGAATCTAAATACGTCTAGAAAGAAAACCGTTTCTCGAAATAATTTAATGATGGTAAAACACTTAGTAATATAGTAAATGTAACAAAACTTTGGCAGATTTTAAACTGAAAACAAGGTAATTTATAGAATGTTATGCTAATATATATTTAAAAAATATTGCTTTAAATTCTAATTAATATAAAATGCAGTATTTTTATTATGAAATGAAACGTAAATAGATTAATACTTTGCTTTTATAAATATTTAGGCAATTCATTGTTATTAACTTTTTAGTCTTGGCCTGAAATTCCTCGGATACAAATTTATTATTATCATAAGGGTAATTTTTATTTGGTTGTTTATCATCACATGGATAAGACGATTAACGATGACATTAACTTCCAATATTTGTCAGAATAGCTTAATTAGTAGGGAGGGGTGAACTTTAGCGAAAATTTTTACGATAATAAGTGCATATTTTAAATTGTTATTAATAAATTATTATTATAATCTAAAATTATTATTATTATTATTATTATTGCCTGACTCGTGACTCAGTAGTAACGCGCGCCGCTGGTGAATATTAGGGTTGAGGTTCAATCCGATGGCGTCTTTGTTGTAGACACTGTTTCAAAATACAAGTAGACAAGATGTCGTTTGTGATGCTCAGAATCTTGCCTCGTGAATCGGATTAAGTGGTGGGAGTTTTCCGGTTTATCTCCCATACTACGCGCAAATGCGTGGTAGTGCCCTGAAGACACTACCTTTCTTCTCCAGCTTCATTGAACCAAGTCAGACTTTTACCTATGGGTGCTCAAAAACAACAGAAGCTGCCCCACCTTTCCTTCATTTCATTAGACGACATAGGTTCGTGGATTTGGTCTAAATTTTGATGTCTACCAAGTGGGATAAAAAAAAGAAATTCTTTTAAATAATAATGTTGAGTTGAGATGTTAATGATGGACATAGATAAAATATGATGAGCATACGTGAACATTTCAAATGCATCATTATGTCTATGCTGGGATGACATTGTTTGACAACATTGACGCAGACTGAAATATAACATAACTTCTTTTTATTATAGCACTGATAGAAAAAGAATCTAAGAGAAATTCATTTAATATATATTAATATTACATAGAATAAATACAGCAATACAAAGTCAAATGAAATTAAACGGTTTCATTGTTTTTATAAATAATAATAATAATAAAATAATATATAAATAATTCAGAGAGTAAAATGCGATTAATCTCTCATAACTGCAAAATCATGACTACCGAGTAAATGGTTGTCATAATTTATTTTGGTTATCATCTGCATCGGACTTTAAATGATGAATAAATCTGAAAAATGCGATGCTTTGTAAAATGGTTATAAAATGGTCTAGAGTTTTATGTTGGATTTTTAAAAGGAGTGTTTCTGAGTATATAGATAATTTGTTTAACCTTGAAATTGTAAAATGTCCTAAAAATGCATGCAGAGAGTTAGTATATGCATGCATTAGACTCATTAGAAGATGTGGACTTTGCAAAAGGTTATTAAATGGTCTAGAGTTTTATGTTGGATTTTTAAAAGGAGTGTTTCTGAGTATATAGATAATTTGTTTAACCTTGAAATTGTAAAATGTCCTAAAAATGCATGCAGAGAGTTAGTATATGCATGCATTAGACTCATTAGAAGATGTGGACTTTGCAAAAGGTTATTAAATGGTCTAGAGTTTTATGTTGGATTTTTAAAAGGAGTGTTTCTGAGTATCTAGAGATTTCTTTAGTGCCATATATATGTTGTAGTTAGTTAGCTTATAATATGTATGTTTTAGACTCGTTGACTGACGTGGGCTTTGTGAAATAGTCACAAAATGGTATAGAGTATGCTGGATTTTTAAAAAGAGCGTTTATGAGTATCTAGAGATTTTAAATTGTTCTAAAAATGCATGTAGCTGTTTAGCATATGTATGGATTAGACTTGTTGCATTTCGTAGGCTTTGGGAAACGGTTATAAAATAGTCTAAAGTTTCATGTTGAAATTTTAAATAGAAGGTTTATGAGTATCTAGAGATTTTTTAATTTCGAAGTCGAAAATTGTCCTAAAAAGGCATGTAATTAGTAAATGCTTGTAATATTTGCTCCAACTGTCCCAGCTGGTATCTGAGCTGGTATTCTTTCAAGAAAGACGTGACAAATGACATGCATCGTCTTTTGTTATTATTGATTTTGTTATTTTTTTTGATGTGCCCTGATAATTGAATCGTATTTGCCAACTTTTATATCTATAGAATTCCAAATAATATACGTGTACACTATCCATCCTAATAGTAGGTACACATAGTTTTTTAGACACTGTATTATCACGGAATGTAAGAAAAGAAATTTAGAATACATAAAAGAAATAAAAAGAAAAATATATTTTTTATATGTTTAAAAGTAATTTCTTAAAACCAATAATTAATAAATAAACTGTTTAATATATTTAATAACGTACGTAATATATATTCAATAACTACACATAACGTTGAAAATAAATTTGTAATGCAAATAAATATAAAAAAATGTATGATAGCAAATAAAATTAAGTCATTTATTTCTAAAACAAACCAATATGGCTAATTCCTTAAAACCAATAATTAATAAGCAAATTGCTTGATATATTCAATAAATAATACTTACATGTGCATAAACTATGAAGAAAACAAATATTTAAATTTAAAAAATTAACATTAATAAAGATATTAACAAAGGTTTCGTTACTAAATATGTTCAGTTAACTTATTTTTATCTTAAAAAATTTAGAATATTATAATGAAAATAAACCTTTTCATTTCACTAACCTTACTTTATGGCATAATATTTGCTATATTTAAAAGAAAAAGAATAATTGAATATGCACTGAATACATAAGCTATTATTTTATGCCAAAGAATTAATAAAAAGGAATGCATTAAGTCTTATCTGGATAATGATGTGGAATTTACTACTAAGTTTTATACATTCATGAAAAAAAATCTCGTTTCCACCCAAAATGGCGAACTTCAAAATTCGAAACTTTTTTTTTCACTATTTAAACTGAAGAAGTCAAATGTTACCTTGGATTTGCATTTAGATGAAATGAGTTACTCTCAAGTTCATTTCTAGGAAGTTGAATTTTTTTATTTAACTTTCGTGCAACTAGGAAAGAACAGAGCCCATCTGAAAAAGAAATAACTTGAGATTGAAGCCCATCTTTTTTATATTACTTTCACTGTTACCAAGTATTAATACTTTTACTGTTTTAATAATTAATAAAACATAAATTAAAGTTAAACATTAAATATTATATTTTCATTCTTTTTCTTCGTAGGTGATCCAAATCACATATTAGAATTAGGTTTTTTTTGTATAACTTAAAATTGAAATGTTTCATTTACACTTCAAATTTTTTCATTTATGCTTGTAACGATTCATTTATACTTGAAGTGTTTCATATATTCTTGAAATATTTCATTTATACTCGAAATGTTTCATATATACTTGAAATGTTTCTCGTATACTTGAAGTTTCCCTTCATATAGGTTTCCAGACAGATAATCATAGATGAATTTGCAAAAACTAAATTCATTCATACATTTAAATCTATGCTCTGCATTTACCAACTATTAAAGAAAAAACATAGATTGCAAAATGAAATAAAATTGTCAATTGTAATGCAAATTACCACAAATATGAAATTTAATTCTTTCACTTTTTTGCTTCTTAGGTGATCCAAATCACATATTGGAATTTTTTAAAATTATATCTTAAAATTGAATATGATTAAAAAGTTTCATATATACTTGAAATGTTTCATATATACTTGAAATGTTTCATATATACTGAGATGTTTCATATATACTTGAGATGTTTCATATATACTTGAAATGTTTCATATATACTTGAAATGTTTCATATATACTTGAAATGTTTCATATATACTTGAAATGTTTCATATATACTTGAGATGTTTCATATATACTTGAGATGTTTCATATATACTTGAAATGTTTCATATATACTTGAAATGTTTCATATATACTTGAAATGTTTCATATATACTTGAGATGTTTCATATATACTTGAGATGTTTCATATATACTTGAAATGTTTCATATATACTTGAAATGTTTCATATATACTTGAAATGTTTCATATATACTTGAAATGTTTCATATATACTTGAAATGTTTCATATATACTTGAGATGTTTCATATATACTTGAAATGTTTCATATATACTTGAAATGTTTCATATATTAACACTTTAAGAAAAACTTCAATGTTAGATTAGTGATTCTCGAACATTTTTAGAATTCTTTGAGTAGAGGTCACCGATAAAAATTTTTTAATGATTCGCAAACAATTTCATAATTTAAAATTTAAATTAACTAAAATTAAGATATACGCTACTGATTGCTAATAAAATCTTTTTTTTTTTTTTTTGACGAAAAATTATTTATTCAGCAAATGTCAAATCTGGTCACGAAATTTAAATTCTAATTCCAATGGGATGAATTCGTTTGAATTCATCTTTATTTAGACCACAGACATATGCCAATATGCCTCATGTCTCAAAAAACCTTAATATCATTTATTGCTTCTAATATGTTTTTGAACTTTATTTTGATTGCAAGAGGTGAAATAAAAGTCTTCTCATATTTATAAGTTATTGCAAATGGAAGCAGCACTCTTAGAGACATCTTTGTAGCATCTGGAAAAATTTAGCCATTTCTATCCAAAATTCCGTACTATACTTCAGAATTACCCAAAAGAGTTTTTCTGTTTGTATTTATTTTGATTAATGCAACTGTCTTGTCATTTGTCTGGACTACTCTTTACCACAATTTTTATTTAATTGCAAGAGATTGAAAGAACCTTTCTCACACTCATAAGTGGTTGCAAATGGCATCATCATTCCTGCAGTCGCCGTTGAAACATTGAGATAGAATTATGCCATTGAAATCAAAATTCCCTACAGCACATTTCAAGAAAAAAACACTTTGTGTCCTCATGATTTATCAAAGGAAATATTAGATTAAATTGTCCTATTAATTATGATAACGGAGAATCCAAAATATAAACACTATCATTAAGAAAAGAATGTCTCACCAAGAACAAAAAAATTAAGCATGGTAACAATCGCAAATAGCAAAAATTATTTTAAAGTGCTATCTTTGCGATCGTCTAGACAAGTAGTCCTTAAGCATGTTTGGTTCATGATCTCCTACCAAAACTAAAAATTTCCAACTCTTTTCTACCCCCATGAATGTGTAAACAGCATTATAAGAAGTTTATATTTAATTCTATAAATATAATTAGCCATATTTGCAAAAATGTGTATTATTAATCACAAGAAACAAAAAAAAAGGAATAAAACTGACAGTAGTAAAACCACACTGTATAAAATATTAATAACAAAGAGTTAAAAAGAGTTAACTTTCCAAATATTTTTTGCGCATACTCTTCTTGTATCGAGATCTCCAATTTAAGAACTACTGCCTAGGAAGACAGCAAATTCCACTTTGAAAATCATTGTGTTAGATAGTTAGTAAGAAAAGATGGGATATTATATTTTATAAAAAAAACGTGATAAATTAAATTTTATATGTTGGTTCATAAAACAATCCAAAAAATTATAATCACCCAGTCTTGTCTCTTGTCATATTGTTTTTGTAGTATGTATATTTTTTTTCTCATTTAGTTTTTATATTACTTTCTGATTTTTTTTATAGATGATTCTTTACTTTCTTGTCACTTGTCTTTTTTCTGGAGAAGAAAAAAGATATTTTTATCATTGTGAGCATATTTGCTTGATATCATAGCATTTTTCACACAAGAAGAGATATAGTATTTCCATTCCCTGGGGAATGGAATGTATAAATATAACAACCTATCACACAAATCTGACAACATATAAGTAGTGTCGTGGATATATATACTACAGGAAATTAGTGCCTTGTTCTAATGAGAACAACTTGTCACTCAAATCTGTCAGAAGATAATCAGTGTCATGAATAATGATGCATCATAAAATTAGAGATTGTTTGTTCGACCTTTACAGATCAAAACAAATTACGGATGGGATATGGACTACGTCATTAGTTGCAGCATCGTGATGGGTGATAGACCATGAGCTGAGCAAGTGTCCACTCTAATGAGAAGTGAAATAAGCTGTTGCCCCCGCCCCTTCCTGTTGGCAGATTTTATTAAAGAGAGATTTATTGGAGAAGGAAGGAGAGTATTAGGTGGTAAGTCGGCGAGAATTGTTGTTTTTCTCTTTTTCTGCGAAATGACTGAATAGACCGGATATTCCGTTTGTTTATAAAGTGAGTCCCTTGTGGTTTTGTGTATCACGTCGTGCTATAATTAAGGTTTGCCGTAGACAGGGTGCATTAAATACATCTTAAACTCGAGAAAATCTCTGAAAATCTCCGACCTTGGAGTGAACTGCACTTGTGAATCAAATTTATATAGTTAATTTTCATTTCTGTGTAAATAGTATAATAACTCAGAATTCTGTATATATATTTGTATACATAATGCTTATTATAAATTAAAATGTTTCTATGAGCCTGGAATTGGTTCTCTTCTTGAAGCCGTTGGGTCTAGTATACGCCGAGACGTTCCAGTATGACATTTTCGACGCCTAAAAAATTCTTTAGTGATGACGAAAATAAATATCGTTTGCTTTTACCGAATCTATTAAAAAATAAATGTCATTTAAAAATGCTTAAGATGGACATTATGTCCAAGTATTTATTTTTTTAAAGTATATTTTTTATGAATAATAATTGTTAATTATGGCTGTTGTAATTTTGGTAACTTTCATTGCTTTAAATCATATATATTTGAGTTTTATATCCAATTTAAATAAATGTTTTACTTTACTCATAACTTAACTGCTTAAAAAATTTCAAAGAATAACAAATATAAATACAAATACAAAATAAATAAGATTTCAAAGTATGTGATTTAATTACCTTTTGCCTTTAATAGCCTTATTTTAAAACATCAAGGATATTTTAAAATTAATTATTTTCTTCTCTTTTTAAATAATAATTAACAGACTTTTTTTAATTGGAAAACATTCCCAAAACGAGATAGTTAAATTTCCTACATTTCAAAAATCGAAGTAACATAATAAATTAAAACTGTTCCACTTAAAAAAAATTTAAATAACGTCACAAAAATGGGCACAAAATCATAAATTTACAGTTTAATTACTTTTGAGCGTTTTCGCTATAAAACTTCCCCTTAGAGACAAATTTTTCTTTAAAAACCTTAATTACATTGTTGAAGGAATTTAGGCACTAATTAACCTTTTTAATTTAAAACCACGATGTTAAATTTGTTTTTATTTTTAAAGTTAATTTCCGTAGCAAAATAACTTTTTCGAAAACATATTTCACCAAAAATTCGGTTTCTCTTTTTATTTAATGACTGCAGTTAAAAACAAATACAATTGTTGTTATCCATTTGGAATTAAGGCACTTTTAAAACTATTTCTGCTTTTACTAAGTTTTTTTATACAACTATAAAGTCATTATGGATTTGCAAGGAAAAGTTCTTAAATTATTTTCAAACTTTAATAATACTTGATTTCTTTAAGTTGAAAAATAATTTAATTTCAGATTAATATATTTCATTGATTTGCAATTCGCACTTCGAAAAATTTTATTTTATTTTTCGAGTTCTTATTCGTACAAAAAAAGATTTTTGGAATTAATGCTTTGAAATATTTAAACTTGCAATTTCTTTCAGGTAGTAATAATTTAGAATACTTTAAAATATATTTCACACATATTTATCAACTATAGATGGTTAAATTAATGCATTCATTAAATTTTTGTTTTGTGTAATATAAAATGTTTCGTGTTACAAACACACACATGCACAAATGAATTGCAAAAAAAAGATAAGTTCCAAAAGTTATATAGAAATAATACATTTTTCACTATATTAGTTATGTCAGTAATTTTTCAATAGTTATAATTACTACATAATTATTGTAATAATAAATCTAATTGTAACCATGCTTCCTCCTACGCATGGGCGAGGGCGTCCCCTGCGGGGTTCAGGAGAAATGGCCAGTATGGCTCCACTCTCACCCAAGAGGATGTTCAAGTGTTCCAGCTGAAAAACGTCTAGATTATAATCTCTGATCCCGAGGGGAAATATATTTAGCGCATGCCGGTGCTTTAGTTGGCTAAAAGACTCTTACCCTGAAAGGAAGTATATTTCATCCAACGCGTACCTGAATATCCTTATTTCGGCTTATTAGGGTTCGGTATATATATATATATACAGTAGAACCTCTGTAAGTCGAACTGCAAGGGAGACGGCAAATAATTCGAATTATAGAGTTTTCGACTTATGGAGGATTTCGACTTACACGGATTTTGTAATGAAATATTCGACTTGTAGAGGTTTAGATTCTTTCTAACTTATTTTGAGTTAGATAGTAAAATAAAGAAAAATCAAGTTACAGAGGTAATAAACATGTTTATTTGCAACTTAAAAGTTATATTATGTACTACAATAAAAAATCAAAATAATTACGAAACAACCTTAAAATTAAAAATATTGTGTATTAAAAAGTCAGTTATTATTATTTATTTATTATTTTTTTGTTTTTTCTTTAGACAACTTGATCGTTCTCTAACTATAGCATTATCTACGCTATAAAGAGCAGAAAATTCTTTTTCTTCCGAGTTGCTATTTCATAGAATTGGTTATTCTATTTACTATATACTCATACATTGTTTTCTAGGAAACAATGACGTGCATTGTCGGCAAATCCTTAAAGTCGGTGACTTATTTTTCTTCGAGCTATAGAGGTAATTAGTTTCAAATGATCGAGTTGTAAAGGTTGTAAAAAAGATTGTAAAATCAAACATTGCTAATGTTTGAGATACAGAGGTCCAATTTTTTTTTTTTCGAGTTACGGAGGAAAAATGTATACCAAAATGGCTTATGGGGATTGATCATTATTTCGACTTATAGAGGGTTGAAATTTCGAGTAATGGAGGTTTTGGGACTTGAAGGGAAGGGAACAAAAGAATTTTTCGAGCTGTGGAATTTTTCGACTTATCGAGGTTCGATTTAAAGACTTTCTATTGTATATATATATATTGCATGTAAATAAAAATTAAGTATTCCCATGAACCTCTTATTCAAACAGTTGTAGGTCTATTATGCGCCGAGGCGTTACAGTATGATGCTTTCGATTCCTAAGAAAATCGTTTATAGACGACGAAAATAAATCGTCTGCATTTACCGAATCTATTAAGATATTAATATAATTTAAAAATGCTTAATATAGACATTATGTTCATTTATTTATTTTTTTAAATTATATTTTTATTATGAAAAATTGTAGTTAATTAAAACTGTTGTAATGTTGGAAACTTCCATTGCTTTAAAACATATATATTTGAGTTTTATATCAATTTAAATAAAAGTTTGCTTTACTTTTCTCATAAATTAATAAGTGCTTAAAAAATTTCAAAGAATAACAAACATAAATACAAATAGCATAAATAAGTTCAAAGAATATGAGTTAATTACCTTTTGCTTTAAATAGCCTTATTTTAAAACTTCAAGGATATTTTAAAATTAATTATTTTCTTCTTCTAAATAATAATTAACAGACTTTTTTTGCTTTGAAAACATTCCCAAAACGAGATAGTTAAATTTTCTTGATTTCGAAAATCGAAGTGACATGATAAATTAAAACTGTTTTACTTTTAAAAAAAATTAAAATAACGTCACAAAAATGAGGCGCAAAATCATAAATTTACACTTTAATTACTTTTGACCGTTTTCGCTATAAAACTTTCCCTTAGAGACGAATTTTTCTGTAAAAATCTTAATTACATTGTTGAATGAATTTAGGCACTAATTAACCTTTTTAATTTTAAGACCTTGATGTTAAATTTGTTTTTATTTTTAAAGTTAGTTTCCGTAGCAAAATAACTTTTTCGAAAGCATATTTCACCAAAAAATTCGGTTTCTCTTCTTATTTAATGACTGGAGTTAAAAACAAATCCAATTGTTGTTTATCCATTTGGAATTAATGCACTTTTAAAACTATTTCTGCTTTTACTAAGTTTTTTTATACAACTATAAAGTCATTATGCGTTTGCAAGCAAAACTTCTTAAAATTATTTTCAAACTTTAACAGTACTTAATTTTTTTAAGTTGAAAAATAATTTAATTTCAGATTAATATGTTTCATTGATTTGTGATTCGTACTTTAAAATTTTTATTTTATTTTTCGAGTTCTTATTCATACTAAAGTCAAATTTTATGAATTAATGCTTTGAAACATTTAAACTTGCAGTTTCTTTCAAATAGTAATACTTTAGAATGGTTTTAAAAGTGTATTTCATACATTTTTATCAACTACAGATTACTAAGTTAACAATGCTAAGTTATCAGTTTTTCTTTGTGTTATATGAAAATGTTTTGTGTTTTTGTAACGTCTCGACTTGTACTAGTTCTATAACGGCTTTGAGAAGAGGGCCACTTTCAGGATCATGGGAACACATTTTTATTTACAAGCACTATATGTATACATATGCAGATCTCTGAGTTATTATAAATTATTATTTACAAAAAATGAAAATTAAAGATTTAAATTTGATTCAAAAATGCACGATTAAATCACAATCTCTGGCCTATTCAGTCAAAAACAACGCTTCTGATCGACTCATCGCAGAACTCTATTCTCTTCACCAAAAACTCCCTTTAAGAAAATCCATCAAGATAGGGAAGTAGCTTCCCTCGCTTCTAATTGAAGTAGACATTTCTTTGCTCATGGTCGATCACAAATCACGGTCGAACAACTCATGGTGTTGTCTCTATTTTATCTGTAATTGTTTCGACTTGTGAAGGTAGCACAAATAATCGCTTATTTCATGAGGTCACATTACACACTGAATATCTGCTATCAGATTTGAGTGATAGGCTGTTCTCATTAGTACAAAACACTAATTGCATGTAATACGATTGCCACAATACTGCTTGTCTGCTGTCAAATTTGAGTGATGTGTTGATTATGTACTTGTAAAAGTATATACATTTCTCTCGCCAAAACTCTTCCGGTGAGAAAAAATGCTACATTATACACACACACACACAAAATGAATTGAAAAAAGTAAGATTAAGTTTCAAAAGTTAGAAATAATCCTTTTACCAAACTATGAATGTTATATCAGTAATTGCTCAATAGTCATAACTGATTAATATTAATAATTACTGCATAATTATTATAATAAAAAATCCAATTAATTATCTTCACAAATTAAAAATTGAATTTGGTAACATCATCTAAAATCTCCATTTTAATTGTAGAAGGTAAAATGTTCTTGTAAAATAATATTTTGTTCCCTACAGAAATTTTTTAAATTTATACAAATTAAATCACAAAAGATAAAACATAAATACCTTCAAAAAAGTTTCAATAGAATTGTATACTAAATATTTAATCCGCGAATATCATGAAATGAATGTCTTTAAATGCATATAATAATCCTCAAATAAAATGAGTTTTAATTATGCGTACAATATTCAAATAAAAAATATTGCATAAAATAACAATTTCACTTAAAAGTTAATTTTCTTATCACTTGTACTATAGAAATTTCCTTTGAATATTTTTAAGGAAAGCTGAATTACAATAATGAATTTCCCCATATCTTTAAAACTTTGTAAGATGCTATATTACTGAGAAATTTCCCATAACTCCCATACTAAATAGATATAAGTTGTCAAATCGTTGTAGGAATGCTATAGTAGTGTAAGATTCCCCATTAGTTAATAGTTGTACTCCATAAAGTTGAATATTGTATTGCTGAGAGATTTCCCATATGTCATTAGTCAATAGTTATAAGTTGTCAAAATTTTGTAGGAATGCTAAATAACAGGGGGATTTTGTTCTTTTATTCATGCGTGTTAGAACAAATCACTTATTTAAAGGAAACCTTTTACTAATTCTCTTCAAGCAAAGCCATGTTGTAGACCTCTATGTGGATTACACAAACACATAACACTAGCAAAATATAACAAGCATTTTGCTAATGTCATGTGTGTTATGCGTATTCATGTTATATGTGTGAAATATCATTTAAATGTAGATTTTGTACTGTATTGATTCTATGTGTAAACAAGTCGAACATTACATAATATAGAGCTTACGTAATAACTTTATGAAATGAATGACACACCGATCAATGTGTGGCTTTGGGATTTAAAAGTAAAAAGAAAAAAGTCCCAAATTATTTATTACACACACAAGAAACCGAACTTTTAGGAGAAAATCCAAACTTTTACGACTGGGTGTCTTGGCTCCATCGTCCCGAGTTCACAGCCCATAAAATATGTGTCGGACATGCGCAGAGGGAGGTCGTAAAACTTGCAGAATATGTGTCTGTAATTCCTCCGGTTTATCCTCCCGGGTTCATTACAGGGGAAAAGTTTTATGACCGTATCTGGACATTCGAGATATTTTGAGCCGTTTGACCGTGTCCTGCCACCCTGGGAATTCTGAGATGGGATTCCAGATTTCGAGCTTTATGGACGCTTTGGACATGTTAAATAAATTTCATGCTGGCTGCCAGGGAATGTTTGGGAGAGAAATCGCCAACCTGGAATTGAATTATTGAAGGGTTTTCACGAGCGCTGAATAAACACATTACAGATTTGATTTTGTTGCGTCAGAAATTTTGGGGTGACATCTTTATTAAACTTACATGCATTGTTAAATAAAGCCATGATATGTTTTTGAAATGAAAGAATAGAAAAAAAAAATTGATTTTTACGCAAATATTTATGTAAGAACTATTTTTATAGATAAAAATTTATTAGTGTCATCATTTACTAGTGTTATATCATAACAAACATAACAGCACAGTAATAATGCACACAAACTAACTTGCGAAGGGATGAAGATAGCTTAATTTACATTGGAGGAGAGTGCTAAAATCATTGTTTTGAGAAATGAATAGATTCCATGGAACGAGTGCTACATTCATTGTTTCCAAAAATGAATAGATTCGTTAGAAATTATTACTAAGATTCCAGTGTTACAATAAAACAAATATCCTTTTAGAGTAATAACGCACACAAGCCAACTTGCCTATGGGCGGCGAAATCTTAATTTCCGTTGGAGACGAGTGCAACATGCCTTATTTCAAAAAATGAACAGATTCGATGAAAGTTAAGATAATTTACGATTACTTATATTATTAATTTATCAAAATTTTATATTTATAATTACTTATTTATTAATTACCCCTTATAGTACTCATATAATAATTTACAATTTTGGTTTCCAGTGATACAATACAACAAAAATCATATTAGAATACTAATGCACCCAAGTTAACATGCGAATCGGTGGCGAGATCTAGATTTCCATAGGACACCAGTTCTACTGTCCTTGTTTTAAAAAATAAATGGATTTGGTGAAAGATGTTAGTAAGATAATTTACAATTTCCTTTTCCAATGTTACAATACAACGAAAATCATATTATAATAATAATACGTAGAAGGTAACATGCGAATGGCTTAATTTCTTATTTCCAATTTTAATTGAAAGGGAGTGAAAGTTAAGATAAAATGAATAGATTTGATGAATGTTGTTAATCAGATAATTTGCAGTTTAAATTTCCATATTACAATACATCAAATATATTAGAATAATAATGTGCCCAAGATGACTTTTGAACTGCCGGCGATATATTGATTTTCATTGGATGCGAGTGCTACAATCGTTGTTTTGAAATATGAGGATTGAGGTTTTTACAAAGAATTCCGAATAAACTGTTGAGATTGTATGAGTTTTATGTCGTATAATTTGCAATTCGAAGCAAATGTCTAAAAAAAGGAAATTCGAGTCAAATGCTCAATAATTCAATTCCATTTTTCGGAAGAAAGACATTATTCCCATCTTTTCTTATAAATATAGAATAATAACAGGCTCCTTTTAGGACACGCGGAAGCCTGCTATTTTTTCGATCAACTTACTATGTTTTCTTCCGTATCAAAGGAAAAAATCTTAAATTTATGATCCAAGTATTTAAAACTATAATTAATAATAAGTAAGAAAAATTATACATAACATAAATGTAATAATTCTTCCACTTCATAAGTTACTTTAAAATATTAATCCATTAGAAATATTAATTAAAAGACCCTCTATTTATGTCAGAATTTTCTTCCAGTAAATTAGTTGTGAACACTATAATTTAAGATTTTCACTCTTTTTTTGTTGAAAATTGTAAAAAAATATCCAATGACAATTTCTCTTCTTTCGTAGGTAAGTGCCGAATATGACATTAAATTTTTTAAAAATTAGTTGTGGGCACAATTATATAAGATTTTTTTTTTTTTTTTTTTTTTTTTTTTGAAAAATGAATAAAATATCAAATGTCATTTTATGTTCATTAGTAGATGGGTGGTGAATATGACATTAAAATTAAAAAACAAAATAAGAAAAATTTATTTCTATCAATTAGTTGTTTGCACAATTATATAAGATTTTAACTTTTTTATTTTACTTTTGTTGAAAATTGTAAGAATATGTCAAAAGACATTTTCTCTTCATTTAAGGGTGGGGGGAGACATTAAAATTAAAAAAAAAACTATAAGCTTCATTTAGAGATTAGAAATTAAAGTACTAATCCATCTGCATTTCGTTTCAGAATAATTTGACTTTAGGATATACTGGAAAAGGGAGCTATAATAAAAGCTACTAGATTTTTTTAAGAATCTTCAAAACATACAAATTAGAAATCAGTTCAAATCCTCTTGATCCCAATTTTTTTTTTTTGGAAAAAATTGAATAGATGGAGTTTGTTTCCACTTAAAAAAATTATTAAATATAACGCAATATATTTCGTGAATAAATTGAACTATGGTTCACTTGCTAATATTGAGAAATGAGTTCATATGCAAAAAGATTAAATGGATTTCCTCCTGAAATTTAAATATTCGAAAAAATTATATTAATTTATCAAAAGAAGAATATATTTTCAAACTATTTTATTCATATTAGGAGAAGAAAAACGAAAATTAAGATTGGTATTAAAATGATTTCCACTAACGCTCTAATTATTCTAAAATAAAATTTTTCAAAAATGCTTCGAGTTTTTATAATAAGACGCTTAAAATCTTTCAAGACTCCGTAATTTTCATACATTACTTACTTAATTAGAGCACCAAAACATTAATATGCATTACCGAACAAATAATTTAAACTATAATAAATGATTGAAGATTAAAGTTTTTTAATGACTAGAGGAACAATGTAATCTTATTAGCGTATGGAAACAATGTTTAAGCCTGGAAATAATTTTTCTTTTATATTTATTCTTGCATTAAAATTATTACATAAGCTCTGCAGTTAAAAAAAAAACTTTTAACAATTAAAAGTAATTATTCTTTAGTTTGAAGTGAGGTACCGTTCAAAAAATTGTCATTTTTACTTCTAGAGATGACAATTAATGAAATTAAATCAAGTATGCAATTATGATAAATGATTTTAAATGATGGTAAAGTCTTAATGATCTTCGTTTCGAATAAATCTGCAATCAGTATTCGAAAAAAAAAAGTTTTAAAAGCAAATCTAGTTAAATTATTTTTTTCCCTTTATTGAAGATTTTTTAAGGAAAAAAAATTAAATATTTTTAATATTTTAAGTACAATTATTTCTTAATAATAATTTTTTATATTTTATTTTCTAAAATGTTTAATTAATTTAATTATGTACTTGTGCTTTCCTGTTACAAGACTCATATATTCGACCATGTAGTAATGATTTTTTTTTTTACTATTTTTTCATTTTGCTTTAGATCTAAAAATTGAGTTTTCTAAATTAACTCACGCCTTCTTGTGCAGAATTGAAGCAGAAGACAATAGCGAAACGTATTGCAGAATACAAATGTTTACTGTTTTAAGGGACCATAGTTAATCTGACAGGAATCAAAATCATAACAGCTTTATATTTTATCCTGAACAAGCATCTTCAAATAATTTGCATCAACGCAATTCTGCAATTACCATGATTGGTTTGTATGATATTGGTTATATACCATGACGACAGGTGTGGGCCATCCATGATTGGGATGCATACTGAGCACACTTATAGACATTGAAGTTCTACACCAGAAAGAGAAGCGAATTGAAGAAACACATTTATTGTACGCATGCAATATGATGGAAAGAAGAGTTAATTAAATTTATAGGTAATTGTGAGGTACAGAGCATGCAGAAATCAATGTTCATTGCACTCTTCTATTGTAATAATTACAGTTCTAATCCTGATGGACATCGAGTCTAACAGAGTTTGGATGGCAAATTAGGATACATCATTCCATGTTGCTCCAACTGAACACAAGAATTCAAAAATCATGCTGACTATCCCATGAGGATGTACGAACTGTCATACCCTTTAAAGAAAATTTCTCAATTAGTAGCATACCTGGCTAGGACAGGTGTCGAACAACCTCTGTATTGAGGAAAAGTAGGACAGCATATACACCATGGGGTCAAGACAGCTTCCTTTAATAATATGAAATTTTAGTTGTTAAGCAGTGAATACATTTAGCTTTCTTTAATATTATCTTTCTTAACAAGATAATGTACTATCTTCTATATTAAAATATAATTTTCCTTTGTAAAAATTACATATATTAATAATTAATTATTATTTAAGTAATTATATTCATACTCTCAAATTTTTCTCATCTATTACACTATTAAATTAGTACACCATCTGTTAGAAACTGATCGAATCATGAATATTTTTTTTGTTTTATTTATTAACTGCTCATCATATAGTTTTATAATTTATGACGCTACAGCTCCATAAACATTTCGTTGTCTTATATATGATTACACTGAAGTGACAAAAGTCATGGGATACGTCTTAATATCGTGTCGGCCCTCCTTTCGCCCGGCGAAGTGCAGCAACTCGACGTGGCATGGACTCAACAAGTCGTTGGAAGCCTTCTGCAGGAATATTGAGCCATGTTGTCTCGATAGACGTCCATAATTGTGAAAGCGTTGATGGTGCAGGATTTTGGGCACGAACAGACCTCTCGATGATGTCCCATAAATGCTCGATGGGATTCATGTCGGGCGATCTAGGTGGCCAGATCATTCGTTTGAATAGTCCAGAATGTTCTTCAAACCAATCGCGAACAGTTGTGGCCCGGTGACATGGCGCATTGTCATCCATAAAAATCCCATCGTTGTTTGGGTACATGAAGTCCATGAATGGCTGCAAGTTATCTCCAAGTAGCTGAACATAAGCATTTCCAGTCAATGTTCGCTCCAGTCGCACCAGAGGACCAAGTCCATGCCATGAAAAAACAGCCCACACCATTACGGAGACACCACCAGCTTGAACAGTGCCTTGCTGACAGTTTGGGTCCATGGCTTCGTGGGGTCTGCGCCACACTCGAACCCTACCATCAGCTCTTACCAACTGAAATCGTGACTCATCGGACTAGGCCACGGTTTTCCATTCATCTAGGGACCAACCGATATGCTCACGTGCCCACGAGAGTCGCTGCAAGCGATGTCGTTCTGTCAGTAAAGGCACTGGAGTCGGTCTTCTGCTGGAATAGCCCAAGAAAGGCAAATTTCTCCGCACAGTTCTAACAGACAAGTCCCTTGTACGTCCCATATTGATTTCTGCGGTTATTTGACGCAGTGTTGCTTGTCTGTTAGAATTAACGACTCTTTGCAGACGTCGCCGGTCTCGGTCGTTAAGTACAGGCGGTCGACCACTGCGCTGTCATGGTGGGATGTTATGCCTGAAATTTCATACTCTCGGCACACTCTTGACACAGTGGATCTGGGAATGTTGAATTCCCTAAAGATTTCCGAAATGGCATGACCCATGCGTCTAGCTCCAACTAACATTCCGCGTTCAAAGTATGTTAATTCCCGTCGTGCGGTCATCATCACGTCAAAACCTCTTCACGTGAATAACTTGAACAAAAATGAAAGCTCTGCGAAAGCACTGCGCATTTATACCTGTTCTACGCGATGCTACTGCCATCTGAAAATTTGCATATTGCTATCCCATGACTTTTGTCACTTCAGTGTTTAGTTACAAACACAGTGTATAATATATTAATATTTAATTATTTTACTACGAAACTTCTACCCGTGATTATAGTAATGCAATAAATAAATTCTAATATTTCTCTTTGTTAAAATAGAGCAACGTTTACAGATATTTTAATATCCAAATAACAACAACACATTCATGCGCTCCAAATGTTCCCCCATTCATTTTAACTAACTCAACACGCCCTTTCCTATAATAAAGCAGATTTATTCTTATCGCTAAACTTGAGTTTGAGGTCTCCGAGAGCTACAAATTACCTATGATTGCTTCATTAAAGAACGCAGCATGGCGCGCTTCCGGCCACTTCATTCCGCCGAAAACTCAACAGAAAGGGTTTGAAAGCGAAGCTCGTAAAAGGTGAATGACTCTCTTGTTATTTACTTCGGGGATTGTTTCGCCAGGGTTATAAATTACCCCTCGGCCCTGGATGCAAGAAGCGGCCTGAATGGAAAGGTAATTAACCTCTGGAGCGGAGCAGATATTCACAATTTTGCCCGAGAAAAATTTCCGGGCGCATTGGCAGGGATAACACCTTTTCCCTTCAGGTAGCGCTTATTGTTGTAGAGCCGCAATTAGTGGTTCAAGGAAGACGTTTGTGTTCTTGATGGAAATTAGCAGAACTGCTCTGTTGTTGTTAGCACAATACTTTTAATTGTTAATCTTAATGAAGATAACTTACAAAATAGTATTTCGATAATCTTTTACTGTATCCATAAATATATAACTATTATTTGACGATTGGTTTTATTTCGGTTTTATAATTTCGTTGTGTTGCATATGATTATAAGTAGAAACTCAGTGTATAATATATTAATATTTAATTGTTTTACTACGAAATTTCTCACGTGATTAAAGTAGCATAACACATTGTATCTAATATTTCTCATTGTTAATCATTGAATCTAATCATGAATCTTTATTTGGTTTTATTGACTAACTTTCCACCATATGATTTTATAATTTATGATGTTACAGCTCCGTAATCACACCATCTTGTATATGATTATAATTATTAACACAATATATGCAATATATGAGTCTTTACTTATTATACTATGAAATTTCTCACATGATTAAAGTAACACAATAAATGGTATCAAATATTTCTCTTTGTTAATCATAAGTCATATCATGAATCTTTGTTTGGTTTTATTTATTAACTTTTCACTATATAATTTTATAATTTATGACCTTGCAGATCCGTAATCATTAAATGTCATTATCATTATAATTGCAGAAGTGTATAAAATATGAGCATTTAACTATTTTACTATGAAACTTCTCAGACGATTAATGTAACATTATAAATAGCATATAGTATTTCTCTTTGTTAAGCAGTGCTACATTTACAAATATTTTAATGTCCAAATAACAACAACACATTCATGCCCCCAAATGTTCTCCCATCCATTTTAACTAACGTAACATACACCCTTTCCTATAAAGCAGATTTATTCTTATCACTAAACCTGAGTTCGAGGTCTCCAAAAGCTACCAATTACCTACGATTGCTTCATTAAAGAACGCAGCATGGCGCGCTTCCGGCCACTTCATTCCGCTGAAAACTCAACAGAAAGGGTTTGAAAGCGAAGCTCGTAAAAGGTGAATGGCTCTCTTGTTATTTACTTCGGGGATTGTTTCGCCAAGGTTATAAATTTCCCCTCGGCCCTGGACGCTAAGAAGCGGCCTGAATGAAAAGGTAATTAACCTCTGGAGCGGAGCAGATATTCACAATTTCGCCCGAGAGTAATTTCCGGGCGCATTGGCAGGGATAACACCTTTTCGCTTCAGGGAGCGTTTCTTGTTCTTCAGCCGTAATGCGTGGTTCAAGAAGGACGTCTTGATGGAAATTCGCAGATTGTTTCGTTGTTCTCTGTACATTACTCTAAATTGTTATTCTTAGTCAAGAAAACTCACAAAATAGTATTTCGATAACTTTTTACTATATCCATGAATATATAACTATAATTTAATTATCACAATTTTTGAAATAAAGGTAGTAGGAATACAATGATTTGATTTGATTTTTAATTAATTTATACTGTATTGAAAATTATATTTTGGAACTTTTAATACATTTACATAATACATTTTTAGGGATCTGATGACCGAGTGGCTAGCACTGTGGCACTCTGCACCACAGTTTTCGGGTTCGAGTTGAGTATGTGCATTCATAAGGCATTGCTATGGATGTTTGTAGGGGTTCGGAATCCGTTTTAAACCGTAGGTCCCGGTTTAATAGGAAAGTAGATGGTGTCGGGGTTATTGTTACTCGCGTCCGTAACATATCTGCAAGCTACACGAACTTTCTCGACAGTGCTAAGTGAGTAATGTCGGTGCAGCGCTTGCCTTAAGGCATAAAATTCAACTGTCTAAGAATTTGGCCGCTGAATTAAAAAAAAAAATCGTTAATAATTTCTTTCTTAACGGAGAATGTTCTGGCATTTATATTAAAATTTAATTTTTCTTTGAAAAAATTGCCTATTTTTATAATAAAATATTTTTAAATGTAGGCAATTTTAATCGTATATATGTTTATTTTCCTAAATTTTCTCCTCCGTTACACTAATAAATCATCACACCCTCTGTTAGAAACAGGTTAAATCATAAATCCTTATTTTGTTTTATTATAATAATTATGGCTCGATTTTGAATGGACATCGGGTCGAATAAAGTTTGGATGAACAATTCGAATGCAACATTCCCTGTTGCTCCAATTGAACACCAGACTTCAAAAGTCGTCCAGACCTGCCAAACGGTTTTATTATGCATTCATCATAAGGTTTTATAATCTATGATGTTTTAGCGCCATAATCATTAAATTTTATCATTTTGTATATAATTATAATTACGAAGTCAGCGTATAATGTATGAGCATTTAATTATTTTGCTATGTATTTTCTCAGTTGATTAAAGTAACACAATAAATAGCATCTGATATTACTCATTGTTAAAGTAGCACCACATTTACAGATATTTTAATATCCATATAACAACAGCACATTCATGCAGGCAAATGTTTCCCAATCCATTTTAACTAACTCAGCACACACCTTTCCTATCATAAAGCATATTTATTCTTATCGCTAAACTTGAGTTTGAGGTCTCCGAAAGCTACCAATTACCTACGATTGCTTCATTAAAGAACGCAGCATGGCGCGCTTCCGGCCACTTCATTTCGCTGAAACTCAACAGAAAGGGTTTGAAAGCGAAGCTCGTAAAAGGTGAATAGCTCTCTTGCTATTTACTTCGGGGGATTGTTTCGCCAGGGTTGTAAATTTCCCCTCGGCCCTGGATGCTAAGAAGCAGCCTGATTGGAAAGGTAAGTAACCTCTGGAGCGAGGCAGATATTCACCATTTTGCCCCAGAGTAATTTCCGGGCGCACTGGCAGGGAAGACACCTTTTCGCTTCAGGTAGCGTTTCTTGTTCTGAAGGCGTAATTAGCGGTTCAAGGAGGACGTTTGTGTTCTTGATGGAAATTAGCAGATTGTTTTGTTGTTGTTCACACAATACTCTTAATTGTTATTCTTAGTCAAGAAACTCTCACAAAATAGAATTTCTATAGACTTTTACTGTCTACTATAACTATATAACTATTATTTAATTATCTGTTTTATTACTGTTTTACAATTCATGATGTTACAGTTGCATAATCATTAAATTTCGTCGTCTTTTATATGATTATAATTACAAACTCAGTGTCAATACTCTTATTTGTTATTCTTAGTCCCGAAAACTCACAAATTAGTGTATAGATAACATTTTACTGCATCCTTAAATATATAACTATTATTTAATTATCGCAATTTTAGAAATAATGGTAGTAGTGATATAATGATTTTATTTATTTTTAAATAATTTATATTTCATTGAAAAGTTAAGTTTAAAATTACATATTGTAGGGATTATTGGTTGGCGCTCTGTGCCATAGGATTCTATTTTGAGTATCGGTGGTGTGATGGATGTTTTTAGTGGTTCGTAATCCATTTTAAACTGAAGGTCTCCGACTAATCTGACTGTAGAGCGTTGGGCGTACGGCTTGTGACCTTGTGAAATTACTTCTTCCAAATGACTTTATTTTTAGTTCAACAATAAGTTATTCATGATGACGATTTATCATTTGAATTTTGCAGATGGGTTACTGGATAACGTTTCATGTTCTTTAATTTGGATTCGAATTTGTTATTCTTGGATACAAGAAGCTTAATTTAAACTTTTAATATTTTTCATTTTTTGTTTACTTGAAAAAATCACCAAATAAAGCCTATATCAGCAAATGTCCAAGTGTTTGCCAAGTATAAAGTACCAAATTTAAAATAATAAAGCATCTAAGATAAATGTATATAATTTATTCATTTTCAATAGAGTATAAATTATTTTAAAATAAAATAAAATTATTATATCGCTACTACCTTCATTTCAAAAATTGTGAATAATTAAATAATAGTTATATATTTATGGATACATTAAAAGGTTATCGAAATACTATTTTGCGAGTTTTCTTGACTAAGAATAACAATTAAGAGTATTGTACACAGAACAACAGAACAATCTGCTAATTTCCATCAAAAACCACAAACGTCCTCCTTTAACCGCTAATTACAGCTTCAGAACAAGAAACGGTAATTGAAGCGATAAGGTGTTATCCCTGCCAATGCGCTCGGAAATTACTCTGGGGCAAAATGGTGAATATCAGCCTCACTCCAGAGGTTAATTACCTTTCCATTCAGGCCGCTTCTTAGCATCCAGGGTCGAGGGGAAATTTATAACCCTGGCTAAAACAATCCCCCAAATAAATAACAAGAGAGCTATTCGCCTTTTACGAGCTTCGCTTTCAAACCCTTTCTGTTGAGTTTTCAGCGGAATGAAGTCCGGAAACGCGGCATGCTGTGTTCTTTAATGAAGCAATCATAGGTAATTAAGAGCTTTCGGAGACCTCAAACTCAAGTTTAGCGATAAGAATAAATCTGCTTTATTATAGGAAAGGGTGTGTGTTGAGTTAGTTAAAATGGATGGGAGAACATTTGGAGGGCATGAATGTGCTGTTGTTATTTGGATTTTGAAATATTTGTAAATATTGCGCTGTTTAATGTTACTTTCCCAACGAGAAATATTAGATTGTATTTATTACGCTATTTTAATCATGTGAGAAATTTCATATTAAAATAATTCAATGCTCATATATCATAAGCTGTGCTTGCAATTATAATCATATACAAGATTTAAGGATTGTGGATTTGTAACATCATAAAATTATGACACCGTATGATGAATAAATTGCAAAACAGTATATCAAGTCAGCCCGATTTATGAACTCTGGTGTTCAATTGGAGTAATATGGAATGTTGCATCGCAAAATGAGTTAGAAATTATAATTATACACAATATGACTTAATTTAAGTATTGTGGAGTTGTAAGATCAGAAATTATAAAACCATATGAGGGAAAAAGTCACAAATTTCTAAATCAGGGCGCATAGCATAGTTGTACGATGCCTCAAGTTCATGCAGGCAACATGTGCAGGGGTTTAGTAACCAGCAGCTGCTGAAATCCCATGCAGATTTCGGTATGGACCTTCGAATTCCATCTGTATAACAGTCATAATACATGCAATAAAATCCCACAGTAAGAAACCACCATTCTAGGAGGTTACGATCCCACTATTTTTAAATTTCGAATGAGTTTGTAGCCCTTTGTAAAAGGAATGACAAGATCTTTAATGAGAATCCAATTCCAGCATGAAAATTTCCATTTAGTCTTCCCATTTAAACATATTGATGTTGATGTGATATTATCTGCTTTGCGAATAGAATTTAAATAATTCGCATCAATTTCATATTGTGTCATCATCATAGCCTCATGGTGGGCAAAGGCTGTAGGCCCACTGGCAGATTTAGAGACAGGAGATGTTTTATTTTTACGGTATAGGGTTATCAGCCCTACGCCCAGTACTATAAAGCCCTATTAGACTGGGACCTATCAATTAAAGTGGATTGCAAAGTACCACAAACATAGCAAAGCCGGGATTGGGACACGAAGCCTGCGACACCGAGCGCCAGAGCACTAGTCATTCTGCCATCAGGACCGGCTTATCTTGTCTTCCATTTAAATTCTCTGTTTGGTAATTGCTGATTTTATAATTTATTGATACCATGCATTTTTTCGTAGTATAATGACCTTATTCAGATTTCATGGCCCAATGACCTTATACAATTTTCATGGCACAATAGCCTTTTTTGGTTTATAAAAACAGCATGAAACTGATATTTCTATTTAATTTGCAAATATTAAAATTATTCACTTCATTAAAATAAATATCAGTTTAACATCAAGTGGAACAAGAAAATTCTTACTTGTGTGAATTGTATACAAATAGATTCTGCACATCAAAGTAAATGGTGAGTTAAAAATAGGAATAAAACGTATTTAAATAGCGCGCTTCATTAACTCTTTCAAAACGATATCGATTTCGATTCAGTTTCCAGCAGTGTTAAGTCAATAAAAATTGGAACACGGATGAGCCCTTTTTCCATCTGCCATGGACTCGAAATCGTTTAATGTGATAATTCATTTCTGGATCATATCCCCTTTCAGAAATTTGTCGTCCTGACAACGCAGTCGTTATGTGTTTTGAGAAAAATCGTTTCCGTTTCCAAGCAACGTCGATCTGGGAAAAATATTTTCGCTTCCTGTTTTCTTTATCAAAGATATCGTTTGACATCTTCTAATCCTCATATCGCGAAATGAAGTGAAGTGCTTCAATTTGTCTCTAGGTCTAAGAGCTTAGGATGTGAAAACCCTATACTATAAGAACTAATTATCTGAGAACTATAATAAGAAATTTTAACAGAGCACAGAATTTTCAGACGTCTATGATGTTCGAGTCTGTTTTCTATGATATTGTTTACTTTTAAAAAATAAAATAACACTTCGATCACAGAAGACATTGATTAAAAAGATTTTGGAAATTTCATCTTTCTTAGAAAATGTTCTTGATTATATAAGTTTTGTATATTAATATGTGTGTATTAGGAAAATATTGTTTAAGTAAACCTTTCTTTTAAATTAAATAGATGGTATGTTGAGTTAGACATATGAATATGCTGTTATAAATAATTTACTACATATTCAAATTAGTTTTCATTATATCCTAATTGTTACCATGCTGACAGACTGGATTTATAAATAATTAAATATTTAATTAGATAAAATATAATAATAAAAGATATAAGAAATTAATTACATAATAAATATAGATATCTTAAAACTCAAACAGGGGTATGATAGTTATTTTTGAGTGAAAAGTGTGAACTAATTTACTTTACAATATTAAAAATAATGATTTGATCACAAGATACATTAAGTTAAAATGAACATAACCATCAAATTATTATTTTTATCAGATCATTAATCGGAAAAAATCGGATCAAATCATTAATAGGAAAAAAATCAGATCAAATCATTAATAGGAAAAAAATCAGATCAAATCATTAATAGGAAATTTTACCTATTTCAGATAATTTATATGAGTTATTTCTATAAGTTCTTCCATTATACATATATATATATATATATATATATATATATATATATATATATATATATATATATATATATAAGTATAATGGAAGAGTAATAGAAGAGTAATGTGAGAAGTAATTTATATATACATAAATTACTTCAATATTATCCATTTCATTTGTTACTTAAAGATATAAATATATTTTAAAAGAGAAAATAAGGAAAAAAATAATTTGAAAATAATGTTTAATTAAAACACTTCTTTTAAGTGAAATAGATATGTTGAGTTGGATTGAATACGTTGTTATAAATAATTTACTACATTTTCAAATTAGTTTTCATTATATTGCAAATTTTATTATGCAGACAGGCTTGATTTATAAATAATTAAATATTTAATAAGATAAAATGAACTATCAGGAAAAATTAAGAATTTAATTATTTAATAAAAGAAGATATCTTAAAACTTAGCAGAGTATGGTAGTTATTTTTGAGTCAAAAGCGTGCACTAAATCTATCAAATAGAACTTTATTGTAGTGTGTTTTATTACATAATATGATTTTAATATAATAATATATTTATGTTATAGAAGATGAACATAAATGTTTTATGAAAACGTACTTCTTAAGTAATTACGATGAGCAGTTTTTTAAAATTTTAAATATTCATCTAATTAAATTACCAAAATATTATAATATAAAAAAGATGTCGTTCCCTATTCATGAGATACACTCATACTTTATATTATTTACACTTTATAATTTATTTTATTTTTATATATTAATTTAATTTTATATATATTTATAAATAGTGAGCAAAGTTAATAACATTATATAAATATTTAGAGAGCGAAAAAATAATTTTATTAATTTAAAGCAAAACCAATAACAATTTTAATTCCATTATCCTTGAATGCTTTATATTTATTAATTAGAAAAGTTTTCTGAATGATAGACAACAGAAAATAAGTCCACCAATAGAAGAAAAAATAAATCCTTTTGTTTATAACCAACTCTTTATAGCAAATGCTGTCTGGGACTCGCCTCTTTGATAAATTCCTTTTCTTATTTCTGTCCAACACAACACGCGTATTTTTTGTTGGCACTCTTTCAAATTCATTTCCTTTTTTTTTTCAATATTTCCTCGACCTTTTGTCTCTCCTATTCTGTTTGTCGTGGCGCACAGAATTTGTTGATACCCGAGTTTTATTTTATGCTAGGATGCAGAAATTCGCATGCGATGTGGGATCAGCACCAGAGAAGTCATGGAGCGAGAATGAAAGATTGTGCTAACAAATGCAAAAGCAATTCGAAATTGAATTTTCAATACTTCCTTTTTTTGAAACCCTCGAGGGGAAATAGCTAAACTAATAATGATACATATATATATATGTGTGTGCGTATACATAATTACTCCATTATAACCTATTTTATTATATTAAAAGATCTAAAGAAAGTATTTTAAAAATAAACTCAGACAAACAAAGATACAAGTTAAAAAATTTTGAAATTGCTGTTTAATTAAACATTTATTTTGAGTTGGACTTATGAATACTTGGTTATAAATAATTTACTACATTTTCAAATTAATTTTCATTATATTGCAATTGTTATTATTCAGACAGGTTTGCTTTATAAATAATTAAATAGTTAATAAGATAAAATCAAATATCACGAACAATTAAAAATTAATTATTTAATAAAAGTAAATCTCTTAAAACTTAAGCAGAGGTATGGTATTTATTTGTTGAGTGAAAAGCGCGCACTAAATCTATCTAATAGAACTTTATTGTAGACTGTTTTGTTATATAATAAATATAACATAACAAGATGAACAATAATACTTTATGAAAACGTACTTCTTTAAGTAATTACGATGAGCAGTTTTTAAAATTTTAAAATATTCATCGAATTAAATTACCATAATATTATAATATGAAAAAAATTTCATTCTCTATTCATGAGTTGCACTCATACTTTAATTTAATTATGTACATACAATTTATTTTTATTTTATACATATATAGTGAGCGAAGTTAGTGACATTATATAACTATTTAGAAAGCGAAAGATTAATTTTCGTATTAATTAAAAGCAAAATCAATAACAATTTTCATTACATTACTCTTCCAAGCTATATATTTATTAATTCGAAAAGTTTTCTGAATGATAGACAACAGAAAATAAGTCCACCAGGAGAAAAAAAAAATCCTTTTGTTTATAACCAACTCTTTATAACAAATGCTGTTTGGGACTCGCCTCTTTGATAAATTCCTTTTCTTATTTCTGTCCAACACACCACTGCGTATTTTTTGTTGGCACTATTTAAAATTCATCTCCTTTTTTTGTTTTAATATTTCCTCGACCTTTTGTCTCTCCCATTCTGTTTGTCGTGGCTCACAGAATTTGCTGATAGCCGAGTTTTGTTTTATGCTAGAATGCAGAAATTCGCATGCTACACGGGATCAGCATCAGAAGGGTCATGGAACGAGAATGAAGGATTTTGCTAACACATGCAAAAACTGTTCAAAATGGAATTTTCAATACTTCCATTTTTTGAAGCCCTCATGGGGAAATAGCTGAACTAATGGATTTAATAAGTTGTTTATCATAGAATTATACGCTACTTTTTTTTTTTTTTAGTTTTCCACAAGAGGGTTTATTATACTGCAATTACTGTATAATTCGAGTATCAATTTGAGTCAAACAACGATTGATTAAATTAATCTATTGTAATTCGAGTAATAATTTAAGTCAAGTAACGATTGTTTCATTTACTCTAGTGTAATTCGAGTAACAATTTGGTTTTAGTAACGATTAATTCGTTTATTGTGTAATTCGAGTAACAATTTAACTCAACGAATGATTCGTTTATTGTAGTGTAATTCGATTATCAATTTGATTTAAGTAACGATCGATTCGTTTATTCTAGTGTAATTTGATTATCAATTTGATTTAAGTAAGGATTGATTCATTTATTCTAGCGTAATTGGAGTAACAATTTGATTAAAATAATGATTGATTCATTTATTACAGTGTAATTCGTGTAACAATTTAACGCATTTATTGTAGTGCAATTCAAGTAACTATTAATTCATTTATTCTAGTGTAATTCGAATAAAAATTTAATTAAAGTAACTGATTCATTTATTCTAGTGTAATTAGAGTAACAATTTGATTCGAGTAACAATTGGTTCACTTATTCTAGTTTAAATCGTGCAAAACACGCAAAAATAATGATTAAGCAATAAGTTTTAAGATTATTTTATTACATAGTCAAAGCATTAAAACAAACACACATTTTTTATTTTAATTTATAAGAAAGTGCGTAGTAAAGAATATAATTTATAATGTGTATTGCGTTTAAAAATTACATTCTTTTACAGATATTATTATATGATTTATTTGTGATAATTAAATAATAGTTACATATTTATGGATACAGAAAAATGTTATCGCAATAATATTTTGTGAGTTTTCGGGACTAAGAATAACAATTAAGAGTATCGTACGAACAACAACAGAACAATCTGCTAATTTTCATCATGAACACAAACGTTCTCCTTGAACCACTCATTACGGCTTCAGAATAAGAAACGCTACCTGAAGCGATAAGGTGTTATTCCTGCCAATGCGAACGGAAATTACTCTCAGGGCAAAATTGTGTATATCTGCTTCTCTCCGAAGGTTAATGACCTTTCCATTCAGGCCCCTTCTTAGCATCCAGGGCCGAGGGGGGAATTTATAACCCTGGCAAAACAATCCCCCAAGTAAATAACAAGAGAGCCATTCACCTTTTACGAGCTTCGCTTTCAAACCCTTTCTGTTGAGTTTTCAGCGGAATGAAGTGGCAGGAAGCGCGCCATGCTGCGTTCTTTAATGAAGCAATCGTAGGTAATTGGTAGCTTTCGGGGACCTCAAACTCAAGTTTAGCGATAAGAATAAATGTGCTTTATTATAGGAAAGGGTGTGTGTTGAGTTAGTTAAAATGGATGGGGAACATTTGGAGAGCATGAATGTACTGTTGTCATTTGGATATTAAAATATTTGTAAATGTTGCGCTACTTTAACAAAGAGAAATATCAGATGCTATTTTTTACGTTACTTTAGTCATGTGAGAAATTTCTTAGTAGAATAATTAAATACACATAAATCATATACTGTGTTTGTGATTATAATCATATGCAAGAGGACGAAATTTAATAATTAAGGGGCTGTAACATCATAAATTATAAGACCATATGGCAAACAGTTAATAAATAAAACAAAATAAATATTCGTGGTTAACAAAGAGAAATAGTATTATGTTACTTTAATCAGGTGTAAAATTTCATAGTAAAATATTTAATTGCTCATATAACAAACGTAGATGTTTGTAATTATAACCATATACAAGCTGACAAAATTTGATGATTATGGAGCTGTAATGTCATGAATAATAAAGCCGTATGGGGAACAGTTAATAAATAAAACAAAATAAAGATTCACGATTTGTATATTAAATAACAAAGAGAAATATTAGATGCGATTTATTACGTTGCTTTCATCATGTGAGAAATTTCATAGTAAAATAATTAAATACTCATATATTATACACTGTGTGTATAGTTATAATTATATATGGGATGACGAAATTTAATGATTATGGAGCTGTAACATTATAAATTATAAAAGCATGTGGGGAAAAAGTCACAAATAATAAGTCACAAATTCCTAAATCAGGGCACATAGCCTCAAGTTCGTGCAGGCAACCTGTGTAAATTTTGGGGGGTTTAATAAGCTGCATCTGCCGCAATCCCATAAAGATTTCGGTATGGAGCTTCGAATTCCATCTGTATAACAGTCATGAAATCTTGGGCAATACATGCAATAAAATCCCACAATAAGAAACCACCATTCCAGTTACGATCCCACTGCTTTTAAATTTCGAATGGTTTTGGTAGCTCTTTGTAAAAGGAATGACAAGATCTTTAATGAGAATGCAATTCCCGCATGAAAATTTCCACATTGTCTTTTCATTTCAACATATTGATGTTGATGTCATATTATCTGCTTTGCGAATAGAATTGAAATGATACGCATCCCCTAACATATTGTGTCATCATCATAGCCTCATGGTGGGCAAAGGCTGTAGGACCACTGACAGATTTAGAGACAGGAGATGTTTTCTTTTTAAGGTATAGGATTATCAGCCCTACGGCCAGTACTCTAAATCCCTATTAAACTGGGACCTACGAATTAAAGTGGATTTCAAACTACTACAAAAATTCGGACAAGAAGCCTGTGACATCAAGCACCAGAGCGCTAGTCATTCAGCCATCAGGCCTCGGTATATCTTGTCTTTTATTTAAATTCTCCTCTTATTAATTGCAGCTTTCATAATTTATTTATATTATACAGTTTTTCGTAGTATAATGACCTTATACAATTTTCATAATTTATTGATATTATACAGTTTTTTGTAGTATAATGACCTTATACAATTTTCATAATTTATTGATATTATACAGTTTTCCGTAGTATAATGACTTTATACACGGAAACGGAAAATTCTTACTTGTTTAAATTGTATAAAAATAGATTCTACGCATCAAAGTAAATGGTGAAGATAAAAATAGGAATAAAACGTATTTAAATACAACGCTTCATTAACTCTTTCAAAACGATATCGATTTCGATTCAGTTTTCGGCCCCTTTAAGTCAATAAAAATTGGAACACGGATGAGCCATTTTTCCATCTGCCCATGGACTCGAAATCGTTTAATGTGATAATTCATTTCTGGATCATATCCTCTTTCAGAAATTTGTCGTCCTGACAACGCAGTCGTTATGTGTTTTGAGAAAAATCGTTTCCGTTTCCAAGCAACGTCGATCTGGGAAGAATATTTTCGCTTCCTGTTTTCTTTATCAAAGATATCGTTTGACATCTTCTAATCCTCATATTCGCGAAATGAAGTGAAGTGCTTCAATTTTCCTCTCGATCTAAGAGCTTAGGATGTGAAAACTCTATATTATAAGAACGAATTATGGGAGAACTATAATAAGAAATTTTGATAAAGCACAGAATTTTCAGACGGCTATGATGTTCGAGTCTGTTTTCTATAATACTGCTTACTTTTAAAAAATAAATATATAGCTTTGATCACAGGAGGCATTGATTTAAAAATTGATTTTAAAAACTTTATCTTTTTCAGAAAATGTTCAGGATTGATAGTAAAGTTTTTCATATATATATATATATAAATATATATAATTGACTTTATTATAACCCATTTTATTTGTTATTTAAAAATATAAAGAAAATATTTTAAAGAAGAAATTCAGACAAAAAACAAGTTAAAAAATTATGAAAATACTGTTTAATTAAAGCATTTCTTTCAAGGGAAATACGTAGATATGTTGAGTTCAATCGAAAAAGAAGTTGGTTTTAGAAATTTTACCTCTTTCAGAAATTTTCCTGATTGATATTAAAGTTTTGAAGATATATATATAGATATATATATATAATTTACTTTATTATAACCCATTTTATTTGCTATTAAAAGACATAAAGAAAATATTTTATAGTAAAAACTAAAAAAAAAAAATCACAATTAAAAATATAAAAGTTACGAAAATACTGTTCAATTAAAGCATTGCTTTAAAGGGAATAGATATGGACTCATTTGGACTTATAAATACGTTGTTATAAATAATTAAAAAATAAAATTTTCATGATTATATGAGTTTTATAACATTAAAGTTATTCCGTTATATATATATATATATAACGAAAGATTTTAATATAATCCGTTTTATTTGCTATTAAAAGATATAAAAAATATTTTAAAACAGAAAATAAAAAAAAAAGACAAGTTGAAAATAGTGTTTAATTAAAATATTTCTTTTAAGGGAAATAGATATGTTGAATTGTGCTTATGAATACGTTGTTATAAATAATTTACTACATTTTCAAATTAGTTTTCATTATATTGCAATTGTTATTATGGAGATAGGCTTGATTAATAAATAATTAAATATATGATAGTTAAATATTTAATAAGATAAAATCAAATATCAAGAATAATTAAAAAAATTAATTATTTTATAGAAGTAGATCTCTTAAAACTTAAACAGAGATATGGCAATGATTTTTGAATGAAACGGGTGCACTATTTTATAAAATTTTAATATTAAAAACTTTTATTGTAGAATATTTTATTACATAATATAATTTTAATGTAATAATATATTTAGTGCTTTATATTATACAATTTGAACGTTAATGTGAAAACGTACTTCTTTAAGTAAATGCGATGAGCAGTTTTTAAAATATTCATCAAATTAAATTACAAAAATTAAAACAAATATGAAAAAAGTATCGCTTCTTTTTCATGAGATACACTCATAATTTAATTTAATTTTTTCCAATATTTATATATATATTTAGTAAGCGAAGGAATTAACTTTATTAATTTAAAGCAAAATCAATAAAAATTTTCATTACTCTTCTATGCTATATATTAGTTTGAAAAGGTTTCTAAATGATAGACAACAGAAAAGCAGTTCACTAATAGAAAAAATAAATCATTTTGTTAGATTGCTTTAGTATATAATATAATTTTATTATAATAATAAATTGATTGCTTTATGTAATATAAGTTGATCATTAATGTTTTGTGAAAACGTACGTCTTTAAATAAATACAAGGAACAGTTTTTAAAATATCCATCGAATTCAATTACAAAAGTTAAAATATAAAAAAGTATCGTTCCTTACTCAGATATACCCATACTTTAATTTATTTCTTTTCCTAATATATATATATATTATACATTATACATATAATTAGTGAGCGAAAGAATAATTTTCATATTAATTTAAAGCGAAATCAATAACAAATTAATTACATTATTCTTCCATGTTTTATATTTATTAATTTGAAAAGTTTTCTCATTGGTAAACAACAGAAAATAAGTCCACTAGTAGCAAAAATAAATCCTTTTGTTTATAACCAACTCTTTATAAAAAAATGCTATTAGTGAGCGAAATGATATTTTTTATATAAATTAAAAACAAAATCAATAACAATTTTAATTCTATTATCCTTCCATGCTTTCTATTTATTAATTTGAAAAGTTTTCTGCATGATAGACAACACAAAATAAGTCCACCAGCAGAAAAAATAAATCATTTTGCTTATAACCAACCCTTTATAACAAATGCTGTTTGGAACTCGCGTATTTTTTGTTGGCACTATTTCAAATTCATCTCCTTTTTTTGTTTCAATAGTTCCTCGACCTTTTGTCTCTCCTATTCTGTTTGTCGTGGCTCACAGAATTTGTTGTTACCCGAGTTTTGTTTTATGCTAGGATGCAGAAATTCGTATTCGATGTGGAATCAGCACCAGAAGAGTCATGGAACGATAATGAAAGATTGTGCTAACAAATGCGAAAACAATTCGAAATGGAATTTTCAATACTTCCTTTTCTTGAAGCCCTCATGGGGAAATAGCTAAAGTAATGGATTTAATAAGTTGTTTAGCATAGGATTATACGCTACTTTCCCCAAGAGAGTTTATTATAATGCATCTTCTAGTATAATTCGAGTTCAAATTTTATTCAAATAACGACTAATTCATTTATTCGTAATTCGAGTAGCGATTGATTCATTTATTCCAATAATTTGAATAACGATATGTATATATATATATATATATATGTATGTGTGTGTGTGTGTGTGTATATACATAATTTCTTTATTATAACCCATTTTATTATATTAAAAGATATAAAGAAAATATTTTAAAGAACATACTCAGAAAAAGAAAGACACAAGTTAAAAAATTATGGAGATGCTGTTTAATTCAAACATTTCTTTTAATTAAAAATTTCTTTTGAGTTGAAATTATGAATACTTGGTTATAAATAATTTACTACATTTTCAAATTAGTTTTCATTATATTGCAATTGTTATTATGCAGACAGGTTTTATTTATAAATAACTGAATAGTTAATGAGATAAAATCAAATATCAAGACTAATTAAGGAATTAATTCTTTAATAAAAGTAAATCTCTTAAAACTTGAGCGGAGGTATGGTATTTATTTGTTAAGAGAAAAGAGCGCAGTAAATCTATCTAATAGAACTTTATTGTAGTGTGTTTTATTATAAAATATAATTTTAATATAATATAGTTAATGCTTTATGTTACACAAGATGAACATTAATACTTTATGAAAATGTACTTCTTTAAATAATTACGATGAGCAGTTTTTAAAATTTTAAAATATTCATCGAATTAAATTACCAAAATATCATAATATGAAAAAAAATGTCATTCTCTACTCATGAGATACACTCATACTTTCATTTAATTATATATACACAATTTATTTTTATTTTATATATACATAGTGAGCGAAGTTAGTGGCATTATATAACTATTTAGAAAGCGAAAGAATAATTTTCATATTAATTTAAAGCAAAATCAATAACAATTTTCATTACATTACTCTTCCATCCTATATATTTATTAATTTGAAAATTTTTCTGAATGACAGACAACAGAAAATAAGTCCATTAGTATAGAAAAAATAAATCTTTTTGTTTATAACCATCTCTTTATAACAAATGCTATTTGGGACTCGCCTCTTTGATAAATTTCTTTCGTATTTCTGTCCAACACACCACGCGCATTTTTTGTTGGCACTATTTCAAATTCATTTCCTTTTTTTGTTTCAATATTTCCTCGACCTTTTGTCTCTCCTATTCTGTTTGTCGTGGCTCACAGAATTTGTTGATACCCGAGTTTTATTTTATGCCAGGATGCAGAAATTCGTATTCGATGTGGGATCAGCACCAGAAGAGTCATGGAACGAGAATGAAAGATTGTGCTAACAAATGCAAAAACAATTCAAAATGGAATTTCAATACTCCTTTTTTTTGAAGTCCACATGGGGAAATAGCTACATTAATGGATGTAATAAGTTGTTTATCATAGGATTATACGCTACATTCTTTTCACTTTTCCATAAGAGGGTTTATTATAATATATTTTCTAATATTATTCGAGTAACTATCTTATTCTAGTAGCAATTAACTCATTTATTCGAGTATAACTCGAATAAAAATTTGATGAAAATGATGAATTCGATTGTTAATCGAATTACATTAGATTATTCTAGTGCAATTCGATTAACAATTTGATTCAAGTAACGATTGACTCATTTCTTTTAGTATAATTGAGTAACGATTTTATTCAAGTAATGATTGATTCATTCGTTCTAATATAATTCAAGTAGCAATTCGATTCATGTAATGATCGATTCATTTATTCTAATGTAATTCGAGTAGCAATTTGGTTCAAGTGACGATTGATACATTTATTGCAGTGTAATTCGAGTAACAATTTGATTCATTTATTGCAGTGTAATTCGAATAATGATTTGATTCAAGTAATGATTGATTCATTTATTCTAGTGTAATTCGAGTAACGATTTGATTAAAGTAACGATTGATTAATTTATTCAAATGTAATTCGAGTAAAACATGGAAAAATAATGATTAAACGATGTTTTTAAGATTATTTTATTACATAGTCAGGGAACTAAAACCAAACACATTTTTAAAATTAATTTATAAAAAAATGCGTAGTAAGGAATGTAATTTATAATGCGTAATGCATTTATTAATTACATTCTTTTACAGATATTAAATTATTAAAATGAGGAAGCATACAATTTTACAATTTTACACTAAAGAATTTAAAATTGTAAAATAGAATTCATTTTGACATTGCCTAAATTTCATATTCTCTTGGGCTGCAATAATTTACTTTTCAATAAATTAATATGAATTGAATTTACGAATTTATTATCATATTAAAAGAATAATAAATTTCAGAATTTGTTTGTATTTTCTTATAATACAATAATCTTATCTATTGTTTATAAAAAAAAATAATTAAAAAAAATTACCGCATTTCGGTTTGGAATTGAATTTGCATCAATAGAAGGCAAACAATATGCTTTTATTTGTTGATAGAAATAGGTTTTAGCGCGGAATTTACAGTATTTTTGAAATTTTATCGGGATTATAAAATAATAATATACAGATAAGCACCCAATATTCTTATGTTTAGGTTAGATAGATAAATAGCAAGTTGGTTGATCTCAATATTTGTTTTTAAATTTTTGGTAGTTTTTTAAAATTTTGATCAAATGACATGGGACTTAAGAATAGAAATTTTGATGTTCAAGGGCAACAATTCAAATGATAACTTGCATTTTTACATAATTTAAACTTTCTTTCATTGATTCATCCATGAGAGTTATAATTTTACGTCTTATTTACTTTTTTCTCCTTAAATTACTCTTAGCAAATTTCGTTAAGCTTTTCAATTGTTGTTTTGTTAATTAAATATCGATAATGCATCGATCAAATTGCTGGTATACCAAAATGAATAACAGTAATTAAAGACTTATAGAGTGATTACAATTATTTATATTTGATGTCCTTGTAAAATTAAAATTACTTCACGGAAAGCTTCCAAATTTGAAAACTTTATGTAATACGACAAGAGACTTTAATTTTTGCAATATAACTAACTAGTGCAAAAAGTACTGAATGAAAAAAAGTACTTTTGTTGAATTCATTATTGACTATATTACTTTTTGTTTGGGAAGGATTTTATTTATATGAATTATCCACCCTGCATATTCTTTAAATAAAGCACTTAACTATTTTTGAAATTCAAAGATTGATTTTTCCATTATAAAAAATGTCTAGGAAAATGTTTTCATTAATCTTAATAATTTGCATTTATAGCATATTAAGTATGCGAAATGATAAAATTGGGCAAGCGATTTCGATATCTTGAGAAAAATAGAGAAAAGCATTCTCTTATGCATCAATCACGTAGAAACTTGTTTTTGTAGAAAATCAGATTTTTTAATTACTTTGATCGATAGTTTCAAAAATATGCAGAAAACAAAAACTTATCTCTTACTATGCATGAGATAGCAGCCATAATATACCAGCCAGTTATCTGACATAGTAATGGATAAAGAGCAGAGGCTACTGACTTCCTTCAAAAACCCCTCGGAAGTCGTTGTTGTTCAAGTATGCTAAATACATTTATTTTATTTCTTCTTATCCTTCTTATCTTAATAGATTTTCTTCATTTCAAAATGGATTTTTTTAATAAAATTGTTTTTTACTACTATTTTAATATTTTCACAAATTACTTTTATTTTGCTATAACGAAGAAAAATATACCCTTTTATTTTACAATTTTTCTCCTTCCAAGACACCGAATTGATAATGCTTATCAGGAAACTTCTTAGATAGATGAATCTTTTTTTTTCCTGTTTTGTCACCAGGATAAAGGGAATGGTCATAAATGCTGGAATTTAACCAAAGGAAATCAAAGCTGTCAATAAAATGTTTCTTAAATTCATTTGAGAATAAGGATTTGTAGGATCATTATCACTGGACTCTCCTACTTTTACTGTTCTACTACCTCTCCTACTACTCTACTACCGAATGCGATCTCAAACGTACATCTGTATTAAGACAATAGATCGATCTATTTTCTAATTGCATTGTCATATCAAACAGGATGGATTTTATGTATTTCTGATTTAAAACGTTTATATTGGAATACGTATAACACTATGCATATCGGAGTTTGTATTCCATTTGCGATATGTATATTCGAGTACATATGCATATTGGAGAGTATATGTATATTGGCGTATCCAATATACACTATCAAATATGTATATTGGAGTATTTATAACACTATGCATATTGGAGTATGTAACACTATGTATATCGCAGTGTGTATGATATATCCAATATGTATGTTTATGTATATATGTATTGGAGAGTATATATGCATATTGGAGTATATATATATTGCAGAGTATATATGTATTGGAGAGTATATATGTATAAGGGGTTTATATATATACTGGAGAGTATATATATATATATATATATTGGAGTACATATATATTGGAGAGTATATATGTATATTGAGGTATATATATATATATATATATACAGGAGAATATATATGTATATTGAAGTATATATTTATGGGAGAGTATATATATGTATATGGGAGTATTGTATTTATTGTTACAAAATGAATGAAAATTTAAATGTAATTTTTTTAATTTAGTACTAATTATAGTTGTACATTAATATTAAAATAGAAATTAGAATATTAAAATAGATTTATTCCATTTGTAAAAAGTGTTTTTTTTAAAGATGTAGGAGAGTACTTATTAAAATTCAAGAAATAATTAAAAATAAATTTTCTTTATATGTTGTCTATGGGTGTGAAACATTTAAAAAGATTTATATAATTACTTTTATTTAAGTTTCGAGTGTTTTTTGAATGTTAGAGTGACAAGATATTTTTGATTGCAATTACATATATCAATCTTTGCAAAATATTAGAAAGTATTCTATGTAATATAGAATAGAAAAGAGGATTATGTAGTTATATGTTCAAAGCTAAGGCATAGAATGACAGTAAAAATTTATATTTTGCTATAAATATTGGAATTGTATTGTGTCTATGTATTTAATTAGATAATGGCAGAATTTTTTATAATTGTTATGCACATTATAAAGAAAAAAAAACTTTTCAAATGGCACAAACAGTCACTTACTCTTATTTACTAAATCTACTGCTGATTAATAAATTTAATACACAAAGTTTTAAAATGTATTTGATTCTATACAAATAATAATTATAATGTTTAAACTAAACAACCAAACTTTTATTAAAATAAAGAAAATAATTTTTTTTTGAATTGATTCTCACTTTGTATTATATTTAAACACGACCTTTGATAATTTATTTCATATTATTTTCTGACTGAAATTATTTTACTTTGCTTTTTACATTCCTAGAATCACTTTATTAAAATTGTTAAAGGACTGTAGAAATGTCACAAGTTAAACATAAATTTATAATGAAATGTGAAACAGTACTTGGAATGTTAAGTTATGAATTACCTACGCAAAATTTATTTTTATCTACTTCTAAAACATATAACTATTGATTTTATTCTACCTAAAACGCAAACTGAAAATATAATTTATTATTAACTGGAATTTTTATAGAATTATGCATTACAAGTTATTTACAAATGTCTTGAATTACTTTTTTCTTTTTCTTATAAAAACACGTAAAACACTTTTAAAATCCTTTTACCAATCACAAAAGTGAAACTGCTCTATTTTCAACTGTTTTAAACTTAATGGATTTTTACAGAAGGAAAAACAAAATTATATATTTTGTTTTTCCTTCTGTATTATTTTATTTATTATATTTTGTTTTTCCTTCTGTATTTATTTCTTTTTCATTTATTATATATAATTGTACATAACGACATAATTTATTTATCTTAATTTATTACCTCACTTACGCAAATGAATGTAAATGTTATTCTTGACATATAGAGCCATTTTATATTATGAGATAAGTTATGATATAATAATTAACCTTTAGTGTTGAATTTATCAATTACAGCCAATGTTTTACAAATCTCGTGGATATTTTAGTGATTATGATAGAGTTTCTCACTTTGAAAATGATATCATTGGTAATTTTTATTGATGTAAGATTTATTGGTAAGATTTATTCGTTGCACATAAAGCAGTAACATCTCAAAATATAACTCCACCTCTGTTGTACAATAATATTTAATGCATTGGAAGTTCTCTAAACTGAAAAAGTACTCCTCACCATAAAGCCTGCAAATATATGGATTTCAGCACTTGCTACTCGCAGCAATACAACGATAACATTAGAGCTTAATGGTTCAATTTTTTTATTTCTGTACAAATAATGTGCACCCAAATTACTTCCTAAAGATATGAAAAAAAATTGTTTGACAATCAAATTGTTTCCTACGACCGTAAAGTATTAGGAGGAATATTGGATGCTCAAATGTGAAATGAAATGCAATAAAGTTCAATAATATATGATTTATTGCACGAGGTAAATATTTTTTACAAAATTTCGATCAAATGGTTTCATTTTACAAGATATTGAAAATTGAAATACGGGGAATATCCGTTTTCTAATGTGAATCACAAACTAAATGTTTGCTTTCAAGACATAGGCTGCCAGCTGAAAAGTAAACTTAGAGTTGTCCAGAGTTAAGGGATTAAAATAAATGCTGTCCATTAAGGATTAAGATTTTATCCATCTTTAGAAGAGATTTTCTTTCTGAGAACCACCAGGATGTGAAGTGTTGAATTTTTATTAAATAATAAGCAAAATTTTAAGTTTTAATGTCTATATAATATTTTATTTATACATAATGTATCAATATACGATACGATATACTTAATAATCAACGATATATTTAATGTATTAAAAATTTTGTATGCTAGTTTCATAGCAAAATTTATGAATAAAATTTTTTGTTTAATGAATTTTGTCATCAAATCTCCAGCGATATAGAAATTTTGAGGTCCTTTTAACGAAGGCAATTTCTGACAGAATTTAAAAATAATAGAAAAAAATCAAGCAATTTTAATGAAAATTAGAAAATAGTTTAAATCTATAAAAAGGTTTCTGTTAAAGACTTGTATATTTTAAAAATATTTAAAAATAACTAAAAAAAGTACTATCATAAACTTTCCTAAGCTAACTATTAAAATTTTTCTTAAAGGATATTTATAATAGTAATTTTTTCCAGTTATTATTTAATATTTTTAAAAGTTAAACGACTTTAAAAAAAACCTTTTAACAGATGCAAATTATTTTTAAAGCACGTGTATAAATGTATTCTAAAAAGACTTTTCTTAATTAAAAACAAAAATTAAACAAAGTTTTTTTACAATTTCATATATATATAAAATATATATTCAAAGATAAATATATGGAGTTTGTCAAATTTTGTATCATTATTAACAATGCTGAATATTGCATGTCATTTTTGACTAAAATAAACTCGAATAAAATAAATGTTTCATGAAAAATGTATTGTCGTCGAAATAGCTTTCAGGAATAAATAATACCGACGTTGTCGAAAACGGCTTTTCTATTTCCTTTAAACTGAGATTTTATTCATGTCTTAATGGGGAGCGGCCCGCTTATAAAAGCATACTTTTGTCCTTGAGACAGTGGATCGTAATATGGAGACGCTCTGAAATCCCGCTTTTAGGAGGGAAGTCGGTGGCCATATCCAGGAAAATATCTCCCGGGGACGATAGCGAACAGGAAAATTTGGAGGACAAGTAAAGAAACTGGAGTTCCGGTGCCTGAAAAGGGATGGCATTCAGGCGGGCCCCGGATTCCAGTAACATCCGGGAACTGTGATCTTTTACGTCATCCTTCTGAAAGGAAACTGGGAGATAAAGGAATATGGTAATGCATGAAAACCCCCGGGGAGACAGCCCACTGTTTTCTTTCCAGCAAAAGTCTCTTCCTTCATAGCAGATGGATTTAGATATGCAATTAGAATAAACATTAGTTTAGTCGAAAAGCAAGGATTGACTTTAAAGATGACATCCTTTCTTTCCTTTGGTGCATGAAATCAGTGCACATGTCAAAAGTGCTTGTAATGCCCTAAGGTATTTTATGAATTTGCCTAAGAATGTTACACATTTATGTTTGAGAATTTGGGAGAAAAATGAAGATTTTAGAATCTGCTTGATTGCCATCAAGTTCGCTTGTATCTAGAGATGTATGCAATGATTTTCTATTATTCTTCCAGATCCTTTTGTCTCTGTAATAATTTAGATCTTATAATAAAAATTATGCAATGAAATAAATGAGCGAATTCATAATCCTTTGTCTAATGTGAGACAATTATCATCTAGTTTAGAATTTGAATATTAAAATATTTAAATTCTAAATTTTATAGAAATTAATTTTACTTAAAAACTAAAAAAATGTTTAAAGTATACAACATCTGTATTTCCATTAAATTCATCATGTAGTTTTTGAATGCCGAACACTTTGTGCATCTTATCAAAAATTTTGAAAATGTAACTATTTTATATATAATTTAACGCATCAGACATTTTATAGAAATAAATTTTAACCAAAAATTTACTTAGACATTTTTTATACATATTTAATGAAAATTAGAAAACAATTATTACACAATAAAAAAGTAGTTTAGTCTAAAGAATTTTTATTAAAACGTTTAACTTTTAAAAAAAGGGTTTTTTTTCATGAAATTGTTCCTCAAATCTCCAGTGATACAGAAATTTTGAGGTCCTTTTAACGAGATGATTTGAGATTGAATTTAAAAGGAATAGATAAAAGTCAAATAATTTTAATGTAAGTTAAAAAACAAATATTTATACATGTATTTTAAAAATAATTTACATGTGTTAAAACATTTCTGTTGAAAACATTTAACTTTTAAAAATAGGACATAATAATTAAAAAAATTACTATTATAAACATCCGTTAAGAAAAGGTTTTTTAGACTTAACTAGTCAATTTTATACACATAAATATTTATTAAAAAATAAATATCGAGAGTTTGTCAAATTTTGTATCATTATTAGCAATGTTGAGTATAACATGTCATTTTAAAATAAAATAAACTGGAATAAAATAAATATTTGATGAAAACGTATTGTCGTCGAAATAGCTTTATGGAATAAATAATACCGATGTTGTTGAAAACGGCTTTTCTATTTCCTTTAAACTGAGATTTTATTCATGTCTTAATGGGGAGCGGCCCACTTATAAAAGCATTCTTTTGTCCTTGAGACACTGGATCGTAGTATGGAGACGCTCCGAAATCCCACTTTTACTAGGGAAGTTGGAGACCATATCCAGGAAAATATCTCCCGCGGATGATAGCGAACAGGAAAATTTGGAGGACAAGTAAAGAAACTGGAGTTCCGGTGCCTGAAAAGGGAGGGCATTCAGGCGGGCCCCGGATTCCAGTAACATCCGGGTGCTGTGATCTTCTACGTCATCCTTCTGAAAGGAAAAGGGGAGATAAAGGAATATGGTAATGCATGAAAACTCCCGGGGAGACAGCCCACTGTTTTCTTTCCAGCAAAAGTCGCTTCCTTCAATGCAGATGGATTTAGATATGCAGTTAGAATAAATATTAGTTTTAGTCGAAAAGCAAGGATTGTCTTTAAAAATGACATCCTTTCTTTCCTTTGGTGCATGAAATCAGTGTACAGTGTGGTACTTGTTGAAAGTGATTGTAATGCCCTAAGGTATTTCATGAATTTGCGTAAGATTGTTACATATTTATGTTTGCGAATTTGCGAGAAAAATGAAGATTTCAGAATCTACTTGAATGCCATCAAGTTTACTTTTCTCTAGAGAAGTATGCAATGTATTACTTTTAGTCTTCAAAATCATTTTGTCACTGTTATAAGTTTATTCTTACATTAAAAACTGTGCAGTGAAATAAACTAACACATTAATAATCATTTGTCTAATGTGCGAAAATCATCATGTTGTCTAGAATTTGAATATTAAAATATTTTTCTACTCCACTTTTGTATAGATCTTAATTACGCTGCACATCTACAAAATGTGTCGTCTATTGAAAAATTTACGAAATTAACCAAAAAAATGCATCTCATCAGGAATTTTTGAAATTTTAACTATTAAGCACCAGAGAATTTTATAGAAATAAATTATACATAAAAACTAAAAAAAATTTTAACTATACAATATCTGTCTCCTATGACCCCAAAGTGTTCGGAAACACATTGGGATATTCAGATGTGAAATGAAATGGAACAAATTTCAAGAAATTACGATCTACTGTACGAGATAAATAGTTTTAGCAAAAGTTTCAATCTAATAATTTTATTTTATAAGACATCGAAAGTTGAAGTACATGTCACAACCTTTTTCCAGTGTGGAATCAAAAAGTAAATTCTAAACTAGATTCTCTTTCATGGCATAGGCTGGCTACTGAAAAGAAAAACTAAGAGTAGTCCAGGATTTAGGGACCAAAAGAAATGCTGTCCATTTAAGGATTAAGGTTTTAACCATCTTTAGATGACATTTCCTTTTGGGATTTTCTCAGAACCACCATGAAGTGAAGTGTGAATGTTTATAAAATTATAAGCAAAATTTTAAGTTTCTATATATTAATGTATCAATAATATTTTATGTTTGTTTCATGCCAAAATTTATGAATTACATTTTTTGTTTTATGAAATATTCTACCAAGTTTCCAGAGGTAAAGAAATTTTGATGTTCTTTCAACGAAGATGACTTGTGCGAGAATTTAAAAAGAATAGAAAAAAATCAAACGATTTTAATGTAGAAAACAAGTATATATATTATTAATAATATTTAAAAACAGTTTTTAATAATTAACAAATAATATATATAAAATAAGTTTTGTAAGTCAATTCCTACTTTTTTTTTCACTATATTGCAGAAAGTCTTTTATAAATAATTTACCATTCCTTTTTTTATGTTTATCTGGTGCCATTTATTGGTAGATATATGCAACTTAAATCTAAAAAAAACTCAAATTAATTAATTAAACTTAATTACTGAATTAATATTTGAAAAAACTTTATTATTATAATATTAAATAATTAATAACTTAATTAATAATTATTGTTATAATATTTATTATTTATTATTTATAATATTTAAAATAGTTTACATCTATTAAAGCTTCTGTTAAAATCATTTGATTTTAAAATATCGAATGATAACTACAATAACATTACTAATATAAACAAACTTTAAGGAACTTTTTTTTAAGTTAACTATTAAATTTTATGCATATATATGTTCAAAAATAACTATAGAGAGTTTGTCAAATTTTGTATCATTATCAACAATGCTGAATAGAACATGCCATATTGAACTAAAATAAAATTGAATAAAATAAATATTTGATAAAAAATTTATTGTCGTCGAAGTATCTTTCAGGAATAAATAATACCGAAAGTTGTTGAAAACGGCTTTTCTATTTCCTTTAAACTGAGATTTTATTCATGTCTTAATGGGGAGCGGCCCACTTATAAAAGTATTCTTTTGTCCTTGAGACACTGGATCGTAATATGGAGACGCTCTGAAATCCCCCTTTTACGAGGGAAGTAGGAGGCCATATCCAGGAAAATATCTCCCGGGGACGATAGCGAACAGGAAAACTTGGAGGACAAGTAAAGAAACTGGAGTTCCGGTGCCTGAAAAGAGATGGCATTCAGGCGGGCCTCGGATTCCAGTAACATCTGGGTGCTGTGATCTTTTACGTCATCCTTCTGAAAGGAAAATGGGAGATAAAGGAATATGGTAATGCATGAAAACCCCCGGGGAGACAGCCCACTGTTTTCTTTCCAGCAAAAGTCTCTTCCTTCATAGCAGACGGATTTAGATATGCAGTTAGAATAAACATTAGTTTTAGTCGAAAAGCAAGGATTGATTTTAAAGATGACATCCCTTCTTTTCTTTGGTGCATGAAATCAGTGTAAGGTGTGTACTTGTTGAAAGTGCATGTAATGCCCTAAGGTAGTTTCTGAATTTTGTATGAGATTGTTAAATATTTATGTTTGCGAATTGGTGAGAAAAGTGAAACTTTCAGTGTCTGCTTAAATGGCAAATGTCAGCTTGTCTCTAGAGACGTATGCAATGATTTGTTTTTATTTTTCCAAATCATTTTGTCGCTGTTTAATATTTAATATTAAAAATTAGGGAATGAAATAAATAAACTCATTTATAGTTATTTCTCTTATGCGTGAAAACTATCATCTAGTCTATTAAAATATTTTTCAACGTCATTTTTATATAGATCTTAATAAGCTGCCCATCTACAATATATGGCGGATATTTTGACATGAGGTTATTTATCGTAATTAATCACGATATAATTTGATTCTATAAACACAAAGTAATAAAATAGTTCATCTGATCATTCTTTTTTACCACTTATGCAACCTATTTCAAAATGGTAGATGAAAACAAAGAACCAATATTTGAAAATCTTCCAGATTATTCAGTTATTTTTATTTCCTTTACTTCTAAATTATTGTATTGTTTAGTCTTATATTAAAAATTATGCAATGAAATAAACAAACGCATTAATAATCATTTGTCTAATGTGAGAAAATTTTTATCTAATCTTGAGTTTGAATATTAAAATATTTTTCTGTACCACTTTTGTATAAATCTTAATTAAGCTGCCCAACTACAAAGAGTATCGCTTATTGGAAATTTTACAAAATAAAACAAAAAATGCAATGATACAATGATTTGCTTTTATTCTTTAAAATCATTTTGTCACTGCAACAAGTTTAATCTCATAATAAAAATTGCAGTGAAATAAACAACCTTAATTATCATAAGTCTATGGTGAGAAAATCATCATCTGATCTTGAATTTGAATATTAAAATATTTTTAAACGTCACTTTTGTATAGATATTAATTAAGTTGCCCATCTACAAAAAGTATCGCTTATTGAAAAATTTACGAAATTAACCGAAAAATGCGAAATAAATTTTACCTAAAAAAAAAAAAAAAACTTTTAAACTATACTATCTGGGTTTCTCTAAAATTCATCATGTAGTTTTTGAATGCCGAACACTTTGTGCATCTTATGAAAAATTTTGAAAATGTAACTATTTTATATATAACTTAACGCATCAGATATTTTATAGAAGTAAATTTTAACCAAAAAATTTACTTAGACATATTTTTATATATATTTAAAGAAAATTAGAAAATAATTATGATATAATAAAAAAATAGTTTACTTTAGAAGGTATCTTTTAAAATTGTTTAACTTTTCAAAATATGAAATAATAATTTTAAAATATTTACCATTATAAATAACTTTTAAAAAAAGGCTTTTTAGACTTAACTAGTCAATTTTATACATATAAATATTTATTCAAAAATAAATATATGGTGATTGTCGAATTTTGTATCTTTATTAGTAATGCTGAATATAACATGCCATTTTGAACTAAAATAAAAGTGAATAAAATAAATATTTGATGAAAAATTTATTGTCGTCGAAATAGCTTACAGGAATAAATAATACCGACGTTGCTGAAAACGGCTTTTCTATTTAATTTTAAATTGAGATTTTATTCATGTCTTAATGGGGAGCGGCCCACTTATAAAAGCATTCTTTTGTCCTTGAGACACTGGATCGTAATATGGAGACACTCCTGAAATCCCGCTTTTACGAAGGAGGTCAGAGGCCATATCTAGGAAAATATCTCCCGGGGACGATAGCGAACATGAAAATTTGGAGGACAAGTGAAGACACTGGAGTTCCGGTGCCTGAAAAGGGATGGCATTCAGGCGGGCCCCGGATTCCAGTAACATCCGGGTGCTGTGATCTTGTACGTCATCCTCCTGAAAGGAAAATGGGAGATAAAGGAATATGGTAATGTATGAAAACTCCCGGGGAGACAGACCACTGTTTTCTTTCCAGCAAAAGTCGCTTCCTTCAATGCAGATGGATTTAGATATGCAGTTAGGGCAAACATTAGTTTAGCCGAAAAGCAAGGATTGACTTTAAAGATGACATCATTTCTTGACTTTGGCGCATGAAATCAGTGCACATAGTACTTGTTGAAAGTGCATGTAATGCCCTAAGGTATTTTATGAATTTGCCTAAGATTGTTACATATTTATGTTTGCGAATTTGCGAGAAAAAGGAATATTTCAGAGTGTGCTTGAATGCCAAGAAGTTCGCTTGTCTTATGAGATGTATGCAATGATTTGCTTTTATTCTACCAAATCATTTGTGACTGTAATAAATTTAATCATGTATTAAATATTATGCAATGAAATAAACGAACACATTAATAATCATTTGTCTAATGTGAGAAAATTATCATCCAGCCTAGAATTTTAAGAATAATATTTTTACTCTACTTTTGAATAGATCTTAATAAACTGCCCATCTACAAAAAAGCATCGTTTGTTGAACAATTGACGAAATTAACCAAAAAAATTCATCTCATAAGGAATGTTTGAAATTTTTACTATTAAGCATCAGAAAATTTTATAGAAATAAATTTTACCTAAAAAATAAAAAAACTTTTAAACTATAGAATATCTAGGTTTCCATTAAATTCATCATGCAGTTTTTGAATGCCGAACACTTTGTGTATCTTATCAAAAGTTTTAAAAATATAACTATTTTAGATATAATTTAACGCCTCAGACATTTTAAAGAAATAAATTTTAAACAAAAATTTATTTAGACAGATTTTTATACATATTTAATGAAAATTAGAAAACAATTATTATACAATACAAAAAAAATAGTTATTATTATAAATATCCTGTAAGAAAGGGTTTTTTGTATATCAATATTTATTGAAAAATAAATATATGTAGTTTGTCAAATTTTGCATCATTATTAGCAATGTTGAATATATTATGCCATTTTGAACTAAAACAAACTTGAATAAAATATATATTTCATGAAAAAAATTTATTGTCAACGAAATAGCTTTCAGGAATAAATTAGAAAACAATTATTATACAATGAAAAAACTAGTTTACTTTAAAAGATTTCTGTTAAAATATTCGATAAACAATTTATTGTCGTCGAAATGGCTTTCAGGAATAAATAATACCGACGTTATTGAAAACGGCTTTTCTATTTCCTTTAAACTGGGATTTTATTCGTGTCTTAATGGGGAGCGGCCCACTTATAAAAGCATTCTTTTGTCCTTGAGACACTGGATGGTAATATGGAGACTCTCTGAAATCCCGCTTTTACGAGGGAAGTGGAAGGCCATATCCAGGAAAATATCTCTCCGGGGACGATAGGAAAATTTGGAGGACAAGTAAAGAAACTGGAGTTCCGGTGCCTGAAAAGGGATGGCATTCAGGCGGGCCCCGGATTCCAGTAACATCCGGGTGCTGTGATCTTTTACATCATCCTTCCGAAAGGAAAATGGGAGATAAAGGAATATGGTAATGCATGAAAACTCCCGGGGAGACAGCCCACTGTTTTCTTTCCAGCAAAAGTCGCTTCCTTCAATGCAGATGGATTTAGATATGCAATTAGAATGAACATTAGTTTAGCCGAAAAGCAAGGATTGACTTTAAAGATGATATCCTTTCTTTCGTTTGCTGCATGAAATCAGTGCACAGTGTACTTGTTGAAAGTGCATGTAATACCCTAAGGTATTTTATGAATGTGCTTCAGATTGTTACATATTTATGTTTGTGAATATGTGAGAAAAATGAAGATTTCAGAGTCTGCTTAAATGCCATAAAGTTCGCTATTCTCTACAGAACTATGCAATGATTTGCTATTATTCTTCCAAATCATTTTGTCTTTGTAATAAAATTATTCTTATATTAAAATTTGTGGAGTGAAATAACCAAACGCCTTAATAATTATTTGCCAATTGTGAGAATATCATTATCTAGTCTATAATTTGACTAAAAATATTTTTATGCTACTTTTGTATAGATCTTAATTAAGCTGTCCATCTACAAAAAAGTATCGTTTATTGAAAAATTTCGAAATTAACCAAAAAATGCATCTCATCAGGGATTTTTGAAATTTCAACTATTAAGCATCAGAGAATTTTATAGAAATAAATTTTACCGAAAAATTAAAAAACTTTTAAACTGTACAATATCTGGGTTTCCATAAAATTGATTATGCAGTTTTTGAATGCCGAACACTTTGCGCATATTATCAAAAATTTTGAAAATGTAACTATTTTATATATAATTTAACGCATCAGACATTTTATAGACAGAAATTTTAACCAACAATTTACTTAGACATATTTTTAAAAATATTTAATGAAAGTTAGGAAACAATTATTATACACAAAAAAAAATTGTTTACTTTAAAAGGGTTCTTTTAAAATCGCTTAACTTTTAAAAATATGAAATAATAATGGGAAAATAATTACTATTATAAATATCCTTTAAGAAAATGTTTTTTATATTAACAATTTTATGCATATAAATATACACAGTCCCGTCACATAAATGTGACCACCTGTGAAAAGCCAGAATATACATTCTAGTATATTCTGGCTTTAAATGGAGTGTGGAATGTGCTATTAAGTGGTATTTAAATGGTATTAAGTGGTAGTCTTTATATACACTCCACTGCAATGTGCGCGCCACCTGACTTTTGTGATTGGTTATTTCATTGTGACGTCGAAAGTAAGGAGAGGTCACATTAATGTGACTGTACTGTGTATATTCAAAAATAAATATATGGAAATATATTGTCAAATTTTGTATCATTATCATGTTTTAGTTTTTAGGTAAAATTTCTTTCTATCAAATTTTCTGATGCTTAACATTATATATAAAATAGTTAAAATTTCCAAAATTCCTGATAAGATGCATTTTTTGGTTAATTTCGTAAATTTTTCAATAAACGATATTTTTTTGTAGAAGGGCAGCTTAATTAAGATCTATACAAAAGTGGTGTAAAAAATATTATTATTCAAAATTCTGGATTATACGATTAATTTTCTCACATTAGAAAAACGATTATAAATGAATGCGTTTATTTCATTGTATAATTTTTAATATAAGAATAAATTTATTACAGTGACAAAATGATTTGGAGGAATAATAGCAAATCATTGCATACATCTCTAGAGAAAAACGAACTTGATGGCATTTAAGCAGATTCTAAAACCTTCATTCTTCTAGCAAATTCGCAAACATAAATATGTAACTATCTTACGCAAATTCACAAAATACCTTAGGGCATTGCATGCACTTTCAACAAGTATACAGTGCACTGATTACATGCACCAAAGGAAAGAAAAGATGTCATCTTTAAAGTCAATCCTTGCTTTTCGACTAAACTAATGTTTATTCTAACTGCATATCTAAATCCATCTGCATTGAAGGAAGAGACTTTTGCTGGAAAGAAAACAGTGGGCTGTCTCCCCGGGAGTTTTCATGCATTACCATATTCCTTTATCTCCCATTATTCCTTTCAGAAGGATGACGTAAAAGATCACATCACCCGGATGTTACTGGAATCCGGGGCCCTCCTGAATGCCATCCCTTTTCAGGCACCGGAACTCCAGTTTCTTTACTTGCCCTCCAAATTTTCCTGTTCGCTATCGTCCCCGGGAGATATTTTCCTGGATATGGCCTCCTACTTCCCTCGTAAAAGTGGGATTTTAGAACGTCTCCATATTACCATCCAGTGTCTCAAGGACAAAAGAATGTTTTGTAAGTGGGCCGCTCCCCATTAAGACATGAATAAAATCTCAGTTTAAAGGAAATAGAAAAGCCGTTTTCGTCAACGTTGGTATTATTTATTCCTGAAAGCTATTTAGACGACAGTAAATCTTTCAAAAAATATTTATTTTATTCGAGTTTATTTTAGTTTAAAATGAAGCGCAATACTCAGCATTGCTGATAGTGATACAAAATTCGACAAACAACATATATTTATCTTTGAATATACACTCATGTCCATAAATTAAGGATAATGAAGTTCAGGCAAAGAAAGAGACAGAAGCAAAACAAATTTGACTTATTTGTAAAGACTATTTATTAAATGAAAAGGTAAAGAGCAAAAAAGATGCTATATGTTTGACATAATTAATAAAAATTGCTATTTTTACTCCCTGATGCAAATTTTAAAAAAGAACCTATTTACAAAAAACAGTATAACATGGTTAATATGATGGTTAATATGGAGTATGTCTCCCGGACGACAACGCCTAGGCATGCTGAATATCACATTACCATACTGATCTTGGGGAATATTACTCCACTCATCAAGCAATGCCCTCCGAAGTTCCGGTTGACGGGTGGGAGGGGGTTGACGGTCTGCAATTCGTCGGCCAAGCATATCCCACACATGGTCTATTGGATTCAAGTCCGGTCAGTAGGCTGGCCAATCCATACGGGTGATATCCTCCAATTGAAGGCATTCGTCTACAATGTTTGCACGGTGGGGACGGGCGTTGTCATTCATAAACAGAAATTCAGCACCCATGGCGCCCCGAAACAAACGTACAGGTTGTTCCAGAATGACATCCCGATAGATGTGGCCTGTCTTCGTTACACTCTGAACATTCAGGTCAGTTCTGGAACCAAGAATAATTCCTCCCCAAACGAGCCATCCTGCACCACCGTAACGGTGTCGTTCAATGGTATTCTCTTGGTGGTAACGGGTACCTGGCGCTCCCCATATGAAAGTCCGACGAGAATCAGACTGCAAACTAAACCTGGACTCTTCGGAAAACATCACACAAGACCACTGTTGCGGTGCCCCCAATGCATGCTCTCTACTCCAGGTTAATCGCAGGCGACAGTGAGTTGCGGTAAGTGGAACACATCTGACAGGCCTACGAGCATATAGAACAATGTGCCCTAAGCGTCTGTACACGGTCTGCCTTGAAACTGTAGTACCGGTAGCTGAAGAGAGCTGACGAGACAGGTCTGATGCTGTGCTCCGTCTGTTTCTTTTGGCAGTAACTGCTAAATACCGGTCCTCTTTCGGCGTTGTAACTCGGGGGCGACCTGTGCTGTAACATCTACTCACATTACCACCATCTTGGAATCGTTGCCAAAGACTGGAGATGACACTCTGGGCGATTCCAAGTTCCTCGGATACTTCCAGCTGGGTACGTCCACATTCCAGTCGTCCGATAATTCTACCACGTAAAAAATCATCCAAATGCTACCTTTGTGCCATAACTATGCGGTTATTGCTCTGAAAGGCTTTTAAAGCGCTTGTGAACAATTTTACTTCTTTGCCACCATTCCTTATATACCCCTCTCTTACACTCTCGTCATTGTGACGTACTATCCGCGCCATCTGGTGGTTTCCTGTAATTTGCATATTTTTCTTCAAGATGTGTGTGATAATTCTACAAGTGAAATTTTTATTTTAGAGTTCAATTTCTGTGTGATTCTGAATTATCCTTAATTTATGGACAGGAGTGTAAAA